>CM048747.1:284297153-284897153 GCA_026315105.1 Locusta migratoria | reverse complement strand
TATCTTTGCTTCTTTTGACAGGGGACATTTGAATTAAAAACAGAACGACATTCCTTCACGTCTATCGATACTGTAATTTACATAACAACTCTTTGCAAGAAAACTCGAATTTATGTATTCCCGCTGTTGATTTCGGTGTATCCTCATTACATTTTGAGTGCGTTCTTTTTAGGAATGCCTCGAAAACGCCAACGTCAACGGGCAACGTGAGACGACGTTAATTACATAGTACACCAAAGAACTAATTATGGCGTTGCTGCGTTTTTCTTTTTCATTCTCATACACTACAAGAAGGGGTAAAATTTTACTTATGGCGGCGGCGTTGTGTGCTGATGTTGGCAAGAGCCGTTGAATGCTTTTTTAAAAGTCAGTCACGTAGAATGAGCGGAATAATTCTTTATGTTCATGATGAAATAAATAATTTATGCTGTCCTGGCCAGTAAATTTATCATCCTCCTAAAGCGGATAGTTAGTTGCCAACGATAGGAAACTAAATCGCTGCTCATCATCATAAATCGTTGTGCTCATTGCTGAGCGTCGTGACCCCATGAACTAATCGTCTCCATCCCGGACGGTTGTCAGCTTCTCTCAGTGCCTGCTGAAGAGGTAGACCGGAGATTTTCTTGATTTGGGCTATCCATCTGCTCGCTGCTCTACCTCTTGGTCTTGTGCCTTCGATCTTTCATTGTAAGATTATTTTTTCTAAGTTTTCTCCGTTTCTTCTCATAATATGGCCAAAGAACTGGAGAATTTTTTCGTCGACTCGAGAAGAAAAGCGTCTGGATATGTTCAGTTGTTCAATAATGGACACATTTGTTCTTCTTTCGGTCCATTTTATGCGTAGCATCCTACGCCAGCACCAAAGCTCAAACGCATCAATGCGTTGTTTGTCCTCTGGCCTTGAGTGTCCATGATTCACAGCCATAAAAGATGACAGAAAACACGAGTGTTTCAACTAGCCGGATCTTTGTGCTATTTGTTATTGCTCTGCTCTGCCAGATCTTCGTGAGCTTCTTCATAGCCACTCGTCCTAGCGTGATCCGCCTTCTTATCTCCTCTTCACAACTACCTGTGCTGCAGATAGTTGACCCAAGATAAGTGAAGGACTGCACGACTTCCAGATCCTTTAATTGACCTGTGAGCTGAATCTGTTGTTCTCGATCAATTAACATGAGTTTGGACTTACTGAGGTTGATGTCGAGTCGATATGCTAGACTAATGTCTTTTATTCTAGTTAGTAGCTCAGCAAATTCATCTTCGCTGTTGGCTAAAAGTACCGTGTCATCAGCAAAACGGAGGTTGTTGACAGTTCTTCCGCCAATTGAGATGCCTTTGGTCCAACCATCAAGAGCTTTCCTAATGACGTGTTCTGCGTAGATGTTGTATAGTTGTGGGGATAGAACACAACCCTGCCTCACACCTTTTGAAACTCTGAAGGAATCAGACGTGCCAGCACTTGTCTTTACAACTGCGGAGTGATCATTGTACAGATGTTTGATCAATGCTGTCAAGTGGGGAGGGACACCGATATCTGCAAGTACCTGCCACAACTTTTCCCAGACAACACAGTCAAAGGCTTTACTTTAGTCAAGGAAGCAGATGAAAACAGGTACACAGAACTCTCGTGATTTTTCTATTATTTGTCTTACGTTGAGAATCTGTTCACAAGTTCCTTTCCCTTCAACAAAACCTGCTTGTTCTGAGGATATGTGGGGTTGAATATCCGGCTTCAAACGTTGGTTCAGTATGTAGAGTAAAATTTTACTTGCGTGAGATAATCGCTGCTACTGCAAGTAAAATTTAACTTGGGTAGGGTACATTTTTTATTTATTTATTTATTTATTTATTTATTTATTATTTTTTTTTCTTTTTTTAAATTTCTAACTGTATCCCATATGCTTTGCAATGTCATGGAGAGAAAAGAAGTGCATCTTTCGACGGGTATAACCACTAAATTGTGCTTTTCCCATTATTACGTGACATTTCCACCCTAACGTTCAGGACACGAAAACTGTTCTGCGTATTTGAATGCTCACTCCAGAGATATTTCTACTCTGTGCCTGCCACTAAAGATAATATACACAAGCGAGCAACAAACTCATCAGAAACCTCTCTGCTTTCATAATTGTTCCGTACAATATTGAGATCAAAAATTGAAATTACTTACTTTTGGTGCGGACTACATTAAGATAGATACAGACGTCTTCTTTGCAGTGAAAATTATACTTAGTGTCTGAATGTATAGTTCTATTACAGAAGGTCGATATCAATTTCGGGCTTTACGAAGTAATCACTGCAGGACATGAGGATATGTATTATGTGAAAGATGCCGCTAACACGTCGACACAATTCACTGGAAATACTATATTTAATGGAAAATTCTATACAGACGATCAGATGATAGCATTCCTTCAACGATTACCCAGACTTACTTTATCGCACAGTGACACCACCATGACACCTTATTTAAACAGACTTTCAGTATTCGTAGACTTTTCGAAAATAATGGAGCAGTGCATACAGAATAACAACATTGCCCCCTGTGCAACACGGCAACATTCTAATACTTCAGCATATACTTACAGTTTAGTACTACATCATAGAACCAATACATGACGCTGTTATTATTATTACTATTTTTCATCTCAACGATAGACGTGTTTTCAGAAGTTTACGCCAAACAGACAATTTCACACCGCAGTCTTAACTTTATGAACACAAACTAACATTAAATTTACATCGTTCCGGAGTACGGACTTAAATTAATTTCACTTTTTGCATGAAAAACTTTATGAACACTCAGCGTTTTCGACAATGACTTCTATTTAAATTTGACAACTTGGCTAGGAAAACTGAGTTTATTGACAGAGCGATCCAACAAGGATTCTGATTTTACTGACCTAGGTCCGGAACCCTAGAAACCATGATATACACAGGTTCCTCTTTAACAACCGTTGCGAAGCACGGGCATATAAGCTAGTTAATAAAATAAGAGAAATTAGATCGAAAGCCAGTAGAGAATGGAACTATGGATAAATATAAAAAATAAAAGGTTTGATGAACCCTCTGCCGTTCACTTCAATCTGACATGCAGAGTGTCCATGCAGATATAGATCAGGAACAGCAGTGTTCATCAGTTTCATTAACCCTTTATTTGGCAATGTTGCTCTCAAGCAACATCAAAATTGCGCGTGGTTTTCTGAAACATGTTTTAAGTTTCATCCTTGGATGAGCAACAGTGCTTGAAACTAACATTTAAGCTCTCCAATAAAGTTATGTTTCGTTGTCTTTTGCGAAAAGTTTAGTAATAAACTTAATCTTTAGCGGACACCCCAAGCATACGTTACTGATGTACATGTTTGTTGGGTGACGATATTTTTTGTGGTACATGGAACACTGCTTATAAAGGCGAAAGAGGAAGCCTTGGAATTGATTTATTGTGGAAAATTGTTGACGAGTTCTTATATGGGAGATTGAAAGTGGCCTAGTAGGACACAACAAAATGGACAATAAGTCCAAAAGAGGAATGAAACAGCATCTCCTGTACCAGTCAATGATGTACGGTGTGACGGATATGACAATATGTTGCTACTCGACAGATTACAGGCCAAAAACAATTTACAAGTTTTATCTTCAGGTATACTTGACTGTAAAATGTGGAAATCATGGGACTGTTCTAAACCTTGCACCAAAAACGACCTCTTTTCACACGTTTCACATAAAGTGGTCCAAAATACAATAATTTCTACAGTCATAAGAACAACACTGTAGTACTGATACTGTACCATCATGCGAACTTTTCGGGCAATGTTACTTACAAACCAGAAACTATATTTTGAAAAAAATCGTATAAATCTGTTCACATAGCCGCACACATTTAATTTAAGTAACATAATATTATTTCTACTCGTGATTTCTGTGTGTGCCAAATAAAGGGTTAATGAAGTTATGAATAATTGTTAAATTTTTAGATAATATTAGCACACAATGTAATAAATTCAAAGATATCGAGTAAGTACGTCCTTCTGCCACTCCCATGAACCACAGACATTGCCGAGGTGGGGTGGCTTGCGTGCCTCAACGATACAGATAGCCGTACCGTAGGTGCAACCACAGCGGAGGGGTATCTGTGGAGAGGCCAGACAAACGTGTGGTTCCTGAAGAGGGGCAGCAGCCTTTTCAGTAGTTACAGGGGCAACAGTCTGGATGATTGACTGAGCTGGCCTTATAACATCAGCTAATGTGGCTTTGCCACACAGTTACTGCGAACGGCTGAAAGCAAGGGGAAACTACAGCCGTTATTTTTCCCGAGGACATGCAGCTCTACTGTATGAACATATGATGATGGCATCCTCTCGGGTAAAATATTCCGGAGGTAAAATAGTCCCCCATTCCGATCTCCGGGCGGGGACTACTCAGGTGGATGTGATCATCAGGAAAGACAATACTGACATTCTACGGGTCGGAGCGTGGAATGTTAGATCCCTTAATCGAGTAGGGAAATGGATAGGCTGAAGTTAGATATAGTGGGGATTAGTGAAGTTCGGTGGAAAGAAGAACAGGATTTCTGGTCAGGCGAGTACAGGATTATAAATACAAAATCAGTTGGGGGTATAACAGGAGTAGGTCTGATAATGAATAAGAAAATAGGAATGCACGTAAACTACTATGAGCAACACAGTGATCGCATTATCATACTCAAGATAGATACGAAGCCAACACCGACCACAGTAGTACAGGTTTATGTGCCAACTACCTCTGCCGACGATGAGGAGGCCGAAGAAATATATAAGGAGCTAAAGGAAATTATTCAGACAATTAAGGGAGAGGAAAACTTAATTGTTAAGGGAGACTGGATAAGTGTTATTAGCATCAATAGTGGTAGTAGCAGCTGCTCAGAGTCCTTAGAGGGTGGTTGTTGTGCATATGCCGCAAAAAAGAAATAAATAGCTTGAGTGATACCTTTGATTGATTGATTTTGCTAGGGAATCCAAAACAGTTTTGGTCCACCCCGCCATTGCCCGCACCGAAACCGAGTTTATTGTGCGGTATCGCTCCATGTATATCTAGTAAAGCCAACCAATGTCCTTAAACAGTGCTAGGAGTCCCTTTACCAGTTCTTTATTAGACACAATCTCTTCGGCTCTGATTGTCACAAATGTTCTGAGCGATACCATTACTTGTGAGGGGTTCTATTTATTTATTTATTTATTTATTTTTTCCATTTTTTCCTTCTAATCCAACTAAAGCGTTTGTGTCACAGGGAGCAAGAGAGAATGAATGCATAATTGTCTCAATTACTACCGATTTTATTCTCATTATTCTTCCTCATTTCCGATGTTTTACGGACGCTTAGTGCCTTGGTGTTGAGAAACCTCGCCTCTCGTTTGTTCACCCCCTCCTCCCCCCCTCCCCCCGGTGTACAAGTGAACACTGTGACGATTCGGCGACTGTAGTGAAGACACCCGTTTATATACTTTGCATACGTATGGCGCCTCCAACTTTAGACTGCGTCTTATATAATGAACGTATTTTAGCATTATATAGAATTTGATTCAAATTGGTCAGGTCCTACAGGGCATCCACGTCTCGAAGATCTCGAGATTTGGAGGCCACCCAGGACGAGTGGCCTGGGGCTATCTTCCCGGCACCCTCCCCATCCCCTCAGTCCACCACTGATTACAGCTCATGACACCAAGAAAATTACATACGACGAAAGAGCATCATCCGCCGAGAGAGATGTCTTGGTTACTCGTCTTACGCCACTTTTCCTGAAACACGTGCACCTCATTGCGTGTATAAAATGATAGTCGTAAAATTTATTTTCTTCATTTCTTAGAAAATATTCAGTTTCGAACAACATACATGAGAATGAAAAATCATCTTTGTGCAATTGTCTATCAGTCAAATCACATTTGGAAAAAAAAATGTGTAACGAACCGTCGACATCGTGGTCAACAGAGACTGGCTTACTTTTGAGTCGATATGTTGTCATGAACTTTAGGGACGGTTTTATCAAAATCTGGGATATAAATTGCCAAAGTTTATTATAGTCCTTCGTTTTTGTTTACCCATAAACGATCTATCAAAAATGAACAGAGTTGGTTGACCGTGTCTGAGGTGGTTCTTTCTCTTCCCGTTCTGTTTTCAACTAATATCTGTTATTACAGGTCTTTGGGAATTTTGTGGACTCCATTACATTCTAACAATAATTATTAGTAAAGATTCAGTGCAAAATTATTTGATAATTCAGAATTAACAGTAATAACCTTTCAATTTTATTACGTACGAACCTGCAATTACTCCCACTGAAAATTTTTAGGGCATTTTTCTTGTGCCCTTGATTCAAAGATAAAAATTCTCCACCAATACGAACCTTCCATGATAACAAAATGACATACTATAACGTTTCCTGCTGCCCCACCATATTGTAAATAATAATATAAGTTTCTTTTATTAGAAGTATAGGCTCAAGAATAAATTATTGGTATTTTTTCCTCCAATTACTAAATTTTATTTATTTAAACTCAACCAGGCAGGGAAAGTTATAAAAAGACTTTGGAATCGATATAACGCAACACTGTTTTGTTGTGTGTGTATCAAATATTACGTACACAGAAACACGCGCGTCTTCTAAATGCAACATCGTGTCAAAATTTTACCATTAAGCGATGTGTGAAGATATTTCTATCCCGACAGGGAAACAGGATCACGTACAATTTATAGTTTCTCAAGTGTGAGGGAAGCAACAAGAGGCATTGAGTTTGACGTTTCACTCTCTCTTTCTCTCTCTCTCTCTCTCTCTCTCTCTCTCTCTCTCTCTCTCTCGCACATACACACATGATTTAGAAGACAATATGAGTAGTTCTCTTGTATTTTTAGTGGATGATGCTGTCGTTTAACGGTTAGTAAAATCACCAGAAAACAAAAGCAGCTGAAAATGATTAGATAAGATATATGCATGTTGCAAAAGTTGGCAATTAACCCTAAACAATGTACAGTTTGAAGTCATCATCGTGAGTACTAAAAGAAATCCGTTAAACGTAATTTACACGATAAATCAATCAAATCTAAAGGCCGTAAAATCAACTAAATTCCTAGGAATCACAATTACGAAAAACCTTATCTGGAAAGAACACAGAAAATGTTGTAGAGAAGGCGATCGAAAGGCTACGTTTCATTGGCAGAACACTTACGAGGGACATCGTTGACCTATTACGCTCTGAACCTCAAACCATGCTTAGAATAACAAGCAGTCATAAAGAAACAGTGGTGTGCGCAGTGGCGGCTACAGAATATTTTTCTGAGGGGAAGGGGGGGGGGGAGGCACAAGGCTGAGGAGGGTGAACATGTCCTTAAACACACAGACACAGACACACACACACACACACACACACACACACACACACACACACACACACACACACACATATATATATATATATATATAGTATTCGCCGGTGTGACGGAGCGACATGCATCCTCGATGCGCCGTTTTAGATCATCTGGGGATGTGGGCTCAGTGACATAAACACGATCCTTTAGATATCCCCACTAAAAGAAATCTACTGGTGTCAAATCGGGCTACCTTGCGGGCCATGAATGAGGACCATGGCGCCCCAACCATGTTCCTGCAATCCTGTTGTTTAGTTCTTCCACAACCGACAGCACGCGCAGAATGGGCTGGGTGACCATCGTGCTGCATCCACATATGGACTCTCGTGTGTAGACACACATGTTCAAGGAGACCACCCAAACTGTCGGCTATAAAAGCGCGATATAACTCACCTGTCAGTGTACCTGCGAAGTAGTGTGGACCGATGATTTCATCCCCAAGGATTCCACAACACACGTTAATAGACCACCTATGTTGACGGTCGACAGGTCGTACCCACCGAGGATTGTCTACGGCCCAGTAGTGCATGTTATGGCGATCCACTGCACCATAATTCGTGAACGGGGACTCATCAGAGAACATAACACTTTGTATAGACTCCAGCGTGAAATTACGCATGGCCCCACTTACAGAATGTCACTCTTGCACGGAAATCGTTCCCATGCAGCTCCTGGGTCAGTGACAGGCGGTACAGGTAAAACCTGTGGCCGTGTACTATACGACACACAGATGTGAGACTGACACCAGCGACTGCAACAACGGCTTTTAAGCTGACATGAGGATCGTGGTGTAGTGCAGCTACAACAAACACCTCCGTCTCCTCACTTCTTGCAGGTCTTCGTCTGTTACTGCGGCGCATTACCAAGCTGCCTGTTTCCCGAAGTCGTTGTTCGGCACGTAAGAACGTAATGGCTGCCGGGGTTCTTCGCCTAGGATATCTCATGTCATACGCCGTGGCTGCTTCAGTGGCATCGTGTCGGCACTCGCCGAGCATCAGCACCATGTCAACGTACTCGTTGTTCGTGTATGCCATCGTCATCCGATGTCAGTAACTGTGGTATATTGAGCCCTGGTTGTTTGTGTGGCTCCAACAGTCGGGTATACGGCCGTGTGCGGCGACAGTCGGCAGTCTAACAGCGCATCGAGGAAGATTCTCGCTCCGTGACACCGGCGACGTTACAACTCGGCCGCACCATATTTAGAAGGCGCATTGCATTATGCGCAGCGTATGCGGTATCTGCCCCTGAAACTTTGAACTGTTGTAGCTCCCAAACGAACAGTGATAGGGATGTAGTTTAAATTGATATGGACGCAGCTGTTTTCAACGAATCCAATGCACGATAGAAAAAACTATTGTTCCATATAAAATTATATATTTGTGCTGTAATTCTTTGGAAAACGATACAGTAAACTATGTTCATAGCTCCGCAGAAAGTGTAACATTTCTTGTGTTGACCTACCGCATTAAAATTTCCCGTCACCTATTATTTTATAAGTTACAGAGGCAAACACACTTAGTGAAACACCATGTATATATATGGTGTTGCAAAAAGCTACGGGCAAACTTTCAGGAAATATTCCTCACACACAAAGAAAGAAAATATGTGGACATGTGTCCGGAAACGCTTAATTTCCATGTTAGAGCTCATTTTAGTATTTCTCTTTAAATGTAAATTGAAATAATTCGTGCAGACAATTCTCAAAATACCCAATTGTTTCGTTAGTATGTACTGTACTTCCTCTATTCACCGCCAGTTGACCCAACTGAAGGAAGGTAATGTTGACTTCAGTGCTTGTGATGACATGCTATTCATTGCTCTACAGGCTTCATTCCAACGTGATCGAATTGCAAATTTTCACAATAAACATGTCTGGGCTGACGAGAATCCACACGCAAATGTGCAATCACGCCATCAACACAGATTTTCTGTGTAAGTTTGGGCAGGAATTGTTGGTGATGTCTTGATTGGGCCTCATGTTCTTCCACCTACGCTCACTGGAGCCCGTTATCATGATTTCATACGTGATACTCTACCTGTGCTGCTAGAACATGTGCCTTTGCAAGTACGACACAACATTTGGTTCATGCACGATGGAGCTCCTGCACATTTCAGTCGACGTGTTCGTACGCTTCTCAACAACAGATTCAGTGACCAATGGATTGGTAGAGGCTCTCTTGACCTCAACCCTCTTGACTTTCATTTATGGGGGCATTTGAAAGCTCTTGTCTACGAAACTCCGGTACCAAATGTGGAGACTCTTCGTGCTCGTATTGTGGACGGCTGTGATACAATACGCCATTCTCCAGGGCTGCATCAGCGCATCAGGGATTCCATACGACGGAGGCTGGATGCATGTATCCTCGCTAAGGGAGGACATTTTGAACATTTCCTGTAACAAAGTGTTTGAAGTCACGCTGGTACGTTCTGTTGCTGTGTGTCTCCATTCCATGATTAATGTGATTTGAAGAGAAGCAATAAAATGAGCTCTAACATGAAAATTAAGCGTTTCCGGACATATGTTCACATAACATATTTTCTTTCTTTGTGTGTGAGGAATATTTCCTGAATGTTTGGCTGTACCTTTTGTAACACCCTGTATATATTAGAAATAAATTTTATTACAGTCATTATCAAATATAACTGATACAGGAAACACCCAAAATATACTCCAAAACCAAAGTCGCTTCCAAGATAAAACTTTTTAATATACTTCCATCTATTAGTCATATTAATGCACTATTAGTTTCAGTGCTTTATGGTGTCATTTCCAAGTGCCCATGATTACAAAAATATTAACACTGAGCCACATTAAATAATGAAAGTTTCAAATTTTACAAAAAAAAAAAAAAAAAAAAAAAAAAGAGAGAGAGAGAGAGAGAGAGAGAGAGAGAGAGAGAGAGGGAGGGAGGGAGAATTCAGAGTCTGAATGCCCTGTGTTCAGCTGTGGGAACATTTGTTTCATCCTTTATCATCATAAAGGATAAAACACTTGGCCACAGCCGTACAGAAGATATTAACGCTCTGAATTTAATTCGATTTTTAACTATTTCTCAGCTTGGCCAGATGGTTATATGCGAATCCCTATACAGAGGAAGCCATGCGAAATTGGCATTGGTTCCTCCACATATTTAAAACTTTCGAATACTTGGAACATAAGATTGAATAAGACTGACAACTTGAAAACTGAAACAATTATTGTACAATGCTGTCTACAAATAAGTTTTGTACAATGATGCCCACAGGATTACGATTCTAAATGTGCCAAATGAATTAATGGTGACGTTGCGCCCCAGATCACACGACCATTCCCGGGCGGCGCACTGGTTTGATTGTCATTTTTATAAATGTAGTGTTCCATACTCCTGCTACTCTTATTTTATTGTGTGTTAAATTTTTAAACTTTTCACTGTTTAATATGGTTGAATCATTGTAATATATATATATATATATAACGACAATTCCATTGGATAGATATACAAAATTTGAAGGAGGAACCTGAACCAACATCATCATTTGAAAATGTAATTAGTGTGTCTTTTGATATTGGACTGCATGAATGCGAAAGTGATTTGGAATGTGATAACGTGGCTTTTGTGTGGTGTGCACATTGTTCTCTCCCACTTTGTTTTAACCACTTCATCGTAATCCTGCATCTGCATTTTGAGGACTAATATAAGCATTTTCAGGTGTTTGATACTTCTTTATATGTGTGTTTTGTGCTATTATAAGTACTTAAAGCAGAGAGTTTATGGCGCTCCTGATTGAATATGTAATGATACAATGACGCGATTAAATTATATATCATTTCCTTCCTATGGTATTGATACCTAGTTACTTTGTTTCTCTCTGTTAAAATGTTACTTGAGATACAATGCAAGGTTTTCCATGGAAATGTCGCACAGTACTGTCCTCTTTATGACTTCCTGCTATTCCAAGCATAATTCTGTGCGGTTCCGAGTGTTCGAGGTCGAAGGCGTCACTGGTTAGAAGATGCAATAGTCCTATTACAGAAAGAGTCTGCACTTCACTTGTACGTCCTATTTTGCAGTATTGCTGCTTGTTGTGGGATCCCCACGAAGTGGGACTGAAGGACGATAAAGAGAAAGTTCAGAGAAGGGCAGCTCCCTTGTATTATCGCGATATAAGGGACAGAGTGTAACAGAAATTATGCACTAGTTGGGGTGGAAATTATTAAAAGAAAGGCGTATATATATATATATATATATATATATATATATATATATATATATATTATGGGACTTAACTACGGGGTCATCAGTCCCTAAACTTACAAACTACTTATGAACTAGCTAACACTAAGGACGCCACAAATATCCATGCCCGAGGGGGGGGATTCGAACCCCCGACCGTAGTGGCCGTGCAGACCGTGACTGACGCGCCTCAGTTCCCTCGGTCACCGCGGCCGCCTCATTATAATTCTATTTATCTGAGTTTTATTCAGCGTCTCTTTATATCAGTGCTTCATAAGGTGCAGGAACACGGTGTCGGTACTGTTTGTATCAAATAAAGGAATTTTTTTTTTATTTATTTATTTATTTATTTTTTTTTTTTTTTTTGCACGCCTCCCTCTGGTCTTGATGTCAGAGCACCGTATGGGGAGGAAAAGAGTCCAAAAAATTGTTAGTAACAAATCACATGACTCAAGGTCACTGGCGTCATTATTAATTAGACAAATTTCATTAGCCCAAAGGTCAACCTGGCCAAAAGTGGAACGATGTAAAGAAATTACGTCTTTCAGAGACGTTAGACATATACCACGTGACACATAAATAACTCGTTTTTAAAAATGGACGTACTCAAAATCTAAGGAGAAAAGTTTAACCACTTGAGGTCTGGCGCGATAGCTTTTCTTGTAATTTCATTTTCGAAGTCTGTATATTGTATAGAGAGAACCGCTAGGTTTGCTTGTTGACAAACTGTTAAAGACAAATTACATCACACAAGGTTTACGATCCCACTAACAATTATGCGAATTTTATCGGCAATTTATTACTATATACCATATAAGCAAATTACAGTAACATTATTTTAAAACGAAGATGTTAATGCAACAATGCAATAGATAACTAACATATTTATTTATTTTATTTATTTGGTTATTTAACCTGACCAGATTAGGGCCATAGGGCCCTCTCTTACATCTGATTAGGAACAACATAAACAAAGGATTTCATTACAAAAACCACTGCATTAATAATATTAAATAATAACAACATATGATAGTACTAATAATAATAATGATAATAATAAAACAAAAATGAAAGTAATACTAATAATAACAAGAGATATTCACATTTGAATTAAGTTTAAAATAAACAGAAGAGAGAAAGTGGTTAGTGAAAAAGGAGAAGATTGAAAAATGACAGTGCTAATGGATGTGAGGAAGTGGAGACATATATGAATGGAGATCTCTGCTGGCGAAAGGAAAGGGAAACATTTATGGGGGGAGGAGAAATTGACATCAGTGGGCTACAGACTGGTAAGTGGAGAAAAAGATGGCTATTGTGACAGAAGGTGAACCCTTAGTTGTCTTTTAAAGTTTTGAATTGATTTTATTTCTCTTAACTTTTGAGGAAGATTGTTCCACAGACGTGTTCCCGAAACAGAAAATGATTTGGAGAAGATTGCAGTGTTATGTGAAGGTAGAGAGAGAGTTTTATTTTGGTAAGAGCGTGTGTTTCTGCTGTGCTGTTCAGATAGTAATATAGTCGTTGAGGATAAGTATGAAGGTTTGCAATGATTGAGAAAGCGATGCAGCAAACATAGTGTACGATAGCTTCGACGCTTATCTGAACGTAGCCAAGATAACTGCTGGTATGCGGGACTGACATGGTCGTAGAAACGTAAGTTGCAAATGTATCGGATACAAGAATTCATCGCCAGCCACAGCCTAGCAGTTGCTTAAGAAACCGATTGTGATTGTATATTGGTCATAGCATATTACATAAAATCCATGATGTCATAGCAAACTTACCGTTTCCCAAACATAGCACAGTTGCGAATATATACAGGATGTTTTTGTAAGAGCGGCTGAAAATTGAACAGGACTTAGAGGACGCTCCAGTGAACAATTTGATGTAGGGAACATGGGGTGGAGAAGCCAGCTTAAGGAGATGATAGGAATACAATCACAAAACTGTGTACTTTTTTATTTACATTAGTTACAGTTGACTCCATATACCAACAAAGGCCCAATGAACGTACCATTTCCAATATGTGCCGAAACTGACGGCTATCAGCCTCACTGTAATCATTACATCGGCGAACAAGATTCTCACTGACCCTCACAAATATCTCTGATGTATTTCGAATCCCATCACAAGGAGCTAAAATTCTGGCATCATGTCCATTTCAAACAATTTTCTAGGAAGGACAGCTTATGAGCATTTTGAATGAAATTACAACACACACTAATCCCCAAAACCTAAACTTAACTTCAGTAGTTTAAAAACTCTTGGGTGCTGGTGTGTTGAAATAGAACCAGAAAACTATCGAAACGTGTTTATTTAAACACAACGGTTTCACACCAATTGCGTTGCATCTTCAGGTACATGTGTGAATAGTAAAACACAAACTGAACTACTAACCAGATATCCAAAAGACAGAAAGTATAAGAAATTTCTATAAAATTTTTAAAATCAAGGTTTTTTTTAAATTTTGAAAAAACCATAAAATGTCAAGATCATCAAGAATGTACCGAGAAGTACTTATATGATAATGATTACATATATACCATACAACAGAGCTACCTTATGGACCGGTACAGTAAACAAAAATTGCATCATGACTTCCTAGTAATCAGACTCGTCCTCCTTGTATGAAATAATGTACACTTAAGTGAAAACACAGTTGCTATAAATTAGTACGCATGTTCGCTGTAACTAAGCTGCAAACAATAGTGAGAGCAAAGCGGTAGGCAAGTTTTTTAGATGAAAGTTTTCGAGTCGTTATGCTGAACGTCTACTATGTGGATTACCCCGCCAGTACTGATGCATAGGATGTTGTGCATACTACACGGCTGGACTATTTCCCTACAGACTACTATCGAAGGTACGAGCTTATGGAATAGGTACCCAAATATGTGAGTGGCTCGAAGACTGCTTAAGTAATAGAAACCAGTACGTTGTTCTCGATGGCGAGTGTTCATCAGAGATTTGGGGTATCGTCAGGGGTGCCCCAGGGTAGTGTGATAGGACCGCTATTATTTTTTATCTACATAAATTACCTGACGAACAGAGTGTGTTGCGGTCTGCGGCTGTTTGCTGATGATGCTTCGGCGTAGAGGAGAATGTCGTCACTGAATGATTGCAGTGGGTTGCAGGATGACTTGGATGAAATTTTTAGATGGTATGAGGAATGTCAACTAGCGCTAAATGTAGAAAAAATATAAGGTGATATAGATAAGTAGAGAAACAATCCAAAACTGACAGTTGCAAAGACACTAGCGCTCCTGATAGTGGGCAAGGTGCCGTAAGAAAAATGTTTGTTTGTAATTACTTTTCTACGTAATTAACCAAATAGTTTCTGTAATTTTTGCGTTCCAAACATTAGTAAAATGTCGCGAGACATAAATAATCGTGAAATGCACGTAAAAACAGCCGAATTTCTCTGATTTAGTGATATAAACAACAACGTCTTCATGAGAAAATACTTACAAATGTGTGTTAAATTTTGTAGCCTACTTCGCTGAAAGTGAGAAAATATAAACAAACGAGAAACATTAATTCCTGTTGTGGTCTGTTCCTATATGGCCCGTCTCTAATGACCACGCTGTCGACGGGATGTTAAATTCCAAGCTTCCTTCCTCCTTCCTTCCTATACTGACGTGTAAAAATTCGATATGGAGTCTAATGATTCGAACATTTTTACACTTCATTCGTTTTTATTCTGAACCCATATACTTTTGAGTATAATTACTTTTGATTATAAAACGAATGTCTTGAAGATTCTTGCCCTTTGTGGTTCAGATGTAGTAATAATTGTGTAATTGGTTTCTTCTTTGTTGGAAAACTGTGTTTTTGCTTTAGATGTTTTATTGTAACGTTTGTGAGGGTTTCCCTAGAGATAGAGCTGTAGTGGTTGATCTGGTACATTTAATATTGAAGGTAATGCATTCCATAAACGTTTCTTGTGTTAAACACTTACTGATTTGGCTGGAATTCTAGTGAAGAAATACTGGCGTTTCTGGGTAGAAAACCGACGTCTTTCTGTAGACGGCTGAGTCTTTTGTTGTTTACTAGCAAGTTTTGCTCTTAATAGAAACTGAAAGCTTGACGAAAAAGTCGTAGATTTCAAGATAGTCTTAAATAAATTGTTCTGCAAAGTACCGTTTCATAGCCTTCAATGGTTCTTAGGAAACCTCATAAAGACAAATGTGGAGTTATTTTCTAGTTATTGCCTGTTTTATGGCACTACATATCTTTCTCATTGTAAAAAGTATGTTGAAATCAATTTAAACGACACTATTCGCACTCGCCCTACATCGTATTTAGAAATGTACCTCGCCAGCCGCTTGGAGCGCTGCTATCGTGGCGTATAACAAAATTCAGTGGAAGTGTCGTGACTGTATATGGTAGACTATGCTACTACTGTCCATTTGACATGCACTGTGATAAATGACAGTCTACATCCTGTGATCAGTTCCAATGTGTGAACGTATGTTGATTGGCATTATTATATAAATAAAAGTTTATTGTTTAATATCACAAAGAATTACAATAATATACTGATGCCTTGAATTGTTAAATTTGTTGATTTTAATATAGCATTTCATGTTAACAACAAATAGTATTACTATACATTTTCTTCTATAACAAATATTAAGTTTGTCAAAAAATATAACAATTTTATTTGATTTACAAGGGTTTAATATAATATAAGGAGATTATTTACAGTGAATATGAATTTCGATCACTTATATTTGAAAGTGGCATATCTTTTCTTTAAGACCTTCGGGTCTATGACTTAGTAAACAACATGGAATTCTCGTCTGAGAACTGTCAAAATACGTGAATTGATTTGAACACACTTGCTTTTTGTGTTATGACAACAACAAATCGTGGCGTATGGCTTCATACACAGATTTTGCGGTAAGTTTAAAGAAAAATTACATAACTAATACGCTTAGCTGAGGCCAAAAAGGAAAGTTAATATTCGTTATGTATATACCATTCACTACGTTTACGTGGAACACATCTTCCGGAAGACGAAAACCGATTTTCGTAAACGGTTTTTCGCTGTCGTGTTTACATGGCATAGCCTGAATCGGATTTCCTAGCCTGCTTAATATGGCGGCTGAAAAACAGCTGATTCAGTTCCTGATTTACTCAGCAAAATCGCTATTTTTCTTTATTTAAATACCCGGACTCATGTCCACTCTAATATTTATACTTTTATTTTACATTAGAAAATATCACTCTTTCTATATGTGCCGAAAATTCTTAACAAGAAAACACAATCTGACAAGCCAAGAACGCATCAAAAACGGTTGCGTTTACATGGGCACGAAAATCGATTGTGGAACTGGAAAACCGCTTTAGAGAAGCGGATTTCCAGAATAGATTTTGGAGTGTTTACGTGAGGAATCAAAAGCGGAATTGGGAAATCGGTTTACGAAATCCGGTTTTGGGGGCCCATGTAAATGGAGTGATTCAGACGTGAAGTACTTAACACATATGTTTTTCGTGAAGAGTACATATGATATACACAGATTTAAAGGTGAAACCCATTTCGTGATAGCTTCCTTGCATCATGACACTCTGACAGTGCTAGTCGAGCCGTGCACGTCGATGCTGTGGCGTGAGTAGAAGATAAGCTAGACGTGAGCATGCCCGTTTTTCACTGCTAGAATCCAGTTGGCAACATTCAGTGTTGACTCCTTGGTACTCACACCTCTTACTTGTGCAGTTGTAGCTTCCCTTACAATACGACGCTCTTGGAGGACGCCTGTGCTGGGTACACGTTCGAAATCACATTTACGGGTGTGAGTGGTCACGTGACCATTGTAACTAGCAGCGTTGTTCAACTGACTCTGAACGCTACTTGCGTTGCAATCATCAGAAAGGAATTGCCGTCCTTACAAAAAATAAAAAATGTACTATATTAAAACTGCACCTAACTACGGCGATGGAGTGGCTGAGCGCTCTAAGGCATCTTGCTCCGGAGCGCGCGGTTTCTTGGCATTGGAGGTTCGAGTCCTCCATTGTAACTAGCAGCGTTGTTCAACTGACTCTGAACGCTAACTTGCGTTGCAATCATCAGAAAGGAATTGCCGTCCTTACAAAAAATAAAAAAATGTTGTATATTAAAACTGCACCTAACTGCGGCGATGGAGTGGCTGAGCGCTCTAAGGCATCTTGCTCCGGAGCGCGCGGTTTCTTGCCATTGGAGGTTCGAGTCCTCCCTCGAGCATCGGTGTGTATGTTGTCCTTATCATAAGTTAGCTTAAGTAGTTTGTAGCCTAGTGATTGATAACCGCAGCAGTTAATTCCCTTAGATTTACAAACATTTGAACGTTTGTAACTAACTGCTGAACAGTTATGGTATAATTTATTCGAAATCTCTTTTAGAGAAAATAAAATAAAATTCTGTTTCAGAAATTACTGCAACCAGTCGCCTTTTGTTTCTTCTTAATGAAGATTTATTTAGTCCATTACTGGTTTCAAGCTGCCTAGCAGCTCATCTTCAGATGGTATACAATTATTTCAAGTTACATTTGAATAGCTATGCACTTCACATTTGGTTTGTCCATTTTTTGTCCGCTTATGGATAGGATTTCAAAACACTTCCTCTCCATCAACACGCCACAACAACTCCAACGACTTTTAAGTGATAAAATTAACAAATAATTCACACACAAACTCTTTGGTTTGTTTACAAGCTGAAAGTTGTGCTAGTGGCTATAAAGACGTAATGTGTGTGAATTATTTGTTAATTTTATCACTTAAAAGTCGTTGGAGTTGTTGTGGCGTGTTGATGGAGAGGAAGTGTTTTGAAATCCTATCCATAAGCGGACAAAAAATGGACAAACCAAATGTGAAGTGCATAGCTATTCAAATGTAACTTGAAATAATTGTATACCATCTGAAGATGAGCTGCTAGGCAGCTTGAAACCAGTAATGGTCTAAATAAATCTTCATTAAGAAGAAACAAAAGGCGACTGGTTGCAGTAATTTCTGAAACCTATTTCAATAAACAGTCGCAGGTTCCAACACAATGGATAAAAGTTTCAAAATAAAATTCTCTGAATATATTTTTAATGTACATGAGATGAAAGTCAAATTTGAATCAAGGGCTTGATTAAATATTTTTTATTATCTTGGGTGCTGAGATTATTTTTAAGTGTGTGTGTGTGTGTGTTAGAGGATGAAACATTCTGCTACTTCAGAAATTTCTGAAGCCCAATAGATTGTATTAAATTCTGACATTCTTTTGGCTGCGATACAGATTGCATGAGTTGAAGAATTGATCTCAATAAAAGATATTTAAAACTGTTGCGTAACATTATGCTGACGAAATTTTACAATTAATAATAATAATCATCATCATCATCATTAGAGACTGATTATGTCTTTCAGCGTTCAGTCTGGAGCAAAGTCCCTGTAATAAAATTTCTCCATGATCCCCTATTCAATGCTAAAATTGATGCCTCGTCTGATGTAATGCCTTTTACTTCAGAATCATTCTGCACCGAATCTAAGTACTTTCTTCTTGGTCTACCTCGACTCTCTTACCCTCCGCTGCCGAGCTCATGAGTCTCTTAGGTAACCTTGCTTCTCCCATGCGTGTAACATGACCCCAACATCTCAGTCTGTTCACTCTAACTGCTTCATCTATGATGGTCATTCCAAGTTTTTCTTTGATTTCCTCATTATGGACACTCTCCTGCCATTGTTCCCATCTATTAGTACTTGCAATCATTCTTGCTACTTTCGTATCTGTAACCTCTACCTTATGAATGAGGAACCATGTATCCACCCAACTTTTACTCCCATATAACAAAGTTGGTCGATAGATAGAGCGGTGCACTGCTAACTCAGTCTTGGTACTTACTTCCTTCTTGCAGAAGAGAGTAGATCTTAGCATGGCGGCCAATGGCTGCAGTTCAGCGATGATCTTGAAGATGCTGCAACTGCAGCTAAAAATCTGAAAATGCTTAAATTTCTGTTTGGGATATGTTAAACCATGAAGAACACGAATCCTGTTCATAATTTCTATTTAAAATCAAATCTGACGTTGTATAAAACTTTACACGCCTCACATGGTAGTAGTGAGAAAAATTACAGATTACACAATGATATACGTAGTGCTCGAACAAAGACCTAAATAAAATTTATGACGACTTCAAAATTTCTTTGTTGTAAAAAATTTTCATTACTGTCCTTAGCTATAAACTTATCTTTGACATCACTACACTCAACACATGTGTTTGATTCAAATTCAATATGGCGTCATTGATAATGTCACTCCTCCAGGGGACGCTACGAGAACCACAACTAACCCCTTGCAAACTCGCTCAGTAGGCTGTAGGAAGAATGAGAGCATCTGCGTGCCATCGCATCTGTTTGCTTCGCACGTTGTTATCACGCTGAGCCTATTAAAGGGTAAACACAGATGGCGCTTTGGAAGCTATGTCACTACGCTATCTGTTGGCACACGACGATGAAACCATTATTACTACATCTGCTATCCCCCAGTGTATTTGTCGTCATTGGATCAAAACGACATCGTCGTTACAGGTGTACTTCCTTCGTTTTTTTTTCTTGGCACTGTTTTTAGTAATAGAGTAGTCTAACAATAATAATGTAAATTTCGATCCATTTATTGACCAAGGTGAGGGACTGGCAATCTTCTAATCAAATTGCGTGCTTATGGAATATAGCCACAGTTGTGCGTTTGCATTCGTTATTTCCTGTCAGAAATGACACAGTACGTTGTAACTGACGGTAAGCCATGGAGTAGAACATGAGTGATATCTGGCGTTCCCCGGGGAAGTGTTATAGGGCCCCTACTGTTCCTTATTTTTATAAACGATTTAGGAGACAATCTGAGTAGCTCTCTTAGACTGTTCGCGGATGAAGCTGTCATTTATCGGTTAGTAAAGCCACCAGAAGATCAAAAGTAACTGCAAAATGATGTAGATATCTGCATTGTGCAAAATTGGCAGTTGGCCCTTAATAATAATGATAAGTGTGAAGTCACACAAATGGCCACTAAAAGAAATCAGTTAACTTCATTAACACAGTAAATTAGTCAAATCTACAAGCTGCACATTTAACTAAATACCTAGGATAACAATTACGAGAAACTTAAATTGGAAACAACACACATAAATTATTGTAGGGAAGGTGAAGCAAAGACTACGTTTCATTGGTAGAACACTCAGAAGATGCAACACTTCTATTAAAGAAACTCCTACACTACACTTGCGTGTGATATTTTGTAATATTTCTGCGCATTTAGGATCCATATAAGGTGCGACTGACTGACGACTTACATAAAGTTCAGAAGCGAGAAGTGCAGCTCATTTTGTATTATCGCTACTTTGGGGGTAGGGGGGGGGGGGAGGGTGTATCACGCAAATGATGCAAGAGTTGGAAATCATTAAAAGAAAGGCTTTATTTGTTGAGCGAAATGTATTTGTGCAATTGCTTTCACCTACTTTCTCCTCCGAATACGAACGTATATTGCTCTGTTAAGCTCTATATTGAGCGCCCTTCAAACCCCCCTCCCCCCGCGAACGTATATTGTCAGCATACACCTACATAGGGAGACATGTTCATCATAATAAAGTAAGTGAAATCAAATACAAAATAGAAAGATTCACGTGTTTCTTTATCCAGGAAGCTATTACAGAATAGAACTATAGAGAAATATCATAAAAGTGGTTCTATGAATCCTCTGTCATGCACTTCAATGTGAGTTGCTGAGCATCCATGTAGATGTAAACAAAATGAATGAAAAATTTAAAAAAGATGAAAAACCTTAAAAAATCAAACTTTTCTGGCACATTAAAACTGTGAGCCGAAACCGGGTTGAGACCAGATTCGAATCCCGGTTCAGGCTCTTGCGTTTAATCTGCCAGAAGAGTTTTATATCAGCAGCACTCCACTGTATAGTGAAAAATATACTGGAAAAACCTCCTAAGCTGTGTGTAAGCCATGTATGCACAACATCCTTTTTTCAAGAGTTCGCAGGAGAACTGTGAAGCTTGGAAAGTAAGAGGCTAGGTACTGTCGGAAATAAAATTGTGACGACGGTACGTAATGCGTTCCGGGGTAGCTCAGTCGGTACAGCGCTTTCCCGTGAAAGACTGAGGTCCCAGGTCTAATCCCGGTTCCGGAAAACAGTTTTAATCTGCCACGAAAATCCCAACAAAAAGACACATTAATAGATCTGAAGCATTGAATTAAAATTTGTGGTGCGGACCTCCATGCTTACTAGGAAGACGTCTTAACCGTTAGACTACCACACCACTAACGATTAAGGCGCCTCGGAATAGTCTATGTACGATTTCCCTCCACAACACAAACTTTAATTCAGCTTCTTTGTTCCAAAGATAATTGCCACTACTGCCAAGGCTCTCCATGCAGCGGAATAGCACCTCAGCAATGGACTTGGTGGATCAATCCTGTTACGGTGATATAAATATCAATTAATACAATTAAAGAATCCCTGAGACGGATTTACGTCTCTAATATGTCAAAGACATTATTAATAGATCTGAAGCATTGAATTAAAATTTAATTCAATGCTTCAGATCTATTAATAATGTCTTTGACATATCAGAGACGTAAATCCGTCTCAGGGATTCTTTAATTGTATAAAAAGACACATGTTCTCGTGTTTGTGATGATCGACAGTGCGAATGGAGCAGCGCACGAGTAACGTGAGCACAGAATTCGGCTACAGACCGTCGTCTGTCGCGTTTGAAGACGCAATGGTAGGCTGTGTCCTATGTGAGCGACAAAAGCGAGCGACGGCGCGCGACATACATCTACGCGGCACTGCAGCCACATTCAACGACATGGCCGTGTGTCCAACGTGAGCGCGACAGTTTCTCACTACAAGGTGACCGTTAGAATTTGTCAGCTGTATCTAAAACTTGGAACCTGTAAACTGTAGAATAACGATTGCTCCATACTACGGCAAGTGAGTGCTGTGCATTAAATTTACAAAAAGAAGCATGTTCGTGGACCATTACATTCATAACTTAAAATACGAAAATAAAATACGAAGATCACCAGCCAGATTCTTCGAAAGTACAACAACGATTACAGCTTTTCTTTTACGACTACAAACCATCAACAACTGAATAAATTCGCCTTACTGGAAGACGACAGTAAATCATTTAATTCTGGAAGGATATGTTGACACTCTGCGAACGTAGAGGTTATAAAATCGTAATTTTTGTGCTCGCTTCTCATTCCATCTTATATTTTGATTTCTATGACTACAACCTTTTCACCTATTATTTGTGCAAAGTTTTATGTATTCTCTCAACAAAGCACCACAAACTATTTTTAAAGTTTTTACCAATATAGTTCATCTTTATTGCAAACACACGTATCCCACTGAAGGCCTACTAAACACATTAAATTCGTACAGAAACATTATATCAAGATATTTTACTCAGAATCACGCATCTCGTTTGGCATCCTAGTGTTATCTTTGTCAGATGCATAAAGCACAGAAAAGCGAGTAATTGTTCAAAACATGTTCATAATGGCGTAAATCAAACTACCACTCAGAATAAAAATACAGAAGACTGACATACTGGAAACAATTTAAAAATTTAACTTCAGTCGTGTACAAAGTCCAAGAGAAAATTTAGGAGGTAGTTATTTTAGGACACTTCTTATCCCAATCAAAATTGTTCATTGTATGTACAACTTCAATTTTATATTCTGTTATTTCAGAAACTGTTGTAGTTTCATAAACTTCGGGGATTATTAGCCTCTCAGAATTCTTGCGACATCCCTTATAACCTCTACAAGCAGACGATTCTGAAGTAACCTCGACAGTTTGTAGCGCGTGTGTCAGCGACAAGATTCAAGCAGGTCTCTAGAAAAGCGTAGTGTTCCGAAATATTGGAAAATGGCGCAGGTCATTCCCGTTTTTTAAGAAGGGACGTCGAAGAGATGTGCAGAATTATAGACCTATATCTCTAACGTCGGTCAGTTGTAGAATTTTGGAACATGTATTATGTTCGAGTATGATGACATTTCTGGAGACTAGTAATCTGCTCTGTAGGAATCAGAATGGGTTTCCAAAAAGGCGATCGTGTGAAATCCTGCTCGCGCTATTCGTCCACGAGACTCAGAGGGCCATAGACACGGGTTCTCAGGTAGATGCTGCGTTTCTTGACTTCCGCAAGGCGTTTGATACAGTTTCCCACAGACGTTTAATGAACAAAGTAAGAGCATAACGTCTATCAGACCAATTGTGTGATTCGATTGAGGAGTTCCTAGATAACAGAATGCAGCATGTCATTCTCAATGGAGAGAAGTCTTCCGAAGTAAGAGTGATTCAGGGGTGACACATGGGAGTGTCGTGGGTCCGTTGCTGTTCACGATATATAAAAATGACCTTGCGGGTAACATCGGAAGTTCACTGATATTTTATACGAATGATGCTTTATTATATACAGAGTTTGTAACAATGGAAAATTGTATTGCAATGTAGGAGGATCTGCATCGAATTGACGCATGGTGCAGGGAATGGCAACTGAATCTCAATGTAGACAAGCTTAATATGCTACGAATACATAGAAAGAAAGATCGTGTATCATTTAGCTACACTATAGCAGGTCAGCAACTGGAAACAGTTAATTCCATAAATCATCTGGGAGTAGTCATTAGGAGTTCAAACGTTCAAATGTTTGTTAAGCTTAAGGGACTTAACTGCGGGGTCATCAGTCCCTAAACTTACAAACTACTTATGAACTACTTACGAACTAGGACGGCACAAATATCCATGCCAGAGGGGGGGATTCGAACCCCCGACCGTAGTGGCCGTGCGGACCGTGACTGGAGCGCCTCAATCCCCTCGGCCACCGCGGCCGGCTCATTAGGAGTGATTTAAAATGGAACGACCATATAAAATCAATCGTCGGTAAAGCAGATGCCAGACTTAGATTCATTGGAAGAATCCTAAGGAAATGCAGTCCGAAAACAAAGTAAGTAGGTTGCAGTGCACGTGTTCGCCTGCAACTTGAATACTGCTCACCGGTGTGGGATTCGTACCGAGTGGGGTTGATAGAGGAAGTAGAGAAGATCCAACGGAGAGGAGCGCGCTTCGTTACAGGATCATTTGGTAATCGTGAAAGCGTTACGGAGATGATCGATAAATTCCAGTGGAAGACTCTGCAGGAGAGACGCTCTGTCGCTCGGTACGGGGTTTTGTCGAATTTTCGAGAACATACCTTTACCGAGGAATCTAGCAGTATATTTCTTGCTCCTACGTATATCTCGCGAAGAGATAGTGATGATAAAATCAGAGAGATTAGAGACCACACAGAGGCATACCTACAATCTTTCTTTCCGCGAACAGTACGTGACCGAAAAGGATGGAGAACCGATAGTGGTACTCAAGGTACCCTCCACCACACACCGTCGGGTGGCTTGCGGAATATGGATGTAGATGTAGACTATCAAACGTCGACGTTGTCGCGTCTGACGCGCAGCTCAGCAGACGTCGCTCAGTTATACTTGGAAACTCCCTACACAACAGAAGGATGACTTTAAAAGACTCATGGCTGAAGCACTGAAGAACTGCGCAGAACAGTCAAACATTGTGAGCACTATATCTGAAGAAGAGCTGATAACTGCAATAAATGACATCAAATCAAGGAAAGCAGCCGGACCTGATGGAGTCTTACCAGAGTTTCTAAAGAACTTAGGCCCAAGAGCACGCACATGGCTCTGCATATTTTTCTCCGCCATACTTGAGACTGGAAACATCCCAAACAAATGGAAGGAGTCAAAGATAATAGCTATCTTGAAGCCTGGAAAGGACGATAGAGATCCCAAGAGCTACAGACCTATCTCTCTGCTGTGTGTTATGTACAAAGTTTTCGAAAAAATTCTCCTAAAGAGATTGACTCACCTAATAGATGCAGCAATACCCGTGGAGCAAGCTGGTTTCAGGTCGAAGAGGAGCTGCTGCGATCAAGTCCTGGCACTAACCACGCACATTGAACGTGGTTTTCAGAACAAGAAAAAGACCGGTGTAGTATTTATAGATCTCTCGGCTGCATACGACACGGTCTGGCTTAAAGGATTATTGTATCAGCTTGCTACAGTAGTCAAATGTAAGAAGTCACTAAAGCTCTTCTATAATATGCTATCCACAAGGAAGTACAGAGTACATATTAACGGAAAAACAAGCAAAGCCCGCATACTTAATAATGGACTCCCACAAGGCTCTGTGCTAGCTCCTTTACTGTTTAATTTGTACATCTCCGATATGCCGGAACTCAAATCACGGAAGTTCGCATATGCCGACGATCTGCCCATTGCCCTGCAGGGTGAGTCATTCGAACAATTAGAATCAGGCTTAAATTTTGATTTGGTGCAGCTTCATAACTACTACAGGACGTGGCAACTGAACCTTAATGCATCAAAAACAGTAAGCACAGTGATGCACCTGAACAACAAACAAGCCGAAAGGAAGCTGCGCTTAAATTTAGCAGGCCAGAACATAAGACACGAAAGAGCACCAAAATACCTGGGTGTTAAACTGGACCGCAGCCTAACGTTCAAAGAACACCTGCATGACGTCAGCCAAAATCTCAGAGCCAGAGTCAATATCATTCAGAAACTCGCAGGCTCCACCTGGGGAAGCAATGCTACGACACTTCGCACTCCCTCCATGGCTCTACTCTACAGCGTTGCAGAATACTGCGCACCTGTATGGGCTAACAGTTCGCACGTCAACAAAGTAGATGTTCGCCTAAATGACACCTCGCGAACAATAACTGGAACGTTGAGACCTACTCCAACACCATGGCTCTCTGTGCTGGCAAATATTGAACCTCCGTCACTCCGCAGACAACATGCAATCCAAAGAGAAATGGAAAAAATTGCTGCTGACGTCACACTTCCCATACACGCTGATCAACATGGTCCGAGACAATTTATGTCTAGAAATCCGTTCTGGAACCACACGTCGAACAATCGTAACACTGTAACAGAATGGAACCACCTATGGCAGCAAGCAAATGTTCACAATGGACACCTCATTAAGAACCCGGCTGATCTTGTTCCTGGTTCCAACCTCCCTCGAAGAACCTGGGCGGCATTAAACAGAATGAGAACCGGTGTTGGACGGTGCAACGAGCTGATGGCCAAGTGGGGCTACGTGGACGATCCTCACTGTGACTGCGGCGAAATACAGACGATGCAGCACATATCTGTATGTAAAATTCATGGTTTTCGGGACGGTTCGCTGGAGGATCTGCATAGACTTACAGAAACTGCCATTTCCTGGCTTCGTAATTTAAGAGTTTCCGTTCAGTTGCAAATTATTTTGACAAATTTGTGTTCCCTTTAATTCTTAATTTATAGGGTAAGGTGGTACAATTTCGATCATTTCGGACAAATGTTATTATAAATGGAAAGAAATTGAGAAAAGGAATAATTTTAACTGTGGCACTTGTTCTTGGATGTTTAATGAATATGTAACACAAATATTATACAGTTACAAATGTTGGTATAAACACAAAAAGGGGTTACGGAATTGAGAAAAAATCGATCGAAAATGTACCACACTAGGTACAATTGTGATCACTTCCTCGTACAATTTTGATTACGGGCATCTTCCACATGAAAACCCCTTTTTCTGTCACGCACCAATGCATACTTCGTGGTACCAAACATTGCATTTTTGGCAGCGAATCCAGTCACCCTTAACTAGATGATTTATACGAGCGCTTTAGACTAAGTAGCTACACTTACCTCTTTAAAGGGAAAAAATTTATATCTCCTTACCGCAAAGGGGTGTATTCTTGGAAAAGACAGGAGGAGCTGTAGAAACCTGCTACTCTACAACGCGACACAACGAGACACTACGAGACAGAAAAATGGCGCGAAAACTTACGTTGATCGGAATTGTACCTATATCGAAATTGTACCACCTTACCCTAAGCACTGTAATAAGTATAACTCATTTCATAATGAATAATGTTTTGTTAGTTTTGTATGTTAATTAAGTTTCTCGTTTTGAATGTGTCTAGTACTGTAAAGGCATCTGGCATATCGAACGCAACATAAATAAATAAAGCAGACGTCGCTGTCGTAGGACAGATCCGTAACAATACACGCGGTTGAGATTTGTGGCTTGATGCTGTCGCTCGCTTTTGTCGCCCACTTAGGACACGGCTTTTTTTGCTTTTTTTTTTCTCCCCGAGTTACCAACATTTATTTTTTTCTTTTATTTTTTTTTTTCTTTTGATTTCCTACATTTTTACCATTTTTTTTTTTTTGAAACGGAAAAAGTCACGTGAAACAAAGGTGTAGTGCACATATTATAAAAAGATACGTCAAACGCATATACAAGCAAAATATACAAAACATTATTACAAAGGAAAAAAATTAAAATGAAGCCTAAAAGGAATAAGTGGAGTTAGCCCCCCCCCCCAATCACAACTTGCGTGTGAAGAAAAATGTGTTAAATTGAAAACCACCAGAATTAAAAAAAAAAAGAACGGAAAGGGTATCCCGCCGAAGAGGCAGCAGTGAGAAAAACCAAAGACATCCTTGGTAAAAAAACAAAAACAAAAGGAAATATACATGGTACGACAATGAATGTCAAACTAGGGGTGTCTACGGAGAAAACGTCAATGCGTCAAAGGCCGAGCACCGTCTGGTGTGCATGAATCAATGTGGCAGAAACGCATGTCGTGAAGATAGTTTGATAGGATAGTTTTGGTGTCTCCGCACTTGAAGGTGTTCTTCCCAAAGATATGTGAGATATGAGACAGGGTCTCGAAGCTTCCGCTGGATGACAGGGTACACAGTGTGCCCCATGAGCCACACGGTGGCATTGTGTACAGACCGTGGTGTGTGTTGGAAGTCCGGGGCCAGGGCCCATCCAACCGGGATTGAAGTCGGGGTCATCCCGTTGAGCAGCGCGACCAGAGGTCCCACACCTGTGAGACATGCCTGCATAGGAAGCGATGTTCCCGTGTGTCAGGGGCGTCACAGTCCTCACATGCTGCGGACGCACGGAGGCAGATGGCTGCCAGACGCTCGTTGGTGGCCAGCTTCTCGTTCACCAGGATGTACCAGGTGGCCGAGACATACGACGGCAGAGCCGGATGGTTAATGTTGTTCCATACCTGGCGCCAGTTAACTAAGGGCTGTCGTTCGACCATTGTGTGGATGGGTGGTCGTCCGACCAGTGCGTCGTACAATCGACGGACCGTCCTGTTCCTGTCGCGCGCCACTTCCAGCACGTAACTCCTGGTGAAATAGTATTCCCTCACAAAAGGCAGCTTGTATGGGATTTCACGAATATCTATGGGGGCACGTTCGAGCCAAGGGCAGTATTGGGTAATATAATGTTCCAGCCTGGCTATTAATTTTTGAGATTAACAAATTTACAGAAGGAAGTGGTTTGAAGTTAGAAGCTATGAAAGATCCCAATCAGTAAATTACGGGGAAAATTATTACATGCATTTAAATGAAATGGTAAGCTAATTAACGGTGGAGTGTTGTGCAGGCAGAACATTACAAAAAGAATCGACGAGCAGTTACCTTTAACAATAGATCCATCGGTGGTTGAAATTTGGCTGTAAATGAAATTTTAATAATATGATAACCACTCGCCGAACAGTGGATGGCGGTTCGTCAATATTAAACTACGACTCGTGTAGCAAACAGTAAAGTAAGATAAGTGACATGATATAAATCGGATAGGAATATTACGTAAGTCAAACACATCGGACTTCTAAAAATTTACAAGAAAATCGACTGCAGTTTCTATTGCCAGTAAATATAATATTATGGAATAAATTTTGAAATAAGACTGGCAGGCTACACGAAATATCACCATTCAATATTAACTAAAAACTATGCCATCCATTGTTGCGGTGATTCAACAAAGCTGAAAAAGACATTATGGGCGGAGGGAGGATAGGGCAGAATTATTAATAAAAATTCATAAGTGCGAATTTAAGTGAGAGTTGGGGGTTTATTTATAAATTTAAGATACGCCACATCACATATATTTACCTGAATGTACATAATAGCGGCCACATAAAAAATAATAAAGTACAGCTCCAGTCTGCAAGATGCTATCGCTACGAAGTACAAAGCAAGAGTGTCTTCTTTCTTACAAAAAAATTGAAAGTGTTGTTCCTAAATTTTTTTCTCTGACTTTCATAGATAACTATTTTAACATGCCGAAATAATATAAAAATACAAAACTTTCTCTGATAATATCGGGGAAAGGAAAACGTGTCATTATAGTAAGCAATGCCGCCGTCGGTGCAGTAGGGTTATCACGTTGTAGGGTGGCAGCACGGTGTAACAGCAACGCCGAACATTTATGTGGAAAATCCACCAAACCCAGTCCACCATCTTGTTGCGGCAAGACGCAAATTGTTCCCTTAACTTTGAACAGTTCATGGCGCCAGAGGAGCCAGTAAACCGCTTTGGAAATCGACCTGCCGATCAGTTTCGGGACTGGGAGAAGTTGAGCCGCATACCAGGCTTTAGACAGAATGGACCCGTTGATAATGGCGACCTTCTGGTGGAGAGTGAGTAGAGGTACCGACAGCGGCTTGGCTGGAGGCGAGCCAACGCGTGCCCCGCTGACCAGCGGCTGGTAGTAAAGCCCACCGCTTTACGCCAGGTGACGGCCTGCCACGCCCCCGCATCGCATATCTCGCGCGTCCCCCCCGCTAGCCAGCACGATCCTCCTCGTAGCGACGGACGGTGGCCCGCCCTCGCCTCGCCGCCAGATTACCATGTCACGCTCTTTACGGGCCTTCTCCTCTCACAACGACAACCAACACTGTGCTTTTCCCACCTCCGCTTTCTCTCTCGACTCCTAATTGACTCGCTTTAGTGCTCGTAAAACGTTGGAAATGGCAATTCCAGAGCCCGTTTCTACGTTTCCTGTTGCCGAGAGGCGAAATATATATGTGTACAATGCAGCTGTAAATGTCGTCGGGTACAATTTTGCAGATGCGGCGGCGAAGCGAACTTGGACACGCTAAGTGGTTCTTGCCTGGTAGGTCATTGCCATTCCCTGCGCCATGCGTCAATTCGATGCAGATCATCCTGCATTTCAATACAATTTTCCATTGTTACAACCTCTCTATGTACTACAGCATCATCCACAAAAAGCCTCAGTGAACTTCCGATGTTATCCACAAGGTCATTTATATATATCGTGAGCAGCAACGGACCCACGACATTCCCTGTGGTATCCCTGACATCACTCTTACTTCGGAAGCCTTCTCTCAATTGAGAATGGCATGCTGCATTCTGTTATCTACGAACTCCTCAATCCAATCACACAACTGGTCTGATAGACCATATACTCTTACTTTTTTCATTAAACGTCTGTGGGGTACTATATCAAACGCCTTGCGGAAGTCAAGAAACACAACATCTACCTGAGAACCCGCATCTCAGAAATGTCATTATACTCGAAATTAATACATGTTCCAAAATTCTACAACTGACCGACGTAAGAGATATAAGCCTATATTTCTGCACATCTCTTCGACGTCCCTTCTAGTTAGGACACCACAGTTACAACCTCTCTATGTACTACAGCATCATCCGCAAAAAGCCTCAGTGAACTTCCGATGTTATCCACGAGGTCATTTATATATATCGTGAACAGCAACGGACCCACGACATTCCCTGTGGCATCCCTGACATCACTCTTACTTCGGAAGACTTCTCTCCATTGAGAATGACATGCTGCATTCTGTTATCTAGGAACTCCTCAATCCAATCATACAATTGGTCTGATAGACCATATGCTCTTACTTTGTTTATTAAACGTCTGTGGGGAACTTTATCAAACGTCTTGAAAGTCAAGAAACACAGCATCTACCTGAGAGCCCGTGGCTATGGTCCTCTGGCAGGAGCTGGGTTTCACACGATCGCCTTTTTCGAAACCCATGCTGATTCCTACAAAGCAGATTACTAGTCTCCAGAGATGTCATTATACTCGAACATAATACATATTCCAAAATTCTACAACTGACCGACGTTAGAGATATAGGCCTATAGTTCTGCACATCTCTTCGACGTCCCTTCTTAAAAACGGGGATGACCTGCGCCATTTTCCAATCTTTCGGAACACTACGCTCTTTGAGAGACCTGCTTCTATATTGTCACTGTTACACGCGCTACACACTGTCGAGGTTATAAGGGATGTCGCAAGAATTCTGAGAGCTAATAATCCCCAATGTTTATGAAACTATAACTATTTCTGAAATAACAGAATATAAAATTGAAGTTGTACATACAATGAACAATTTTGATTGGGATAAGAAGAGTCCTAAAATAACTACCTCCCAAATTTTCTCTCGGACTTTGTACACGACTGAAGTTAAAACTTTTAAATTGTTTCCAGTATATCAGTCTTCTGTGTTTTTGTTCCGAGCGATAGTTTGATTTACGCCATTATGAACATCTAAGTATCACATTTTAATTCATTCAACTTCGTGTTCTTGTTGGGTCATTGTTCACTGCTCGCCATGCTGAATGCAACACTCGCAAGTGCCACTCGCCGATTCCGATGCATTTCGAATATGTTGCAGTCTGGGTCAATATACGATATAAGTATTTTTTTAATATATACGTGCTTATACGGCCGTTGAACTGCTGAAACTCTCAAGAAGTAGGTACGGTTGTCATGTTTCTGAGGACTATCATCTAAACAACATATTGAAACATATATATTCCATCATCTTTCCGGAGTGCACCCGGGACAGCGACAATTCTTCGTCCGATATTTCGGCTGCAGACCTTACAGCCATCTTCAAGGCGAGTCCAAGACAGAGTTCTCAGCGTCTGCGCCTATTTATACGGTAAATCACGTGATGCAAAGCTACTGAGGATTAGACTGCGCATGCTCGAAGATATCACATTCGTAACTGCTGTGCCAGTCATAGATAATTATATACTTCCAAGATAACCTGTGAACAGTGAGTGCAAACATAAACAGAGCTGTTACGTATCCACAGTGCTTACAAATGAATAATTAATCATTAAAAGTGGTAACCTCAATCGGAATACAAGACGCAGACATTCTTTCGGAACGAAGGCGTGATATAAGTGACTTCCATGCATTGTCAAGATGAAATCCATCGTCACCATTTAGCAGGTGGTCTGCAGTTGTATGTGTACAGCTTCCTTTACAACTGAGTCCCAGAAAGTAGAAGCTGTGGTTAAAATCTTTACTCCTTTGTAATTCATGGAATGGTCAGTAGAAATACAATTTTCGCCTACTGCAGACTTGTTGGACTGAAGAAGGCGTGTATACCGTTGGTGCTCAACGCATCGTTCCTGCACAGTGCGCATGGTTTGACCTATATAACGTTTTCCACACTCACTTGGACTCTCCTTGAAGATGGCTGTAAGGTTTGCAGCCGAAATATCGGACGAAGAATTGTTGCTGTCCCGGGTGCACTCCCGAAAGATGATGGAATATTCAAGAATGAAACATATATGTTTAACCCTTTGTAGGCCAAGGAACGAAACTGAGCTTTGAATCAATTTTATTTGGTATAATTACATTACAAATGATATGTAAAACTAATAAATAAAGTGAGAAAAGTACTCGAGTACGTACAAATGTCTTTAGAACACATGATTACGTAGTGAAACCAGTAGTCCAGTGCACGAAGTTCTTCAAGACATGGATCAAAATAACATATTACTCTACTCTACAATACATAACCTTTGGTAACTTACCAGAACTATGCCAACTCAGAAGATAATACAGCTATAATTCAGTATATGTGACCACAAGATCTTCAGCAACAGCTAACACCGGCACATACACTGCGCAGCTGAATGTTTGTGTTGCTTTCCCGCGCGAACTTATTCCCCCAGGCCGGCAGTGAACTGATTTTCTTGACGAAAAAGAGTAGTGTACTCCAGTGCCGTGGTGGTTTTACAGAGCAGCCACTGAGCCGCTTTTGAGACATTAAATTAAAGGTGGTCTCGCGCAAAGGGTTAAATAAAATAAATTTAATTTATAATCTCAATCTGTAATGTACGTGTGTGTGTGTGTGGTGTGTGTGTGTGTGTGTGAGTGAGTGTGCTTCTGTTTGTATGCTGATGCTAGACTGGTACAGCACTGTGAATGTAAAAACTGATCCGAATGTCTGTAATTAAAATACCAGTAAATATTATAATCAGCCTGGCATCGACTGATAGCAATGTATATGGCCCTGTTAATGCGCTTAACTATCCATAACACGAGTCTGGTTAAACAATGAATGACAATTCCGGTTGTAGCCCAAGATCCGATTCGTTAATCAGACAGACAAATAGTTCATTAATTAAATTAAATACTGATCAATGTTTGACACAAATTTTATGTCCAAAATAAATGTGAACACGGGTGGAGTAACTGGCAATTTCTAACGGCGAATGATAGCAGCAGAAGAACACGCAAGGCTATGTTTTGTGTCCCGACTTCGTCGCCGCTTTTGTGTCCCAGCCTTGTCGTAGGTGTCGGTGGCCGAGTGGAATGAGACCGACACGCTGGTGCAGGTACGGAGGGGAGCAGCCAGAAACTATAAACACTAGAGCAAATTAGAAAGATATATATTGCACAGAATGTAACAATACTTAACTTTTATATAGTACTGCAGAATGTTGATACATAGTTGTTAGAGGCCTGCCTAGTGCCTGTACAATAGCAAAGTCTTCACTCGTGCCTATCGGATTACGAAGGTCCTAACTCGTTGCTATCTCAGTCCGAAGTGACCGGTGTCTTTCCGTGGTGGCCACGAGCGGGGTTGCAGCAGAGGGCGCTCGTGGCTGTCGTCGTGAGAACGCCGCGCCGTGCGTGCATGGCGGCGCGCGGCGAAAGTAAGTGGCGCGCACTTTGTACTTGTGCGACACCACACCCCTCCCCCCCAAACCGCCGCGCCGTCGTGGCGTAGGGCTGAGGGCCACGGCGACGGCACTGGGAGGAGGGCCTGAGCGGGGGCGTTACTGGTGGGACGGGCGTCGTAGCTGAGGCCGGGATCGAGACGCCGTCCGCGCCCCGGCATCCGCCTTGCGATCCTCCAGGGAACCCGCCGAAACCTGGGGAAGGGCGCCCGCCCCCGCCCAGAGGGAGCAGGTCATCTTCTTCTGAGGTGCGTGGCCCAAGCTGGGGGGGGCCGTGCGGTCCCGGAGTCCCTCTCGGTGACGCTGTCATCTGCGGCGGCGACAGCGGCGGCGACGACTGCGTCGGATGTACGTCGACGTCCATAGGGATCTCGTAGTCCGGGGACGAACGATGTGGTTGTGCTCCCTGGCGCAGAACTGGGTCTGGAATCAAGAAACCGGAGACAGGATCGCGCGGTCTGTGCAGGCGCAATTGGTTTGCGTGGCGCCGCAGCTCCGACCCTGTGGAAGAACGTACAATAAACATATTGCGACCAAGCACGCGCTGAATGGTGCCCGGCATCCATGTCTTCTTGTTTCCAGCAAACACCCTGTACAGCACCGGCGTGGAAACCTGAAAACGCGTAGCGCCATACGAACCGACTCGGTGCGTGGGAGGCTGCAGCAGGTGAAGGAGAGTGCGGTGACGGCGGCCGTGTAGCAGCTCGGCAGGAGACGGGCCGTCACGTGGCATGCACCGATACGTAGACAGGAAAATTTGAAGAGCTTGCTGCCTGGAGTGCTGACCTTTCATCTTCTCCATGTGAGACTTGAATGTTCGAACGAAACGTTCTGCTTCACCATTGGACTGAGGGTGAAAAGGTGCGGTGGTGATATGCTGAATGCCATTCACACGACAAAACTGTTGAAATTCCGCACTAACAAACTGAGGTCCATTGTCACTGACGATAGTTTCAGGCAAGCCTTCGATGCAAAACACTGATGTTAAGGCACTGATTGTACTAGAAGCTGTCGTTGAGTTCATGGCAATCACAAAAGGAAACTTGCTGAAAGCGTCTACAACAATTAACCAGCGCGTATTCCAGAAAGGTCCGGCAAAGTCAATATGTAAACGTTGCCATGGTCCCGTGGGGCGTGGCCAGTCTGAGAAACGTTGCGGTGGAGCCGCCTGATGCTCCGCACAAACAGTACACTGTGACGTCATGTCCTCTATCTGAGCGTCCATACCAACCCAGGTACAATGACGTTTGGCCAGTTGCTTTGTCCTAACAATGCCCCAATGTCCTTGATGCAGGAGGCGTAACACTTCACGTTGCAGGGAACGAGGAACAATCACTCTTGCTTGGTCGTTGTCGGTATGCAACAACAGTACACCCTGACTTAAAGATAATGCATGACGTTGTGCAAAATAACGTCGAACCAGAGGCCGATCAATGTCTTTGGCTCTGGCAGGCCACCCTGAGTGAACAAAACTTAGGTCTGCAGCTGTTTCCTGTGCAACCCGACGAGAGTTCAAAGGGAAATCTGCGACAGCGGTAGCATCTCTGGAGTCTATCTGACAACATGCCATTTCCGAAGAATCAAATGATACATCCTGGCCAACCGGAAGTCGGGAAAGTGTGTCCGCGTTGGCATGTTTAGTGGTAGGTCGGTACAAAATCTCATACTGATAATTTGACAATATCAAGGACCATCTCTGAATCTTTTGTGCCGTACGTGGCGGAATTGGCTTTGTGGGTGAGAACAACGAAGTGAGAGGCTTGTGGTCTGTCAACAAATAGAATTTTCTGCCATAGAGATAATGATGAAACTTTGCGACGCCGTAAATGATTGCTAAGGCCTCCTTTTCTATCTGACTGTAATTCTGTTGCGTCGGCGTCAGTAGCTTGGATGCAAAGGCAATAGGACGATCGTGACATCCAATACGATGCGACAGAACAACACCCAGACCGTACGACGAGGCTTCAACTGCTAACACTACAGGCTTCTGTGGGTCAAAGGGAATCAAACATGCATCACTGAGTAGTGCAGACTTTAGTTTGTCAAAGGCAACCTGACAATCTTTGGACCAAACAAAAGGAACATTCTTCCTACGTAAGTGATGCAGTGGAGCTGCAATCTGAGAGGCATTGGGAATAAATCTGAAATAATAGTTAAGCTTTCCCATTACTGCTTGCAATTCATGCACATTCTTAGGAGGAGGCAAGTCTTTGATTGCTCGAAGATGTGACTGTAAGGGATGAATTCCTTGGGCATTAATCACATGGCCTAGGTACTCTATTTCAGTTTGAAAAAACGAACACTTTGCTTTATTGCAACGTAGACCTGCTGCAGTCAAAACTTTGAAAAGGCACTCCAGGTTTGCTAAATGTTCTTCAACTGTACATCCGGATACCACAATGTCATCTAAATAGTTCGAGCAACAAGGTACCGAAACTGTCAGCTGTTCCAAAAAACGCTGAAAAATAGCAGGGGCGGAAGAACTGCCAAAGGGTAGGCGTTGAAATTGAAAAAGGCCCATGTGAGTATTAATGACGAAAAACTTTTTTGACTCGTCATCAAGTGGAATCTGTAAGTATGCCTCTGCTAAATCAATCTTGGAAAAGAAGCGAGACTGTCCTAATTTGTCCATCAGTTCCTCAGGTCTGGGCAGGGGATAAGTGTCGACAATTGTTTGACTGTTCACTGTTGATTTGAAGTCCGCACAGAGACGAAGTTTTCCTGACGGCTTGGGTATAATTACTATAGGCGAGGCCCACTGACTCGCAGAAACAGGAGAAATCACCCCACTATCTTGCCAACGTTTAAGTTCTTCGGCAACTGTATCACGCAAGGCGATAGGCACTGGTCTAGCTTTACGAAATTTTGGAACTGCAGACTCTTTTAAAGTTACATGTGCCACGAAGTCTTTTGCACAACCTAGTTCCGGCGAAAACAAGTCACTATATTTGTCACACAATGCATTGATTTTATCCTGAGGCACTATTGACGAAATTTGAAGAACATCTCTTTGAATTGATAAGCCAAACAAATCAAATGCATCTAGTCCAAAAATGTTCTGCGTCGATTTGGCCTGAAGAACAACAAAAGCAACTGTTTTCGTGACACCTTGAAAGGAGGCAGGCAGGCTACACGTTCCTAGCACGGGAATATTTTCACCTGTATAAGCTGTTAACACTTGCTGTGACGGCGACAATTTTGGCGAACCCAGAAGTTCATAAGTATCTTTATTTATTAATGTGACAGCGGAACCAGTATCAAGCTGAAATTGCACCGTCTTATTTTCTACGAAGAGAGTCACAAACAGTTTTTGCTTGCGGCGCTCGACAGGTGCGCGAATGTGGGCAACGTCTGCTACGGTTTGTTTGCTGCGTCTGCGCGGGCCGCGTAGTGAAGTAAGTGGCGCAGACTCGGCACGCAGCGGATTAACCACACTGTCACTAGATGACACTACCGCCGGATCGGCGTCCGCGCAATGCGAAGCTACTCCAGATGTACTAACTACTGCACTACGCTTTTGAGTAGCTACTTGGTGTCTACTGTCACTAGCTACACAGTACTGGGCACTATTACAAGGAGCAGTTGCAGAAGGCACTATTTTCACTACAGGAATGCACTGTTCATAGTCATTTTGCTTGTCCCGAACCCTTTTCCGTTGCACTGTTTTACGCGCTCGTCGGCACTTGCTACGTGGTGCACTATATAGTTTTGCCATAGGCGCAGAACTACTTTCCTGCAATTGAGAACCAACTAAAGCACTGTTCAATTCCACAGCGTCTATAACATTTACTGTATGCACTGCTCTCGCACTTTGCGAAGCACTGTTTCTAACGTTACTGTTCTTTGAGTTTTTAATTTGCATACACACAGACTGCACATGTCCCGATTTGCCACATTGATAACAGGTTGCGTTGCGACTAGGACAATGAGCACGCTTGTGGCGAGACACACACTGGGGGCAAGATTTACGTACATTTTTCTGAAATGAGCGTTGGCGCCCGTTATTCATATCACTGTTTCTAACACGACGGGGCGACCTTTGTGTCGCACTTTTACACTGGCTACTGTTCACTGTATGTTCAGCACGGCCTGTAGAAAAATAAGAATCACTAGTGCTATACTGAGAACTACGGCTAGGAAAGCGTCCGTTGCGGCGCACTGAATTTACACTGTGGCTTTGCATTTCTACATCTGCTAAGTCAAAAGTATCATGCGCTTCTATAAGCTGCAGTACACTGTCTAATGAGGGGTCAGACTGTTTCAGAATTGCTGCTCTAATTCTGGGGTCCTGAATATTCTGCGTAATCGCATCCCTCAACATCACGTCACTATACGAAAGTCCACAAGAGCAAGTAAATTTACATTGGCGGGTTAAGCCCTTCAATTCCGTAATCCACTCTTGGTGTGACTGCTGCGGTAATTTTTTAAGTCTGAAAAATCGGTATCGTGCAGCGGCTACAAGAACTTTTCTCTCATAATGAGCATTCAGTGCATCTACAATTTGTTCAAAGTCTACATCACGAGGAGATGCGAGAGGGAAAAGTTTTTGCAATAGTACGAACGTCTGGGGGCCCACAATCGATAAGAAAAGGTTCTTCACTCTCTGACCTGTAATTTGATGAGCCGCGACGAGTTCTTGAAACTGCGCGAAATAGTCACTCCATTCTTCCTCACGTTCGTTGTACTGGCGGAACGTCGGAAGCGGTGCGGCGGCAGGTGTGGGCTGCTGATGCGACGGCTGTTGTTGAGTTGCCGTCAACTGCGCCACTGCGTTGAGAAGTTGTGAGATTTGCGCCGTCTGTAACTGAATAATTTCCATTAAGTTTGGGTTCGGGGTAGTGGCCATGCTGACCGATTAGGCGCCGCGTATACAAGTAACTTCTAACCAAAACACAAATGCAATATGAAAGAGGACGCTCTGCAACAAAAAAGTTCACAAACACGTAACTGAATATGTTCCCCCAAAAATCTTATAATAAGGGTGGGTGGGCGGGTGCAATTTTTGCGTGCTCCGACTGCTGCTGTCTGGCTGCTGCAAGCGGGCTGGTCCAAGGTTCGTCTATCCCATCCTCGTCGCCACTTTTGTGTCCCGACTTCGTCGCCGCTTTTGTGTCCCAGCCTTGTCGTAGGTGTCGGTGGCCGAGTGGAATGAGACCGACACGCTGGTGCAGGTACGGAGGGGAGCAGCCAGAAACTATAAACACTAGAGCAAATTAGAAAGATATATATTGCACAGAATGTAACAATACTTAACTTTTATATAGTACTGCAGAATGTTGATACATAGTTGTTAGAGGCCTGCCTAGTGCCTGTACAATAGCAAAGTCTTCACTCGTGCCTATCGGATTACGAAGGTCCTAACTCGTTGCTATCTCAGTCCGAAGTGACCGGTGTCTTTCCGTGGTGGCCACGAGCGGGGTTGCAGCAGAGGGCGCTCGTGGCTGTCGTCGTGAGAACGCCGCGCCGTGCGTGCATGGCGGCGCGCGGCGAAAGTAAGTGGCGCGCACTTTGTACTTGTGCGACACCACACTATGATACAGTGAAAACGCTATAGTTGACAATTATGTATCCGTTAATTAATTAAAGATCAAAGTTTAGGTTACTACTATTACAGTTTGAGAACTGGTTCTGTTGCGGCATTAGTAGTGATTGTTATATGTTACGTGGTGTGAACAAGATCTACCTCATTAACAAAAAAAATGTTGTATTCTCAAAATAGTTCATCATATAAGAAAGGTGCAAAACTGAGAGTAAATGTGCTCATACGAGGAATGACAGACATTCTAAAACAGTAGCTGATAGCACCAAAAGCAACTTGTACAATGTATCACAGTGTAGAAATGTCCAAGTCGATAATTGTGTAATTGACAAATTATTTAAAGTAAATATCAAGTTTAGGGTACAGAATGCAAAAGAGACGATGTATGGATTTTGTTGCTACCTTAACAGTAATTATTGTGTGTACCGACATCTTCTGAAAATGTGACCAAATTTTATTAACAGACTAATTATTGTATTGTCAGGAAGTGTAACACTACATCGCAGTCTTAGTATTAGGATCGCCATTTTCCGTCATTTGTAAATATTTCATTATTTTTACGAAGCAGAAATTACGTATTTTTCTAAAATTTAAGCAAATCAATTACCATCTTTGTAAATTACAGTAATTAAGGCCATAGAATAAGATAGTCAAAACACCTTAGCCGGCCGCGGTGGCCGAGGGGACTGAGGCGCTCCAGTCACGGGGGTTCGAATCCCCCCTCGGGCATGGATATTTGTGCCGTCCTTAGGATAAGCTAGTTCATAAGTAGTTTGTAAGCTTAGGGACTGATGACCCCGTAGTTAAGTACCATAAGTTCTACAAACATTTGAACATTTGAAAACACCTTAAATTACGGTAGGCCTAATATTTTGTCAGAATATTAGTATAGATAACACCCGCAGCTGGGTTACTCCCTCTCTGTATGTTTAGCTCTCTGTACGTTAGGATCTCTGTAAGTTTAGCTTTTTATGAGTTCAGTTCTCTTTGTAACTTTTGCTCTTTCTGAGTTTTTGCCCAAGAGCATTTTTTGTGAACTGTTACTTTGAAGAATATAGAGACGAGTGAAATTTTAATTTTTTTTTTAAATAATCATTCAGTAAGTAGAACCCTTCTTCGCATAGATAATATCTTTGATTTTCAATAGATCGCTAAATGTATGTGGAAGAATAATTTGTCAGCTACGTAGTGAAGGGAAATTTACCTAAACTCTAATCTGTAAGGTCAATCCTAGGATAAAATCAGGCATCAGGGATTTAAAATATATGTATATATTTCAAATATTATTTTATCAAATTAGAAGACCTGAGAAAAAGAATCTTCATGATCAATCATTACAAAAGTCTTAAATTAACAAATAAGTTCAGAAAATAAAGATAAATACGACGCAGTGTATCAAGTTAAATGAAAGACAGTATTTTATTACGAAAGCTTATCAGGCATACCAAGCTACATTTCATACAGGCAAGCCAAATAAAATTTATAGCCATTTCATCCACGACGAATTACTACCAAACCAAAATCAATATAAAGAAGTCGAGTTACAGAAGTGGTGTAATTAATATTTTTATGAAAAATCGCGTCACACGATAGACAAGAATTGCTGGTAGCTAACTGATAAATTAGTTGGTTACGACTTCTACAACTGAATGTGTATGACATAACAAGAGTGAACAATAAGCAGGTGGTATAATTAATTTGATATATAGAGCACTGCCCACGATTGGCAGAAATATTGGTAGCTACCTCATAAACTAGTTGCTTACGATTCTTGATCCAAAAATGTAAAAGCATAACAAATCGATGTACTTAGTATGTGCGAAATGTTTAACAGAGACTCAACGATTTGTCTCCTCACTCGGAATACGAATCATGAATAAATTTAGAGTCACTCACCTCTTTTCCGTAGACAGCAGCTAGGACACTTGCTGTACATTAATGATGAAATATAAATAAAGTTGAAAGTCGTATCTATTATTGTTATAACTCACGGCTTAAAACGGCTTGCCAATAATAATAAAATCTTTCATTTTAAACAAAGGGGAAATGAAACTATTATCTAACTTGAAGTGAAACAAAATTATAAGTTATGATTATGATTATTATTACTTTTCAAACAACACAGCCTCGGCAGAATAGCCGTGCGCACTAAGGCGCCCACCTGCGTCGAGCACGGCCGATCGCCGTCGGGGGTTTGAGTCCGTCCTCGGGCATGGGTGTTTGTGTTGTCCTTAGTATAAGTTACTTTAAGTTAGTGTAAGTAGTTTGTAAGCCTAAGGACTAATGACTAACGTAGTTAAGTCCCTTAGATTTACAAACATTTGAACATCAAACATCACAATTAAAGTAAAAATACAGAGCAAACTCAATTATCATCAATCCTAACTGCTTACAGCAACTATCTCAGTCTACTGCTGTCCATCGACTCCTGACGCCTTCTGTCCACCTGTACTCTCAAGCTCCTACTGACTACCGCTCGCTACCGCCGACTCACAGTTCACAGCAACCAACGTCTCTGGCCAGAGAGTGACAATGACAAAGTATAGTGTTGCCACCTTTCAAATATTAGAAGTTTATACGAATCGGCGAGTGGCGCTTATGGCGGGATAAAAGAGAAAAAGGATGGGGATAATGTATTTAAAGTTCGAGAAAGTTTATTATTTAAAAGTGAGTACGTAAGTTTCTAACTTTACCCTTCTTTCTACCCTTGGTCCTGTTACCAAGAGATTTCGTGCCAATATTTCTATTTGAAAAAAGCAATGCATGAGAGGGGCCTTATTGCTTCTTACCTCGTCAGAGTAAGAAGACGGGAGTTTTTATTCACTGACCTGATATCTTCTTTCGCTGCTGTTGTCCCTTGCGCAGAAGAAGTACGCAGGTCGTACATGCGTTGTTTCTTGATGTGAGGCTGAAATAACAGTGTAATTAGGCTATGTTTCCTTTTTTTATTTATAAATCAATGTTCCTGTACAGAAAGCCACAACTGTATGACAGAAATTCACAAATATTTAAGAATTTTATATTACATTTTACGCAACAAATCATAAATGCACTCGATTGAGATTATGTGTTCACTGTCGGAGGCCGCTAGCCCGACTAACTGCGGCAGAGGTAGGTAACACTACGCACCAGTCGCTACGTTTTTGTGCCAACAGAACATGCTAGAGTGTTATACGTGCCATCTTTGTATTAAACATTTAAATATCTTTTATAAACAACAGAGACATAGCTTAATACAAGACAATTACATAACAATAACACCAATATTTAAATGAATTGTTATATGTTAACTATTAATAAAATTGCTGGAGGGTTTGGCGGACAGAGTTCCCCAGGGAAGTGTTATAGTGGCCCTACTGTCGCTTATTTTTATAAACGGTTTAGGAAACCATCTGAGTAGCTCCCGTAGAGTATTCGCGGATGATGCTCTCACTTATCAGTTAGTAAAGTCACCAGAAGACCAAAAGTAACTGAAAAATGATTTAGATATCTGCATGGTGTAAAATTTGACAATTGACCCATAATAATGAGAAGTGTGAAGTAAATTCAACAGAAATTGCTAACATTACGCTGCGCTATTATTTTGCTTTATTACAGGTCTCGACGATACCAGCACATAATCATTTGTGAATTCTATTGCAGGAATAGTGTCAATTTCTATATTTTGCACTGTTTGTTCATGTTGTTTTTTCAAAGTGGCATCCCCCACTAACACTACTATCCCTGCCACTCCGCTGCTGCATGCTGCGCTCGATGCACAGTAACTAATGCAGATGTTTCAGTTTCAGAATCAACAAATCGCGTCTCTACTGTCTAGTGTACAACTACTGGCCGCACCTGTGCATCAAAATACGCAAGTTCCACTGCAGCAGCCACCACCTACATCATTTCCACCATTCTGCCAATATGACAATAAGGAAGAGGAATGGACAGAATGGTTGCAACAGTTTGAAGCCTATGCCACAGTTTACAAGATACAAGGTACTGTCAAACTACATTTTTTTCTCTTAACTCTAGGCCCCCCGGCATTCCCTCTTGTGAAAAAACTGTTTCCCACCGTGGAACCTTTAGAAATTTCTTATGGTTCAGTGACAGGAAACCCCACGGCATATTATGAACAGCAAATCAATGTAGTAGCCGCTAGGTATTAGTTTTTTCCGTGTAAGAAAGGTCAAAATCAAAAATACAGTCGGTGGATAACAGATCTTCACGGTCTCACTAGGAAGTGTAAATTTAAATGTTCAAAATGTTCAAATGTTTGTAAATCTATCGGACCAAAATGCGTGGTCATCAGTCCGTAGCTTACAAACTACTTAAACCTAGGTAAACTAACCTAAGGACAAACACACACACCCATGCCCAAAGTCCTGTGAAGTTGGCACCCCTTTTTTGGAAAATGTAAATTTTTTTCAGAGTTCTAGACAGATATGCAATAGTTCTGGAGTTCTCTGTACAAAATTTAAATAGTTCTGCAAAATTTCGCATATAAAATACAAAATATTACCACAAAATTTAGTTTTTTCAAAATAATTTTTTGACTATTAGTACAAACATAGTTCTGATCACAGTTCTAAATAGTTCTCAAAGAGTTCTACAGGAAATCCTAATGACATTTTTCTGTGAACTCCAGAACTATTGCATATCTGTCTAGAACTCTGAAAAAAATTTACATTTTCCAAAAAAGGGGTGCCAACTTCACAGGACTCATGCCCAAGGGAGGACTCGAACCTCCACGGCGAGCAACCGCGCGCTCCGCAGCGAGACGCTTTAGGCCGCTCGGCTACTCCACCGCGGCCTTTAAATTTTCGTGTGAAACTTTGTATTCGGATGTGATGTTACGTGACGCTATTGACTATAATGTACCTGATGTCACATTTATAGAGTAGATTCTAAAAAGGTCAGATCCGTCTTTCCACCAAGTAGAACAGATTTTGGAACAGTACATTTCAGGCGCCGCGGCAGCGGAAAACTTTGATTCAATTCCACTGTGTAGTGTAACGACGTCATGTGACGGCAAGCATGAGGTGAAATGCCGTGCACTTCCTGCTGCCTGCTCAAAGTGTAAAAAAAGTTGCTAGACACAGAGCCTTGCCACATAAGGAAGTGATGTCTTGTCCTAAATATTTCTCGCAGTACAAAAAGCAAAACTGTCCATCCCGGTCAGCGAAATGCTATGCATGTGGCAAGAAAGGTCATTTACAAACAGTCTGCTTACAGAAAGAGAAACGGAAGTTACCCTCCCGGTACAAACAGCGACAAGACAATACTTATTCAATAAATGCAGTATTTTGCAAACCTGTAGCTGCCCCTCGTAACATCAAGGACATGGAAGTAGCATAAGTTGTATGCCAGGCCAGAACAATGTATGTCAATATGCGTTTGGATGACATATCTGTAAAATTTCAACTAGACACAGGTGCATCAGTCACATTGCTCAGTCGCAAAACTTAAGAACAGTTAGGATCGCCGCGACTTTCTCGCGCTAAAACAAGGTTAACAGCATACAATGGCAACGAATTTCCTGTACTAGGACAGTGTTCACTACCTGCGGAGTACCGTTTACAAATGTGTACAGTGACATTTCAAGTGCTTCAGTCTTACAAAAGAAAGAATACTTTTTGGTTTAGATTCTTTTGATCTTATTCGTTTTACTGTAAAAGAAAATGTTTCAGTTGTGAACGGTTTTAATGCTAAGGACAGTGTAGACAAGTTGCTGAAAGACTTTCCAGATTTATTTTCTGCAGGACTAGGAAAAGCTAAGGATTTTGCTGCACACATTACTCTCAAGGAAAATGCCAAACCAAAATTTTGAAATGCTTACCGCTCTCTATACGCGACAAAGTAGATCAAAAACCTCGCACATTGTAAGAAAATGGTGCAATTCCACCATTACAAGGTAGCCAGTGGGTGAGTCCGCTTGTAATTTTGCCGAAGCCGTCAGGTAGCATTCGCATTTGTGTTGATTTCAAGGCCACAGTGAATCCACAAACAATTGTAGACAGCTATACTTTGTCGAAACCAGAAGATTTAATGGACAGATTAGGTACAGGAAAATATTACTCAAAAATAGATTTGAGCAATGCCTACCTTCAGTTGCCACCCGACGACGAATCACAGAAAATTTCTATGGTTAATACACATCTGGGCTGGTTTAAATATTTGCGTCTACCGTTTGGCAGTGCATCCGCACCCGCAATTTTTCAAAGATATTTGGAACACCTTAGAGTTAGGGGGCCTTATTGTTCAAATTACTTGGACGACATAGTTGTCAGGCCGTACCTCAGAAGAACACATTGAAAATTTGAGGAAATTATCCAAGTTTTGTCGGATGCAGGTCTCAAGTGTGACTTTCAAACCGGAACTGCAGTATCTAGGACACGTGATAAACAGTCAAGGTGTGTACCCCGTGCAATCACATTTGCTTGCCATTCGCGAGCTGCCAGCACCAAAAGATGTGAAAGATTTACAGTCCGTCTTGGGAAAGTTAACTTACTATATTAAGTTCATTCCCAACGCAGCACAAATTGCAGCCCCTTTGCATCGGCTACACCGTAAAAATGTTAGTTTTGTTTGGACAGAAGAATGCCAACGCACATTTCAACAGTTAAGAGATGCATTGCTCAGTGATCGATATTTGGCGCACTCCAATAAAACAAAAAAATAAAAAAATAAAAATAAAACCTTCTTTTGAAGTGGACACGTCATCGTTTGGTCTAGGATCAGTACCGTCATATAGTCATGGGGATACAGACCGTCCGATAGCGTTTGCATCCAAACTTTTGACAGACACACAGTTCCGTTATTCTCAAATTGAGAAGGAAGCTTTAGCAATAGTGTATGGTGTCACAAAATTCCGTCACTATCTGTATGGGAGAAAATTTTATTTAGTCACTGACCACAAGCCTTTGCAGTCATTGTTTCATCCAGCCAAGCTGATTCCTATTCGCACGGCAAACAAATTGCAACGCTGGGCATTGTTATTATCACTGTATCAGAAGGAGATTGTGTACAGACCCACAACTCGCCGTGGAAATTCCGATGCACTTTCCCATCTTCCGATTGGCCCTGATAAAGACTGTCTTGACGTCTTGTTGCCAGATAGATGCACAGGAAGATAGTTTATTGCAAAAAAAAGGTTCAAATGTTTGTAAATCTATCGGACCAAACTGCGTGATCATCAGTCCGTAGCTTACAGACTACTTAAACCTAGGTAAACTAACCTAAGGACAACACACACACCCATGCCCCACGGAGGACGCCAACCTCCACGGCGAGCAACCGCGCGCTCCACAGCGAGACACTTTAGACCGCTCGGTTACTCCACCGCGGCTAGTTTATTGCAATCCTTTCCGTTCGACTACAGGAAAATTGATCGGGCTACAGAAACAGACCCCAATTTACGAATTTTGCTGCGCTACATTAGCACAGAATGGCCTCGTTCACAACGTGACATTCAAAATTCACTGGTGGATCGCTATTTTGCAAGAAGAAATTAACTTTCAGTGCATAGAGGTGTCATTCTAGTTTGAAATGACAGCGGAAAATCACGTGTGTTGATCCCGCGATTGTTGCAGAGACATTGGGGAATGGTTCACACTAAGTAATTGGCACGACGATACCGTACTTTGCAGGGTATGGACGCCCAAATAGAACAGACGACGTCACAATGTTCAGTCTGTGCTCCCAATCCATCAGCACCATCTCGGAAAATTTAGGCGTGGCCAAAAGCAGATTCACCATGGCAACGAGTGCATATTGACTATGCTGGTCTCTTCTGGAACACTAAGTGGCTTATTGTGGTTGATGCTTTTAGTGGTTACCCATTTACAGTGCCAATGTCTTCTGCGACTTCAAGTAGCACGATTAGGGCTTTGTCTCAAATTTATGTCTGGAAGGTCTTCCGGAACTGATAGTCTCTGACAACAGCCCTCAGTTCACATCGCACGAATTTCGCTCCTTTTGTGAACGCTATGGCATTAAGCATCTCACCAGTGTACCGTTTCACCCGCAGTCAAACGGCGCTGTGGAAAGCTTCGTCCGGACATTTACGCAACAGATGTCCAAACTTCATTCGGAGCACTCATGGGAGGGAGCTTTGTAACTGTTCCTCGCCTCCTACCGCTCGCATCCACGAGAAGGGTCATCGCCCGCCTCCCTACACTACAGTATGTCCAGCTGGTGACGAAGGAGTTAAGGAACGCCCTGGAGAGTTAATTGAACCATTGGCAGAAGCACAAGCACAGTAGTGTTCGACACTACGCCTAGTGGGCGCGCATACGATTTTCGAGAACTCGATTCAGTCGGCGCCAGCCAAGGCGCATCGGAGCCTACCCAGGGCAAGGGCCCTCATAACTCGAGAGGAACGACGGACGTATCTGATGAATAGGGTTGTTGATCACGCGTCGGTGTCGGGAGAGGCTATCGCAACAGTATTTCATAAATACCGCAAATAGCTGGGCGAGCAATCGCGGTCAGCGCGGCAGGTAGGGCGGAGCAGGCAGGATAACCGCGCCGCAGAACGGTACCCGCGTGTGAGGCGCGCATCAACTGATTTACGGGCCGTCTGCGCGGGAGAGCTTCGCTCGCGAGCTATTCCCAAGGCGGACACCTCTCTCGCGCTTGCAGGCACGTAACACAACCCCGAATATGTGTCCGTGTAGAAATATTGCCGATGTACCGCACGCCGCATCTCCCACGCCTGTGACAGCCGCGCGGATCGTGCGTCTTATACTGGCTGTGCAGGTATGCAGCGCCAGCATCCAGGCGCTCTTCCCTCGGGGAGTTCTTCGACTTGGTCGGATGGAGTGACAGCCCGTCCGTGGGATGTTCCCACTGCTCACAATGATGCGACATACCGTTTATTATTGCAAGACGTCCGGAATCATTACAACGCCAGTGTTTCAGGAGGTGTTGGTATAGACGAATTGCAGTAAAAATACTGTGTAAAGTGTGTGCAAATTTTATTGAATCTAAAAATACAATGAAGGCTTTCACGACCGGATGTCATAGTTACTGGTAGAACTTCCGGGTTATAAGGTCGTGGTCCATAAACTTTTCAGTTTTTCCTAACATTTCGTCCAGAGCTGTCCATGTACGGCGCAGCTGTGGACGAAACGTTAGGAAAAATTCAAAGCCGGCCGCGATGGTCGAGCGGAGTGCGGCGCGCCAGTCACGTTCTGCACGACCACTACGTCGGGGGTTCGAATCCCCACTCGGGCAAGGATATTTGTGCCGTCTTTAGTATTAGCTAGTTCTTAAGTAGTTTGTAAGTTTAGGGACTGATGATCCCATAGTTAAGTCTCATAAGCTCTACAAACATTTGAACATGTTTTGAAAAACTGAAAAGTTTTATGGACCACGGCCTTATAACCCGGAAGTTCTACCAGCATCTAAAAATACAGCTTAGGTCAAATGTTGAAATGTTAAAACAACTTACGGGTATGCTACCGGGTGACGTCATCGACAACCGCCGATACTTCGACAGGAGGGCACCTTGCCATTCTCAAGGCACAACTGAACTTAAGGAAGCAAGCTGCAAGCGTATTTAATACCTCGGTTTGCAAAGGGAAAACAAGGATGATAACACACACAGTACAAGTCACTGCAGATTCAACATAACCAAAGATGACCAGACATCTAAATATCGATAGTGCCTTAATCAGGCACGTGAGGCAGCATTAATTTTGTCCCTCTGTTTTTTGACGAGAAACAGTGCCGTATTCCAAGCAGAATTTAAACAGAAATCACCATCTTTGTTTATAAGGTCGCTTGCTAATTTAATTTCAACAGCTTCCTTAATAACACTATCCCAATAGGTGGAAGTGCATGCCAGAATCTCCGTGTTGTTGTATTCCATAGGATGACCGGTACCAAGACAGGAAGCTGTTGAAATTACTTATGAACTACCTTATATTAAAGACGACACAAACATCAATGCTCAAGGAGGTATTCGAACCTTCGACTCGGGAACGTTGTTGCGCATCGTAGCAAAGCGCCTCAATGCACTTCGCCGCGGCCAAACATTAGCCTCCAAATAAAACAGTGTAGTGGTAAGGAGACTGTACAATTACTAGCGCTACGAGCTCACTCCGCATTCTTAAGACTACTCAGGAGTTGGTAGGTGTAGGTTTTACTCATGAGCATTTCCTACATCAGCTGATGGTTTGGTAAGGATATAATGTCTTTATTTTGTTTATGGCATAATGGTTCATGCGGGAACTATGTTTCGTACTTGTATTATTTAAAGTTTTAGCTGTAGTGTGTCTTGATGACGAAGTAGATCTTCAGAGTGTGTTGGAATCGTTAACGATCGAGCAACACAATGGGCCGCTGGTAGGTGTCTCGTGGATTCGTCGGATCCCCCAAGGCGCGAATGAGGTGGTTCGTCGATGTCCGAGTCCGGTCGTAAAATCGTCGTGCAATCTTCTGATGACGTTGGTGTACTTCGAGTTCATTGGCAGCGTCATGAAGACCTCGACGAGGAAATTGCGGGTGTACGTGGTATACACGCCGAAGAATTTTATTCTGGAGGGACTGAAGTCTTTGGATATTAGTCTTGGCTGCAGATCCCCACACCTCGCGGGTGTCGTCGAAGAGTGGCCTGATGTTGAGGCGGAAGATGAGAAGGCCGTTAGAGATGGAGGGTGTTGATTCAGAGGTAGAGGGTGCCCAGCCATTGAGTAATCTTCGCTCTGATGTCATCAATACTGCAGGAAACTGGCATGGACCTCTCACATTAGGAATATTTGCTCCAAGGAAAAGGTACTCTTGTAAGTACCAGGAGATCTTGTGGCAAAAATTGGGGCCTGAGCCCCAAGGGTATGCACTGGATATACACCACGGTGATTAGACCCAGGATCACCTATGGGGCGGTCGTGTGGTAGTAGAAGGTAGGACAGCAGGTTGCTGCTAAGGAGCTTGGTAAGGTGCCGAGATTAGCCTGCTTAGCCATAACAGGCGGAAATAGCAGCACACCAACTGTTGGGATGGAAACCATGCTGAATATGCCCCCGTTACACCTTTGGGTCAAGATGGAGGCAGCGGCTGGTGCATACAGACTCAAAACTGGCAACAACTGGAACTCTTTGGGATATCCAGAATCACACACTACAATAGTGAATATAGGAAAGGTTGGGGAAATGCCAGCCGACTATATTATAACCCCATACTGCTTCAACTAGCCTTTCAATATAATAATTGGAAGTAGGGAGCAGTGGGAGAAAATAGTTCGACACCGTACACGGGATATTGATTGTGTGGTTCACTGACGGGTCAAAATCAGACCAAGGCGTTGGGGCCGGGGTATACGGGGTACAGCCAAGACGAGAGGGCTTCATCTGTCAAGGGAAACTGGCCTCAGTATTCCAGGCGAAAATCACTGCCATCAGGGCGTGTGTGGAGGAAAATTTGCGTATGTGCTACAAAGATCGTAGTATCTATATCTATTCAGACAGCCAGGCAGCCCTGAGTTCACTGGCAGCTCCTGCAACAAGGTCTAAATTTGTTGCAGAATGTCACAGGGTTCTGGTGGAGCTAGGGGAAAGCAATAGAGTAAACCTATTGTGGGTCCCTGGCCACTCGGGGATCAGTGGCAACGAACATGCCGACAGATTAGCCAGGATGGGGGCAGAGACTCCATTTATTGGACCGGAACTTGTCCTGACAATCACCAAGGCAATGATCAAATTGGAGCTACGTAACAAAAACATGGCAAGCTAATGATGCCAAAACCATGTTTTAAAAGAAGCTCTGCAATCCTGGGTCTGAACAGGAGAGAGATTAGACTCATGGTTGGATTGCTGACAGGCCATAGGAATTTCAAAAAACACCTACATACAATGGGAATAGCGACCCTAAATGTAGGCTCTGTGATGACGGTGATGAAACTGCATCACATCTAATCTTCGAATGCATTACATTTGAGAGTAAAAGGCACAGAACATTTGGGACAACCAGACCCGTAGAAATTGTGTCTAATGAAGAACTGGTAAAGGTACTCCTTGCACTGTCCAAGGGCATTGGTTGGCTTTACTAGATATACAGGGAGCGATACCGCACAATAAACTTAGTTTCGGTGCGGGCAGTGGGGAGTTGGACCAAGACTGTTTTGGCTTCCCTGTGAAAATCAATCAATCAAATCAATCAAGAGGTAGAGGGCGCCCAGCCTTTGAGTAATCTTCGCTCTAATGTCATCAATACCGCACGAAACAGAAGAAGAGCGACTTCTTTCATCAAATCTAGGCCGAGGCCTTAGATGTGATGAAATATTGAATGGCATTCGCATTACACTACGTCCAATATTTCTTTCTCCAATTCTTTGTCCAATAATTTGATAGTGTAATCCCGGCCTTAGGTTAGTTTCATTTAGTTCAAGTATATTGTAAGTGCCATAGATTGACAAGCATTTGAATTCTTGACAACGCACACCTCTGGCGGGAGCGGCCGCCCAGTCCTTGGCACGGCGCCTTAGACCGCGCGGCTGTTGAGCCTCGCCGTCAGGTGGGTGCTTGCTGTGGTGTGGTGTGTTGCTCGGGCGCCGGCGCCTTGCCGTGTGCTGACCCCTGCGCCTGCTTTTTTGCAGCCGCCGCCGCCGCCGCCGCCTTCGTTTTGTTGGCGGTCCGGCCCGGCCCGACCGGGTTATGGGGCCGGCAATTTAGCTTCTGTTTATGGAGGTGGCGAGCCTTGCGGTTGCGCCGCGTGTCGTGACTCCATCCAGGCCGCCGGCGGGCGGCGGGCGGCGGGCCCGAGGCTCACGCCCGCACCAGGGCTCCCCACGCAGTCTGCCGCCGACGCGCTCCGAGGACAATACACTCCACACCACACCCTACTAACATTTCCATCTCAAACATTTCCTCACGATGGTCATCAATCATTGAAATTGTGTTAAAATGTTTCTTCACCGTATCTTTTCCTAGTCCCATCTCGTTTGGTAGTCAGACACACTAATGCCTGTCATTACTCGACTGTAACTGCAGCGAATAGCTGGGCTGTGCCAGCGATGCCGTCAATACCAATGAGTCTCTCAGACAGACATTTCAGCAGTAGCCTAACCAGCGTTTATGTTGTGCACCGAAAAGAGAGCTATCGACATTTAAACATTTCTTATCCCAGGCGTGCCATAACCATCGCACCTCCAGTCTGGTAACCATCTTCGGATAAACAGTAGATGGAGTTACTTGTGATCGGATTTGACAACTGACACAAAAATGCAAGCAAGTAAATATGTTTACATGTAACACGCCTTCCAGAAGACGAAAACCGAATTGGCAAACTGTTTTCCTAAACCTAGCGCATTTCCTAGCCCTGGTAAATACAATGCCGGAGAAAAATAAATAAGTAAAACTCGAAAATAAAAAAAGCAAAAAAAAAAAAAACATCAAAAATTAGAAAGAAAGACAGAAAGAAATCGATGTTCATACGCAAAAAACATCGATGTTAAAAAAAGCTTACCTTTGAAAAGCGATCTACATCTACATGGGATACTCTGCAAATTACATTTAAGTGCCTGGCAGAGGGTTCATCGAACCACAATTATACTATTTATCTCCCATTCCATTCTCGAATAGCGCGCGGGAAGAAAGAACACCTGAATCTCTCTGTTCGAGCTCTGATTTCTCTTATTTTACTCTGATGATCATTTCTACCTATGTAAGTGGGAGTCAACAATATATTTTCGCATTCGGAGGAGAATGTTGGCGATTGGAGTTTCGCAAGTAACCCACGCCTCAGCGATAAGCGCCGTTGTTGTAATGATTCCCATCCCAGATCCTGTATCATTTCCGTAACGCTGTCTCCCCTGTATCGCGACAATACGAAACGAGCTGCCCTTCTTTGGACTCTTTCGATGTCCTCCGTCAAACCCACCTGATAAGGATCCCACACTGGGCTGCAATACTCCAAAAATGGACGGACAAGCGCAGTGTATGCAGTTTCTTTACTAGTTCTGTTGCATCTTTTAAGGGTTCTGCCAATAAAACGCAGTCTCTGGTTCGCCTTTCCCACGATATTATATATGTGTTCTTTCCAGTTTAAGTCTGAAGTAATAATGATTCCTAGGTATTTTGTGGAGTTTACGGCCTTCACATTTGATTGATTTATGTTGTAAACAAAGTTTAACGGATTTCATTTCGTACTCATGTGGACGACTTCACACTTCTCATTATTTAGAGTCAATTGCCAATTTTTACACCATACTGATATCTTATTCAGATCGTTCTGCAGTTGGTTTTGATCTTCAGATGATTTTACTAGACGGTAAATGACGGCGTCATCTGCAAACAACCTAAGAGAGCTACTTAGATTTTCCCCTAAATCGTTTATGTAAATCAGGAATAGCAGAGGACCAATAACACTACCCTGTGGAACGCCCGATATCACCTCTGTTTTAGTCGATGCCTTACCATCGATTACTACGAACTGTGTTCTCTCTGACAAGAAATCCCCTATCCAATTGCAAATTTGGGCCGATATACCATAACCACGCAATTTCATTAAAAGCCGTTTGTGAGGTACGGTGTCAAAAGCTTTCTGGAAATCAAGAAATACGGAATCGATTTGCGAACCTTTGTCGATAGCACCCATCACTTCGTGTGAATATAGAGCTAGTTGTGTTTCGCATGAACGATATTTTCTAAATCCGTGTTGACCTTGGGTCAATAGATCGTTCTGTTCGAGATAATTCATAATATTTGAATACAGGATATGTTCCAAAACCCTGCTGCAAATTGACGTCAATGAAATAGGCCTGTAGTTTAGTGGGTTACTCCTACTGCCTTTCTTGAATATAGGTGTGACCTGTGCAACTTTCCAATCTTTTGGTACAGATCCTTCTATGAGAGAGCGGTTTTATATGACTGTTAAGTAAGGAGCTATCGCTTCAGTATAATCAGATAGAAATCTAATGGGTATACAATCCGGACCAGAAGACTTGTTCTTATTAAGTGATTTTAGTTGCGATACATCGTTGCTTTTAGGTATTTTCATAATGTTTTAGAAATATTGGGAAAAACACACTAAAATGATTTTATTTGTTAGTATCTGCGTTTGACCGTCATTACTTCGAGCAGTACTGATATCGGAACATATTTGGCGTTCCCCAGGGAAGAATAATAAAGCCCTTGCTGTTACTTATCTTGACCATCGACATGCTTTTACACGCGACTTCACTTCCATTGATGTCCTTGCATTACACTGAAAGACGATACCGTGCATAGAATGACGATAAATAATGTCCTCCTTTATCGAGATGAAACTGTTTATTACATTTTGACTACATCGGTAATTGAAGAAGTTACACGTTACACAACGTGTAAATTATGCAAGATTTAAATACAGTATAACATATACAGACACGACACTCCCACTGATGTTTGTTATACGCCACGACAGCAACGCTCCAAGCGGCTGGCGATGTACATTTCTGAAGACGTTATCGTGTGAATAGTATCGTTTGAATCAATTTTAACATACTTTTTACAACAGGAGAGGTACGAAGCGCCATAAAAGTAGGTAACAACTAGAAAACAGCTCCAAATTTGTATTTATTAGGTTTCCTAAGAATCATTGGAAGGTATGAAACGGTACAATGCAATTCTATTGAACTCTACGACTTTTTAATGAAGAATTTCTGTTAAGAACAAAAACTGCTAATAAACAACAGAAGACCCAAACTTCTGCAAAAAGACGTCGGTTTACGTCAAGTTCCTTTACTACTATTCCAGTCAAATCAGTAAGACTTGAACGTAGGAAACTTATATGGAATGCTATACCTACAGTATTAACTGTACCAGATTAGCCACTAAAGCTGTAGCTGAAGGAAAAAACTCACAAATGTGACAATAAATCATCGAAACCAAAAAACAGTTTCCCAACAAACCAAAAACCAATTCCACAATTTTTGCTACATCTGAACCACAAATCCCAAGAATCTTTAAGACATTCGTTTTGTAAGCAAAATTACTTACACTCAAAAGTGTTTGCGTTTGTAACAAAGACGAGTGAAGTGGTAAATGTTAAAATCATTAGATTCCATGTTGAACTTCTACGTGTCAAAATGCCTGTCATATAAGAACAGACCATAATAGGAATTTATGTTTCTCTTCTGTTTATATTCTCTTACTTTCAGTGGAGTATGCTGCAAAATATACACATGTTCGTAAGTAATTGCTCCTGAATAAGTTGTTGTTTATATCACTGAGCGGGTAAAATCTGCTGTCTTTACATTTATTTCAGGATTATTTATGTCTCTCGATATTGTACTAATGCTTGGAACGTAAAAATTACAGAAATTATTTGAACAATAATGATAAACAACCATTACTCTTACGGTGCCTTACCCACCACTAGGAAAAAGGAAGGCAGTTTGCGGATTAACGTCCCGTCGACAACGTGGTCATTAGAGACGGAGCTCTCGCTCGTATTGGTGGATAAGGATGGGGAAGGAAATCGGCAGTGCCCTTTCAAAGGAACCATCCCGGCACTTGCCTGGAGTGATCTAGGGAAATCACGGAAAACTTAAATCCGGATGGGTTTGAACCACCGTCCCTGCGAATGCGAATCCAGTGTGTTACCACTGCGCCACCTCGCTCGGTCCCACCACTAGGAGCGCTAGTGTCGTTGTAACTGTCAGTTGGCAACAACTTTCACAGCAGTGAATGTCGCGACTGTGTGTGTTAGACTGTGGTTCAAAATGTTCAAATGTTTGTAGAACTTATGGGACTTAACTACGGGGCCATCAGTCCCTAAGCTTACAAACTACTTATGAACTAGCTAAGACTAAGGACGGTACAAATATCCATGCCCGAGGGGGGATTCGAGCCCCCGACCGTAGTGGCCGTGCAGACCGTGACTGGAGCGCCTCAGTCCCCTCGGCCACTGCGGCCGGCGACTGTGGTTCAGCAGTCAGCGAAATCAGTTCGGCGGTTTGAGAACGTCTTGCGTAAGCAATGTATTTCTACCATCAAATTAACATAAGAGGGGCCTCACCAGCTGTGGTACACATAACAGGTTAGATCACTCGTGAAAAAGGGGAGGAAAAAACATGACATATTTAAACAGACAAAATCCCCAAGATTGGGCATCTTTTACAGACCTCGAATTTATTGTGGAATTCAATGCGAGAAGCTTATAATCGTTTCCGCAACGAAACCCTGTAACTTAATTTGGTAGAAAATCCAAAGAAATTATGGTCGTATGTGAAATATACTAGCGGCAATCAATCAATACCTATACTACGCAATAACAATGGCGATGCTTCTAATGACAGTTATGCTAGAGCAGAATTGCTAAACAGAGATTTCCGAAATTCCAACACCAAAGAAAATGAAACAAATACTCTAGAATTCGTATCAAGAACAGCTGCCAGCATGCGTAATTTAGAAGTAGATACCCCTGGAGTATTAAAGCTACTTAAATCACTTAACAAAAGTAAGTTTGTATACCAATTAAGTTACTTTCAGAGTATGCAGATAAAGTAGCCTCCATAGCTGTCATATACAACCGCTCGATCAGTGAAAAATCCGTACCCAAAGAATGGAAAGTTGTACAGACAGGTAATTAGTATTCAAGAAGGCAATATGAGTGATCCGCATAATTACAGACCTATATCACTGATATCGGTTTACAACAGGATTATAGAACATATACTTTCCGCAAAAATTATGAACTACATCGGAGAGAATGACCTATTGACCCACAGTCATCACGGATTCAAAAAGTATCGTTCTTGTGAAACATAGCTAGCTCTTTACTCACATTATGTGATGAGTGCTAACGACAAGGGATCTGAAATTGATTCCATATTACTAGACTTCCGGTAGGCTTTTGACACTGTACCTCACAGGGGTCTTTAATCAAATTGTGTGCTTATGGAATATCGCCACAGTTGTGCGATTGGGTTCGTGATTTCCTGTCAGACAGGACGCAGTTCTTAGTAACTGACGGAAAGTTATCTAGTAAAACAGAAGTGATGACTGGCGCTCCCCAGGGAAGTGTTATAGGGCCCATGCTGTTCCTTATCTTTGTAAACGACTTAGGAGACAATATGAGCAGTTCTCTTACACCGCTCGCGTATGATGCTGTCATTTATTGGGTAGTAAATTCGCCAAAACATCGAAAGCAACTGAAAAATGATTTAGATAAGATATCTGCATTGTGCAATAATTTGCAATTGACCCTAAATAATGAAAAGTGTGAAGTCATCCATTATGACCATTAAAATAAATCGGTTGAACTTCGTTTACTCGATAAATCAGACCATAAATTAAAGTAAATACCTGTGTTATGGTCTTCAGGCCAGAAAATTGTCTGATAAAGCTCTCCACCCTACTCTATCCTGAGCAAGCCTCCTCATAACCTCATAAGAACGACAACCACATACATGTGCATCTGCTTACTGTATTTGTCACTTGGTCTCCCTCTGCGAGTTTTGCCCCACACACTTCCCTGCTAATGTTAAATTCACGATTCCTTGATGTCCAAGATGTGTCCCTTCTTTTAGTCAAGGTATATCTGATATTCCATTTCTTTCCAATTCTGTTCAGTACCTCCTCGTTGGTTGCACGATCTACCCACCTAATCGTCGGCATTCTTCTGTAAAACCATATTTCAAAAGCCTCTTTCCTCTTCTTATGCGAACTATTTAACGTCCATGTTTCACTCTCGTACAAGGCAAAACTCCAATCAAATGCCTTCGTAAAAGACTTCCTTTCGCCTAAATTAACATTCGATGTTAAGAAATTTCTCTTTTTCAGAAACGCTTTTCTGCGCATCGCTATTCAGCATTTTATATCCTGTGTACTACGACCATCATATGTTATTTAACTGCTCAAGTAACAAAACTCATCTACCACCTTTAGTGTTCGTTACCTAATCTAATTCCTTCAGGATTGTCTAATTTTGTCAGACTGCATTTCAGTACCCTTGTTTTGTTCTTGTTAATGTTCATCTTACATGCTCCTTTCAACACACTGCCCATTTCATGTAAATGCTATTCTAGGTCGTTTGCTGTCCCTGACAGAATTACAGTGTCTTCGGAAAACCGTAAAGATTTTATTCCTTCACCCTGAACTTTAATTCCTTCATCAAATTTCTGCTTGCTTTTCTACACAGCTTGGTGAATGTACAAATGGAATAAATTTGGAGAAAGGCTACATCCCTAACCTACTCTCTTCTCAAACTATGTTTCCCTTTCATGCCCTTCGTCTCTAATAAATGCTGCCTGTTTTTGTACAAGTTGTAAATAACCCTCCGTTCCCTTTACTTTACCCCTCCTGACTTCAGAATTTTGAAAGAGTGTTTCCAATCAACACATATTTCGCCAAAAGTCTGTAGATTGGCAAATGCGGCTGGTCAGTGGTCCATTACCCGCCGTTCAGTCCAGATTTAGCATCTTCTGACTTAATCTTGTTTGGCCCAATGAAGAACAGTCTTTGGGAAGGGCAGTTTCAGGACACAGATGACGTGAAAGTGGAAGTAACAGTTCGACAGTGCGAACCTGAATTTTTCCAAAGAGGATCCGAGTTTTGGATTCAATGTTGGCGGAAATGTATCACTTGTAACGGAGACTATGTTGATAGTGCCACTGTCTAGAGGAAACTGTATAATTTAAAAGACTTTCAACGTGTTTTCACTATGTTAGTCCACCGTTGCATTAATTTCCGAACGACACTCATACAGCACTAATGATTTTTTTTTCTCAGCAACTGATCACATGCAAACTGTGAAACGTCTTTCACTTCCCGACGTAATCTCCCTGCACCTGTAAACATTTTTTCATAGCGATGACGCCATGATTCCATAACCGCTGCGAACGCTTCTTTAGCAATCTGCTTTGATCACGGGGAAATCGCTTATGCAGTTGCGTCACTGGCGGTCCGTTGCACGATTAAAAAACGGTATACATGTGTCATCCAGTGTTACAACAATCGAAGAAGAGAAAGTCCCACTCATGCCGTCAAGATTTGCCTGATACCATGCTAGGCGTGAAGCCATGGTGTCATCCGTCAGCATACAAAGCACCCATCAGGAGGACTCCTTCAGCATTTTCAGGTCCTCATGCAGGATGCTGTACACTGGTCCCACGGAAATCCCAACTTTAGAGGTGTTGTGTTCCACTGTGCTTCGGCGATTCTCCAAAACGATCGCTTCGACTCGCTCGATCATGTTGTCAGATAGGCTGGTGCTATGATGAAAACTGTCTTGGTGTGTTGTCACTGGACTTTCTGGCTTCTGTGAATCTCACATCGCCGAACTCACTTTGGTCACAGCCATGATACCATCAGCACATGTCTCAATCAACTGTCAATGAATTTCATACGGGGTCACACCACAGAAATGGAGAATACGAATGATTAGATGCTGTTCTTGTACTAATAATGTCGCCATTTTAAGTCTCAATAACAGCCCTTACTCTCTCTCTGCTGTCGCTAGAGGTCTGTGAAAAAAAGAGGGGTTATAACTTGAACGCACGTCATACTACATTCATAGTAAGAAAAAACATGTGAACAAACACACATCGATGACTGGCAGCAAACGTGCACTGGTACCGTTCCGCTCTTGAAAATAGCCGGCCGCGGTGGCCGAGGAGACTAAGGCGCTCCAGTCACGGTCTGCACGGCCACTACGGTCGGGGGTTCGAATCCCCCTCGGGCATGGATATTTGTGCCGTCATAGTCCGTAAGTAGTTCATAAGTAGTTTGTAAGTTTAGGGACTGATAACCCCGTAGTTAAGTTCCATAGACTAAACAAACATTTCGCTCTTGAAAATAGGTCCCACTTATTACTAAGAGGGTTGGAACTTAAATAATAGCAACAATGCTGTGGAGGCACTATGCAATGAAATCTACTATTGTGATAGCACACGTTGTTGACGTACCTCCGAGGAAATGGACTCGCCCGTCCCAGTCACCAGCGTGCGTACAATCGAGGGAAACAGTCACTTGTAAGCGAGCGGTCTAACATAAAGGTGTCACTATGTTTTCGAAACAGAAACAAGAGAGTTGTATCAAAATTAAATGTGCCAGAGGTCTTAGAGTACGACAGTGTCATCCAGGTCTTCGAGAGGCATGCCTCCAATTAAGGTTGGCAAGCGGTGGCAGAAACGCATCGGGCAGGTCAACGCACAGTATTACTGTTCGTTTTTGGAGCATCATCTGCGACCAGATTTGCGAAAGAAGCGGCAACACTTTCTGCGCAACTCATCCATCATTTTGCACGCCAATTTGTTGGCGCATATAGCTCAATCTGTGGCTGCTCTGTTCGGTCGATGGGACTGAGTACTGTACCATCCACCATACTCCCCGGACATAAGTCCTTGTAACTGATTTGATTTCGAGGATGAAGGAACCACGACGTGCCATTCGCTTCAGATTCGACGGGCAGTAGACTGCTCTATTCGCATCAACAGAACAGGTTCTGCTAACGATATACTACGCCTCCCAATCGCTGGCAACGGGTTCTTCACAACGCTGGCGACTACTTTGAATGACAGTAACAGGTGCAAACATGTAGCACTTTTGTATTGGTTGTGACTAAATAGTTGTGACTATTTAATTTCCGACCCTCGTATGTAACTAAGTCAAGTGCGAGATATTCTAACGAATTGACAGCCATTAGTGTTGGTCTTAAATCATTCTTTGGTTATGTAGGTCATATTTCACATATATACACAAAAATTTAAAATCTGCTAAGCCAATTCGGAGTTTTAGCGACATTAATACATCTATTCATTTTTATATATAAATGTTTAAGTTCGGAATTTTCCTCACACTTGTTTATAATTTGCTAGCTAAGAGCGTTCCGCAACGTCCCGTCTTTCTTATCCATTGCTGGTTCTTTTCCAATTCCCAAATACCCAATCCAAGGGGGCTTCCATCTTGGGAGTATGTGGGGTGGCAGTCACACGGGCCCTTACCTAAGTATCACATTTCTTCCATTTACTTGTATCACGCCTCTCCTGGTTTCTTTCTTTCCTATCGGTCTCCCTTGGCCAACTCTTGAGTTTTCGTTGCGTAAGCAATGTATTTCTACCATCAAATTAACATAAGAGGGGCCTCACCAGCTGTGGTACACATAACAGGTTAGATCACTCGTGAAAAAGGGGAGGAAAAAACATGACATATTTAAACAGACAAAATCCCCAAGATTGGGCATCTTTTACAGACCTCGAATTTATTGTGGAATTCAATGCGAGAAGCTTATAATCGTTTCCACAACGAAACCCTGTAACTTAATTTGGTAGAAAATCCAAAGAAATTATGGTCGTATGTGAAATATACTAGCGGCAATCAATCAATACCTATACTACGCAATAACAATGGCGATGCTTCTAATGACAGTTATGCTAGAGCAGAATTGCTAAACAGAGATTCCGAAATTACAACACCAAAGAAAATGAAACAAATACTCTAGAATTCGTATCAAGAACAGCTGCCAGCATGCGTAATTTAGAAGTAGATACCCCTGGAGTATTAAAGCTACTTAAATCACTTAACAAAAGTAAGTTTGTATACCAATTAAGTTACTTTCAGAGTATGCAGATAAAGTAGCCTCCATAGCTGTCATATACAACCGCTCGATCAGTGAAAAATCCGTACCCAAAGAATGGAAAGTTGTACAGACAGGTAATTAGTATTCAAGAAGGCAATATGAGTGATCCGCATAATTACAGACCTATATCACTGATATCGGTTTACAACAGGATTATAGAACATATACTTTCCGCAAAAATTATGAACTACATCGGAGAGAATGACCTATTGACCCACAGTCATCACGGATTCAAAAAGTATCGTTCTTGTGAAACATAGCTAGCTCTTTACTCACATTATGTGATGAGTGCTAACGACAAGGGATCTGAAATTGATTCCATATTACTAGACTTCCGGTAGGCTTTTGACACTGTACCTCACAGGGGTCTTTAATCAAATTGTGTGCTTATGGAATATCGCCACAGTTGTGCGATTGGGTTCGTGATTTCCTGTCAGACAGGACGCAGTTCTTAGTAACTGACGGAAAGTTATCTAGTAAAACAGAAGTGATGACTGGCGCTCCCCAGGGAAGTGTTATAGGGCCCATGCTGTTCCTTATCTTTGTAAACGACTTAGGAGACAATATGAGCAGTTCTCTTACACCGCTCGCGTATGATGCTGTCATTTATTGGGTAGTAAATTCGCCAAAACATCGAAAGCAACTGAAAAATGATTTAGATAAGATATCTGCATTGTGCAATAATTTGCAATTGACCCTAAATAATGAAAAGTGTGAAGTCATCCATTATGACCATTAAAATAAATCGGTTGAACTTCGTTTACTCGATAAATCAGACCATAAATTAAAGTAAATACCTGTGTTATGGTCTTCAGGCCAGAAAATTGTCTGATAAAGCTCTCCACCCTACTCTATCCTGAGCAAGCCTCCTCATAACCTCATAAGAACGACAACCCACATCCATGTGCATCTGCTTACTGTATTTGTCACTTGGTCTCCCTCTGCGAGTTTTGCCCCACACACTTCCCTGCTAATGTTAAATTCACGATTCCTTGATGTCCAAGATGTGTCCCTTCTTTTAGTCAAGGTATATCTGATATTCCATTTCTTTCCAATTCTGTTCAGTACCTCCTCGTTGGTTGCACGATCTACCCACCTAATCGTTGGCATTCTTCTGTAGCACCATATTTCAAAAGCCTCTTTCCTCTTCTTATGCGAACTATTTAACGTCCATGTTTCACTCTCGTACAAGGCAAAAATCCAATCAAATGCCTTCGTAAAAGACTTCCTTTCGCCTAAATTAATATTCGATGTTAAGAAATTTCTCTTTTTCAGAAACGCTTTTCTGCGCATCGCTATTCAGCATTTTATATCCTGTGTACTACGACCATCATATGTTATTTAACTGCTCAAGTAACAAAACTCATCTAACACCTTTAGTGTTCGTTACCTAATCTAATTCCTTCAGGATTGTCTAATTTTGTTAGACTGCATTTCAATACCCTTGTTTTGTTCTTGTTAATGTTCATCTCACATGCTCCTTTCAACACACTGTCCATTTCATGTAAATGCTACTCTAGGTCGTTTGCTGTCCCTGACAGAATTACAGTGTCTTCGGAAAACCGTAAAGGTTTTATTCTTTCACCCTGAACTTTACATCCTTCATCAAATTTCTGCTTGCTTTTCTTCACAGCTTGGTGAATGTACAAATGGAATAAATTTGGAGAAAGGCTACATCCCTAACCTACTCTCTTCTCAAACTATGTTTCCCTTTCATGCCCTTCGTCTCTAATAAATGCTGCCTGTTTTTGTACAAGTTGTAAATAACCCTCCGTTCCCTTTACTTTACCCCTCCTGACTTCAGAATTTTGAAAGAGTGTTTCCAATCAACACATATTTCGCCAAAAGTCTGTAGATTGGCAAATGCGGCTGGTCAGTGGTCCATTACCCGCCGTTCAGTCCAGATTTAGCATCTTCTGACTTAATCTTGTTTGGCCCAATGAAGGACAGTCTTTGGGAAGGGCAGTTTCAGGACACAGATGACGTGAAAGTGGAAGTAACAGTTCGACAGTGCGAACCTGAATTTTTCCAAAGAGGATCCGAGTTTTGGATTCAATGTTGGCGGAAATGTATCACTTGTAACGGAGACGATGTTGATAGTGCCACTGTCTAGAGGAAACTGTATAATTTAAAAGACTTTCAACGTGTTTTCACTATGTTAGTCCACCGTTGCATTAACTTCCGAACGACACTCATACAGCACTAATGATTTTTTTCTCAGCAACTGATCACATGCAAACTGTGAAACTTCTTTCACTTCCCGACGTAATCTCCCTGCACCTGTAAACATTTTTTCATAGCGATGACGCCATGATTCCATAACCGCTGCGAACGCTTCTTTAGCAATCTGCTTTGATCACGGGGAAATCGCTTATGCAATTGCGTCACTGGCGGTCCGTTGCACGATTAAAAAACGGTATACATGTGTCATCCAGTATTACAACAATCGATGAAGAGAAAGTCCCACACATGCCGTCAAGATTTGCCTGATACCATGCTAGGCGTGAAGCCATGGTGTCATCCGTCAGCATACAAAGCACCCATCAGGAGGACTCCTTCAGCATTTTCAGGTCCTCATGCAGGATGATGTACACTGGTCCCACGGAAATCCCAACTTTAGAGGTGTTGTGTTCCACTGTGCTTCGGCGATTCTCCAAAACGATCGCTTCTACTCGCTCGATCATGTTGTCAGATAGGCTGGTGCTATGATGAAAACTGTCTTGGTGTGTTGTCTTGGACTTTCTGGCTTCTGTGAATCTCACACCGCCGAACTCACTTTGGTCACAGCCATGATACCATCAGCACATGTCTCAATCAACTGGCAATGAATTTCATTCGGGGTCACACCACAGAAATGGAGAATACGAAAGATTAGATGCTGTTCTTGTACTAATAATGTCGCCATTTTAAGTCTCAATAACAGCCCTTACTCTCTCTGCTGTCGCTAGAGGTCTGTGAAAAAAAGAGGGGTTATAACTTGAACGCACGTCATACTACATTCATAGTAAGAAAAAACATGTGAACAAACACACATCGATGACTGGCAGCAAACGTGCACTGGTACCGTTCCGCTCTTGAAAATAGCCGGCCGCGGTGGCCGAGGAGACTAAGGCGCTCCAGTCACGGTCTGCACGGCCACTACGGTCGGAGGTTCGAATCCCCCCTCGGGCATGGATATTTGTGCCGTCATAGTCCGTAAGTAGTTCATAAGTAGTTTGTAAGTTTAGGGACTGATAACCCCGTAGTTAAGTTCCATAGACTAAACAAACATTTCGCTCTTGAAAATAGGTCCCACTTATTACTACGAGGGTTGGAACTTAAATAATAGCAACAATGCTGTGGAGGCACTATGCAATGAAATCTACTATTGTGATAGCACACGTTGTTGACATACCTCCGAGAAAATGGACTCGACCGTCCCAGTCACCAGCGTGCGTACAATCAAGGGAAACAGTCACTTGTAAGCGAGCGGGCTAACATAAAGGTGTCACTATGTTTTCGAAACAGAAACAAGAGAGTTGTATCAAAATTAAATGTGCCAGAGGTCTTAGAGTACGACAGTATCATCCAGGTCTTCAAGAGGCATGCCTCCAATTAAGGTCGGCAAGCGGTGGCAGAAACGCATCGGGCAGGTCAACGCACAGTATTACTGTTCGTTTTTGGAGCATCACCTGCGACCAGATTTGCGAAAGAAGCGGCAACACTTTCTGCGCAACTCATCCATCATTTTGCACGCCAATTTGTTGGCGCATATAGCTCAATCTGTGGCTGCTCTGTTCGGTCGATGGGACTGAGTACTGTACCATCCACCATACTCCCCGGACATAAGTCCTTGTAACTGATTTGATTTCGAAGATGAAGGAACCGCGAGGTGCCATTCGCTTCAGATTCGACTGGCAGTAGACTGCTCTATTCGCATCATCAACAGAACAGGTTCTGCTAACGATATACTACGCCTCCCAATCGCTGGCAACGGGTTCTTCACAACGCTGGCGACTACTTTGAATGACAGTAACAGGTGCAAACATGTAACACTTTTGTATTGGTTGTGACTAAATAGTTGTGACTATTTAATTTCCGACCCTCGTATGTAACTAAGTCAAGTGCGAGATATTCTAACGAATTGACAGCCATTAGTGTTTGTCTTAAATCATTCTTTGGTTATGTAGGTCATATTTCACATATATACACAAAAATTTAAAATCTGCTAAGCCAATTCGGAGTTTTAGCGACATTAATACATATATTCATTTTTATATATAAATGTTTAAGTTCGGAATTTTCCTCACACTTGTTTATAATTTGCTAGCTAAGAGCGTCCCGCAACGTCCCGTCTTTCTTATCCATTCCTGGTTCTTTTCCAATTCCCAAATACCCAATCCAAGGGGGCTTCCATCTTGGGAGATGTGGGGTGGCAGTCACACGGGCCCTTACCTAAGTATCACATTTCTTCCATTTACTTGTGTCACGCCTCTCCTGGTTTCTTTCTTTCCTATCGGTCTCCCTTGACCAACTCTTGAGTTTTCGTCGCCAAAGGTATTAGGATTCGAGGCCTGATAGTGACTTCATATCAATTCCTTCTATCTCTAACTTGGAGTCGGAGGAGAAGGTGGACTTCGGTACGGCGTCGATGGCGGGATAGATAAATTGTAGCGACTGTTCTCAAAGAAGCAGCCATAAACAACGTCTGACTCATATTGAGCGGCTGAATTTGGCTGAGCAACAACCTGCCAATGTGGAAAAGAACGTGATATTATCACAATTTTCCCATGAAACACGTGGTATGGATATCTATGTAAAAGAATCCAGAGGTAAAACTTCGCCTCGTTCGGATCTACGAAAAGGGAATACATCGAGATTAAATACCAACGAGATGGAGGCGAAGAAAAAGGAAAGAGGAAACAGAGTAGGAAGAGAGAAGAGAGGTTAATGATTGGAACATGGAACGTGCTCACACTATGGACACAGCACGACCTTACGGAGCATTTAAGTACGAAATAGATGTAGCTTAGGAATGGAAAGGGGAGGGGAGGGAAGCAAAACAAACACACACACACACACATACAGCATACGAAATGTTAGAGGTGAAGGACAGAGGGGACAGGAACTGTTGGATGTGGAGAAAAGAAGGTTATCGTAGGTTGAGACCTGGATAATTTCGGGATCGAAGAATGTACTGTAAGGAAAGATGGCGGTGAGAAGAGGATCCGGATGACCTGGGTTGTGAAGCATCCGTTGAACTCAAGCATATGCTCTACTGCATGCTGTACCACAGAGTAGTCTACTTTGGATTTTTTTTTTTTTTTTTTTTTTTTTTTTTTTTTTTTTTTTTTTACCACAGCTTGGGGGTGTCCATTCATCCTAATGGACAGCTGGTTAGTGGTCATGCCAATATAAAAATCTGTGCAGTGATTGCATCACAGTTGATAAATTACATGGTTCCTTTCACAGTTGGCCCAGCCTCTGATTGGGTAGGATAAACCTGTGACGGGACTGCAATAGCAAGTGATGGGTGAGGGTATTGGCCAGGTCTTGCAGTGGCGTCTTCCACAGGGAGTGATCCCTTTGTTAGAGGGATGGGATTGAGGGTGGTATAGGGATGGACTAGGATGTTATGAAGGTGGTGAGGGTGACCGTGCACCACTTGAGGCGGTATAGGGAGCATCTAGAGCAGGATGCCTCTTGTTTATGGGCCTGAGGACAGAAAATCAAAGCCTTGGTGAAGGTTGGAGTTTTGTTGCTGAAGGCCATGTTAGTATTAGGAAAGAGGGGAGTGCTCGTTTGTGGTGGAGAGGGGATTTTAGGTGTGTGGGGATGTGGCATGGGAAATCTGTTTGCGGAATAGGTATAGGAGTAGTTTCTGTCTTGATGTCCTTTGTGAGACCTTCATAATATTGAGAAATGGAGATCTCGTAACTGCTGATACGCCATTCATGGGTGTCTAGGCTGTAAGGGAAGGATTTTTTTTATGTGGAAGAGATGGCAACTGTCAAAGTATAGGTACTGTTGGTGGTTGGTAGATTTAATGTGAACGGAAGTGTAGATGGAGCCTTGAATGAGGTGGAGGTTGAAATCCAGTAATGTGGCACAAGGTGAAGTGGATAGTGGAGAAGGAGTTGAGACGGTGAATGAAGGAGTATAAGGTGCACTGGCCCTGAGTCCAGATAATGAAGATACCGTCAATAAATCTGAACCAGACCACAGTTTTGGGGTTTTGGGATGCTGGGAAGGTTTCCTCCACACAGCCCATGCTGGTTGCCCATGCAGGGGTTGCCATGCTGGTACTAATGGCTGTGCTACAGATTTGATGGTTAACATTTCCCCCAAAGGAAAAGGAGTTGTTTGTTAGGATAAAGTTGGTGAGAGTCATGAGGAATGTGATATCGGATTTGGATTCAGAGGGACGTTGGGAGAGGTAGTGTTTGAGAGCGGCAAGTAGGCATGTGGGTTATTGGTGTATAGGAAGGTGGCATTAACTGTGACCACCGATCCTGACAAATACACACACACAAATTTGCGGTGCAGGCTTTATCACTCACTTAACTTATTTATTTCTTACTCCACGATAAGAGTAGGCACCCTCGCGATGGTGTAGGAGGAGGGTGTCAACAATGCCCGTAAACATTTCATACATTCCAGATGAACAGCGGCTGGAACGACGCGAGGCGCAGCCGGGGTGAGTGCGGATTACTCTACCAGTTGTTGACAGATCCGAAGCTTGGCGAGGGACGGACGCGGTGTCGCACGGCCGCTAGGAACGCGACCACATAGCCGAGAGACGGTGTTATCAGCCCGCGCCGTGCTGCTTTTATGAGTTGACAGAAAAGGCCTATCCGGACCAACCTCTTCAGCTCATGGCATGCATGGCTCACGACAGACGGGTACTAAATTCGCCAAAAGATCGAAAGCATCTGAAAAATGATTTAGATAAGATGTCTGCATTGTGCAATAATTGGAAATTGACCCTAAATAATGAAAAGTGTGAAGTCATCCATTATGACCTTTAAAATAAATCGGTTGAACTTCGTTTACTCGATAAATCAGTCAAATCTAAAGGCCATAAATCAAAGTAAATACTTGTGTTAGGTCTTCAGGCCATAAAATGGTCTGATACAGCTCTCCATCCTGCTCTATCCTGTCCAAGCCTCTTCAGCTCCTCGTAAGAACGGTAACGCACATCCACTGAATCTGCTTACTGTATTCGTCTCTCAGTCTCCCTCTGCGATTTTTACCCCAGATACTTCCCTCCGATGCTAAATTGACGACTCTATGATGTCAGATTGCTTACTGTGCCATTCTCCACCGTTTGACATCAAATGGAACAATTATTTTTGCAACACACACTGCTAGAGCGGGTATTAACTAATACACTTAAGATAATTCAGGTCCTGCAATGTATACAGTCCACCCTGCATCTCACGGAGCACTAAGTTTAATTATAATCATCCTCGACAAATGTTGGCTTACTTATTTTGACAGCACTGTCAATATTCAATCATTAATATTGAATGTGTGACACAAATTTATTTCGTACAGGCCGTAACGTAATCTTCTTCAGCTATCTTGTCTTCAGCCGTGGCTATCACCACGAGGTAACTTCACTTGAAGCACACACTAGAGAAGTATAGAGTACGAGATAGGGTGCGGCCATTTGGCAGCAACCTTTCAACATTCGTGAAATATGGTGTAGGGAAACCAATGAAATTTTAAATTCAATAGGGGAACTTGATACTGCCCTGCGTTAGTGTCCGGTCCCGTAGCTCAGTGACAGCGTCGTTGACCGCCGATGCAAGGGGGAACGGGTTCGATACCCGGGACTGGGTGTTTTGTGTGTGTGTGTGTATCCTCATCATCACTTTCATCATCATCGACAGCAAGTCGCCGAAGAGGCTTCAATAGAAAGAGTTGCAGTTGGCGGCCGAACGCCTCTAGGGATATCCTGGCCACGAAAAGCCATAAGATCATTCTATTCCTGCGTTAGTGAACATATGAAAAAAGGTAACTTCTTGGTAATTAAAAATGCGTCCACTTCCTGTGAAAGGCACAGCTTCCGAGCTCCGGTACACAGTTGCAATCTGCCGGGGTGTTTCATATAAACACACACTCTACAACTGAATTAAAATTGTGATTCTAATTTAAAAATGTTAATGAGGCAATATTATCAGAGGGAGACTATAAGGCGAGGTGGGGGGCGGCATGATTTGCACCTGGCCTCTCTTTATCAGAGTGCCAGAATATTTGTTATCAAATTCCAAACAACGCCGAAATTCATTCATTAAATAATAGAAAGTTTGGTGCTTGAGGCCTCGTAAGTATGCAAAATATAAAAAAAGGTATCTAATTACCTATTTTCAGGCCATGGCAAACATCTATGTGAGTGCCAATAAATTTTTAGAAGTTCTGTAAAACGTCGCGTGGAAATTAAATGATGTAGACTATTTACTACTTTTCTGCTAGACGTTATTATTTTACGTGAAACGTTTTTTGATGCCTAAGCTATCTGCATAAGTTTACCACAAGTACAGTATAAAATATGCGCGTAACTGCAGCGAAGAGCTTACAAGTGATTTATTAATTTTTTAAACAAAGTATTAAGTCTAAAAACTTTTCTTGGAGGTTATACGTCATAATTATTATATCGTTTATTTTATAAATATGAAACTCCAACTTGATGAGATAGTCATCTAGATTTAAGTGACGGTTTTTATCACTTGTAGATATTAAGATGCAAAAAGTGGTGTTGTATAAACTTTATGCGCCAAAAATACAAATAGAAAAACGTTTTGTAATATTTTCTCTTGGATATGCCGAATATTGTATAACTTTTTGTTTAGTTACCAGCTGAAAACGTGCTGTTGCCCAGGTGTTTATTAATCCAATATTCTGTTTGTCCTACTCGTCATCCTTCCTTTCTAGATCTTCTCTCCTCTCTCTCTCTCTCTCTGTTCCTTTCCTCCATCCATTCCCCCTCCCCTCTTTACATCTCCTCCTCCTCTCTCTGTTTTCTCCTCCGTTCTCTCACCCCATCACCTCCTCCCCTTGTCTATGAAAATTACTAATATCAACTAACTTCCATGGTGACTGGTATGGAGGGTCGTATCTAGGTACCCTCTGTTATGTACCTAGCAGAGTATAAAGTTATTCACTATAAAAATGTAAATACAAGTCCCACTTTTGTGGTAATCAGTCAAACGGAATCAAGTCTATTGAATATAAGGTGGGGCATTGAATTAAAATTTGTGCCACAGCCAGGATTCGAACCGGGCAAATGTAGTCAAGCCTGTTGTGAGATACCCTCTGACATATACCGTATGAAATCTAATTTGGACAGTGATCGTCCTCTTGCTTTGAATCTTAAGAGTAAAAAAAATGTCCTCAATATCGGAGTAAAACTCTAGATTGATGTCGAAGTCTGTTGTGAAGTGCCCTCCGCCATGCACCGTATGTAATTCAATGTAGACAATGACCTTGTTGTTGTGAAGTTCAAGTGTGTAAAATTATACACTGTAGATTTGTAAGAAATATAAACACATGGACACCCTGATTTTGAAAGGTCCTGAAGCAAGTTTTAACCTTACATATGCAATTCCCCACCTCATGAAGATTCGAATGATACACTTCGGTCGTAATTGACGTAATTTGCATAATCAACAATGGCTCACACGTCACGGTACTAAATAATGCCTCCCCAATTGCATATGAATGTCTCAAAGCGCCGGGGCGGGTTTGAGAGTGGCACACGACGACACCCGGCAACGTACAGGCGACGCATCAGTTCTCAGAGACATCCCAAGACTTGGTGCAAGGACGCGACTCACCTAGTCCAGAGGGACCCGCATTTTCTTGACAGTCATTATTCGCGGAAGGGCACGACCCAGCCGGCTACAGTGAAGGCACAGTAATATGTCTTACAAGAAGACCACATGGGTATCGGATTTTAGAATTTTTCTGATATTTATGGTACGTGGAGTTCAGAACTCAAATAATAATCAGCCAAAGCCAAATGCAGCAACTCTCAAAAATTCTCGGGAAAATTGACTTTCAAGTTTTGAAAGTACATGTCAGTACCAATAATTAAAAGAGAAGCATCATCTGCCAGTGTAGCTCAAGTGGTAGTGTTCTGGCGTTACAACTATATTCGGTGGTTCGATTCTCGCTGTGACACTTCTTTTTCTCTTTTTTTTCCCCGTTGTGTTCGAATACTTGCAAAATTTTAATATCTAAAGGTAAATTTTACGAGAAATGCACGTATTGTGTTAATTCGTAATTATCTATATTTTATAAAAGGTTGTTCATATGATGGTTTAAATTTTAAAAACGAGTTACATTATTTACAATATTGAGTTCACTATTAGCTGACAATGGTTGTCTTTCATTATTCAGTTTCTGCAGAGCTACGACGCTATTCCTGAAAACTCATCTCTACAGCTACTAATGGTTTTACAAATAGCTAACCTACTCAACCATCGTTTTAGGTGCCGACGAGGTGTTCAGCTTATCTACATACAAATAAATAAAAACTGACACAACACGTGGAATTAGACATTCCAAAATGTTTTATATAACTCAATTTGAAATAGTGTAAATTTTTCACATCCTACCTGAAGTTAATCCTCGCACGCGAGTTCGAGTGGTTGGTTGGTTGGCTGCATGTTTAAATCATTATTATTGACAACCTTTTATAAAACACAGAAAATTACAAATAAACAAAAATAAGTGCATTGTTCATAAAAATGACCATTAGGTATTAAAATGCTGTAAGTATTCGAACACAACGAAAATAAAAACTGTCACGGTGAGATTCGATCCACCGACACTATGGATGTAAGGCAGAACGCTACCAGTTGAGCTACACCGAAATCTGCTGTAACTATTGTACTTGCAAATCCTATTCGATTTTTACGAGTTTTTTTTTTTTTTTTTTTTTTTTTTTTTTTTTTTTTTTTTTTTTTTGAGTTATGTCAAATGGCTTTGGCTGATTTTTATTTGAGTTCTGAACTTCACATACGAAAAATATCAAAAGTTATAAAATCCGTATCCCCTGTGGTCTCTTTGTTAGTGACTTTCGCTACATGACCACACGCAACCCAGATAGAAACACGTGATTTTCTAATACAGACATTGCCGAGGTGGGGTGGCTTGCGTGCCTCAACGATGCAGATGGCCGTACCGTAGGTGCAACCACAGCGGAGGGGTATCTGAGGAGGGGCCAGACAAACGTGTGGTTCCTGAAGAGGGGCAGCAGCCTTTTCAGTAGTTACAGGGGCAACAGTCTGGATGATTGACTGAGCTTGCCTTGTAACATCAGCTAATGTGGCTTCGCCACACAGTTACTGCGAACGGCTGAAAGCAAGGGGAAACTACAGCCGTTACTTTTCCCGAGGACATGCAGCTCTACTGCATGAAAATATGATGATGGCATCCTCTCGGTTAAAATATTCCGGAGGTAAAATAGTCCTCCATTCGGATCTCCGGGCGGGGACTACTCAGGAGGATGTTGTCATCAGGAAAGACAATACTGGCACTCTACAGATCGGAGCTTGGAATGTTAGATCCCTTAATCGGGTAGGAAAATTAGAAAATTTAAAACAGGAAATGGATACGTTGAAGTTAGATATAGTGGGGATTAGTGAAGTTCGGTGGCAGGATGAACAGGATTTCTGATCAGGTGAGTACAGGATTATAAGTACAAAATCAGTTAGGGGTATCACAGGAGTAGGACTGATAATGAATAAGAAAATAGGAATGCGGGTAAACTACTATGAGCAGCACAGTGATCGCATTATCATTGTCAAGATAGATACGAAGCCAACACCGACAACAGTAGTACAGGTTTATATGCCAACTAGCTCTGCCGATGATGAGGATATAGAAGAAATATATGAGGAGCTAAAGGAAATTATTCAGACAGTTAAGGGAGAGGAAAACTTAATTGTGATGGGAGACTGGAATTCCGTGGTAGGAAAAGGAAGAGAAGGAAAAATAGTAGGTGAATATGGACTGGGCAGAAGGAATGAAAGAGGAAGCCTCCTGGTAGAATTTTGCACGGAACATGATTTAATCGTAACAAACACGTGGTTTAAGAATCACAAAAGAAGGTTGTATACTTGGAAGAGACCAAGAGACACCGGAAGGTATCAGATAGATTTTATAATGGTAAAACATAGATTCCGGAACCAGGTTATAAACTGTAAGACGTACCCAGGGGCAGATATAGACTCGACCATAACTTGTTAGTCATGAACTGTAGGCTGAAACTGAAAAAACTGCAGAAAGGTAGGAAAATAAGGAGATGGGACCTAGATAAAATGAAGGAACGTTATTTTCTGGAGAATTTCAGAGGGAGATTTAGGCAAGAACTGATAGAAACAGGGGGAAATAAAACAGTAGAAGAGGAATGGGTAGCATTGAGAGATGAAATATTGAAGGCAGCAGAGGACAAAATAGGTACAAACGCAAGACCTACAAAAAATCCTTGGATATCACAGGAAATACTAAATTTAATTGATGAAAGGAGAAAATATAAAAATGCAGTAAATGAAACAGGCAAAATGGAGTACAGACGTCTAAAAAATGAGATTGACAGGAAGTGCAAAATGGCTAAGCAGAAGTGGCTAGAAGCCAAATGCAAATCTGTAGAAGAATGTATAAGAAGGGGAAAAGTAGATACAGCCTATAGGAAAATAAAAGAGACATTTGGGGAGAAGAAAAAAAGCTATATGAATATCAAGGACACTGATGGAAAACCAGTTCTCAGCAAAGAAGGGAAAGCTGAAGGTGGAAAGAGTACATAGAGCAGCTCTACAAAGGAAACGAACTTAGAGACGATGTTGTAGGAAGGGAAGAGGAAGTAGATCAAGATGAAATAGGAGATACTATACTGAGAGATGAATTTGACAGAGCCTTGAAAGACCTAGGTTGGAACAAGGCCCCAGGAGTAGATGACATACCCTCAGAGCTACTAAACTCTCTGGGAGAGCCAGCCATGACAAAACTATTTGAACTGGTGTGTAGGATGTATGAGACAGGCGAATACCCTCAGACTTTAAGAAAAATGTAATAATCCCCATTCCAAAGAAATCAGGTGCAGACAGGTGTGAAAATTACAGAACCATCAGTATGATAAGTCATGGTTGCAAAATTTTAACACGAATTATCTACAGGAGAATGGAAAAGCTGGTAGAAGCTGATTTCGGGGAAGATTAGTTTGGGTTAAGGAGGAACGTAGGAACCCAGGAGACAATACTCACTTTACGTCTTATCTTAGAAGATAGATTAAGGAAAGCCAAACCTACATTTTTAGCTTTTGTAGATTTGGAGAAAGCGTTTGACAAAGTTGACTGAAATACACTCTTTCAAATTCTGAAGTCAGTAGAGGTAAAATACAGGGAAAGGAGAGTTATTTACAACTTTTCCAAAACCCAGACCGCAGTTATTAGACTCGAATGGCATGAAAGGGAAGCATCAGTTGGGAAGGGAGTAAGACAGGGTTGTAGCCTTTCTCCGGTGCTATTCAATTTGTACATCGAGCAGGCGGTGAAGGAAAGCAAGGAAAAATTTGGAATAGGGATTAAAGTTCAGGGGGAAGAAATACAAACCTTGCGTTTTGCTGATGACATTGTAATTCTATCAGAGACAGCAAAGGACCTGGAAGAGCAGTTGAATGGAATGGACAGTGTGTTGAAGAGAACGTATAAAATGAACATTAACAAGAGCAAAACAAAAATAATGGAATGCGGTCTTAGAAAATCAGGCGATGCTGAAGGAATTAGATTAGGTAACGAAACAATGAAGGTGGTAGATGAGTTTTGTTACTTAGGTAGTAAAATAACATGCGATGGTCGCTGTACAGAGGATATAAAATGCAGAATGGTAATGGGAAGAAAAGCATTTTTGAAAAAGAGAAATTTGCTAACATCGAATATTAATTTAAGTGTAAGGAAGTCTTTCCTGAAGGCATTTGTGTGGAGTGTTGCCTTGTACGGGAGTGAAACATGGACGATAAGCAGTGCGGACAGGAAGAGAATAGAGGCTTTTGAAATGTGGTGCTACAGAAAAATGCTGAAGATTAGGTGGGTAGATCGCATAACTAATGAAGAGGTACTGAACAGAATTGGTGAGAAAAGGAATTTTTGGCATACCCTGACTAAAAGAAGAGATCGCTTGGTAGGACACATTCTTAGACATAGAGGAATCGTAAATTGAGCATTGGAGGGAAGTGTGTGGGGTAAAAATCGCAGAGGGAGACCAAGAGATGCGTATAGTAAGCAGATTCAAGTGGATGTGGGTTGCCGTTCTTATGAGGAGATGAAAAGGCTTGCTCAGGATAGAGTAGAGTGGAGAGCTGCATCAAACCAGTCTCCGGACTGAAGACCATAACAACAACAAACAATAGCAGCGAACCTTAGGGTGGAGAGCTGCATCAAACCAGTCTCCGGACTGAAGACCATAACAACAACAAACAATAGCAGCGAACCTCCTTGAAAGGGAGGCAGAATCCACCTGTTGTTCCCTGTAGAGTAACAAACATAAAAGCAGTAGACAACATCGCTAACATTAATCCCCCATGAGAATAATTTGGAAAAAAAAGAAGCCGCAAGTGGCGCAGATGTGTCAGTTGGGAAACACACTAAAAAAATACATGCTTTGGCTACACAATGGTACCGTGACCCTACAAGTGTACACCATTTGAAATGGAAACCTCAGCATTACTCACACTCCATAATAAACTAGACTACAGGTTCGACTAGTCGAGATGGAAGGGGCAACGCAACACAGACATGGCAGCAAGAAAAAAAGTACTCCGGTAATGAATTAACTTAGTCCTGTCTGACACTAATGTTTCCGCGAGGCAACAACATAGGAGAAGGGCGAACCGCAACAATATAGGAACCTGCAAAGCACTACCGCCCCTCCCGTTGAGGGGTTCGAACACTTGCACGGCGTGTGGGGCTCTTCTATATCTACATGGGATATTCTGCAAATCACATTTAATTGCCTGGCAGAGGGTTCATCGAACCACCGTTATACTATTTATCTCCCATTCCATTCTCGAATAGCGCGCGAGAAGAAAGAACACATGAATCTCTCCGTTCGAGCTCTGATTTATAGTATTTTATTCTGATGATCATTTCTACCTATATAACTGGGAGTCAACAATATATTTTCTCATTCGGAGGAGAATGTTGGCATTTGGAGTTTCGTAAGTAGACCACGCCGCAGGGATAACCGAAGTTGTTGTAATAATTCCCATCCCAGATCCTGTATCGTAACGCTGTCTCCCTGTATCGTGACAATAGAAAACGAGCTGCCCTTCCTTGGACTATTTCGATGTCCTCCGTCAAACCCACCTGATAAGGATCCCACTCTGGGCAGCAATACTCCAAAAAAGGACGGACAAGCGTAGTGTATGCAGTTTCTTTAATAGTTCTGTTGCATCTTTTGAGGGTTCTGCCAATAAGACGCAGTCGCTGATTTGCCTTTGCCGCGACATTATATATGTGTTCTTTCCAGTTTAAGTCGGAAAATTCCTAAGTATTTTGTGGAGTTTACGGCCTTCACTTTTGATTGATTTATGCTATAAGAAAAGTTTCTTTTCGTAGTCTTGTAGACGACTTCACACTTCTCATTATTTAGAGTCAATTGCAAATTTTTACACCATAGTGATGTCTTATTCGGATCGTTCTGCAGTTGGTTTTGATCTTCAGATGATTTTACTAGAGGGTAAATGACGGCGTCATCTGCAAACAACCTATGTGAGCTACTTTGATTTTACCCTAAATCGTTTATGTAAATAAGGAACAGCAGAGGTCCAATAACACTACCCTGTGGAACGCCCGATATCACCTCTGTTTTAGTCGATTCCTTACCATCGATTACTACAAACTGTGTCCTCTCTGACAGGAAATCTCCTATCCAGTCGCAAATTTGTGGCGATATACCATAACCACGCAATTTGATTAACAGCCGTTTGTGAAGTACAGTGTCAAAAAGCCTTCTGGAAATCAAGAAATACGGAATCGATTTGCGAACCCTTGTAACAGGTTTATATTGTATTTACTTGTATCTATAACGTGTTTCTTTGGTTTATAATTTCATCAAATTTCTCCACCAATTTATAAAATTTTCCATTGATTGCCATACATCTTAGAACAGAATGTTTACGGCAGTTATCTGTTAATGAAATTTAATGTGCATGGAACAGCCTGTTTGTTTTAAAATTAACTTTGCCTTACCTTACTGACAAATTTTAGATGTACGAAAGCAGATGTTCTTTCGAGGTCTAACTTCTGCCCCACTCTGGAACTCCTTACCTGGCAGGACCTTCGTTCAAATACTTAACTTCGTCTTTCGGAGCACCCGTTGTGCGCTGAGAGGTAAGTAATGCACGCCACCAGAAAGAGGGGACACGTTAGAATTTATATAAACACAGCAAAACAAGTGTTGCCGCACCTTGGTTCCGTCTAACAACGTCACGGCTGCGTCCACCCAGTCCTTGGGGGGCGACAGAGGCGTTGTATTCTATGATTGCGGACAATGAGCGAGTTGATCGATAAAAATAAACTTATTTAACTTGCTTTATTACTGAACGACAAATGTCACCGAGCACATTGCTTAAATTACCGCATGCCACTACGATAAGTGTTTGGCAATCCGTACTGAAACGTTTCCGTACGCTAGCGCGACCGAAACTCACATACGATACTATCGGTGGGAACACCTTTAGTCACCACTACACGCATGCTACCAACTCACTGTCGGCGTGAAACTGTTTCACTCCGCGGTCGGCGGGAGACTGCCGCAATCCGTTCAACAAACAAGAAACGTTGAAACTTGAGCATTGTCGTCCAGCAGCTATAGCGGCACGCCAATTACAACCAGTGTTCAACGAAAGAGTACCAAAGAGGTCGTTAAGCTAAAAATTCGTATCCTCACAGTCTGCTAAACACTGATGTTGAATGTCTTATAGTCTGTCAAGGAGATGGTTCCTTAGATTGTCCGCAGATGTCACTCATCCCACACAAAGACGTGAACAATGACGCATGAGCAGTGCCAATGCGACGGAGTGGTAAGACGGACGATCAGTTGCAGTCATAACACCAGGTACGATGTAAAATGTAAACTTTCACGGCAGGTAGGATGTACACTGCTTGTCTTGGCTTCACTTCTGCCATGCATAGAAGGTCAATTCCGAGGTTTGGTCGATGCGCATTGTTCCTTTGTGTCAGCGGGACTCTCATCAAGGGAAGTTTCCAGACATCTCGGAATGAACGAAAGAGATTTTGTTCGGTTGTGGAGGAGGTACAAAAATACAGGAACTGTCGATGACGTGCCCCGCTCGGCCCGCCCAAAGGCTACCTCAGCAGCTGATGACCGCTACTTACGGATTTCAACTAAAAGGAACTCTGAGAGGAACGCAACTGTTCTCAGTAATGATTTTCGTGCAGGCACAGGACGTCGCGTTTCGACGCAAACTGTACATGATAGGCTGCATGACATCCAACTTCACTCTCGTCGTCCATGGCAAGGTCCACCTTTGACGCCTAGATACCACCCAGTGCGGTACAGAGGTACCTAACAGCATGCTGAATGACTCGTCAGAATTGGCATCAAGTGCAGTTCAGAGATGAGACTCGCATCTGGTTTCAAATGGATAATCGTCGGAGAATTTTTCTGGAGGCTGCCTGTTCACTCTGAACGTGTTAGGTACACCGTCCAGCGAGTGCATCAAGGTGATGGTTTCCTGATGTGTTGGGGTGACACAATATGAGGCCACCGTACGTTACTGGTGATCGTAGAAGACAATCAAAACGGTTGATATCCTCCGAAGTATAGTGCAACCATGACGGCAGCATTTTGGACAGGGATTCCTCTTAATGGACGACAGTTCTCACAGTCATCGTTAATTGGTGCTAATGGCATCGCAAGATAAGAATGGCCATCATGTTCCCCAGACATGAACACTACCGAACATATCTGGGTTTCAATGAAGAGGGTTGTTTTTGAACGAGTTGACACATCAACCAATTTGAGAGATCCACGCCGAATCGTGGTTGAGGAGTGGGACAATCTGGATCAACAGTCCCTTTATGATCTAGTGCAGGGGTCTCCAAATCATTAGATCGTGAGGTTCACATCTCAAGTTTCGATTCTGAATGGGGACCGGATGACATAGTTTGGAATTACCGAAAATTGCAATAATTTGACCTGTAACATCATCAAAATGGCGGACACTATTGTCTATCGTATACAGAATGACCACGACGATAACTCTCATTCCGGCGTCAAAGAAACATAAAAAATAAACCAAGCAACCCCTCTGAGTTAATCGAGCGAATATCGCGCGCTTAGTTACAAAAAGCTTAAATTTAAACGCGGGCAGGATTAAATCCCTTCGCGGGCCATATCCGGCCCGCGTGCCGTAGTTTGGAGACAGTATGCTACGACTAATACACGCATGCATCAATTCAAGAGGACGTTTTATTGGGGGTTAGCGATATTGATGTAAGGTGCATAGTATATTTGCACATTACCAAGAAACAAAGCGCAGTCAAAAACTGAAAAATAAGAAGACACAAAAGCACAGTATCAACTACTATCGCGTTAGAGAGAGTGGCGCACGGCCGTTCCAGATCGGAGGTTCGAGTTCTCGCTGGGGCATGGGTGTTTGTGTTGTTCTTAGGATAAGTTAGTTTAAAGAGTTTGTAAGTTTAGGGTCCGATAACCACTGCAGTTAAGTCCCATACCTTTACAAACATTTGAACATTTAGAGTGGTGCAAATGGATTGCTTTCCAATGTTATCAGCCCACAACGCTGTCAAAATAGTGTTCCAGAGACGTAATTGCCAGTGTGAATTAACGAACACCGTCATCACGAGATCACGTGACAATACCACATTGATGCTGAGAATATGCACAGAAGACAGTGTTCATTCCAGGGGTAATTTAAACTCTATGGTCTATGACCGGGGGCTTCATTTCGTTTTACCGCCCTCGGTGTTCTACAGGCTTAGAACAACACTGAACATTACTATGTAGTAATAATAATAATTTCGTGTGGATCATTCGCCTGGTGCAAGTCTTTCAATTGGACGCCACTTCGGCGACTTGCACGTCCCTAGCCTACTCCAGTTATCCAACCGGGGAAAGGGGACCTTCAGCTTAACGTGGAATCCAAACCACGTGTCGTTCTTGGCGACTTCTCACATCGTTGAAAGGAGAAGGATCGGTTAAAGTGCAGATTGACAGAATCCGAGGTCCGACCGGGTTTCGAACCCGCGACACTTCCAGTCGAGCGCTTTACACCAAGACCACCTGGCCCGACTAGTATGTAGTGAAAAGAATGGATACATCGATAATACGCTGGAGGTGCACACTTACGATTACGTTACAGAAGCTTTTAATAACAACGGCAGGATTGTGGTAATTTATTCTACGTTCTATATTCATTTCCATGAAGACAACATTTACCCTCCATGTAAAGGGAGTATATAACAATGTCATGCAGTAGACAGTGACGCAGCCACAGGTGGGTGGGGGGGGGGGGGAGCTAATGGGGCTGATGCCCCTCCCCCCAGCACCTCCCAAAGATTTTTTTAATTTTATTACTTTTTATTTTGTAAAACAGGTCGGCACCGGAAATAGTACACTTGGAATAAATCACAACGTAACTATAATTTGCGAAGTTCAAGTGAACGTGACAATGGGTCGTCAACGTGATGCCGCCACTGAGAATGTGTGCTGCTGTTACTGTGAGCGGTTTTAATGCCGCCGCGACTAGCTTTGATGCTATTGTTACTGCTATGCTGGAGTTACGATCCGATTGTTCATATGCGACGTCCCGCTGCTTAGCAGGTCAGCGGCGCCACCGACTGGATTCTTATGAACAACAATAGTGTTATTGTAGTTCAATTTTTACACATAGACTCTCATGTTAAACCACCTGTCTCATGTTAGACACCTGTAAACACCTTTCTCTTTGGCTAGTAACATAAAAGCTGCTTAATTATTTTACGAGCTGGTTATATACCAGGTGATCAAAAAGTCAGTATACATTTGAAACTTAATAAATCACGGAATAATGTAAATAGAGAAGTAAAAATTGACAAACATGCTTGGAATGACACCGTGTTTTATTATAACAAGGAAAAAAAATTCAAAAAAAGATCTCTTGCGCGCGTTGTTAGGTGATGATCGTGTGCTCAGCCGCCACTTTCGTCATGCTTGGCCTCCCAGGTCCCCAGACCTCAGTCCGTGCGATTATTGGCTTTGGGGTTTCTTGAAGTCGCAAGTGTATCATGATCGACCGACATCTCTAGGGATGCTGAAAGACAACATCCGTCGCCAATGCCTCACCATAACTCCGGACATGCTTTACAGTGCTCTTCACAACATTATTCCTCGACTACAGCTACTCAAAAACGTTCAAACGTTTGTTAAGGTTATGGGACTTAACTACGGGGTCATCAGTCCCTAAACTTAGAAACTACTTATTTACTACCTTATACTAAGGACGGCACAAATATCCATGCCCGAGGGGGGATTCGAACCCCCGACCATAGTGGCCGTGCAGAGCGTGACTGGAGCGCCTCAGTCCCCTCGGCCACCACAGCCGACTACAGCCATTATTGTTGAGGAATGATGGTGAACATATTGAGCATTTCCTGTAAAGAACGTCATTTTGCCTTGCCTTGATTTGTTATGCTAATTATTGCTTTTCTGATCAGTTGAAGCACCATATGGCAGACTTTTTTAAACTTTTTTTCCGTGAGTTATGAAGTTTTCAAATTTACACTGACTTTTTGATCACCCAGTACACTCCATTTCCACCACATTTCTCCTCTTCAACTTTCAAATTAATGCGACCCTACTCATTTTATTTCTTGTACAATTGTTTTCGTAGCATAATTGGTTAAATTATAAGAAGTGCAAAAATAAGTCATAGATTAATAAATTCAATAGTGTTTATTTTTAACAAATTTGCCCCCCTCCCCCCCCCCCCCTCCAGAACCAAATTCTCACTGCGCCACTGGCAGTAGGAATATTGTTCCTTACAAAACGCTTCTCTCACAAACAATTTAGTATCTGAGAAGAGGTAATTTATTACACTGAGAGCTTATCTTGACACATGCTCAGAGAGATCGGAGATTATTAGAAAGTTATATCCCTGTACCTCATTACTACACAGTGCGGACATTTTCGTGATTAGTTACTGTAATTTTCGGTCAAGGTATCGCCTTCATCATCGAGGAACCGTTTTTCTCGCGTGCGATTTGCTAGAACGGAATCGAGGTAACAACTCAGTTTGGCACACACTCTGCAGACGGGGCCGCGACTAACACAGCAGCTGTAGCGGCGCTGTACCGGAGATGCTATCTCGGTAAACGCGAGCCTTATTACGAGACCATAAGGGCGGGCGCCGGCACGTGCGGGTCGCGAGCTCTGCCCTGCAACTGTACTCACTCTGGAATTTCACCGCCGCTCACAGGCCGCGGGGCGTGCCTGCTAAGTTCTTAATCGCCGACATACGTAACCGTTCCTCAAAGAATATCGAGATATTAGAGAGAACATCGCCCGAACCCAAGAAGAGTTACGTATCAACCATATCGAAATAACAAATAATTTTCTGAATAGGGCAACCACAGCTTAGATACATTTTGATAAAATTCAATACACAAACACCACAAAATCTAAAAATTAAAGGTTAACTTCAATAATATAAAGTCCTGGGTGCAGGTGTGCAGAGAAAATCGCAAAGCTGTTAAGACGTGTTTATTTAGATACAACCAGTTTCACATCGGTATAGATGCATCTTCAGGTGACATTAGCAAAATGATTACATGATATTTAGAAAACAGCGTCCATCTTTTCTGAGGCCTTGCTAAAATACTCACAATAGGGTGTGGTCGTTATTTGATAAATAACATCCCCGATTTGTCCATTACGTAGAAACCAGCAATGTGAGTCAGGAAACAGACGGCATCTCCATGACCAGGAAGTGCTGTGGAGACGGTACATAACAAGTGCATACCCAGACTATGTACCGCGGCCGCAACTTCTGACCTTGGAAATGGCTACAATTCTACATGAAAAAAATGTATAAATTTCTACTTATGTGCATATCTATGTAAAGTGATCAGGCAGTCTTGGCTTTTCATTGATAGTTTTCTGGAGTAATTCTTTCACTATGCGAGGCAAAGTATTTCTTAATTTACTGAACTCGAGTAAATTCACTATGAATTTATTATTTGCATTTCCTTCCAGTGATTATTGTGTGTCCGGTTTTGCTCAAGCTAGAATTCATGTGTATAGCCTTCAGCCTTTGTGTAATCTTAATATGTTTGCGTTTCCTTGCTGTTTTTAACTAACTTTTCATGTCGCATCTGTATCTGTGAGTATGCTAATTATTTCTCAGATTTTCGTATTTGATTCTGTCTTTCCTGTCTTGTATGACCAATTGCACCACATGCTTTTGTAACAGTCGCTACTTCGGCCTTCACAGTTGCTTTTATCAACACTAGCTTTTTTGTAAATGTTATGAAATTCGGCATGGTTGCACACCATGTGGTACTTAAGAAAAGTGAGCAGTTGTCTCCCCACACATGAGTTCGTTCAGTGCACAGTATACTTAAAATTTGTGATCAAGACACTTGCCATCTCATCAAGACGCTGCTGACGCTTCTTTTTGCTGCTGTTATCGACTATTCACACAGAGTAATGTAGCGCCAAGCATTATGAGCATGTCTGTGAATGAATGAATGTGCTTTCAGCTACCCATTGTGTGTTTGCAAGTTTCCTCCCATGTTATCTCCATATTAATAAAGGGTAGAAACAATTTTATTATGGGCAGTAATTATACGATTTAATTCACATTTGTACACGGTGTGTTCTTAATTTGGTGTTGCCACATTTAGTTGCTTGATCATTTTTCTGAATAGATTATGATTCTAAGTATCAAACCTCTGCTTTATCATTTAATGCTCCTCGTCCCATGCTTCATTATCTATTTCATTTATTTTTTGATATTGATTTTGTGTTTGTTAAAACGTTGGCTGCTCCCTTAAAGAGTGAGCAGTTAGATAAATTTCCTTTGCACATGTACTGTGCCGACTCATAAAGTAATTTAGAGCAGCAGTGAGCGTTTTAACTCACATTTGCAGATCTCAACTGCCCGAGATCTTGCTTATTTTAATAACAGGCTACTTTCAGCGTTTAGAAATACACAGTAATCATTTCTATTATTTGAATAAAATACAATAGTACCATGAAGAGTGTTGACCTCTCATATATGTTGATGAAACATATATTCACAGTTCGCATCCTTCAGGTATTAATGTTCTAAAGGTTAAAGGAAGCGTTTACGTTTTCTGGTCTTCAATACTGTAGAATAGGAGAAAGTGAGCATTGCTTTTAATTTAAACACGTTCTATAATGCAGCAAAAGAAATACCATTGGTTTTATTAACGTGTTTCGTATTGTGGGTGTTTGATTTAGTATTGTTTCCGACTGATTGTTTAAGCTCTATCCAGATGATTGCAGTAAATGGATGACTAGTAAAAAAAATTTCTGTTTCAAGTTAAACAGAAACACGAGACTTCCTGCATGCACACCAGTAATAGTAACAAATTAGTCCATATCCTGTATCGCAAATGTTACATAACTAACGCTTTAATGTTAACAAAATGATAAAAATAATTAATTATGAATAACATTGTATCAAGCATTTAGAAAAAGGTATTTTGGTTCTCATGGTTAGGTACAGAAGAGAGAATTTATAAAACTCCGTCACGTAGTGGAGTGTAGGCTTCAGTTAAGAGCGACACTTCCCCTCCACCTCGGTCACTTCCCCTCACTGCACAAGCCGCTACCCCTGCCGCTACCACTATCCCCATGCTTGACCAGCGGTCTGCGCATCTACCGACCAATTTATCCTGTGTGTACTCCACTTCGACTGCAGTATACTCGTATTTTACGGGATATGCTGGAGACTCCATACAAACAGGTTGTGTAAAAGTGCATTTGTCGCAAAAAGAATTTTTTACAGTGTCTAATAATATCCTGATTGGGTACAGTGCGAAATTGAGTTCCTCTGTTTGAGATTATTCCGTCTGTGATTGATTTGATTTGATTTTTTCAGGGAAGCCAAAACAGCCTTGATCTAACCAGCCACTGCCCGCACCGAAACTAAGTTTATTGTGCGATATCGCTCCCTGTATGTCTAGTAAAGCCAACCAATGCCCTTGAACAGTGCAAGGCGTCCCTTTACCAGTTGTTTATTAGACACAATTTCTTCGAGTCTGGTTGTCCCAAATGTTCTGTGCCTTTTACTCTCCAATGCCATGCATTCGAAGATCAGATGTGATGCAGTTTCATCACCGTCATCACAGATCCTACATTTAGGGTCCTCTTCTGTTATTCCCATTGTATGTAGGTGTTTTTTGAAATTCCCATGGCGTGTCAGCAATCCAACCATGAGTCTAATCTCTCTCCTGTTCAGACCCAGGATTGCAGAGCTTCTTTTAAAACAAGGCTTCGGCATCATTACCTTACCATGTTTTTGTTGATGGACTTTGGTCCAATATTCTACGTGCTGTCTTCTGAGCCAGTTACGTAGCTCCAATTTGATCATTGCCTTGGTGATTGTCAGGGCAGGTTCCGGTCCAATAAATGGAGTCTCTGCCCCCATCCTGGCTAATCTGTCGGCATGTTCGTTGCCACTGATCCCTGAGTGGCCAGGGACCCACAATAGGTTTACTCTATTGCTTTCCCCTAACTCCACCAGTACCCTGTGACATTCTGTAACAAATTTAGACCTTGTTGCAGGAGCTGCCAGTGATCTCAGGGCTGCCTGGCTGTCTGAATAGATATAGATGCTACAATCTTTGTAGCACCTACGCAAATTCTCCTCCACACACGCCCTGATGGCAGTGATTTCGGCCTGGAATACTGAGGCCAGTTTCCCTAGACAGATGACGCCCTCCAGTCTTGGCTGCACCCCATATACCCCGGCCCCAACACCTTGGTCTGATTTTGATCCGTTAGTGAACCAGACAATATCCCCTGTACGGTGTCGAACTATTTTCTCCCACTGCTCCCTGCTTCCAATTGTTATATTGAAAGGCTTGTTGAAGCAGTATGGGGTTATAATATAGTCGGCTGGCATTTCCCCAACCTTTCCTATATTTACCTCACTCACTATTTTAGTGTGTGGTTCTGGATATCCCAAAGAGTTCCAGTTGTTGCCAGATTTGAGTCTGTATGCACCAGCCACTGCCTGCATCTTGACCCAAAGATGTAATGGGGGCATATCCAGCATGGTTTCCATCCCAGCAGTTGGTGTGCTGCTAATTCCGCCTGTTATGGCTAGGCAGTCTAATCTCTGCACCTTACCAAGCTCCTTAGCAGCAACCTGCTGTTCTACCTTCTTCCACCACACGACCGCCCCATAGGTGATCCTGGGTCTAATCACCGTGGTGTATATTCAGTGCATACCCTTGGGGATCAGGCACCAATTTTTGCCACAAGCCCTCCTGGTACTTACTAGAGTATCTTTTGCCTTGGAGCAAATATTCCTAATGTGAGGGGTCCATGTCAGTTTCTCATCTAGGATAACCCCTAGATATTTTACTGTCCCCTTCACAGGTAGCGCTTCATTGAAAAGCTTTAGATTCCAACTTGAATGTTGGATGTGCTTTTTTGTGAATGGTACAACAACAGTCTTCTTAGGACTAACCCCCAGATCCTGTTTTCTGCACCAGTCTTGCACAATGTCCAATGCACCTTGTGCCATATTCTTCACTGTGTCAGCAAATTTGCCAATTACTACTATGACAACATCACCTGCATATCCTTGGCAAAAGTACTGCCTAGAGTTTAATTCTCGAATGAGATCATTCACCACTAGATTTCACAATAAAGGGGAAAGATCTCCTCCTTGCGGGCAACCCCTAGTGGTGTTGATTACCATTTTCTCATCCATCATGGTAGCCTCTACCTTTCTTCCACTGAGCATGGCCCTAGTCCACCTGCATATAGTGGTCATTAGGTCATGCACCTCTGCTGCCCTAACAATGGAATCGAAGGTCGTATTGCTAAAAGCCCCCTCGATGTCCAGGAAGATACAGAGGGCTATTTCCTGGAAGTGTAGTGCTTTCTCCACCTTCCCAATGAGTTGGTGGAGAGCTGTCTCACGATTTACCTGGCTGATATGCATGTTGGTTTGAATGTAGAGGAGCCCTACTTAACCTCCTTTCTCCTACAAGCACATTAACCAGCTTTTCCAATGTCTTAAGAATGAAGGAGGACAGGCTGATTGGTCTCATATCCTTGGCCTTGGTATGATCAATTCTCCCTGGTTTTGGAATGAAGAGAACCTTCACTGCCTTCCAGGCATTGAGAATGATTCCTGCTGCTAGGCTAACCATGAATAACCTGCATAGGAATCTAATAAGATTTCCTCCCGCTTGTTGCAGGAGAGCTGGAAAGAATCCATCGGGGCCAGGTGACCTGAACGGTTGAAATGTTCCCACCGCCCATTGGACCTTACTGAAATCGACACACTCCTTGGCCAGATCCCAGTCCTCTTTGTGAATACCTGAGAACCATTGTCTCTCAGGAATCGCATTCTGGTCTGAGTTATCCCCCAGAGTATATTGAGGAAAGTGCGTCTTGAGGAGCAGTTCCAGCGTTTCATGTGTTGTCTTTGTATACTCCCCATGCTCCTTCCTCAATGTTCCTCCTGGATTAGTTGGTGCCCTAGTGAGTATTTTATGAAGTCTTGCTTGAGCAGCCGTGCCCTCCACTTCCTCACAGAATACCTTCCAGGATGCCTCCTTTGCCCGTCTGATGGCAAGGTTGTAATTGACAGGGGACTCACGATACTTTGCCCATTGTCCTTTGCGCCTCGCAAGGTTAAACAGTCTTCGTACCTATTTCCTTTGCATTTCCAGGTTATTATTCCACCAAGGCACACTCCTATTTGTGTACTTCTTGGTGATTGAGCAGTTGTCCTGGTATGAGGTCAGTATAGCAGAGGTTACGGCCTCTGCTACTTCCTCAAACTGTGTTGGGTTCCTCATCGAAGTTTTAATTTCCAATAGGCTGAAGTCAAGGTCTCTCCTATATGTCTCCCAGTTCGTTTTCCTGGGATTCCTATAGGCCATGGTCTGTCTGGTTCCCATTTCAACCTTGAATTTAATATACATGTGATCTTATGAGGATGGCTCCAGGACCACATGCCACTGTTTGACGTAACTTCCCATCCTCATGGAACTAAAAGTTATGACAATTACTTCTTCCCTTCTACTATTCTTGAATGTAGGTTTATCACCCCTATTCAGGATCTCCAAGTTGTTAGATAGGAGAAATTCAAGAAGGTGCTCACCTCTACTGTTGGTGTCCTTGCTGCCCCACGATAGATTGTCGGCATTGGCATCACATCCCACCAACAGTTCGTCACCTTGCCGATGGCAGGCTTCCGTCATCTCCTAACCTCCAAAGAAGGAGAGCAGTCTTCGTAAGGAAGGTATGCTGAGGCCAAAACAATTTCCCTCGTGATACCTTCCTCACGTTGCTGCATCCTGATGGTCACCAAGTCCTGGAACAAAAATTCATCATTGGTATGAAAGGTATTCCATTTCTAACATAAATGCATGTTCTGGAGTTTTTTAGATTTCTAGCATAAATCAGCTTACCTACAGTACCACCGAGGCCCGATACCCCCCCTTTGTATAAATAGGGTTTTGTACCAGGGCCACGTCCTCCTCCTGTCTCCCCAGGCGACGCCTCAGGGCAGCATTGGCCCCTTTACTGTGCTGCATGTTTATCTGCAGCATTTCCAGTCCCCATCTTGCTGCCATTATTGCCTTTAAGGTCTTTGATTACCCTGACGGCGACCTGCGAGAATCCTAAAAACAGTTTCAGGCCTTGCTCTCGCATTGTCTTCAGGGACTTCTCTCCGACCTCCACCACCAGGGTTCGTCCTTCCGGAACGACATTTGGTTAATTACTCTCCAATCTTCTGTCGAGACTTTTGGGTTCTGGACCCTTATTTTCTCGAACAGAGTCTTTGGAGGGACATCCTTAAGGATCTTTGGTACCCATATTGATACCTTTGAGGTCTTCAGGAGTTCGGTTGCTGTCTTGACCAGCAGCTTCGCATCCTCCCACGGGGATATCATGGGCACCTTGTCCTTACTGCTGAGTGCTCCCCCTCGCAGACAAAAATGAGGGCACCGCGATCTAGATAGACCCTCCTGAATTTGGGTCCTGGACCAGCGTCCCCCCAATCTTTTCAAAGAGGGCCTTCTGCACGAGCTCCTCCTGCTGCTAGGTGATGCTCATCAGTGGGTATCCTTCTTGGACAACCGCCATTCTAAAGACCGAGACTGCAGTACTATAGATTTCCTACTTCCTGTCTCAGCCTTTTAGGATCACGCTTGTGCAGAGAGGAGGGAGTCTTAGATTCCTCCGTAACCCTCTTGCCACCTGTCTTTGACGTCGAGGGGGTCTGTGTATCCCCTTTGACCTGAGGCAGTTTCTTTTTGGGGTCTTGGGCTCAAGCCCTTTTGATTCCCTCCAGTTATGCATAGGAAGCCATTCTTTTCCTTCCTTTTGCTTCTGTTCCTTGAGAAGTTTCCTCCTCTCAGCCCCAGACAAGGCCTTAATCCTAATCTGGTTCAACTTCTCTGTTACAGTTCCCACTTCTTGCTCAGGTCTAGATCCTGATTCAGAAGTAGGAGTGTACTCCATCGGTCCTGATCCCGATGTCTGAGTATCTGAGGTCTCAGATTGCCCCTCAGATTCTTTTAAAATACTTTCTTTCTCTGTGTTCATCTTAGTCCCATGAGATTTGGAGATTTATATGGTCCACACCACGATAACCCACCGTGGTGCAAGGCTACTTACTGAGGGAGGTCGCCCAGTATCCCCGAGGCTCCGTTCGAGACACATCCACCCATGTGGCATGCACCCCTTGGCACGGTTTGCAACCTTGGGTTGGGAAAGGAATTGGGAAAGGACTGGGAGAGGATTAGGAAGACGGGACGTTGTGGGACACTCTTAGTCAGATCCATCAGCTGAGGCCTTTCCGGCAGTAGGTTCTCTACCTTCGGTATAGCCCTCTGCTTCACACGGATACGCAAGCCTCTCCACCCGCACGGACAGTGCTTCGTCAAGATGGTGTCCCCCGGAGAGGCCGTCTGTGATTAGTACAAGATCTTTATTATAGTGATAGTGGGAAGAATCTGGGTTTAGAATATGATCATCTGTATGTTTGAGTAGCGAAAAATATTTTACCTTCATAAATGAAACTCACCACTTTGGTGTGAGATACCGTCTGCTCCAAGCCAAAGAACGTTTTACGTCTGTGATGGTTTGAAGACTCAAAGTGGATTAGTTTGCAGCAATGGAGAGTGTCTGTCTCTTTCTCAAAGGACGGCTCATATATATATATATATATATATATATATATATATATATATATATATATATATATTCGTCTCGTGTGTCTGACGGTCGTGTGCTTTTTCTGAATTTGTATCTGTGGAAGTGCGATGGGTCCAGGACTGATCACGATGTTCAATTTACGATTGGAGGATATTAACAGTATTGTACAGGTGTTTAATCGCACAGAGATGGCCGGCCGCGGTGGCCGAGGAGACTGAGGCGCTTCAGTCACGGTCTGCACGGCCACTACGGTCGGGGGTTCGAATCCCCCCTCGGGCATGGATATTTTTGCCGTCCTAGTTCGTAAGTAGTTCATAAGTAGTTTGTAATTTTAGGGACTGATGACCCCGTAGTTAAGTCCCATAAGTTTTACATTTCGCACAGAGATCATTTGTCTCGATGCGAGCGCAATGGACATCGAACTGTATTCACGTTACTGTAGGTGTTTTTACTTTTAAAACGATGTTCTCCTCTAGGTCGTATATTCTTTGTGCTTTCATATTACCCATTTCCGCAATGAGAGAATTTCGTTAAGGTAATGATTTCACCTGCCGATTTTCATATTCTTACTTATAAATTTGACTATTCTTTTTATAAACTGTATTTCTTCTGCTGTTGTTGTGGTACACATCGGGACATCGAAAGAATGTTTGTTAAGATGGACGCAAATTCGCATTTTGACTTGTGGAGGTCGCTGCCGCTACAGCCTGTCTATGATCTAACACATGCTGACGGCGATTTTTTGGGGCCAAGATATTTTTTAAACACGTCCATCGACTGCCGCATACATCGTCTATAAGAAGAGCGTGATTGGTAGCGTTTGAGCACATACCTGTGACAGAAGAAATTCTTTATTATGTTTTACATTAAATTCGTTTTGCATTACCTTACAAGATGTAATTATTGTATTGCATTACCTAGCAGAGTGCATCAAGATGAGTAGGCTATACAGTTATTTTGCCTAGAGACATTAGGTGGCGAACGAATTCCTAAAAACATTTTTTTTATTCCCAAATGTTTGACTATGGTTAGAATTGTTCTTAAAAAATTATCGAAGAATGTGCGTCGTTTTTTTCTATCGACCCCTTCATTCGCATATGAAATTATTGTCAGTTAGTGGTGAAAATTATAATTTTTTCTTCCCGCCAAAGAAAATTAGGTGAGGGATGGTTCTTACCAGGTTTATAACCTAGGACTCCTGATTCAATATCCCTACCTGACCCCCTCATCGCCCTTCCGCTCCTTCTAATCGATATAGCACCAAAATCGCTTGAATTTAATGTACTTACAGTTCCCTTGACATCACTGGTATTTGTTTATAACCAATGTAGTTTTAATTAAACACTGCTTATGAACAACATGATATCTACTGTTGTTCACTGACGATTTCCGATAGAAAACGAAATATTCTTGCTGGAGAATTGTAAATGTAAAAACACAGATTCTCGCAATTAAAATAATTAATTGGGGGCTATTGGTGGCCGCGGGCAGATCTGGCGGTTGGGGCGTACCTGGGACGACTTCCTGGAAGGCCAAGAACCCAGTTGTGGGGAGTGGTCAACTGTCCTTAAGTTGTTATTGTTTACGAGATTTCTATTATTATGTTAATTGCAATATCATGTTTGATGTTATCAGTCATTATTTCAGTAATTATTTCCAGTAATTGAATTGTCAAAAGTGCAACAACCTGTTATCTGTCAAACATCCTGAAGTTTGTAAGTTTTTGTGAGATTTCAAACTTTCATTAAGTGCAGTTTCATGTTCGATGTCAATCATCCATGTGGGCGTCCTTTGATCAGCGTCCACAGAAATGTCAAAAGGTGAAGGGATTGGGGGAAGTAACGGTACCTGGCGCTGATAACAAACAAAATACGGTCGATTCTTACTACGCGTAAACTCTCGTTACCTTACTACTTAGAAGGCCTAATACAAATCTTTGGATAACACAGGAATACTGAACTTCACTGATGAAAGAAGAAAATATAAAAATGAAGCATGTGAAGAAGGCAAAAGAGAGTACAGACGTCTGGAAAACGAGGTTGACAAGAAATGCAGACTGGCTATGCAGGATTGGCTAGAGGACAAATCCAAGTCGATAGAAGAATATGTAGGGAGTGCCTACAGGAAACTAAATGAAACGTTTGCAGATAAGAAAAGCAGCTCCATCAATATCAAAAGCTCAGAAGAAAAACCAGTACTAAGCAAAGAAGGGTCTCCATGCCGTAGTTTCGGGTAATTGTTATTGCATTGCACTACCTGCTCACTGCACTATCTGAACCTAACTGCACGTGTAATTCGTTTGGTAGAGTAAACACAAGTTAACTCCAAACGCTCTGCAGTAACTTTCTCTTGTTACCACTATCTCAGTTGTCGTAATGCCGTTGTCTCCACCCCATACGACCGACAAAAAGACGTCGAACCATTGTAGTTAATTCTGCCAATGACACTACTTCAGAACCTAGATATCTCAACTGATCCCCGAATTGTTTTGAGCAGTGTATATGTTGCTCTACAAACAACTTTATTGTTTCTAAATTTTTCACACAATGATAACTTTTAACATATGGCGGCTCTTCCTTTCTCCTTATTTTCTATAGGTACATATGCTGACAGTTTGTATACACTGACAATCCATATGAGGGACAATGTGATAATCAGATAGGCGTAGTACATCTGTTACATCCTCAGTTTTTATATCTTCCAAACAAAGCTTATCTACTTTATTCCTCCAAGATTTTGACGAAATAGATTAACATTACGTTTGTCTTAGGTTTACTTTTGTGAGACTCTGTTTTATTTTAACATCCTTAGGACCTAGCTTTCTGAAATTCTCAGTAGACACTGATCTTAGCGTAAAAATAGATATTCCCATGAGTTGCAGTGTCCTCTATTAAATACTTAGCTATCACCCCAAATAGTTTACCATTCTATTTCCCGTTGAGTTGCAGTACAGGCCTGGTGAAGTACCATGTACCAGTAGCATCTATAGGAACCAAATCCATGTGTGATCCAGGAGCCATCCTGAGCATCTGCTCTATCTCAGAGCAGACCTTCCTTACAGAGGTTTTTACGTTAGATCCGATCATACCGCACTAATGCAAGCACAAGCTCAACAATTGTATGACCCATTGTAAAAGTATTTTTACCAGGTCACTTTTGATATTGTTGCCCTGATTTGCTATCAATACCGTTTCCCACTTCACCCACTTCACAGCATCATCCCAAGTCCTCACTCGCTGGCTATGATATACACTGGGCTTGAAAAAATTTGTGACCTGGTATCTGTCACTTAATTTACCTTTCAATATCTGACCTAGCTCACGCCTCTTCCATGACAAGAGAATTTTCTTCCTCGTTTTTCAGTTTTTGTAATTTTATTTTGAAAATGTTGATTTCCTGAAAGTCCATTGTTAATGATACGTACTTCTGGATGAGTTCCTTTCTTACTTGACTGTGGTAGCAAGGTATTTCTATTGTTTGTGCCAATGATGAAGTGTCAGATGTTGTCCTTTTTCTGTGGCCCCTTGTTCTTGCTACTACTTTCTACTTCTACTCGACCTTCTTCCCTTTCGGCCTCGTCAGTTACTCCCTACAACTATCAAATTCACCCTGGAGGGCTCTAATCTTCCCCTCCTGTTCTACTATTTTTCTGTCCCTTAAATATACTTTACAACAAAATAAAAGTCTCGCTTCTTTCCACAATCCCTACGTCGTTACATTCTCTCCATTGAACCCGCAGCATAGAACCCCAAGTAACCCAGAATTAACGTCCCCTTCAACACATCAAACACTTTGCTCTCAAATTGTTTACAACATTCAGCTAAAGATAAAGGTCAAAGGAGACACTTACGTTATATAGCTCATATATAATGTATAGTACAGTAACATTAATCCACTTAAAATTGGTTTATAATACTGAATCTATAAACACACAAAATTAGACGTAAAATCGCTCTGTGTAAACAAAGATGTGCATAGTTTCTAGAGCAGTTAAACTGAAATGTAGACTGAGTTTTGTGAATAAGATGTAAAATAATCAAGGGATATACTGTACTTAACCTGCTAGCAGAGAAGAGGAACAATTAAATGAGATTATTTAAATTGGCTGTGGCAAAAAGTTTACAAAAATATAGCTGTAACACTACTTTTGATCTTTCTGCTTTTACTGGAATAACACAATAAATAGTTAAAACTTTAATGGTAAACTCAAAAATCTAGCAATAAATGTATTTAACTGCTTATTGGTGTTCAACCAAGTTTTTTTACGATCTAAATTACTTATTAATTATGACAGCACAAAGCTCGCGTGGCTCACCTTGCTCAGTGCTACCAACACAGACTAGCCGAAGCAAGAACGGCGAATGAAAATCCAATAATACATCACTCATCAAGTAAATATGATCACAAATAATTGTAAAAATAGTTATCTGAAACCTAGAACTATATAAAAAGTGGAGAGCGATCTGTATAACAGCACTAGTGACGTCATACCAAACAAAGGAAGATAGTGGGAAGGACGGGAGGGACTCAGAGTGCGGGGTGAGGAGTAGATGAACAGAATGTAGAAAACGACTGCTTTTCTCAAGGTCAATTATAAGTCACGTGCTGCACAGGGGGTAAATAGTCTGATTTGTACGTTTATGCATACAACGGAGAAACAAACAAAAACCTGTCAATTCACGGGTTTACAACAAATAATTATTTTCTGGGCCAATAACGTTTCCTAACTTTCTTTTCACTCCATATAGCTACAGTAAGGCAAAACAGGGTACATATTGATTTTATTGATTTGTTGTTGTTGTTATGGTCTTCAGTCCGGAGACTGGTTTGATGCAGCTCTCCACCCTACTCTATCCTGAGCAAGCCTTTTCATCTCCTCATAAGAACGGCCTTCCACATCCACTTGAATCTGCTTACTATACGCGTCTCTTGGTCTCCCTCTGCGATTTTTACCCCACACACTTCCCTCCAATGCTAAATTTACGATTCCTCGATGTCTAAGAATGTGTCCTACCAAGCGATCCCTTCTTTTAGTCAGGGTATGCCAAAAATTTCTTTTCTCACCAATTCTGTTCAGTAGCTCTTCATTAGTTATGCGACCTACCCACCTAATCTTCAGCATTCTTCTGTCTTCTGTAGCGCCACATTCCAAAAGCCTCTATTCTCTTCCTGTCCGCACTGCTTATCGTCCATGTTTCACTCCCGTACAAGGCAACACTCCACACAAATGCCTTCAGAAAAGACTTCCTTACCCTTATATTAATATTCGATGTTAGCAAATTTCTCTTTTTCAAAAATGCTTTTCTTCCCATTGCCATTCTGAATTTTATATCCTCTGTACTGCGACCATCGCATGTTATTTCACTACCCAAGTAACAAAACTCATCCACCACCTTCATTGTTTCGTTACCTAATCTAATTCCTTCAGCATCGCCTGATTTTCTAAGACCGCATTCCATGATTTTTGTTTTGCTCTTGTTAATGTTCATTTTGTACGCTCTCTTCAACACACTGTCCATTCCATTCAACTGCTCTTCCAGGTCGTTCGCTGTCTCTGACAGAATTACAATGCCATCAGCAAAACGCAATGTTTTTATTTCTTCCCCCCGAACTTTAATCCCTATTCCAAATTTTTCCTTGCTTTCCTTCACCGCCTGCTCGATGTACAAATTGAATAAGATCGGTGAAAGGCAACAACCCTGTCTTACTCCCTTCCCAACTGATGCTTCCCTTTCATGCCCTTCGAGTCTAATAACTGTGGTCTGGCTTTTGTAGAAGTTGTAGATAACTCTCCTTTCCCTGTATTTTACCACTGCTGATTTCAGAATTTAAAAGAGTGTAGTCAAGTCAACATTGTCAAACGCTTTCTCCAAATCTACTAAGGCTAAAAATGTAGGTTTGCCTTTCCTTAATCTATCTTCTAAGATAAGACGTAAAGTGAGTATTGTCTCCTGGGTTCCTACGTTCCTCCTGAATCCAAACTGATCTTCCCCTAGGTCAGGTTCTACCAGGTTTTCCATTCTCCTGTAAATAATTCGTGTTAAAATTTTGCAACCATGACTTATCAAACTGATGGTTCTGTAATTTTCCCACCTGTCTGCACCTGATTTCTTTGGAATGGGGATTATTACATTTTTCTTAAAGTCTGAGGGTATTTCGCCTGTCTCATACATCCTACACACCAGTTCAAATAGTTTTGTCATGGCTGGCTCTCCCAGAGACTTTAGTACCTCTGAGGGTATGTCATCTACTCCTGGGGCCTTGTTCTGACCTAGGTCTCTCAGGGCTCTGTCAAATTCATCTCTCAGTATAATCTCTCCTATTTCATCTTGATCTACTTCCTCTTCAACATCGTCTCTAAGTTCGTTTCCTTTGTAGAGCTGCTCTATGTACTCTTTCCACCTTTCAGCTTTTCCTTCTTTGCTGAGAACTGGTTTTCCATCAGTGTCCTTGATATTCATAGAGCCTTTTTTCTTGTCCCCAAATGTCTCTTTTATTTTCCTATAGGCTGTATCTATTTTTCCCCTTCTTATACATTCTTCTACAGATTTGCATTTGGCTTCTAGCCACTCCTGCTTAGCCATTTTGCACTTCCTGTCAATCTCATTTTTTAGACGTCTGTACTCCATTTTGCCTGTTTCATTTACTGCATTTTTATATTTTCTCCTTTCATCAATTAAATTTAGTATTTCCTGTGATATCCAAGGATTTTTTGTAGGTCTTGCGTTTGTACCTATTTTGTCCTCTGCTGCCTTCAATATTTCATCTCTCAATGCTACCCATTCCTCTTCTACTGTTTTATTTCCCCCTGTTTCTATCAGTTCTTGCCTAAATCTCCCTCTGAAATTCTCCAGAACATCACGTTCCTTCAATTTATCTAGGTCCCATCTCCTTATTTTCCTACCTTTCTGCAGTTTTTTCAATTTCAGCCTACAGTTCATGACTAACAAGTTATGGTCAGAGTCTATATCTGCCCCTGGGTATGTCTTGCAGTTTATAACCTGGTTCCGGAATCTATGTTTTACCATTATAAAATCTATCTGATACCTTCCGGTGTCTCCTGGTCTCTTCCAAGTATACAACCTTCTTTTGTGATTCTTAAACCACGTGTTTGTTATGATTAAATTATGTTCCATGCAAAATTCTACCAGGCGACTTCCTCTTTCATTCCTTCTGCCCAGTCCATATTCACCTACTATTTTTCCTTCTCTTCCTTTTCCTACTACCGAATTCCAGTATCCCATCACAATTAAGTTTTCCTCTCCCTTAACTGTCTGAATAATTTCCTTTAGCTCCTCATATATTTCTTCGATCTCCTCATCAGCGAAAGAGCTAGTTGGCATATAAACCTGTACTACTATCTTGACAATGATAATGCGATCACCGTGCTACTCATAGTAGTTTACCCGCATTCCTATTTTCTTATTCATTATTAGTCCTACTCCTGTGATACCCCCAACTGATTTTGTATTTATAATCCTGTACTCACCTGACCAGAAATCCTGTTCATCCTGCCACCGAACTTCACTAATCCCCACTATATCTAACTTCAACCTATCCATTTCCCTTTTTAAATTTTCTAATTTTCCTAACCGATTAAGGGATCTAACATTCCACGCTCCGATCCGTAGAATGCCAGTATTGTCTTTCCTGATGATAACATCCTCCTGAGTAGTCCCCGCCCGGAGATCCGAATGGGGGACTATTTTACCTCCGGAATATTTTACCCAAGAGGATGCCATCATCATATTTTCACACAGTAGAGCTGCATGTCCTCGGGAAAAGTAACGGCTGTAGTTTCCCCTTGCTTTCAGCCGTTCGCAGTAACCGTGTGGCAAAGCCACATTAGCTGATGTTACAGGGCCGGCTCAGTCAATCATCCAGACTGTTGCCCTTATAACTACTGAAAAGGCTGCTGCCCCTCTTCAGGAACCACACGTTTGTCTGGCCTCTCCACAGATACCCCTCCGCTGTGGTTGCACCTACGGTACGGCTATCTGCATCGTTGAGGCACGCAAGCCACCCCACCTCGGCAATGTCTGTGGTTCATGGTTCATTGATTTAACTGATGTAATTTCTCAGTGATTCTATGTTCACACAAACTTACGTATTTACTTTTCCTCTTCATTTCATATAGACTGAGCTACAGCAACGCGTGACCGGACTTAGCCAAGTAAACACACTAACGTGTAGATTGTGAAAGGATTGCGTGGTTTCTGATGAGGTAGGAATGATTACGTTCACACAATGAAGACCCAAAATATTGGTGGATCACTGGTTTTGTAAATGCAAATAAAGATTTACACTTCAAACACAAATTTATTTAAATAAAAGAGGAATACTTATCTTTAATGAATGATCACTGTATAACTGTTTATCACTACACCTGCAAGCAGCTAATGTTGATACAAAATAGTAGAACAAGAAATCAGTCACTGATAGTAGCGGCCTAACCGGCCAATACATTATGCAGGATTACAGTACTAAATCTTTACAGCCGCATGCGGAGTCTGACTTTTATACCCACTGAGCCTTCTTACACATTGTCACGGTTAATGTAGAATTATTCCACTGTATCAAATACTGATTACTGTTGGACTGCTACTAACTCACTGGAGGCCAAAACTGTAGGCTTCAAACAGACTTACTGAACTGAACAATGAATCGCTTTATTATTATTATTATTATTATTATTATTATTTCGGTTCTCCACGAAGGGGGCTGGTTGGAAGAAGATAAAGACCGTTCTTCAGCCAAAGTTAAAGATATACTTACCTATATCTATAAAAATTGATGTGTGTGTGTGTATTCCTTTAGACTCCAAGACGGCTGGAGCAATTTTGATGAAAGCTTCAGGAAATTTTCAGATTAACCCAGCGGGTGATCCTTTGAATTTAGGTAGCAATCGGATCAAGATATTTTAAAGTTTACGTCTGGCACTTGGGATGACAGTATCCCCCATAGTTGAGAAAGAGCCAACCGTGTGTATCGTGCCATTGTTCTGTAACTGTATCTTCCGTGCATGTGTTAATACTGCCGCTATGATTGAGACCGGTTTCGGCAAATCTATGAAGCCATCTACAAGTCTTCATTTTTCACAATACCAGATCATCATCCATCAACGATAAACTCTAAAAGCTTGCTTCATCCCATCACCGTCTGTATCGAAAATATGCCATCCTACTGTACATAAAAAGCAGCGGAATCTGTTTATATGAAGTAGAATGACATATACGATGATTGGAACTTAAATAGTGTGAACTATTTATTCACAACCGATACAAAAGCGTTACATGTTTGCACCTGTTACTGCCCTTCAGTCACCAGCGACGCGTAGAACCTGTTGCCAGCGACGTGGAAGGTGTAGTATACCGTTACCAGAGCCTGTTCTGTTGAACTTGCGATTGGAGCAGTCTACTACCTGTCAAATTTCTGGAACAGTAAGGAAGCGAATGCCACGAAGTGGGTTTTTCATCTTCGGAATCAGTCACAAGGACTTAAGTCCGGGGTGTATGGTGGATGGTACAACATTTTCCAATCCTACAGAGCAGTTACAGCTTGCGTTGTATGCGCCCGCGCATTGTCGTACAAAATGCCGATTCCATGCACGCTTCTTGAAGACCTGTAGATGGCACCGTCGTGCCTTACGACCTCTGGCACATTCAGTCTTGACCCATTTCCGTTGTTCGCAAACATAGTGACTTCTTTTCGTTAGACCGCTCGCTCACAAGTGACTGTGTTTCCGTCATAGGACGGGTGAGTCCATTTGCTCGGAGGTAAGATAAGTATGTCAACAACATGTGCTATCAGCGACAATAATAGATTCTGTTACATAGTGTCTTCATAGCAGTATTGGCACTATTTATGTTCCAACCCTCGTATTTTCGATTCGGATGATGCTGGGATACTACAAGTTTTAATAGTTCATCGTTGATGACCTGGTATTGTGAAAAATCAAGACTTGAAGACTGCAACATAGATTTGCCGAAACCGGTATCAGTACAAGAGTTTTAAACAAGGTCATAGGTTTTTTGTAGGTCGAGAGACACAAAAATACTTGATTAAGCTGATGGGCAGAAGGTGGGTGACCTGTAGGAGCTGATCAGCAGAGGGGAATTTGCGACGAAAGCCACATCAGTTATTGGGGAGGAGGTGGTTTTTGATGTTGGTGTTTTTGGATGCGTCGGGAGAGGATGGATTGGAAGGCCTTGCTAAACGCACCAACACATTTCGAAACGAGCGTTTCAGTCCTTGTTCACAGTAAACGTATCAACCGAAAACTTTACCCGAACTAGAGTTTAATCAGTTTGAAAGGAAGATGGGCAAGATTTAAATAAAGCAAGCTAGAAAATTAAACATGATTTACATATCTAACAAATCTAATGAACCGTAATACATGTAATTACTACTGCAAGAATAAATTACAGCGTCAAGATCCAAATAGGATATAGTACGCCGTCGTCAGATATGACTATATTACGGAACCCACAAAAGCTCGGGAATTGGAGAGAAAATCATTGCCTTCTTTTATGTATTTATTAATAGTCGTTTTTGCAAACGATTTACGCCACAGACAATATTTCAGCTGGTGTTTCACTGTTATTGTTATTATTGAAATCTGTTGGTTATAGCTAAGAGCATTTGTGGCACAAGTCTGTGAGATAGTAGAAACAGAGGTTACTAGATGGCTGGTCGATCGAAAGATACAACAGAACTGGAAGAACTACAGTTCGAGACTTGTCCAAGTGTAGCAGTAATATATTGTTCGTTATGTCATGGAACATCAATTGCTCTCGCATCCTCTTGTGCTTAAGATTCTGAATGTACTGTCTGCATCATTGATCTATAAAAGTATTGATAGAATGTCAATTAATTGTCAACTGTAGTTGATTCGTTAGTTTTAACTTTAATTCATTTACGTTTATTTTTTGAATGAACTGAAACACAAGAAGTCTACCATGATACAAATACCTCTCTGACAAGTCGTAGACTAACATTCTCTCTTTGGTATATGTAGTTAGTCTTTGGTGAATTCAGTTTGTTGCTCGTAATAACGTATAGCTCAACAAAAGCACTTACCGCCATTGTCGTAAAAATGAATTCCTTGAGGAAAATAGCCGTCTTTGTTTGCATAGGATTATTAAGCACGTCCCTCGTGCAGAGAAATGTCGCGGCGGAGGAGGATCAGGTCAGTATTTTTAAAGAAGCCTATGTTCTAAATTTTATTCTAAAACTTTTAATACGAGTCAAATTACTGTCGAACAGTCTCTCGTAAGGCTGCATTTATATCTTTTAAAAAGCAAACAGTAGATTTGTCTTTACCTGATTTCAATGCACTGAACCATAGCGCCTGAAGTTTGTCAGTAAAATCTGCATTTTGGGTAGAAGCTATGTTAGGGATTTCCAACCGAGTTAATGCTCCCCAACTTAACGACATTAATTGCAAGAATTATAATTTGGCATTTGTATCCAATAATTTTATTCTTCTTTTTACGCATGTATTTTCAGCTATTGCCTTTTATAGAAAATGACTATCATCATGCTTATTTTAAAGGACTTTTATAAATAAAAATCGTAGTATTTCGGAATTACGCATAGTGTAGGGCCTACAGTTCAATTTTACTTACGGCATTGGCGGCATAATGTGCTAGTGTTGGCAACGAAATGTTCACTTTACGAGATAATTGGCATAATAAGGGAACATATAAGAGATTGTCTTCTGCAGAAAAATAACAGCAATAACTATTTATTTCATGGTCAATACGAAAGAATATACCCCTCATTCTATGTGATTGGGTTTTGGAAGTGCATTCAGCGGTTGTTGCCAACATTAGCACAGTACGCCATAAGTAAAATTTTACAGGAGTTCTTCATTGGATGTTACTATTTTAAAGATTGTTAAGTATATTATTAATTACGTAAAATAGTTTTCCAGCCAATTTACTCAATTACTACTAATTGTAGGTACTACTAATGCGGTGTATACGACATGACAAACTTAAATTTGGTATTGTTTCTCTGTAGGAGACAATTTACTCGTTTTGTTAATGATATGATAGAGCTCGTGGCGGTGTTGCTAGTAGGATTCATGTATAGCCTGTCATAGAAATCGTTTATTTGATTGTTTACTGTGATTCGTGAAATGCTGGGAAATAGGTACACAGTAATAGGTACTAGTGACCACTCCTGAATATAGCTTTAGTGCTTAAATAACTTAAGGTACACCTAACCGTTAAATATTGTGTTTCTGTAACCGAGGTGGAGGATTGACTTTTCATAGCTCTTATGTTCAAGAATTTCTGTTACTTTTTACTTGCAAATTTTACTCTACGTAAAATTTAATTTTGCTGTTGCAGAAAATTGAAATCTATTGAAATTTAGATTGTTACTGCTCCACAATGTAAGGAAATACAAATATTGGTAATTTTCTAGAAAGCTTACACTCGAAGTTGTACGGCAGAAATCGATATGTTGCGAATGTCTATTACACGGTTATTCACGCACGGGATGTGTAAATATGGGTATTTTCTAATGTATCATAACGTTCAAATACCCAAAAAATTTGCTTCACTTTCTTTATTAATGAACAAAGTATTCGTCTTGAGGTACTGTATAGGGTTGTATATACACTTTCTTAATTACAACACATTAATGAAATACATTCTTCACACTTAAGTCGTGTGCCAATACTGATGTAATCGACATTCTTATACATTGATTTCTGCCGTACAACTTTGAGTGTCAGCTTTCTTGGAAATTACCTGTAGTACCGTATAACGATATATATCGAACGTTCGACTCTCGCTTCGCTACCAATGACGGAAAACTTAACTTGGCGGAACAGCTGTTTTATATAGCTAATTACGATGTTGTTTTTTGACGTGATGGTTTTATGAAATTTTGGCTTATCTGAAGACTGGGATATCACCCGTTAGATTTGACCCGTGGCATTGGCATGTTGTTGTGTACATGCATATTTGTATGTGGCGTAAGTAATTATGTTGTGTTTGAGTTGTAGACGATGGTAATCATGGATGGTGCATTCTGTTGTAATATATAATTTACGAAGCTAACCACAGATTATTTATTATATACAATACGTAAGTATTTAGATATTATCCCGTATACGTGTTTTCCAAGATTGTGATTACATCATGGGTTAAAGCTGAGAGTGGTATCCCTATCTTCAGTTATGCCGATATTTCGGTTATTTCCAAGAATGCTTGCAATCGAAGAACCTCGGCTTGAAATGATATATATCTAACGTACAACTGTAAATTGATTGCGTGTTTCTTAAACGGAGATCCGGGCGCTACGCGCCATCACATTCTAAAAAAGAACTTCTTATTTAATCTATACCTACCCTAACTTTCACTTTAAAAGAAAGTGATCCGTAGCGTACTCTTAAGAAGGATAGGTATAAGTCAAGCAAAAAGTTTTATTTTTAGTACGTGAGGGCGAGTAGCGCCCGAATCTCCGGTTCAGTACACTAAATCGTTTACAGTTGCAGTTCGATATATACCATTCTTGGAAATTACCGTTATTTCTTTGGATATTTCAGATGGTAAACACATATTGAGTCGGAAAAGTACAAGAGAATGTCACAAATTCAACGCACTTAAAAATACATTTTAAATTAACTGCTTCGCGTTTGTCATATCGAATGTGGAGCAAGAATCGAACGTTGGATATATATCGATCGCAATGCCGTTTCCTTCGATGTACACGGATTCTTCCAAATTACCCTTTAATTTTATGTGATTTAAAACCGTTGTAGACTTTATGAAGACCAAGTATTCACGCATAGTCGACCAAACTTTAGACAACAGTAATACGTCGCACTTCTACACACTTTTACAAAGCAAATCGTTCCCAACTTGAGGTGTTTTGGGGGAATGATAAATCAACATCTTAAACACAGAAACGAGAATTCTGTATCGTTTGCTCTAGAGAGGCTTTGTACTTCGTGCCACTTTCGCATGAGTGTAAGTACAAAAAGATGAAAAATGACTACAATTAATATGGCGTATCTTTGGAACAGCAAATTGAAAAGAAATAAAAAAATTGTGACATAAAATTAGATTATAAATGTGTTTAAGATGCTAACTTGCCGTATTTGTTGGTTTCATATTTATACTTGCTTATTACGAAAAATGCAGTTTCAATGAAACAACGTAATAAAAATCTCTCTCCAAAATACCTCATACAGGGTACAGTTTGCTTTGTAAATGTATCTGGATGTGCGACTTCGACCTGTAAAACCATTATTGAAAATTATTGTATCTTTTCTCTTTGAGCAGCTTAAATCAGGTGTGAAAGAAAATGTTGGTTTACTGCTGACCTTAAAATAGCTGCTGGACCGTTATTATTATCATGGGAAGCTCGCTTAAAATTTACTTACCGTCCTGACGGCCTCGCTTGATAATGTTGGCACTCATGTGACGTTGGCATCATTCATTCAAGTGACAACGCAAATATTTGGTCCTGAAATCTTCGTTATACGAGGGCAATTACTTCTACTGAGTGGACAACGTTACGTACAAGAAATTGCCAACCATAGTGCAGGAACAGCATTAATTATTTTCTTCTTGGTCTGTACGAAAAATTAATCAAGTCATTCTATGTGTATATCTAGGAATATTAACATCTTGGTAAGATTTTCTGCCATGTTGTGGATGTTACCAACATATTCATGAGAGGCCGTCAATATAGTAGGTAAAATTTTACCGGAAGTAATCATGGCGTACAAACTTTGAATCTTACATCCAGTGATCTCTAAGAGATCAGTGCTTACAACCGATATCTGGTAATTTCTAAGAATTCTTGCAATCGAAGTAGCTCGGCCTGAAACGATAATAGAGCTGCGAGACTAACGAAAAGATTGTTTTCGTATGTATCCGTTGCGAAACGAAACAGTACTCGTTACAAATGTTACTCTCGTTAACAGTGCCACCCAGAAATACGGCGGTCCTACTGTATGTAAAAGCTGTTACTGTTAATATCATTCCAGTATTTAAATTTGCCATGTAGCTACTGTATTTTTTTGAGGCAATTATACTCTTGAGGAAAGGATCAGTGCCGGCCGCGGTGGCCGAGGTGATTGAGGCGCTCCAGTCACGGTCAGCACGGCCACTACGGTCGGGGGTTCGAATCCCCCCTCGGGCATGGATATTTGCGCCGTCTTAGTTCGTAAGTAGTTCATAAGTAGTTTGTAAGTTTAGGGACTGATGACCCCGTAGTTAAGTCCCAAAAGCTTAACAAACATTTGAACATTTGAAAGGATCAGTACAGTCCATTTCCCCTCGTGACTACAATACAGTTGTCATACGAACTGATCAAAAATAGGAAGACCCACCCGCGACCTCCATTTTTACTGTTCCCACACATTACGTAAAGGCTTGGGATGTAAGACTCAATCGGAATATTAGGTTTCAGAAATTACTGCAACCAGTCGCCTTTTGTTTCTTCTTAATGAAGATTTATTTAAACCATTACCAGTTTCAAGCTGCCTAGCAGCTCATCTTCAGATGGTATACATTTATTTCAAATTACATTTGTATAGTTATGCGCTTCGTATTTAATTTGTCCATATTTGGTCCGCTTATGGATAGGATTTCACTACACTTCATTTCCATCAACACACCACAGCAACTCCAATGACTTTTAAGTGGTAAAATTAACAAACACTTCACACACTTTCGAAAGTTGTGGTAGTGGCTGTAAAGTCGTAATGTGTGTGAAGTGTTTGTTAATTTTACCACTTAAAAATCATGGGAGTTGTTGTGGTGTGTTGATGGAAAGGAAGTGTAGTGAAATCACAGTCTAACATATACAGCCGCGACACTCACTGCTGTAAAAGTTGTTACCAACTGACAGTTGCTGCGACAATGGCGCTCCTAGCGGTGGGTAAGCCGCCGATGTAGTGATGTTGGTTTCAAATGTCCAAATGTTTGTATAGCTTATGGGACTTAACTACGTGGTCATCAGTCCCTAAAATTACAAACTACTTAAGAACTAGCTAACACTAAGGACGGCCTAAATATCCATGCCCAAGGGGGATTCGAACCCCCGACCGTAGTGACCGTGCAGACCGTGACTGGAGCGCCTCCGTCCCCTCGGCCACCGCGGCCGACGATGTTTGTTTATAATCGCTTTTGTACGCAATTAACGAAATACTTACTACAATTTTTACGTTACAAGCATTAGTAAAATATTTAGAGACAATCATAATACGGAAAGTAATATAAAAACAACCTAATTTAAATGATTCAATGTTATAAAGAACAATTCTGTCATGAACAAATACTTACGAATATGTGTATATTTGCAGCTTATTCCGCTGAAAGTAAGTTACATATAAACATAATGGTATAATAAACTGCTATTATGGTCTGTTCTTACTATGACAGCCAATTTTTGACGTGTATCAATTCGGTATGGAGTCTAATGATTCTCACGTTTTTACACGTCACTCGTCTTTCTTATACGTGCATATTCTTTTTAGTGTAACTACTTTAGCTTTAAAAACCAATGTTTTGATGATTCTTGCCATTTCTGGTTCAGATGTAGCAACAATTGTGGAATTGGGTTTCTTCTTTGTTGGAAAACAGTTTGGGCGATTATAGTTTTATTGCCACGTCTTTAACGTTTTTCCATCAGCTACATCTGTGGTAGTTGATTTGGTACGTTAAATACTGTATTTATTGTATTCTATATACGTTTCCTACGTTCCAACCTCGCCGATTTTACTGGAATTGTAGTGAAGAAACATCAACGTTCCCGAGTAGAAAGTGACGTCTCACTGCTAAAGGCATGTCTCCTGGTGTTTCCTAGGCATTTTTATTTTCAATAGAAAATGAAATTATTCATTTAAAGCCTGTATGTTACAGGATAATAGTAAATTAACTGCCCTGTAATGTACCGTTTCGTACCTTGTCAGGGATCTTATGAAACCTAAGAAAGACAAATGGGGAGCTATTTTTAAATTATTACCTATTTATAAGGCGCTACATACGTTCCCTAATGTAAAACGTATACTGAAGTCAATCTAAACGATACCATTCGCTCTCATCAACTATCGTATTCAGAAACGTAGCTTGCCGGCCGCTTGGAGCGTTGCTACCGCAGCGTATAACAAAAAGCTGTGGGAGTGTCGGACTGTATATGTTAGACTGTGGTGAAATCCTATCCATAAGTGGACCAAATATAGACAAATTAAATGTGAAGCGCATAACTATACAAATGTAATTTGAAATAAATATATACCATCTAAAGATGAGCTGCTAGGCAGCTTGAAACCGGTAATGGTTTAAATAAATCTTCATTAAGAAGAAACAAAAGGCGACTGGTTGCAGTAATTTCTGAAACCTATTTCAAGAAACAGTCGTAGGTTCCAACACAATGGATAAAAATCGGAATATTTCCTGAAGAATGGCTGTGTGACCGATTACGGTAGTAGCTCTGTATTTGCGAGCAGTGGGACTGTTGTATTGTATTAAATGATATTAACAATTAAGACAATACCGTCAAGAATGAAAATATGTCTCTAAACTTATAAAACACATTTGTTGTCTGTCTGTCTCTTTTCTTATAACTCAACATCGAGACAACCAACGTAAAATTTGGTACACGTACACAAAATTGCACGGGGAAGGTTCTTACATAGGTGTTTTTTTTTTTTTTTTTTTTTTTTTTTTTTTTTTTTTTTTTTTTTTTTTTTTTTTCTGAAAACCAACCGGAAAATTTGAGAAAAAGTGAAAGTGTAGTTTCAATGTGTCCTTGTAAATCTATATGTTCGCACTGATCTTGATGAAATTTTGCACAATTGACCTTCAAAACAAGAGGAAGGGCACTGTCTACATAAAATTTCATTCAGTGCATGGTGGAGGGTACTTATGGATTTCGCCGAAATCCGCAGTTTTGCTCCGATCTTGATGAAATTTTGTACACTTGACCTTGAAAACAAGATGAAGGTTATTGTCTACATCAAATTTCGTTCCGTGAACGGGCGAGAGTACCTTACTTCAAATAAAAACTTAAGCGGTTTTGTACGCTTCTACAGAAAACCTTATTTTAAACCCGGACAAAGAATCGCAGACTATATGCATCCGTATTGGAGGTCGTGTCGATATGGTAGATGCGAATAACAAAATGTGTGCATGAGTAAATTTATCGATACGGTAGATGGGAGTAACGAACTGTATTCTTGAGTAGGTTCGTATCGATGCAATAGTTGCGAGTAACGAAATGTATTCATGAGTAACGATTCAGTATTATTTCGTATCAGTCAAAGTATTCGTTACTCGGTATCGAATAGATACGATTTGCTACCACACGAAACGATATATATCGAACATGCATCAGTAAATCGATTACGTGGGTATTAATGCGTGAGATCACAAAATATGAATGTTTACACACTAATTACTTTGACGAGTGGTAATTTAAAGTTGCGTTGACGTGAATATTTTTATATCAGAATTGTGCCAAGTTCACAGGAATTTTCGTAGAAATTTGTTGAATGTTTCTGATGATACACATTGTAAAGTAATGGGAGGCGTTAGGTATCCATACAGTTATGATATGAGCAAGGTCAAAAGATCAACAATTTTGTTTGTATAAATAAATGACAATTATAGATACGACTTTCATCGCATAATAAATCGCTGCAGAATTTCTTGACAAAAGTACTTCGAGAACGAGTCACTAAATGGGTGTGGCGGTTTGTTTTCCTTTACGTAGATTAAACTATGAAGTATTTTAAATCATAATAAATATGAAAAAAATCTTCACCGTCACTGAAGACCACAGAAAGTAATAAAATACGTTCCCAAGACTGCGAACAAAACATACTGGTAAAATTTTACGAGGCTTCTCGCCGGGCTCCAGTGCTTATGTTGGCAACAAATGAACAATGAAGTGTAGAATTGCATTAATATTTTTCACGAGCTACAGAGTAAATGTTATTGCTGCTCGTTTCACTCGCACCAAAATTGATACTGTACCTGCTCTATGTTTGACAGGTTCTTGTATGTACCCTTGTCCGTTCAGAAAAAAAATAATATCTGTTTTAACTGAAGTTGTCACGAAAAAATATTTATTGGTCATCTGAGTTGCCGTCATTAACATTGGTGCCAACATAACCAATGAAGCCCGGCGAGGAGCGTCGTACAATTTAACAAACATACTTCATAAGTCGTGCGTGAATAGTCTCGTAATCGATTTATAGTAGCACGTTCTATATATATCATTTCGGGCCGAGCTACTTAGATTGTATGCATTCTTGGAATTACCCGACATTTGAAGGCGGCATATGTAAACACAAGCTTGACAAAAACACAAGTTTGACAAGCGTGCTTTCGCAAGCATGCTTCAGCTTCAGTAGGATAAACTTGTTCAAGCATGAGGCTTGTACAAGCAGCTTGGCGCTTGGTCTAATTTTGATTATGCATGCTTTCGCAGTAGTATGCTTATGTTTGTGCACCACAGTCTAACAAAGATGTTATACTGTGTGTGTACCAAGAACACCTATTTCTTTCGATTATAATGTAGGCTAGTTTACGTGTCGGCGGCTGCTACTAGACATATAGATGTTGGTAGCAGCGCGATGAATGCAAGGTACGTAGACTACAAGCGATGAATGCCGGGAGGATAAGGCAGCCAATCACGAATAGCGTTCAGACAGCCAATAAGAAAACGTTTATACGTTTTTCACTTTGTAAATAATTCGTGTTGTGGACATAATTAATTTTCAAGAGTAATTTCTTGCAAAAATTGTGACACATTCTTAGTAATTACATGGTAATCGTAACTTCCAAGAAAGCTTACACTCGAAGTTGTACGGCAGAAACCGATATATATCGAATGTCGATTACGTTAATATTGGCACGCGACTTATTAAGTGTGGAGAATGTATTTCATTAGTGTGTTCTAATTAAGAAAGCGCAAATGCAACTGATACAGTAGTTCAAGACGAATACTTCGCTCATTATAAAGTAACTGACGCAACTTCTTTGTTATCGGTAGATTTCTAGTACATTGTGATACATTAGTAAATACGGGTATTTACTCATCTCGCAAGTGAAGTAACTTTTTTATTATCGGTAAATTTCTAGTAAGAAAATGTATTTTACGTTATGGTAGATTAGTAAATACCCATTTCTACACATCCCGCGCGTGGATAGCTGCGTAACCGACATTCGATATGTATCGATTTCGGCCGTACAACTTCGTGTGTAAGCTTTCTTGGAAATTACACGTAGTAAAATTTACTTACGGCATCGGCGTCGTAGTGTGCTGAAGTTGGCAACGAGCGCTCAATTCTCTTTGTTATATTTCTCTAATACTAATTTTGAATCTTATGTGCAATTTGCGATGTTCTATAAGAATTTCGTAATTAGAAGGAAGGTTTCTTTTGATTCTCTGATTCAATGGGAGGCGATACAGTCTTCTGTAGATATCTGTCGGGTTAAAAATTCTTTGCTGTTTTCTACTAATATTTCATGATTTTCGAGGATATTGTTAGGCGGGAACCTAACAGCACAACTTAAATTTACATTGTGATGCACTTACATTGCAGCATATAGCCTAACAATATTAATAGAAGGAAGGATAAATCTCAGATTTGATTACTGTGCGAAACAAATGAGGAAGTAGACTCATTGGCATTACGTGATTCATGAAAACCACCGACACCTTCACTTTCCAGAAGACGAAAGCCGAATTACGTCAATAGTTTTTTCGTTGTCATGTTTATTATTGGCTCAAACTGGAACTCCGAGCGGTGATTGGTGGAATTTCCCATTTATAGTCGCTTCCATAAACATTCTCGCCCAGTGTCAATTTGCCATTAGTACCTGTTAAGGCTACCCCAGTGAAATACTGTGTGTGGCAAACAACCGTCTTATTTTCTGAGTTACTAATTAACCTCCACTGCAGAAGAAAGCACACTCTCCATATTAGCTGAAATAACAGTAAGCTGTTACGTGACAACTGAAGCGCATCTAAAAAATGGAAAACTTCTTAATAGAAGCGGATTTCTAGAATAGATTTTGAAGTGTTTACATGACAAACCAAAAGCGGAATTGGGAAATCTGTTTACGAAATACTGCTTTAGAAGTCCCTATAAGCGACGTCTTTAACTCAACTTTAATTGTATCCATTTCCCATTACATATTACACTACTTGGCTACTGAAAGGTTATAAACAAAAACTATGCTACGTGTGTCCTGTTGATGGTTGAAATTCGCATTCAAGACGTCAAAAGTTTTAAATTGCCTTCGTGACACAATGTTAATAGCATAAGCACTGTCATATTCAATATTTAAAACAACATCGGCTTCAAAATATCGAATATCCTCATTTCTCCATATTTTTACCTACATTGTAAAATGTGTTCAAAATGTTCAAATGTTTGTAGAGCTTATGGGACTTAAATACGGGGTCATCAGCCCCTAAACTTTCAAACTACTTATGAACTAGCTTATACTAAAGACGGCACAAACATCCATACCCGAGGGGGGATTCGAACACCCTACCGCAGCAGCCGAGTAGACCATGACTGGCACGCCGCAGACCTCTCGGCCACCGCGGCCGGCTGTAAAATGTCCATAATATTCTCATTTACTTAGTAATGTCGAATGTGCAGGGGCGTACCTCCTTAATGACATGCAGCATGATGTTAAGTGAAGTTAAGGAATGACAAAGTTCAGACAACAGAAAACAAAGCCATGACAGGTGCCAAATAAGATGTATGTGTTGACGGGATATGTTCAGCTGTAGATCTGCAGTAAGGGAAAAAAGACCCAAAAAACGTTGTCACATTGTCAGAGAAAAGCAGATCAAAACATCAGCAATTCACTTCATGTACTGTAAGTTAGACATTTACTTCAGGTGTGTTTGTGTGTGTGTCAATTAACTCAGCGAACTACGCAATGTACAACGTTATGTCTGTTAAAAATGTGGACGTTCTTACTCATTCAGTTATGGCAATTTTAAGATCGAAGTATTTTATTTCCATTTTTGATCATCTTACATGCAGTATATTTGCCACAACTCGCCACAACCTGTACTGTATCTGATCTGTAGATTTGTAAAAATGCATATGATGATGAGGTTCAGAAAGTCAGTGACATTGTGCTTCTTCGATTGTTTCGCTTTCGTTTGCGACTGATATTCGTTTAAATATTAATATACAAAAAATAGAAACAAAATAAATTAGGTTAATGTAACCCATCAACTACATACGTACTACATATTCTATTTAAAAGTACGTATGTGGAGTGGAAATAATCGCCAAGTGGAAATGATTTTAATTTCTTTATAAAACTTCGGTAAAAGTCTTACCATTAAGTGGAAAGAAAGACAAATGATCACTCTTTTAAATTATTGGAGGGTGTTAGTCTTCATTTCAATCAAGGGGCTAGGTAGGTGGATGGGTGAAGGTAATTGCAATGCTATCACTTAATACAATTCATTTGCCAATGCGTTCCGATATAGACTTTAGTAGTCAGCTGCACGTCATAAAAACAACCTGTCAGGAAGACAGAACAATTTCCTACTCGATGTACAGAGTACAGTAGCTGCAGCAAGGGAAAACTTTTACTGTAAGCAAAAGCGACTGGTTTTTGGCAGTTAAGATGCATTAAACATTAATTACATGCGATGGTAGTTTACCTATATGTTCAGTCTTTCATTGTTTTTCAAATTGTGCTCTGCAGCAAGCGACCACGTTACCAAATATGTTTGTATTAACTTTTGTTGTACACAAATGCCCTGCAATGACACGTTGAAAAATTGAAACATATGCCCATTACATTACTGTCTTTTTAAACAGGGAATGAAATTTTGATCCGATATCAGTTGTCCCTTTATGCTACCACGCCTTAAACCGCCCCTTTTTCTGTTTATTTTGCAATTTTTTTTTTTGTATTTTCGTGTGATGTTACCCAGAGTGTACGAAATTTTTATAGCAGTGTAGTAGTTGGTATAAAGAGCAGTAAAAATAGACTCATAATTTACGTTACATATAGAATCATGGATTGCTAGTAAATAGTACTGTTGTTAAATGACCACCATTTTCTAGTTATGTTTTACATTGATGTGGAAAAAGTCATGGAATACCCCCCATTATCACAGTCCTAATATCGTGTCGGTTCTCCATTTGTCTGGAGAAGTACAACTCGACCGCGGTAGTGGAAATACCCGGGAGAAATACTGAACCGTCGTTTTCAGTCTCCTGCAAGAATATTGAGCCATACTGTCCTGTATAGCCGTCCAGTGTTAAAAATACAGTCTGAATGGTATTATTCTTAATTATTATAAAATTCGAACAGCATTTACGAATTTGAAATATTCTAACATCTCGACCGTTGCAGGGTATTGAAATAAATACATTTGTAGATTTCAATGCCCTGCAAAGGTCGGGATGTTGTATTTCAAACTCACAAATTTACAGCTATTAATGTCAACCAGCGATGTTTGTTCTTTCGGACATGTCCGAATTCATATGAATAATTCAAATAGCATATTGGTCAATGTTGTTTTTATGTAATTAAAACGTAAAAACCATTCAACTGGAAGAATTGGTGACATGGTCGTAAACACTCTGTTGTTGGCTGAAAGTCTGTTGACGTCATATGACAGACGTAAAACGAAGCCATACTTTGATGTAGCAGTATTAGTTACTATAGTTGGAACCAAGAACGACAGCGGTTGAGTTTAGGTTTGGTCTGCGCATCTACGTCACGCATTCTTCGATAGCCAATGAGCGTTCCAGTACTGTTCTTAACGCTCTGCTGCGACTGTCGTAGGCATTGCCAAAATTAAACTGGATTATAACGATTTATTTAGTGAATTTTGGTCCGTTTGTTTTAAGTTGTCATCTCTCATGGTGCTGGCATGCAGAAAAGTCTGCCTAAGGAAGCGCGAGCCATTATTTGCACGCTATGTGGTTTCTTCAGGCGCAAAGCACGTATATAAGTGAACTTCCACTGTCGCTTGAACCCGGAAAAGATGTTTTTCCAATATTTGTCTAGACATGCGCCCCCTGCCCATCAGTCTTGGGTCGAACTTTAGGTTTTGCGTACTCTTTAAAAATCAAATGAATAAAAAAGAAAAACAGTTGATGTATTTAATAATGATGAAAACTTTTAAGTAACAATGAAAAAGAATTTTGTGAGGCTGATGGTGGAAACCTGCAGAAAGTTCAAGCACTTGTTCAGTTCAAGCCTCCTCGTCTTTCAAAAATAGCCGCCGCTCGGGAGTGGCCGTACTCCCTAAGGCGCCTTATTGCGGAGTGCGCGTCTGCTCCCTGTCGGAGGTTCGAGTCCTCAGTCAGGCGCGCGCGCGCGCGCGCGCGCGCGCGTGTGTGTGTGTGTGTGTGTGTGTGTGTGTGTGTGTGTGATCATTTAATGTAAGTAGTTTGTAACTCTAGGAACTGACAACTACTGCAGCGTGGTCGCCTAGCGTTACTAACAATTGAAAAAAAAAAAAAAACCATGGAAAGTACTGTTAACCTACATTTTACTGTGCTGCATGTTTGGATCGTAGAAGTGTGTGTAAATAGGGATTCCTTCTTGGATTCCGTCTACCTTTTTCTTCCTAAAGAATTTCGTTTTGAAATGAATGCCATTATTAGTAGTCATACTAAAAATAATCTATATCTATAAATGTGAATGTCTGTTCGGTGTACGTTTATCACGTCTGAACCACAAGACATAAAGAGCTAAAAATTTGTACAGTTACTAATGTCTACTCGGGGAAGGCTTTAGGCACGGTTTTATGGCGATCGGATTAAAGTGAATGTCTGTTCTGTGTACGCTTATTACGTCGGAATGACAAGACGCAGAGATTTGAGTAGTTGTACAGTTACTAATTTATACCTGAGGAAGGTTTTAGGCACGGTTTTATAGCGATCTGATAGATATTTAGTAATTTGAAGAATATAACGTGAAATGTGGAACAATGATTACTCTGAAAATTGTATTTTTGCAAATAGTTTTATTGGTTGCATTGTTGCTTGAGGGTTGATAATGATAAAAGGGTGGAGTATATTGGGATGGAAAGTTATCGGTGTATATAAAATTCTACGTGTGTGTTAATATTTCGCTCTGCAGCGAAAACTACAGAACGCAAACGAATGGTCTGTGTGTAATTGTTGTCCGAAGTCTCCCGTTGTACACCATAGCAGTTCCATGCCGATAGCTATAAGGACGAAGATATGGTGGTTGAAAGTCGTCAAATTATTAAAAAATTCGGACTGAAGACCAGCGATGACGTTTGCGACTGTATGGCAAGGAGGTGACATACAGCCACAGACCATATCTTTGGTCTATGCGTGCTACAATGTCTTCAGCTCTTTCTCTGTAAGGATAGGCATACGAATAAGGAAACACAAGAATAAATAAATAAACAGTACAAAAGAAATTTCTTTTAATACATCTCTTTCAAAAAATCGATTTGACGTTATGCGCATTACATCAAGTGATCGATCTGTGATATTATTACAATCATTATTGTCGAATTTCCTTTAATCCCTTCAGATATGCCGTTTAATTTCAAAAGACTTCAGTTTCCTGTTCCTCTAGCTTTTGCCATGTCAATTAACAAAGCTCAAGGACAATCATTAAACTTCGCAGGAGTCCATTTACAGCCATCATGTTTTTCACATGGTCTATTATACGTCGCTTGCTCAAGGATGGGCAACCAAAAAAAATCTCTACATTTACGCCCCAAACAATACTACAAATAACGTAGTTTACTAGAATGCCCTGAAATGAAATTAAAATGAATTTGGACATTACTATCACCTTACGTGTTGAGATATTGCAACACAGGCTACAAGTAATAATGTATGTATTATTTATTGTAAATCATTTAGCACTTCACACAATTTTATTTTTTTATTCGAATGTTCATGAAAAATGTTTGTTTCTAAAAAAGGTATTGTATTTCATTTCAGCCTTCAAAACCAGTCTCATAGCACTCTACTGAAAGATAGCTTATGTATGTATTATTTATTGTAAATCATTTAGCACTTCACACAATTTTATTTTTTTATTCGAATGTTCATGAAAAATGTTTGTTTTAAAGAAGGTATTGTATTTCATTTCAGCCTTCAAAACCAGTCTCATAGCACTCTACTGAAAGATAGCTTATCTGTAATAATAAACCAACACGCGACCGGAGCCGCGGGTTTAAGCTAGTATTACATAATATGAGCGAGCCTTTGCAGCTACAATTAGGATTCAGATTAAGTCCTGTGTATTCATAAAATAAAATAATTATGCTGATTTTTCGTACTCTTTGGTACTCGTCAAGTTATTTCGGAACTACCGATTGGCAAAATCTGAGGAATTATTTTGGTTATTTTCCAACAAAATTGACGAACTAAACATTGCAGTGGCTTTAGTCTGCTCATATTTCACGTTCTACCGGTCAGTACTATAGCTTACAAATTTTGCGGCTTGTGTTCTCTTGCAGTCTCATGTTTATCTTTTATTCCTCTTTCGCTGTCGCAGATGTATGCGATACTGTGAAATAGAATGGAATTATTGACGAAATAAATAAGAGTTTCAAATATTTTAGTAAAATTTCAAGTTAATTCTCTCGGAACACGTTTCTGAGACAAAAGTTGTTGATCTATTTATCATATTCGCAAGTACTGCATTATAGATGAAAACAAAAATGCTGACATCTGTAAACGCGGCGATATACTTGATATTAGACTGAAACAATATGAAATTTGTACATACACGAATTTCATTAGATTAGATTAGTACTTGTTCCATAGATCATGAGTACGACACTTCGTAATGATGTGGAACGTGTCAGGTTAATGAAAGGTGTCTTTACACATTATTACTTTGTACTAAATATAAATAACACAATATATTTCTTTTTTTTTCAGATTTACTAATTTATATCTAAAAATTCATCTATAGTATAGAAGGAGTTGCCATTCAGAAATTATTTTAATTTATTTTTAAATGCTAGTTGGCTGTCAGGCTTTTGATGCTGTTTGGTAGGTGACCAAAGACCTTTGTGGGAGCATAATTCACCCCTTTCTGTGCCAAAGCTAGATTTAACATTTAATAGTGAAGATTATTCTTTCTCCAAGTGTTGTAGTTATGTACACTGCTACTGCTTTTAAATTCAGTGGGATTGGTCATAACAAATTTCGTAAGGGAATATATATACTGTGAAGCTACTGTGAAGATCCCTGGCTCTTTAAATAAGTGTTTGCAATTATTCTGCTTACACGCTTTTGTGCAGTAAATACTTTTTTAGTCGGTGATGAATTATCCCAGAAGATGATGCCATACGAAAGCAGAGAATGAAAATAGGCATAGTAAGCTAATTTACTGAGATGTGTATCACCAAAATTTGCAATTACCCCAATAGCATAAGTAGCTGAACTCAAATGTTTCAGCAGATCTTCAATGTGTTTATTCCAGTTCAACCCCTCATCGATCCATACACCTAAAAATTTTGAATATTCTACTTTGCTACAGATTTCTGATCAAAGTCTATATGTATTAATGGTGTCATTCCATTTACTGTACGGAACTGTATGTACCGTGTTTTATCAAAATTTAATGATAGTCCATATGCTTAGAACCACTTAATGATTTTCAGAAAAACGTCGTTTACAATTTCTTCAGTTACTTCTTGTCTGTCAGGTGTGATAACTATACTTGTATCATCAGCAAAAAGAACCAGCTCTGCATCTTCATGGATATAGAATGGCAAGTTATTAATATATATTAAGAACAGCAAAGGGCCCAAGACCGAACCTTGTGGCACCCCATTTTTGATTGTTCTCCAGTTTGAAGAACCAGCTTTTTTGTGCATATTATGTGAATTACTTATGTGAACTTTCTGCACTCTTCCTGTTAGGTATGATTTAAACCATTTGTACACTGTCCCATTCATATCACAATCCTTAACATTAGAAAACGACTTTTATTACTACTAACATGCCGCCCCAGCTTCGCACGGGTAGAATTTGCAATGAATGTGTTATAGGCATGAGTATGCAAACACAGAGATATGTAAACACTCAGTGGACGGCGCTGCGGTCGGCAACCCGCCTACATAAGACAACAGGAGTCTGGCGCGGGCTTTAGATCGGTTACTGCTGCTGCCATGGCACGTTATGACGACTTACATGAGTTTGAACGTGGTGTTATAGTTGGCGCACGACAGACGGGACGTAACATCTCTGACATAGCGATGAGGTGAAGATTTTCCCGTGAGACCAATTCACGAGTGCACCGCGAATGTCGCGAAACTGGTAAAACATCAGATCTTCGATATCGCTGCAGCCGGATAAAAATCATGCAAGAAAGGGATCAACAGTGATAAGAAAATAGTTCAAGGTGGCAAAAATACAAACCTCCTGCGTATTACAATGCTGGGCCATCAACAAGTGTCAGCATGCGAGCCATTCCACGATACATTCATCGATATTGGCTTTCGGATCCAAAGACCACTTGTTGTACCTTGGTGACTTTCATAAATTCAAGAACCTGCATGAGAGAAGTGGACTGTTCAAGCTGGCGGAGACTGCATTGGCGTGGGGCGTGTACAGTTGGGTCAATTCTAGACGGGGATACCACTCTTCGACTTTGACCCGTGGCGTCGTGTTGTATGACGTCATTGCTTTGCGGGTGTTTCGAATATAAGTAAATCACATATTTGAAAATTTGTTATTAATTTTCCCTATTGATATAGCCCTGTCTCGTTCACTATTTATCGAAAATAGATTATCCTACTCTCTCGTGAGTTTTTTTTTAATTAAACAAAACATAAATAATGATGCTATACTTAATTTAATATCGGTATATTTTAATTAATTCGTTCGGATCGGTTGATGCATGTGTTAATATACATCGATCACTTTATATTCATGCATCCAGCTCCTGTCTTGTGATTTTTTTTTAATAAACAAAAAATCGATAATCTTTTTCAGCTTAAAGAGATCGTTTCAGATACCCACTACATAATTCAAACCATTAAATAGCTAGAGCTGGTATCCTCGTCTGTAATTTAGCTATATAAGTCAATTTGAGTGACCGATACCATTTTAGTTGGCTTTTTTATTTACTATTGGGCAGTGGTATCCTTGTCTTTAATTGAACTATATAGGTCAATTCGAATGTTCGATAACGACCACATACTATTTATCCCGTGAGATTTTTTTTTAAAAACATCGAATTCTACGAAACAATTTTAATCAGTAAATACCTACAACTGGTATCCTCGTCTTTAATTGGTCAAATCGCGTATCCGATACCGTTTTAGTTGGCTTTTTTCTTTACTTCTCGACATTGGTATCCTCGCCTTAAATTAGCTATGTAGGTCAACTCGAAAGTCCGATACGGCCCACACATTATTTATACCGTGGGATTTAAAAGGAAATCGATTCCTACGATACAATTTAATTTTAAATACCTACGACTGGTATCCTCGTCTTTAAGTGAACTATATACCTCCCAGTTGACGACACCATTTCACGTTTTCTGTTTCGTAGGTATGTTCGGTATCCTCGTCTTTAATTCAGCTATATAGGTCTTTAATTCAGCTATATAGGTCAGTTCGAGTGTCTAATACCATTTTCATCGCTTTTTACGTCGTTGTTGGATTAGTTTGTTTCCCTCAACGGCGTTTTTAATATTTATATCCCCTTGTTTTCTGCTTCTTTAAGTCGTTTGTTCACCGCTTAGAATGTATCCGTCCAAAACGCCCACGTTTCCGCTCTAGTCCCGTTAGTTTCTTATGTTCATCTTGCATAATTTTTCGCTTGTTTAAATGTGTGCGTGTTTTTGGTTTTCATGATTTTTTCCTTATGTTTCTCCCAACCCAAAACCCCAATTTTCTCGCGGTATACCCGTTACAATCATTTAATATATTTTTTCACCGCGCAATATCTATTTCCTTTCTGCAATTTCATCATTTAAACATCTACAATTAATTTACTTTATCTATCACGAATATAATATTACCGTATAAAATAATGTTATTAGCAAAGAGGTATATAAACATAGATCTCTGGTTTTATATTTCATAGGGCTCGCAGCGTGGTAAAGGTCAGGAAATGACATATTAATAAAATATTAATAGATCATTGGTTTTCTCTATAGTCAATTGTTCCGAAAAGCATAAATGAACCTCCTTGGTATATATGTGACTATCACACATATAGTTCCTCTAGATAATGACGTCATTGCAGAGCTGACGGGCGGTATCCCCGTCCCGTCCCGAATTATGCCGTACAGTTGGAGTGATGTGGGGCTCCTGATACGTCTAGATACAAATCTGACAGTTAACACGTCTGCACGCATCCTGACTGATCACCTGCACCCATTCATGTCCATTGTGCATTCCGACGAACTTAGGCAATTCCAGCAGGACAATGCGACACCCCACACGTCCAGAACTGCTACAGAGTGGCTTCCGGAACACTCTTCTGATTTTAAACACTTGGGATGGCCAGCAAACTCCTTAGACATGAACATTATTGCATATCTGCAACTCGTACTGATTTTATGGACAGCCCTGCAGGATCCATGTGTCATTTCACTCCCAACACCACTTCAGACATTAAACGAGTCTATGCGACGTTGTGTTGCGGCACTTATGCGTGCTCCCGAAGCCCTATACGATATTACGCAGGTGTACCAGTTCCAGTGTATATTCTTCTTCAAGCCCAAAAATGTTTCTTTCATCTTTCGTTGACCAACATCAGAATGCGGCAGAAAGATTTACAGTAGATGGTGTAAGTACTGATAGCCAGGAAGGAGTAGCCGCATGGTCTAAGGTGTCATGTTACGGACTGGGCGGCCGCTCTCGTCAAAGGTTCGAGTCCACTCTGGGAGCATGGTTTGTCAGTTCTCCTTAGCATAAATTAAAGTAATTTATGAGGCTAGGGACAGATTGATTTGCAAACATTTGAACATTTTTTTAAGTACTGATAACAGCAGTATCGACAAATCAACGCGCGGGCCGCCGGGATGCACTCCCAGCCAGGCCCAACACCACCTGGAGACAAGGCCTTACAACAGACCATGCCTACGTCACACTTACAGCCCCCGGCCGCCATCTGACTAGCCGGCCGCTGCGCGGTGGTGGGCGTACCCCAGCGGCCAGCCAGTGAGGTGGCGGCCGCAGCCTCTAAGTGTGACGTAGGCACGGCCTGTTGTAAGGCCTTGTCTCCAGGTGGTGTTTCCAGGCCTCGCTGCTGCTCATTTAGCAAGGCGCCGACCGCAGTGGCCGAGCGCTCTGCAGCACGCCAGTTACAGTCTGTACGGCCGCTACGGTCGGGGGTTCGAATCCCCCCCCTCGGGCGTGGATGTTTTTGTTGTCTTTAGTGTAAGGTAATTCATAAGTAGTTTGTAAGTTTAGAGATTGATGACCCTGTAGTTAAGTCCCATAAGCTCTACAAGCATTTGAACATTTGAAGTGAACAAAGTTAGTGATTTCATTCTTCTCAACATACAGCAGACATCGAAATGACTATTTGCTCATTTGAGTGTTTCCGTGCCTTTCTGCGCAACAATTACCAAGACTGAACAGAACAAATATGTTTATTTGTACCTTCGTTAAGTGTTTAGTATTACCATTGTGGCCTCACGATGACGTTTATAAGTCGTAAGATTTTTCTTTATTAAATAACATACGTGAAGCAACAAATATGAGTGTTAGGGGTCTCTGAAAAAAAAACTTTTTAAAATTATTTTTTATCGTTACGATCTATTAAGTCAGTATTATGACTTTACATTGCAAGTACCACCATGTTCAGATGGAAATGTGTACTGTTACTAGCAAGTAATAAGAATTGGTGATACAAGTCGTTCAAAAATGTGATCCATGTTATGGTAATGAGCAGCATTTCTTAGAAATCTCTATGAACGACCACATCAATGTATTTTAAGATATACATGTAGATTTGTATTCATTTTGTGATGACTCCGAATCCAAAGCGGGACATAAGCGTTTATAGATTGCTGTGTTGCTGTTCATAGTAATCCATACGGCGCTTGTTTTCAGGGAATGTGTCCATTCTCGGGCGAGGCAGCGGAAAACGAACCTGTTGCCGCCAAATACAAGAAACCGTCAGAGCACGGAGATTCTCAGTCGTTCAAAGGGGACCGAAGCCAGAAACAACAAAAACAGCTACCTGAAATGGGTAACAGTTGCATTTCGTTACAAAAAAATCCTAGTTTATCATTCCTATTATAAAATTATTAACTTATTTCGTAAGTTGGGTAATGTAGTCCAGAATACTCTGCAAAAGCATGCCGGATATTGTATTTTGCTTTTTCGCATGTCAATGAATTATTTTGTTCGATTCAGAAATGGAGTTGTTGCGGTCTTCAATCCGCAGACTGGTTTGATGCCAACTTTTCATGCTACCCTGTCCTGTGCAACCCTCTTCATCTCCGAATAGGATCTGCGACCTACATCCTTTTGAACCTGTTTATTGTATTCGTCCCTCGACTTTCTCTACGATTTTCACCCCACACGAATCCTTGAATCTCAGAATGTGTCCCACCAACCTATCCCTTCTCTTAGTCAGGAAATACAGGAAACTCCCAATTCTGTCGAGCATCTCCTCATTAGTTACGTGATTTATCCATCTAATCTTCATCATTCGTCTGCAACACCTCATTTCAAAAACTTCTATCATCTTTTTGTCTAAATCCCTTCATCCAACGTTTCACTTCCATACAAGGCAGCATTCCAGATAAATACTTTCAGAAAGAATTTCCTAACATTTAAATTACTTTTAGATGTCAACAAATTTCTCTTTTTCAGAAACACTTTTCTTCCCATAGCCATTCTGCATTTATATCTTCTTTACTACGGCAGTCAGAAGTTATTTTGCTAATCAGGTTATCACAACTCATCCAGTATTTTTATTGTCTCGTTAGATAATCCAATTCCTTCAGCATCGCCTAATTTTCTGACACTACATTCGATTACCCTTGTTTTACTCTCATTGATGTTCATCTTATACCCTCCTTTCAACACTGTCCATTCCATTCAGCTGCTCTTCCAGAACCTTTGCAGTCTCTGACTGAATTACTATTTCATCGACAAACCGTAAAGTTTTTGTTTCTTCCTTCTGGTCTTTAATTATCTCCCCAAATTTCTCCTTGCATTTCTTCACTGCTTGTTCAATGTACAGATTGAACAACACTGGAGAAAGACTACAACTCTGTCTTACTCCCTTCATGTCCTTCTACTCTAATAATTGCTGTCTGATTTTTGTGCAAGATGAAGATAACTCTTCGCTCCCTACACGTTACCTCTGCTACCTTCAAAATTTGAAAAAGTGTATTCCAGTCAACATTGTCTAAAGCTTTCCCCAAATATACAAAAGCTAAACACCTTGGTTTGCCTTTCCTTAACCTATTTTCTAAGATAAGTCGTAATATGAGTATTGCCTCCCGTGTTCCTACAATTCTCCTAAATCCAAACTGATCTTCCCCAAGGACGTTTTCCACAAGTTTTTCCTTTAATCTGTAAATAGTTCGTCTTACTATTTTGCAACCATGACTTATTAAACTGGTAGTTCTGTAATTTTCACATTTGTCTTCACTTGCTTTCTTTGGATTTGGAATTACTACATTCATCCGGAAGTCAAAGGGTATTTCCCCTGTATCATACATCTTGCATACCAGGTGGAACAACTTCTTCATGGCTGGCTCTCCTTACGATATCAGCAGCTCAGATGGAATATCATATACTCCAGGGGCCTTGTTTCGACTCAAATATGTCATTCCTCTGTCAAATTCAACACAGTATCATTACTTCCTATCTCATCTTTCTCTACTTCGGCTTCCATTTCTAGAATACTGTCTTCTAGTTTTTGTATAGGCTCTCTATATATTCCTTTCACCTTACTGCTTTCCCTTCTTTGCTTAGTACTGGTTTTCCATATGAGCTCTTAATATTCATACAGCTGCTTTTCTTGTCTCCAAATGTCTCTTTATTTTCATGTAGGCGCCACCCCTTCTAGCTACTCCTGCTTAGCCAGTGTGCACTTCCTGTAAACTTCATTCTTCAGACTTCTGTACTCACTTTTGCATGCTTCACTTGTTGCATTTTTATATTTTCTCCTTTCATCAATTAAATTCTGTGTTATCCAGGGATTTCTATTAAGCATTGTCCTTCTGCCTTCTGTATGAGCCACAGCGGACTTCAATACTGTATCTCTCAGAGCTACCCATTGTTCTACTGTATTACCGTCCCCCGTTTCAGCCATCCTCTCTTAATGCTCCATCTGAAATTCTCCATCATCACTCGTTCTTTCAGTTTATCCAGGTTCCATTTCTTTAGTTTTCTACCCTTTCGTATTCTTATTAAATTTTAATCTACAGTTCATAACCATTAAATTATGGTCAGAGTCTATATCTGCCTCTGGATACGTCTTACAGTTTGAAACCTGGTTTCTAAACGTATACCTTATTATGAAGTCAGTCTGGTACCTTCTAGTGTCTACTGGTGTCTTCTACGTCTACAACATTGTTCCGTGGTGATTTTACTAGGCGACCTCCTCTTTCATTCCTTTTCCCTAGTCCATTTTCACCCACTATTTTTCCTACTTTTCCATTTCCTACTACCAAGTTCCAGTCCCCCATCACAAGAAAGTTTTCATCTGCCTTAACTGTCTGAATAATTTCTTTTTAACTCTTTATATATTTCTTTGATCTCCTTATCATCAGAAGCTAGATGGTATATAATCTTGTTATACTGTGGTCGATGTTGGCTTCGTGGCGTCGTATCTTCGTTACGATAATGCGTTCACTATGCTGTTCGTAGTAACTTACCCGCATTCGTATTTCCTTATTCGTTATTAGACCTACTCCTGTGTTACCACCAATTGATTTGGCCCACTTTAGGTTACGGTAGTAACACTAAAAGTGGGCCTTTGCGATCGTCTTTTGACACCTCGGAATTTAAATGAAAATAACGGCTTAACCATTTATCTAACACGAAAATGGAATAACCAAATTTGTAGAGGAGAAAATACTATCCAACTTTGTTGCCTTGTGGTTTTTTCATATCTCGTATCGTTTGAGAGATATTTGCAAAAAATAACGGTGTTTTGACACCCTCCATTGAATTAACGAAAACCAGCCGTTCGCAGATGTCACGTGACATTCCTCGCCCAGAACTCTCTGTGGCATACGCCATATTGCCTTACGTATTTGGTGATTTTATTATTGTAAGTTACACATTGTCATTTCAAAGCAATGGCGTACTGAAGAATTAACAAAACCCCGTCGTTCTTCATACGATAAATGATAATCTAGTGTCTACAAATGCCATATTAGCATCAGTTAACAACGCCTATCAGTACTGAGAGATTAAAGTACAGAACTCCTGATTGCTAGGTGTAGCGTAGTGGGCAATGCGTTGGACTCTATAAAACTACAAATCTAAAATGGGGCGTAAAACATGTCAGTGCGATTTTTTTATTTATGACCCTTTACTCTCCTTACAAGAATCCTGTTCATCCTGCAACCGAACTTCACTAATCCCCACCATATCTAACTTTAACTTTCATCCATCCCCCTTTTCAGATTTTCTAACTTAATTACCCGATAGAGGGTTAGAACATTCCATGCTCCGATCCGTAGAATGCCTGATTTGTTTCTCTCGATGACAACATCCTCCTGAGTAGTCCCCGTCCGAAGATCCGAATGGGGGACTTTTTTACCTCCGGAATGTCTCACCCAAGAAGACGCCATCATTATATGTTCATACAGTAGAGCTGCATGTCCTCGGGAAAAGTAACACTGTAGTTTCCTCTGACTTTCAATCATTCGCAATAATTGCGTGGAAAAACCACGTTAGCTGAGGTTACAAGGCCAGCTCAGTCAATCTTCCAGACTGTTGCCCCTGTAACTACTGAAAAGGCTGCTGCCCCGATTCAGAAACCACACGTTTGTCTGGCCTCTCCACAGATACCCCTCCGTTGTGGTTGCATCTACGGTACGGCTATCTGTACCTTTGAGGCACGCAAGCAACCCACCTCTGCATTGTCAGTGGTTCATGAGGGTGTGAGAGATTCAGGACGGTATATAATACTCAGTGTGGGTTGATATTACCATAACTTTATGATCTCGGTCCTTTAAAATTGAGATTTTAAGTGGAGCAGTAACATTTTCAGATTCACCCCTTGAAACCCCCTTCTTCCCGTTACATGCTTTGATTTCGCGACTAATTAATCGTCTTCCTTCAGGTGCCTGCCTGTTCTTATTTTCAACATTTCTGTCAGAATGGATTTAAACAATAAGGAGTCGTAGGAATAGTCTATGTGATGCAAACTGAAGGTAAGCAGGTATATTGCATCAATACATCCTAGAAAATTGTAAATTACAGGTATTAAGTAAGTAATCTATCCTCTCTCACAACTCTACCTAGCGTAAAGCTTGGTTTAGTGTAAAGGCAACCAGCCTTTCTTACGTATTTATTCACCACGACCGGTTTGAACTGCCTGGCAGTTCATCATCATGTGGTATACATTTTTAATGGTTGTTCATAACATTGTGGAATACGTTTGGAGTAGGTTCACTCTGCTGTTTAATGATCGGTGGTTTTGTTCCTTTCTCAGGCATTTCAGATGTTTATAAAGTTCTCAAAAGCTGGACACAACACACGGTTCACCAAAGGACTCACTTTCCACATGTTTTACAAACGTAAACAATAATCGAGAACGGATACAAGTTTTGGTTTAGTGTTATGTTCTAAATCTTAGTTCGAACGTTCTTTAAATTTGCTTGAAATTTTGACACAATGTTGGAATGTTATACACATATGTTTCTGTGTACCTATTTTTTAAAGTAATGTATGTCATATATCGATTTACTTTGTTGTAATAAACAAGTAAAAGACGTCACTGTTACAAATTGTCTATTAGTGAATAATGCCTTTCACGCTTTAGGCGCATCATCAGATTTCTGAAATACACATTTTTAGCTTACGAAAAGCTTTTATGACAATCCTTCGTACCTATCTAACAGCGTTTATTAACAGATAATTTAAAGGAGTAATATGAGTCACTTGCCTTGAAACTGCGAAAACCACCTTAGTCATGTATGTAAAACCTCCTTGGCGGTTATGCAAGTGATCATCGAATTAAAATAATCTGAAATGGGAAGTGAAAGTAATAAATTTAGGAACGTAAGTCGTGTTGACGGTTACAAAAGAGGGGAGAGGATGTTAAAACAGTGTAAAATGTAAAGTGTTGTCAGACTAACTTGTGTTGTGTTATGGTCTTCAGTCCGGAGACTGGTTTGATGCAGCTCTCCACCCTACTCTATCCTGAGCAAGCCTTTTCATCTCCTCATAAGAACGGCAACCCACATCTACTTGAATCTGCTTACTATACGCGTCTCTTGGTCTCCCTCTGCGATTTTTACCCCACACACTTCCCTCCAATGCTAAATTTACGATTCCTCGATGTCTAAAAATGTGTCCTACCAAGCGATCCCTTCTTTTAGTCGGGGTATGCCAAAACTTCCTTTTCTCACCAATTCTATTCAGTACCTCTTCATTAGTTATGCGATCTATCCACCTAATCTTCAGCATTTTTCTGTAGCACCACATTTCAAAAGCCTCTATTCTCTTCCTGAATGCAATGCTTATCGTCCATGTTTCACTTCCGTACAAGGCAACACTCCACACAAATGCCTTCAGAAAAGACTTCCTTACACTTAAATTAATATTCGATGTTAAATTTCTCTTTTTCAAAAATGCTTTCCTTCTCATTGCCATTCTGCATTTTATATCCTCTGTACTGCGATCATCGCATGTTATTTTACTACCCAAGTAACAAAACTCATCTACCAACTTCACTGTTTAGTTACCTAATCTGATTCCTTCAGCATCACCTGATTTTCTAAAACTGCATTCCATTATCGTTGTTTAGATCTTGTTAATGTTTATTTTATTCGCTCTCTTCGACACACTGTCCATTCCATTCAACTGATCTTCCAGGTCCTTTGCTGTCTCTGACAGAATTGCAATGTCATCAGCAAAACGCAATGTTTTTATTTCTTCCCCCAGAACTTTAATCCCTATTCCAAATTTTTCTTTGCTTTACTTCGCCGCCTACTCGATGTACAAATTTAATAACATCGGAGAAAGGCTACAACCCTGTAAATAACTTTCCTTTCCCTGTATTTTACCCCTGCTGACTTCAGAATTTGAAAGAGTGTATTCCAGTCAACATTGTCAAACGCTTTCTCCAAATCTACAAAAGCTAAAAATGTAGGTTTGCCTTTCCTTAATCTATCTTCTAAGATAAGACGTAAAGTGAGTATTGCCTCCCAGGTACCTACCTACGTTCCTCCTGAATCCAAACTGATCTTCCCATTCTCCTGTAGATAATTCGTATTAAAATTTTACGACCATGAGTTATCAAACTGATGGTTCTGTAGTTTTCACATCTGTCTGCGCCTGCTTTCTTTGGAATGGGGGTTATTACATTTTTCTTAAAGTCTGAGAGTATTTCGCCTGTCTCATACATCCTACACATCATTTCAAATAGTTTTGTCATGGCTGGCTCTCCCAGAGACTTTAGTAGCTCTGAGGGTATGTCATCTACTACTGGGGCCTTGTTCCGACCTAGGTCTTTCAGGGCTCTGTCAAATTCATCTCTCAGTATAGTATCTCCTATTTCATCTAGATCTACTTCCTCTTCCCTTCCTACAACATCGTCTCTAAGTTCATTTCCTTTGTAGAGCTGCTCTATGTACTCTTTCCATCTTTTCAGCTTTCCCTTCTTTGCTGAGAACTGGTTTTTCATCTGAGTTCTTGATATTCATAGAGTTGCTTTTCTTGTCCCCAAATGTCTCTTATTTTCCTGTAGGCGGTATCTACTTTTCCCCTTCTTATACATTCTTCTACAGATTTGCATTTGGCTTCTAGCCACTCCTGCTTAGCCATTTTGCACTTCCTATCAATCTCATTTCTTAGTCGTCTGTACTCCATTTTGGCTGTTTCATTTACTGCATTTTTATATTTTCTCCTTTCATCAATTAAATTTAGTATTTCCTGTGATATCCAAGGATTTTTTGTAGGTATTGCCTTTCTACCTATATTGTCCTCTGCTGTCTTCACTATTTCATATCTCAATGCTACCCATTCCTCTTCTACTGTTTTAATTCCCCCTGTTTCTGTCAATTGTTGCCTAAATCTCCCTCTGAAATTCTTCAGAACTTCACGTTCCTTCAATTTATATAAGTCCCATCTCCTTATTTTCCTACCTTTCTGCAGTTTTTGCAGTTTCAGCCTACAGTTCATGACTAACAAGTTATGGTCAGAGTCTATTTCTGCCCCTGGGTATGTCTTACAGTTTAAAACCTGGTTCCGGAATCTATGTCTTACCATTATAAAATCTATCTGATACCTTCCGGTGTCTTCTGGTCTCTTCCACGTATACAACCTTCTTTTGTGATTCTTAAACCACGTGTTTGTTACGATTAAATCATGTTCCGTGCCAAATTCTACCAGGCGACTTCCTCTTTCATTTCTTCTGCCCAGTCCATATTCACCTACTATTTTTCCTTCACTTCCTTTTCCTACTACGGAATTCCAGTCTACCATCACAATTAAGTTTTTCTCTCCCTTAACTGCCTGAATAATTTCCTTTAGCTCCTCATGTATTTCTTCGATCTCCTCATCATCGGCAGAGTTAGTTGGCGTATAAAACTGTACTACTGTTGTCGGTGTTGGTTTCGTATCTATCTTGACAATGATAATGCGATCACTGTGCTGCTCATAGTATCTTACCCGCTTTCCTATTTTCTTATTCATTATCAGTCCTACTCCTGTGATACGACCAACTGATTTTGTATTTATAATCCTGTACTCGCCTGACCAGAAATCCTGTTCATCCTGCCACCGAACTTCACTAATCCCCACTATATCTAGCTTCAACCTATCCATTTCCTCTTTTTAAATTTTCTGATTTTCCTACCCGATTAAGGGATCTAACATTTCACGCTCCGATCCGTAGAATGCCAGTATTGTCTTTCCTGATGACAACATCCTCCTGAGTAGTCCCCGCCCGGAGATCCGAATGGGGGACTATTTTACCTCCGGAATATTTTACCCGAGAGGATGCCATCATCATATTTCCATACAGTAGAGCTGCATGTCCACGGGAAAAGTAACGGCTGTAGTTTCCCCTTGCTTTCAGCCGTTCGCAGTAACTGTGTGGCAAAGCCACATTAGTTGATGTTACAAGGCCAGCTCAGTCAATTATCCAGACTGTTGCCCCTGTAACTACTGAAAAGGCTGCTGCCCCTCTTCAGGAACCACTCGTTTGTCTGGCCTCTCCCCAGATACCCCTCCGCTGTGGTTGCACCTACGGTACGGCTATCTGCATATACCCGGGCCGCTGAAACTTTGCACTTGACGTTTACAAATAACAAGTGACGAGCAAGAAGCGCGAGGCGCTAGTCGCTAGGAACGATCCAATCACAGCGCGATAAACACATGCAGTGGTCACGTGCCGTGACGTCAACGTTCCCGCGTTGCCGGCTTTGTTCAGTGCTACCGTAAACAAAGTTGTGTATCGTATTTATCGCGTGTTTTTGTTGTGTGTGCTTTTTTCGCTGCGATTTGTTTTACTGCGAGTGGTTTAACTTGACTTTCCGAGTTCAAGTAATTGGATAATGTCACCGAAATAACGTTTGTCTAGTGACGTTTTCTGAGTAAGTTCTCAGTTTCGTATGAATAGCCGGCCGCGGTGGCCGACGGGACTGAGGCGCTTCAGTCACGGTCTTCACGGCCACTACGGTCGGGGGTTCGAATCCTCCCTCGGGCATGGATATTTGTGTCGTCCTTAGGATAAGCTAGTTCATAAGCAGTTTGTAAGTTTAGGGACTGATAACCCCGTAGTTAAGTCCCATAAGCTTAACAAACGTTTGAAAACATTTTTTCGTATGAATAAAAACTTCGAAGCTTATGCTCTGAGCAGGAAGTTCATTCTCGCTTCAAACGATCGGAAAGAAGTTATGGTGCAGTGGTTACAAGAAAGAAATATTTCTGCAGATATGTCAATGTCAAAACTTCTTTTATATTCGCTCGTGAAACAAAATAAGCCTGTTACACCCACATATGCAGTAGACGAAATTGCAAAGGAGCAGAGTCACAATAAAATAAATCTGCCCCCCATTTCACTGCCGTTTTAACCCTATAAAATTGGTATGGAGTGACGTGAAGAATTACTTAAGGAACAATAAGTCTTTTACAATAACAGAGATGGAAAAGCTGTTGCATGAAGGTGTTGCCAATGTGGATGCTGTGGAAGAAAAAAAAAAAAAAAAAAAAAAAAGAGTCGAGCACGTTGAAAAACTGATTCGGGCAGCGCAAACAATGGAAGGGATCATGAACAGTTAATGATTTGTCTTGGTGATGACGACGATTTTGGCAGCGACGACGACAGTGAAGATGGGGAGCTGGATGTAATTGTACCATTGTCGCCATAAATTGGTGAGTGAAAATCATAGATTGTAAAACGTAGAGAGAGAAGTTACTATCACGATTGTTTATTTCGTATCTGCCGTGATCCAATGCTTATTTTCTATATTGCTTTGCTCCGTTATTGAAAGCGTGTGCATTGTTGTGCTTTGGTCTTCATTAATATGCCGTTAATTAATTGCTGCTCAAGAACGAATTATTATATGCACTTTTATTGCTCAATAGCTTACATTTACTAGAGGCAACTGAAAAACGTTTCGTCTGCTGTGTGCATAAAGGCTAGTGTTGCAACGTCGCTAAAGCAGTGTAGCCAACTTAACTCGCCGTAACGAAAAACGTCAAGTGCAATGTTTCAGCGGCCCGAGTATAGTTGAGGCACGCAAACCACCCCACCTCGGCAATGTCTGTGTTTCATGGGGGTGGCAGACTAACTTACCGTGGCTTAATCACATGCATGTTCCACTGCATAAACCAACGTTGTTCTGGCAGGGGAGCGTAATTTCAAAATCGGCAAAGTCATGGCGCTGGTTGTAAGAACTATCGGGTAATATCAGATAGGATATACAATAATTTAAACTACAAGCGATAAATGTATAAATATGAAATCGAAAAGAGTGTTAAGTAATAGTGGTCAGAGTTTATGTATTTAAAAAAATCAGCTAAGTATAATATGTCGTCCAAAGAAGAGAGCAACCGGAGGGGGATGAAAATTGACGGGGAGGGTGGTGGATGCTGCTAGGAGATTGAAAAGAAAAAACTGAATAACAAATTATAAAAACGATCAAATCTAAGGCATTGTTGGTGTGAGATCAGCGTCTCGAAGAAAGAAAGGGACAAATTTTATAGGACAGACTAGCTTAAACCCGCGGCTATCTTTCAATAGTGTGCTATGAGACTGGTTTTGAAGGATGAAATGAAATACCTACCTTCTTTAGAAACAAAAAATTTTAATCAACATTCGAATAAAAAAATTAAATTATGTGAAGTGCTGATTTAAAGTAAATAATACATACTTTATTTCTTATAGCCTGTGTTGCAATATCTCAACACGTATGGTGAGAGTAATGTCCAAATTCATTTTAATTTCATTTTAGGGCATTCTGGTAAACTACGTTATTTGTATTAAAAGAAATTTTTTTACTGCTTTATTTATTTATTCTTATATTTCCTTATTCGCATGCTTATCCTTACAGAGAAAGAGCTGAAGACATTTTAGCACGCATAGACCAAAGATATGGTCTGTGGCATCACGTTTCGCTGTATGTAACCTCCTTGCTATAGAGTCGCAAACGTCATCGCTGGTCTTCAGTCCGAATTTTTTTTAATAATTTGACGACTTTCAACCACCATATCTTCCACCCCCTTATAGCTATCGGCATGGATCTGCTATGGTGTACAACGGGAGACGTCGGACAACAATTACACGCAAATACCATTCGTCTGCATTCAGTAGTTTTCGCTTCAGAGCGAAATATTAACACACACACGCGTAGAATTTTATAGACACCGATAACTTTCTATCCCAATATACTCCACCCTTCTATCATTAGCAACCCTCAGGCAACAATGCAACCAATAAATCCATTTTCAAAGAGTAATAATTGTTCCGCATTTCGCGTTATATTCATCAAATTACTAAATATCTTTCAGATCGCTATAAAACCGTGCCTAAAACCTTCCTCAGGTATAAATTAGTAACTGTACAAATATTTTAAGTCTCCGCGTCTTGTCGTTCGGACATGATAAGCGTACACCGAACAGACATATATATATAATCCGATCGCCATAAAACCGTACCTAAAGCCATTCCCGGGTAGACATAAGTAACTGTACAAATTTTTAGCTCTTTATGTCTTGTGGTTCAGACGTGATAAACGTACGCCGAACAGACATTCACATTTATAGATATAGATTTATTCCCTTTGCCTTTCCTACGGGTAATATAAGTTATTAATTTATTCTCGCAGATCCTTTCACGCCTTGGTGGTATTTAATGGCAATACATTCGGCCACAGCTGGTGTAATAGTTTTTATAGTAAAAGCAATTCGGTCTTTCTACGATTTACTGTGCGTTGTGCAGCAGAGAGTTATTGTTTGGCTTGATACGTGATTAGTTTAAGTTTGTTGTAACGTATGGAATTCCGTGTTTTGACTTTTACGGTTAATACTGTCACCCGATCATAAGGCTTTCGTGGACCCATTAGGTAGACCGGTGGTGCCAAGTTCAATATTTACCTGAAAATAAGTGTTGTAGATAGCAATTCTTATGAGAATATCTATATAAGCTTTAAAAATATTTATACGATTCTGCAAAAAAAAAAAAAAAAAAAAAAAAAAAAAAAAAATAAATGAAATAAAATAGATCCTTATTATACTTGGTCGAAAGTTCTATAATTTAAAAAAAATGTTCAAATGCTTGTGAATCTAAGGGACTTAACTACGTTGGTCATTAGTCCCAAGGCTTACAAACTTCTTACACTAACTTATGATAAGGACAACACAAACACCCATGCCCGAGGGAGGACTCTAACCCCCTACGGCGACTTGAATTCCACGGCATCAAAATTAACATGACTCTGAGAGTAGTGTAATCTCGGAAAATTTCAGATCAAAAGGTCAGACAGATTTCGTTTCAACTGATGCCAACACAGAAAACCTGGGTCATGATGTACCCAGAGTCAACGTGTTTGCGAAAAGAGCGATCTAAAAGTGCGTCCATTGCGAAAAGTGTGAACAGATACCTTGTATGAGAAACTGTGGAAGAAAATGACGATACCAAGTCCAATCTCCTTTAACAGATATAAAACGTCGGAGTCTGGAATGTTCCTTAAGATGACGGATAATTACAAATAATGTGGAAGCAATATTTCAGGAGTCGTTCTAAACAAACCGACACCAGTAAATGAAATCATAATGGAGTGTTCAAAATGTTCAAATGTTTGTTAAGCTTACCGCACTTAACTGCTGGGTCATCAGTTAATAAACTTACAAACTACTTATGAACTACCTTATAATAAAGACGATACAAACATCAAAGCGCGAGGGGGGATTCGAACCCCCGACGGGGAGCGGCCTCCTGCATCGGAGCATAGCGCCTCAATGCCCTTGGCCACCATAATGGAGTGTGTGTTGAATTTCGCCGGCCGCGGTGGCCGAGGGGACTGAGGCGCTTCAGTCGCGGTCTGCACGGCCACTACGGTCGGGGGTTCGAATCCCCCCTCGGGCATGGATATTTGTGCCGTCTGTAGTCTTAGCTAGTTCATAAGTAGTTTGTAAGTTTAGGTACTGATGGCCCCGTAGTCAAGTCCCATAAGCTCTACAAACATTTGAACATTTTGTTGAATTTCGATAGGTCTTTTATGCATAATAAGAAACGCCAACTGCAAGGAAAACGAAGAACTAACATGTCAACAAAAGTGGTAGACCGTAATATCTTACCTTGCATCCAGGGGCGGATCCAGGACGGCCTCCTGGGGGATGGAGGGGGGGGGGCGGTTCAAATGTTTGTTAAGTTTATGGGACTTAACTACGGGGTCATCAGTCCCTAAACTTACAAACTACTTATGAACTACTTACGAACTAGGACGGCACAAATATCCATTCCCGAGGGGGGATTCGAACCCCCGACCGTAGTGGCCGTGCTGACCGTGTCAGTCACCTCGGCCACTGCGACCGGCGGGGGGGGGGGGGGGCGGTGATAAAATTCTCATTGTCAGCTAAACTCTGGCTCAGTAGAAAGACTCTAGTATCCCGGCCACCCATTTTTACCCCACGCCCTTGGGTCCGCCTGTGCTTGCATCTGGCGTAGAAACGAAGCAAATAAACTAGTGAAATTTGGGGACCCGATTTTACCAACACTTTCAGTTTTACACAAGGCAAAACATGAACATTAACAAGAGCAAAGAAAGGTTAATGGAATTTAGTGTAAGAAGATTAGGTGATGCTAAAGGAATTATATTAGGTAACGAGACAAAAGAAAGTAGATTAGTTTTGCTATTTAGGTTGAAAAATAAATTCTGATGGCCGTAATAAAGTAGATAAAAAATTCAGAATGGCTATGAGAAGAATAGCCTTTCTGAATAAGCAAAATTTATTGACATTAAAATTAATAGAAATTTTAGACAGTCCTTTCTGAAAGCAATTGTCTGGTATGTGGCATTGTACGGAAATGAAACTTGGGCGATATAGAAGGAGATAGAAGTTTTTGAAATGTGTTGCCACAGACGAAAGCTTAAGATTATATGGGTAGATAGTGTATCAAATGAGGAGGTGCTGAACAGAATTGGGGAGAACAAACGTTTGCGGTATATTTTGACTAAGAGAAGGGATCGATTTGTTTGACACAAAGGAGGCGTGTGCCGTAATAATCGCAGAGGGAGACCGAGAGACGAATACTGTAAGCAGATTCAAGTGCGTGTGAGTTGCCGTTCTTTTTAGGGGATGAAGAGTCTTGCGAAGGGAAGAGTAGAGTAGAAAGCTACAACAAACCAATCTTCGGACTTAAGACCACAATAACAACATGTAAAAGTTTACGTCTGGCACTTGGAACGACAGTAGACCTCTTAGCGTAGAAAGTGTCAACCATGTGTATCATGTCATTCTTCCGTAACTGTAGTGGTGTGACTTCGAGCAGTACGGTCGTTTCCGTGATAACTCGTGTTAGAATGAACATTGATAGTGCCGCTACGGTTGACTCTTTCTCCGCTGGGGGTGTTACTGTCGTTTCAAATGCCAGACATAAACTTTTAGTAATTTTTGAAAGCATTTTTTTGGAATTGCGATCTTAAAAATTTTAATAATTAAAATAAGACAGTCTAGATCGCAATTTGTTGCGTTTATTGCTGGCAACCGGTTTCGGTTCTATAGAACCATCTTCAGGCCTTTGGCACATTGTTGGTGGACGGTAGCTGTGGCCAGATCAGGCGTCAATTTGCTCATATAATTTAAACTGAGGATTGTAAAGCGTGGTATTCATTTTGTTTAATCAAACTATATAAAACATAGCAACCAGTATAATACGTACACAGACATCGATTTTTATGGATGCAGAATGTAAACTCCACCCATGCGAAGCCGGGGCAGGTCGCTAGTAGAGGAATATATGCCACGATCAGTTGCGTTATGGGAAAGAAAAAGAATCTACACTTCAAGACCTTCCAGAGGAGCATTTAATTCTTAAAACGTCAAGTATAAATTGGTCGAAAACAGTGATACTCATCGTCAAATGCATGCAAAAGTAAATAAAATTCCGTTGAGATAAATGTAACAATGCACTTGTTAGATTTAACCTGCATGGGTTTTATTTCATAATGTTATTCCCTCATCCACTTACGTAGCTCTTCAAATTTCACATTCTGGGGGATTTACTGTAGGCACTTTATAGCACAGTATTTCCCGTTCGGCCATTAAGTGATAATAGTGAAGCGGGCCGAGTGAAAGTCTACGGTCGCGGTGGAGTGGCCAACGCCCTGAGGCGCCTAGCTGCGGAGCGTGCGGTTGCTCCCCGTCGGAGGTTCGAGACCTTCCGCGTGCAGGAGTGTGCGCGTTATCCTTAAGTTAGTGTAAGTCGTTTGTAAGCCTAGACACTGATAACCTAAGTAGTTTTACAAATATTTGAACATTTTTGACAAACAAATAGAGCGCACACGTGTTTAATAGCTGTTCGTTGAGAAGGCCATAAATGCTCAGTAGCCAAAAATCCACGTAATATCTCATATCTGTGGTTGATATCTAGCTCATGTTTTTTTTCCAAGAAAATATGAGATCGACGGCGGTGCTGCTGTCTGATGGTGCGCATTAGGCTGGCGACGCCACAGAAAATTTAACTTAATCAAAAGACTTTGCTAGAAATATTAATTCATAATATTCACTGTTGCAGTTTTGGTCGTTTAACTATTTTCTCGTGGACTACAGCAATAATTTAGTTCTTCACTATATGTCAAATGTTATACCTTTTTACTTCACTTAAAAATAACATAAATGCTAAAATTTCAATTGTTAGTTTCATAAATAAACAATACCAACAGTCAAGACGATAATGTCATTTCAAATTTTAATACCTAATCGAATCCTAGCAAGAAAAATTAACTAGACACTTAAATGGCGAGCATCTTAACATAATTCAATAAGGCTAATTCCACTACTAGGGTAATTTATTTTCGTATGGGCAACACACCCCTGCACTCTTCCTTCTGAGCTACATATGGACGGTTTTATGCATCACTAGACCAAGTGCCATTTATCGATGTCTTCTGATTTCAGCAAATTCTATTGAGAAACATCATAATCTATGTGGATAAAACTCACCGTTCTCGTCGTAGCAACGGTTGCCATGATATATTAAAAGATACTAAGTGCCATTATGCCTATCGTTGATTTTCAATTTTGCATCACAAGTCCATATGCGAGAAACCAAACTGTAGTTCTGCAACAGTAGACCAAGCGCCTCCTGCCTATCTTCAGTGATGCTAAACGGAACTTGTGCAGCGCTAGTTCACAACATCGACTGTGTGCACCCATCTAGCAAAACCTTGCTCTGTGAACTGTGTAGTGTTTATGGACGTAATACTATTTTCCTATACTTTAGTAAGTTTTCTTCAATGATGGTTATTATTTTCACATACAACAAACAATACACAATAAAAAATTCAAGAACACTAGCCAATAAAATAAAAGATATAAAAATCCCACAAAACGCTAAATTTGTGTCATTTGACATTACCAATCTCTATACCAACATACCAATCCAGGAAACAATAACCATCATTGAAGAAAACTTACTAAAGTATAGGAAAATACCAATCACAGGAATTTATGAAATTATTGATTTACTACAATTGGTATTAAAACAAAATTACTTTGAATTTAACAATGATATATATACCCAAAAAGATGGAGTTGCAATGGGATGTAGCATAGCAGGAACCATAGCTGATATCTTTTTAAATACATTGGAAGAAAAATTCTTCAACTCTAATCACCCAATAATAAATAAAATAATATACTATTACCGCTATGTAGACGATACCCTCCTATTAATAGATGGATCACAAACTGATATACAACAACTATATACAATAATGAACAACCTACATACTAAAATCAAATTTACCATGGAGCCAGAAAACGATAAAACCATAAATTTCTTGGACCTAACAATTAGGAATAAGAACAATGTACATAAATTTGACATATATAGAAAACCAACAACTTCAGATAATATTATCAACTCAAATTCTTGCCATCCCAAAGCACAAAAACATGCATATTTTAACACTATGATCAATAGACTAATAAACCTACCATTAGAAGAAACAGTTATAAATAAAGAGCTTTCAATACTAACCTATATAGCCCACAAAAATGATTTTAATCCAAGTATAGTAAAGAAACTATACGACAAACACACGAAACACAAACCCAATAAAATTCTAAATGACATAAAGCTATTGAAAGATACGCCCTTAAAACAAAAAATTAAATGCGTACCACACATTTATATAGGACGAACGTCTGATGAGCTGAACGCATTACTAAAAAATACTACAGTCAGATTTGCCTACAGAACTACACATAACATAAAAACCTTAATCCATTCCACTAAGACAAAAATACCAGTATACCAATTACCAGGCATATATAAAATTAACTGTAAGGATTGTCAGAAATTTTATATAGGACAAACTGGCAGAACTTTCGAAATTCGATACAAAGAACATACAAGAAATTCCGAAAAAAATATTTCAGCTTTCTTTAATCATTTGAAAACAGAAAATCACGAAACCGATCGAATTACAGACGCAATGGAAATATTACATATCACACCAAAAGGTTATCATATGAACATCCTAGAAGAGCTAGAAATTTATACACATTTGAAAGAAAGCCCTGACGAAATTTTAAATGAACAAACCGAACTACAACACAAACATTATCTAGACAACTTTATTAAAATTTTCGAGTCGAGCTAAAACAAAGATATACATCATAATACCATAAAATAATAAAGATCACACCACACTATCAAAGATCACACTATATGCAGTCATAAACAAACTGTAACCATAGAGCATCGCTGGAGGATACATCAAACTGACAGTTTAGCTGTTAAGAATTAAGACCTGATTTACGTAATATATATACCATCTGAAGAACATGTATACTGCAATCATTGCAGTCATTATAATCAATTATACCTCCACGATGCTATATGGAAGTGAGTCTGAAATAATATGTCACGGAAAATGTATTAAAATTGTAAGTATCCTTATTTCACTCATTGTAATCATAAATATTTGTCCGCAGATAGCCTGATGATGGCCACAGAGCCGAAATAGGCCTATTGCGATAATAAACAGTTTTTTAACATCTATAAAGTGAAGCAGCAGTTTGGCTTTTCATAGATTAACTTGGATTTGTGTTGTAATGTCGTGAAGTTTATGGTTAACAGATGCGTGAATTGACGCTTTCAAATCAAGTACACAACGTATTACCGAAAGTGCAACAATTATGTCGGATGGATAGCTTGAAAGGTAGGAAATTGTAAGTTACCTTTCGAGGCTACCTTCAAAACTACTTCATAAGGACCTAAACACAAAGTCGTAAACTTTACGCCTTCCGTTCTTCTTCTCTTTTTAGGGTGAATATTCATCTTCCAGCACGGACATTCCAACCAGGGATTCTTCACTGAATGCAAATAACCGTAACAATGATGTAACATCAAATGCAGTAGTGGGTAAGGGTGGGTGATGGGTATGTAAATTGTAATGAAGGCGAGAACTGCAGACCTGGAAGTAGCCCCTTAGGCAATAACGTGAGGCCAATAAATGTAAGTGAAGAGATCTCACAGACGAATGTGTGTACTGACGATGTACAAATTAACATTCCTGAATCAGATAGAGATCATCTATTGAAAGGCATGCAAAAAAGAGGCAGAAAACCTAAGTACGGAAATCAAGACAGTGACACTAGGCAAAAATATTGTATTCAAAACAAGGCTACTTTACTCAAAGAAACGTCTTCAAAGAACCTAAAGAGTTCCGGCATTACCTCTGCCCCCTGCAAATGTTTGGAAAAAGTAGGAGAGGAGAATGCTAAGAAAGAATTTGACAAATTTTATAGTGGTGAATCGCATGATGCCCATCGTGCACTGATTTGCTCTATGGTTTCTGAGTTTGAAACAAAACGGAAAAGAGTGAACACAAAACAAACGAAAGTTTAGTAGGTTATACAAACTGTTTGGAGTGGTTATATGTAAAACTTTCTTTCTACAGGCGTTGAGAATATCAGGTTGTAAAGTGAATAACGTTTTGAAAAATATGAAACGTCCTGGAGGAATTCGTGATTGTCGTGGAATAGGTGGCGGAAAAAATAAAGCAGATGATGCCCGTGTACAAGAAATATTTGAACACATTCTGAAATTTCCAAAACATAAATCACACTATTCAAACTAGGTAGGAAACGACTTAAGAAGCATACATGTACTACGTGTGACAGATTCGAAATAGAAATAAAACATTGCGACAATAATGTGGAGCCGCAAACGTTAGACTTGACTTATTTCCTGTATCTCCTAAGTGGAGCATAGGGCATCAACGAACTTCCGCCACCGGACTCTGTTCTGTGCCAATGTCTTGATTTCAGTCCAGGCCTTCCCTCCTTTCTCGGTCCCTTCTGCTACTACACTCCTTCTCCATGTATTCCTTGGTCTGCCTCTTCTCCTGCTGCCTTGTGGATTCCATTCTAGGGCTTGTCTTGCCACGTTGTCTTTGCCACGCCTTAAATATATGCCCAATCCACATCCATTTCCTACGGCGTATCTCAATATCAATGGGTGTTTGACGAGTTCTTCTCCATAGTTCTTCGTTGGAGATTACTTGTGGCCACCATATCCTCAAGATATTACTCAAGCTTCTATTCACAAATATTTGAAGTCTGCTAGTCATCTGTTTGTTGGTTTTCAATGATTCACACCCATAGAGCAGTACCGACTTGACATTTGTATTGAATATGCGTAGTTTTGTATAGCTGTTAAGTTTCCTTGATTTCCACATTGGTCTCAGCATTGCAAATGCCCCTTTAGCCTTATTTGTTCTGTTTCCTATATCTTCAGTAGTTCCCCCCTCAGGGGTGACTAAACTTCCCAGACAGCCTCATCAGAAATAGGATAGGTGACAGCAAACATCCTTGCTTAACTCCTGTGTCTACTGGGATAGGTTCCGACAGCATCCCTTGATGTAAAACTTGACATGTGTAGTTCTCATACATTTCGTGGGTTATCTTTATAATTTTCTTAGGGATCCCAAATTCTTGCATAGCTTTCCACATGCAAACGTTAGAGGAAGAGGAAAATTGTCACTTGGAAAAAGCAGAAAAGCACAAGATATGTGGAAGAAAGATATGTTTGTAGCCAAGAGTACTCCTGATTTACAGAAGACGTTGCCTCTGCTTAATATTCCTACCAACGTAGTGCATTACAAAAGGCACCTGTGCGTGTACAATTTAGGTATTGACAGTGGCAAACACAGCAAAGGCCACTGCTACGTCTGGCCTCCAAGAACATATCGAGGAAAATGTCACTGCAAATGAATTTATTCTTTGGTCAGACTCATGTGGAGGCCAAAAACGTAACATAAAAATGTGTTGTTACCTAAAACGATTTTGGAAAGTCATCCCACGTTGGAAAAGATTACTTTGCGCTATGTTCTCCCAGGGCCCAGCTTTTTGCCCAATGACAGTGATTTTGGAGACACAGACTGAGCACTAAAGATACAACAACAGTTGTACATCATCGATGATATTATGAGTATAATGAAGGTATGTCGTAAAAAGAATGCTTTGGTCGTTCACAGAGTCGAAAAGAGGGACTTCGATGGAACGCAAAAGCTGGAAAAATAAAATAAAATAAAATGTTTGTAGAGCTTATGGGACTTCTCTACGGGTCATCAGTCCCTAAACTTACAAACTACTTATGAACTAGCTTGTTTGTACTAAAGACGGCACAAACATCCATGCCCGAGGGGGGATTCGAACCCCCGACCGTAGTGGCCTTGCAGACCGTGACTGAAGCGCCTCAGTCTCCTCGACCACCGCGGCCGGCAAATGTGACACAGAAAACTGCAAAATAAATTCGCTGAAGACTAGAGAAATTGGAATGAGAAAGGACAAACCTCTAAGTATTTTTATGAAAAGCTACTTTAACCAGGAGGCTGCAGCTGAAATATACATTCAGAAGAGGGAACCCTTAATACCACTGTGGCCAGGAGGAAAACCGATTTCTAAAGAAAAACTAGCATAAATTTCTTCTGCCGCTGATTCCGAAATATTCAAGACAAATGTAGCTACCGGTCGTTTCGAATTTATTTCAGTGTGGAAGACGGCATCGATGGTTTCAATGGACACGTTCACTTCGAAATTGAATGCGAATAATAACAATTTTGTTTTGTATAAGTTTCATTATGTTTTATTTTACCTGGTTTATACAGTAGGTCCATTGTGATATACATTTGGTTACACTTCCATTTAGAATGTATGTAGTGCTGTCATACACATTTGTAGAGGATCCATGAAGTGTCTAATGTTATTTGCATTGTGACAACTGATTTGTGTCTCATACAATTTCATAAATAAAATGTCAGTGATACAAAATTGATAGAAGAACTTCAGTATTGATACCTTCTGCATGTTTTTCACGATGCTTAGCTTACAAATTATTTGTTCTTTATTTAAGCTTTGTTTTTAGTAACGTGACCTCATTAAGTTGTTTCAGGATATGAAAGGCATATGGCTTCCTAAGGCTTTATTTTTATAATAGGCCTCATGCACAATTCAGTTACACATAATAAGACCAAAGGACGTTCAAGTCTTTTAGTCCACTGATACATAACAGAACTGCACAGCAGGAATTAAGCATTAGCAGTCTAACGACCATTTGTGTTATTTTTTCGTGTTTTTAGCTTTTAATTACGGTCATATCCCACTAATATGTGAAACAATAATAACCCTTCGTCTGTACAAAAAATTGGGAAATTTCAACAGTACATACATTTTTAAGGGAACGGTAACTTTGGACGCCATTGTCTCGCTTATGACATTTTGGCGCCTGGTCTAGTTGCACATAACACCGTCCATGTATGTAATCCTTTTTGCCTGGTCGTCTTTTCACTACCTGCCGACACGTTAATGATACTTGCAGATGTTTATCGTTACACCGTGTACTTTCTTTCATTTGCAGAAGTCCACGAAGAGATAGACCATCCTGTATTGGGGAAGATGAAGCTTGTGACTATTCCCGTGCCAAACCGGCACACAGGGGAAGAGTTTACGACTGGGTATATAATGGTCAAGGACGAGGAAGAAGCACAAGAGAGGTAAACTGCAGCTCTATCAAATTTTTTATATAATACTTCGAAATATGCGGCTGTAGGAACGCCACTAAATATACAGTCGATTGTTGCCGCAAATTTTTATTATTTTATATTTTTTTCATTTACTTTTAGAATATAATGAGGTCTTTACCTGTCAATTAAATGGAATTGCTATTAAATTTAGAGACTTGCATGTATTATTACGATGACTTTCTAAATACAGATGGGTCGATACGGAACAGTAGTGGTGACGTCCTGTTCATGTCTGGAATGATAGTAGTGGATTCCCCTCCATGTCCGGAATGGTTGTGGTGACCTCCTGTGCATGCCCGAAACAGTAGCGGTGACTTCCCATCCATGTCTGGAACGGTAGCAGTGACTGTCCATGTCCGGAATGGTAGTGGTGACTTCTGTCCATGTCCAGAAAGGTAGTGGTGACAACACTCTCACAAAAGCAAAGAAAAAATCATGCCCAATTTAAACGGACACAAAATTCACGAGCCTGGTAAACTTTTACAGAAATTAGAAATTTAGTTCAGACCTCAACGTGAGAAGCTTACAATAGCTACCACAACGAAACCCTTTCACGGAATTTGGTAGTGAATCCCAAGAAATTCTCTTGGTATGTGTAGTTGCACAAAACATAATCAATACCTTCATTACACGTTAGAAATGCTGATGCTGCTGATAACAGTTCTGCTAAAGCAGAATTTCCGAAATTCCATTTCTGCGGCAGACGAAACAAATACTCCACAATTCGTATTAACAACAGCTGCCGGCATTCGTAATTTAGAAATAGATACCCCTGGAATATTAAAATAACTTAAATCACTTAACAAAAGTAAGTCTCGCGGTCCCGATTCTATACCAATTCCTTTCTGATGATGCTGATGATATAGCTCCATACCTAGCTATCATATACAAACGCTCGCTCAGCGAACGTTCCGCGACCAAGGACTGGAAAGTTGCACAGGTCATTGCACTATTCAAGAAAGCCAATAGGACTGATCCACAAAATTACAAGCCTATATCATTGACGTCGATTTGCAGCAGTATTTTAGAAGGTACATTTCCCTCGAATATTATGAACACTCTCGAAGATTTAGAAAGTATCGTTCTTGTGAAACAATGTTTACTCGCATGATGTGATGAGTTAAATAGATTTCGCATTTTTAGATTTCCGGAAGGCTTTTGATACTGTTCCTCACAAGCGTCTTCTGAAGAAATTGCGTGCACATGGAATATCGCCACAATTGTCCGGTTGGATTCGTGATTTCCTGTCAGAAAGGACACAGTACGTTGCGTTTTAATCGAGTAGAACAGAAGTGATATCTGGCGTTACCCAGGGAAGTGTTATAGAGCCCCTACTGTTTATAATTTTTATAAACGATTTAGGAGACAATCTGGATGGAGGAAGGAAGCTTGGAGTTTTAACTTCCCGTCGACTGCGTGGTCATTAGAAACGGAGCTTAACGCTCGGAGTGTTTGGGTAAGGATGTGGAAGGAAATCAGCCGTCCCTTTCAAAACCCATCCCGGCATTTGCCTGGAGTGATTTAGGAAACTCACCGAAAACCTAAATATTAATGGTCGGAAGTGGATTTGAACCACCAACCTTCCGTATGGGAGCCTAGTGTGTTACCACTGTGCCACCTCGTTCGGCGAGACATTCTAAGTGGCTCCCTTAGACTGTTCGCGGATGATGCTGTCATTTATCGGTTAGCTAAGTCACCAGAAGATCAAAAGCAACTGCAAAATGATTTAATCAAGATATCTGCATGGGGCAAAAATCGCCAGTTGACCCTTAATAATGATAAGTGTGAGCTCATATATACGATCACTAAAAGAAATCCATTAAACCTCAGTTACACGACAAATTAGTCAAATCTACAGGTCGTCAATTCAACTAAATACCCAGGAATAGCAATTACGAACAATTTAAATTGGAAAGAACACACAGAATATATTGTTGGGAAGGTGAACCAAAGACTACGTTTCATTGGCAGAACACTTAGACGATGCAACAGTTCTACTAAAGAAACTGCCTACACTACACTTGTGCGTCCTATTTCGGAGTATTGCTGCGCATTGTGGGATGCACATCAGGTGGGACTGACGGACGATTTAGAGAACGTTCAGAGAAAGGCAGCTCGTTTTGTATTATCGCTATATAGGGGACAGAGTGTCACGGAAATGATGCACATGCTGGGGTGGAAATCATCAAAAGTAAGGCGTTATTTGATGCGACGAGATCTGTTTGCGCCGGCCGCGGTGGCCGAGGGGACTAAGGCGCTCCAGTCACGGTCTGCACGGCCACTACGGTCGGGGGTTCGAATGCCCCTCGGGCATGGATATTTGTGCCGTCCTAGTTCATAAGTAGTTTGTAAGTTTAGGGACTGATGACCTCGTAGTTAAGTCCCATAGACTATACAAACATTTGAACATTTTTTTTTTTAGATCTGTTTGCAAAATTTCTTTCACCAACTTTCTCTTCCGAATGCGAAGGGAGACAATCATCAAAGTAAAATAAGAAAAATTAGATCGAAAACAGAAAGATTGAGCTGTTCTTTCCCCGCGAGCTGTTAGAGAACTGAACTATACAGGAATATCATAAAAGTGGTTCGATGAACCCTCTGTCATGCAACTCAATGTGATTTACAAAGGATGTAGAATACGAACAGCAAAACAGATACAAAATATCATGGGGTGTCTATATAAAATTTATTATCTTTACATTAATCTTACTAACTATTTTTATTATCTGTTATTGGATAATAATTGGACAAAAAAGGAACGATGAACGAGTAGAAAAAAACTGTTCTCAAAAAGGAACGAATCCTCAAAAAGGAATGATCATCAGTGATATTGGAAAACTAAACAGCCACCAGTTGAAGGTTGCAGATTTATTTTCCACCGATTTTGAGCAATTATTGCCTTTGTTGAGGTATATAAATTGTGCCCTATGGGTTTACACACAGCATTTAATGTGATTCCAAAATGTTGCGTAAACCTATAGGGCACAATTTATGTACCTGAAAAAGGGCAATAATTGCTCGAAACCGGTAGAAAATAAATCTGCAACCTTCAACTGGTGGCTGTTTACTTTTTCAACCTATAGAACACAGTTGTTGCAATGGATGAAACATCAGTGAACCAGTTCCCAAAAATCTAATATTTTCTCCATCTCTAGTTCTGAGGAGTAAGGTGAACAAATTTTTTATCATATTCTCCATCTTTGTTGAGGTGTATTACTCGATTGATTGTCCCACTTCACTGAAAAATGTTGCAACCTAACTCCCGCTTCAAGGCGCCGAATTGTAGCGCGTAAAATGATGGTGTATATTTTTTTTAAACTTTGCTGTCCTATATTTATGACCCACCACCTAATTTCTTGAGGTGGGTCGTGAAAATGGCTCTTACCCGCTGTGATCTGGTGCAAAGTCTAATGAGCACTTGTATAACTGCACCCACCGGTCATTGTCCAAATCACGCCTTTGACTACGTGCACGTATATTGCCAGCTTGGGGTAACTTACAAAAAGATAATAATTAGAATCATACATATTAAATTACATCAGTTCAAGTGGAGGACATTAAAACTTCATTAGATAAATGCGTATTATGCAGATATCTATACTCATGGTTATTAAAATTGCTACACCACGAAGATGACGTGCTACAGACGAAAAATTTAACCGACAGGAAGAAGATCCTGTGTTATGCAAATGATTAGGTTTTCAGAGCATCCACACAAGATTGGCGCCGGTGGCGACACCTACAACGCGCTGACATGAGGAAAGTTTCCAACAGATTTCTCATACACAAACAGCAGTTGACCGACGTTGCCTAGTGAAACATTGTTGTGTGTAAGGAGAAGAAATGCGTACCATCACGTTTCAGACTTTGATAAAGGTCGGATTGTAGCCTATCGCGATTGCGGTTTGTCGTATCGGGACATTGCTGCTCGCGTTGGTCGCGATCCAGTGACTGTTAGCAGAATATGGAATCGGTGGGTTCAGGAGGGCAATACGGAACGCCGTGCTGGATCCCAACGGCCTCGTATCACTAGCAGTCGAGATGACAGGCATCTTATCCGCATGGCTGTAACGGATCGTGCAGCCACGTCTCGATTCCTGAGTCAACAGATGGGGACGTTTGCAAGAGAACAACCATCTGCACGAACAGTTCGACGACGTTTGCTGCAGCATGGACTATCAGCTCGGGTTCACGAATGGCAAAACGTAATTTTTCGGATGAATCCAGGTTCTGTTTACAGCATCATGATGGTCGCATCCACGTTTGGCGACATCACGATGAACGCACATTGTAAGCGTGTATTCGTCATCACCTGGCGTGATGGTATGGGGTGCCACTGGTTACACATCTCGTTCACCTCTTGTTCGCATCGACGCCACTTTGAACAGTGGCCGTTACATTTGAAATGTGTTACGACCCGTGGCTCTACCCTTCATTCGATTCCTGCGAAACCCTACTTTTCAGCATGATAATACACGACCACATGTCGCAGGTCCTGTACGGGCCTTTCTGGATACGGAAAATGTTCGACTGCTGCCCTGGCCAGCACATTATCCAGATCTCTCACCAATTGAAAACGTCTGGTCAATGGTGGCCGAGCAACTGGCTCGTCACAATACGCCAGTCACTACTCTTGATGAACTTTGGTATCTTGTTGAAGCTTCAAGGGCATCTGTAACTGTACACGCCATCCAAGGTCTGTTTTACTCAATGTCCAGGCGTATCACGGCCGTTATTACGGCCAGAGGTGGTTGTTGTGGGTACTGATTTCTCGGGATCTATGCACCCAAACTGTGTGAAAATGTAATCACATGTCAATTCTAGTGTATTTGTCCAATTAATACCTGTTTATCATCTGCATTTCTTCTTGGTGTGGCCATTTTAATGGCCCTTAGTGTAAATACAATAGACTCTGATATTGCACTTAGTTTTGATTATTAGATAGATCAAAGTTATAAAAAAGAAATAGATTTAAATACAAACGGGTTCGCTGTCCTACTGGCTAGTTACGTTGTACTGTGCCAGGCGTTGAGTACCTTGTAATGTTTTCCTCAAGCCACAGTTTCCATGTTTTCACGTATTTGTAATTTCTACCTTGCTACAGCTTTAAGTCCGTGAGACACTGTTTACATAGTTACTTAAATGCTATATATTACATTTACATTAATTAACTATAGCAGTGGTTCCCAAACCGTGGGTCGCGACCCGTTAGTGGGTCGCGAGGTGTATTCAAGTGGATCGCCGAACGAGTTTAAAATCTCTGATTATCTTACTGAGAGGCTTATGAAAATCTGTTCGAGAGCAAAGGTTTATAATCTGAAAAGTTATGTGCAAACCCTGCTATAAATGACAAACTAATGTGGCTAATAACGCCCTTCAGGCGATAAGAGAAAGCAGCCGTAGCATTCGTTCATAACTGCAGCATGGCAACGCCGCGTCCTCTCTTCCTCTAGAGAAAAGTGTCATATGAGTGAGATATTTCACTGATTTATTCTTTCTCTGATGGGAGAGTGCACCTTATTTTCTCATTGTTTACCGTGTGTATCCATGTTTATTTTAAACTACCGTATATTTCTATTTAATGTTTGTTTCACTATGGTTCGTGGATTGTACCTGGGTCATCCATATCGAGTGTTGAGGGAGAATATCGGACGTTTACAAATGTAGCACTGAAAGAATTAATGGGGTTCACAACAATTTAGTTACCATGCGAGTGTGCGTTTTCAAGTTTTGTTTTAATAAAATATATTTAAAAAACTTTTGGTGCTAAAATATTTACGTCTAAAACTAACAAATTTCAGTTGACATATAGAAAGTAACATTAACACAGACTTAACACTACCACAAAAAGTCATACCTGTACTCAGCAAAGCTACAGCTTTGGTTTCGTATTACATTACACTTGGTCGCGAATATTCTTACAGGTAGATTGTGGGTCCCGTTAAACAGAAAATTGAAGACCACTTAACTATAGAGTCTTCTCAACCTCATGGTTAGTGTGTTTTCACTATATTGTTATGTGAGGTTTGATTCCATTTTTTTGGAACGGTGTGCATTGACTGGTGCATTGAAGATGATCATTACGTGATCGAAATCGATCTCCAAAAACATTAATAAAAAACGACCAATGCTGCATACTATATTTATTATTTTGTTATGTGTTAAAGTCGGTTCAAACAGTTTAGGAATTATTCCTTCAGTAAAAACCCGTTTTCATTGCAAATTGTTTTATTAATTAATGACGCGTATCACCCTTTAGCAGGGCATCTTCAGATTATTTGCGTGACAGAATGTACACAAAATTACAAGGCGGAATTACAAAACGGGTATAATGGTACATGGCCTTATTTTGTGTTAAGAAGACAGTATAAATGGTAAACAAAATTTACAATGCGCTCTCCGCGCAAATGTAAGAGCTTGATCCGCTGAGTGTTGTCAGATCAAAAAGAACTGCATACCTTAATCAGAATCGAAGATATTGTAAAACAAACTGATTAAAATATTCAATGCAAGGACAGAAGGATACCGCGTTTGAATAAACATACAGGATAGAGAGACTTAAGTTGATATTCATGCAGCTGATTTTCTTGTTTGAAAACTTCTCTTTTATTTTCCTGTACGTGGTATCTATATTTTGCTAGTTTATACTCTTCTACAGACTTCCATTTGTCCTCTAGCCAGTCCTGCTTAGCCATTTAGCACTTCCTGTCAATCTCATTTTTCAATCGTTTGTAACCCCATTTTACCTGCTTCAGTGTTATTCAATCAGTACATGGAGCAAGCGGTGATGAAAAGCAAGGAGAAATTTGCAGAAGTAATTAAAGTTCAGGGTGAAGAAATAAAAGCAATGTTTTTTGCTGATGACGTTATAATTCTGTCAGAGACAGCAAAGGACCTAGGAGAGCAATTGAGCGGAATGAACAGTATGTTGAAAGGAGCGTATAAGAGTAACATTAACAAGAGCAAAATAAGGATAATGAATTGCACTCTTAGAAATTCAGGCGATGCTGCAGAAATTAGATTAGGTAACGAAACAATAAAGGTGATAGATGAGTTTTGTTACTTCGGTAGTAAAATAACATACGATGGTCGCAGTACAGACGATATAAAATGTAGAATGGCAATTGGAAGAATAGAGTTTTTGAAAAAGAAAAATTTGCTAACATCGTATATTAATGTATATGATAGCGAGTCTTTTCTGAAGGCATTTATGTGGAGTGTTGCCTTCTACGGGAGTGAAACTTGGACGATAAATAGTTTAGACAGTATATTTTGAAGTGTAGTGCTACAGAAGAATGCTGAAGATTACGTGGGTAGATCGTGTAGCATATGAGGATGTGCTGAACAGAATTGGGGAGAAAAGAAATTTTTGGTATACCTTGACTAAAAGAATGGATCGATAGGTAGGACACATTCTTAGACATCAAGGAATCGTAAATTTAGCATTGGAGAGAAGTGTGTGGGGGTAAAATCGCAGAGGGAGACCAAGAGACAAATATAGTAAGCAGATTTAGATGGATGTGGGTTGCCGTTCTTATGAGGAGATGAAGAGGCCTGTTCAGGATAGAGTAGGGTGGAGAGCTGCATCAAATGAATTTTCGGACTGAAGACCACAACAACACATTTACTGCATTTTATATTTTCGCTTTTCATCAGTTAAATTCTGAATTTTCTGTGATATCCAAGGGTTTTTGTTGATCTTGTCCTCTGCTGCCTTCACTATTTCATGTCTCAAAGCTATCCATTCGTTTTCTATTGTGTTACTTCCGCTCATTTCCGTCAATCTTTGTCTAATTTTTCCTCTGTAATTCTCAAAAACATCAAGTCATTTCAATTTATCGAGGCTCCGTCTTCTTATTTTCCCACCTTTCTGCAGTTTCTTCAGTTTCAGTAAAATTTGGTCAGAATCTATAACTGCCCCTGGATATCTCTTACTGTTTGAAACCTGGTTCCGAAATCTACGTCTTACCATTACAAAATTATATCTGGGACTCTCCGATGTTTCCTGGTCTCTTCGACGGATACATTCTTCTTTCATGATTCGTAAACCAAGTGTTTATTATGATTAAATTGTGTTCTGTGCAAAATTCTGCCAGCCAGCTTCTTCTTTCATTTGTTTTCCCCTCTCCATATTCACCAATTGTTTTTCTCTTTCTACTACCGAATTCAGTGGCCCATAAGTATCAAAGTTTTCTTTTCCTTGACTGTCGCAATAATTTTCTTTACCTCCTCATACATTTCTTCGATCTCCTTGTCATAAGCAAAGATATTTGGCATATAAACGTGTACCAATGATGTGGGTGTTGGCTTCGTTTCTATCTTGGCTACGATAATGCGCTCATTGTGTCGTGCATAATAACTTAACACCTACATCCCCGTTTTCTAATCCATTATTAGACCAACTCCTGCGTTACCCCAACTCATTCTGTATGTATAACCCTGTACTCACTTGACCAGAAAACATGTTCATCTTTCCACCGAACTTCACTAATCCCCCATGTCTGACTTCAACATGTACATTTCACTTTTTATATTTCCTAAACTTCATATCCGATTAAAGGGTCCAACATTGTACGCTCCGATTCGTATTTTTCCAGTGGTTTTACCACTTGATGAAGTCACCCTCCTGAGTGGTCCCCGTTCAAAGATCCGAATGAGGGAATGTTTAACCAAAAGGAAGCCATCATCATGGATTCATACAGTATGTATATGCAAATCAATAGACAGAAAATACAGTTATACTTCACTTTAAAAGTAATCCACGTCTTTAAAAAAATGTTACCACCAGGGGGTGTGACGCTAGTGGTCTTGACAAACAAAGTCGAAAAGAACAATTTTAATCGTTTCACTGAAGTAAGTTCTTTTGAAATAAGAGTATCAGGCGAGAGTGTAGTTTCCCGACGGTTTGGGCGGATGTATGTTGCAGTGAGGATTTAATGCTGGAGGACGATGCGCCGTCAGAACGGGGGAAGCCTCGATCGGAAGCATTCTCGACTGCGGAATCGGAGGAGGACATCATGTCAGCAGATGACTCGTGGGGTGGGGCTTATCGTGCATCGATCATGACTCCCACACGTAAGTGGCACCTTTAGCTTGTGAATAACATATGCCGATTATAAGAGTTCAATGACCTCAAAGTCGTAAAAGAGATGTGTGACAAAAACGTTTCTCAGCATTTTCGCGGCCGGATGCTAATTCCATCGTCATTTCTTTTTCCATTATTGGCGAGCAGATTCTCAGATGAAGACTTATATTTGCCCTAAGTTTGAGAAGCGTAGAAGCGTGCAAAACTTTGCGCTGAAGATTTATTAACTGTGTATTATATCAGTCTAAATTACTAACCACTTAAAGAGAGCTTGAAATAAATCTAGCTGTTAATGCAAGAATCACTCAACAAATCAGCGTATGATACATATCAGTCATAATTACTATGAAAAATACTGTACCGAAAGTGAGATTCCTAAGTCAGCGTTTCGCACTCTCAAGCTGTGAAATCTCAGACAGGCCTAGGATTCCGATTACTCTAGATATAACGAAAACAAGTATTCATATTTTTAAAACTGTATTACAACTACTTGTAGATGTTTTCCGGAGATATTTTGGCAACAAAATTTCGCTCCTAGTTTGTACTCAGCGATAGAGTTTGAAATCTGCGTTTTGTACTTGAATGTTTTCGATTAATTATAGGAAAAGTTCAGTCTACTGAAAGAAGCCTTTCGCTATCATGTGTCTGGTGTATAACTTTAAAAAGTTGTGGTAATTAAAACTTCCTGGCAGATTAAAATTATGTATAGGACAGAGACTCGGACTTTTGACCTTCATTTTTCAGGTCAAGTGTGACTCGGCCGAGAACCCTAGCATGACTGACGCACCGTCCTCATAGCTTTACTTCGCCTCCTAATTTCCAAACTCCTGTCTGTTATTGCGTCCACAGTCTGTTTCCCCAGTACTGTCCGCTCGCAGGGATCATCTTTCGCATGCAGAACTCTCATGCTTCAACTCCACTGGTGCTCCGGCAGCGCCGACGTTCAAATAATTGCAGGCATAGCATGTTGCAACGGGGATGGGTGTGGATGATAAACTTGTTTTGATTTTGTAACAACAGCAGCAGCTCATACAACAGCAGCAACTCCACTTGGACTTGATTCAAATATCCCTTCAGATGCAGCCAGGAAAACTTCCGACCACTGGAGGATCGGTCACACTGGGGTTCAGAAACTTCGCCTAGTGAGGCTCACATACATCGTCACTCGTTTCCACCATTCAGTAACACCAAAGAGGACCTCGGATACAAATTTGCACAGGCTTTAACAGCATTTCGCGGTGTTTAAAGTGACGGACGATTCATTGCAACGGTCTTTGTTGTTTTGAGTGTCACTGGGCACATTCTTTCTGCTCTGTAAGTTGGCGCTGATTATTGTCTGATCCTGTCACTCTCTCCTTTCAGGAGATGTATGTTTTGTCGACCAATTGTTATTCTCAACGTTACCTCCAGGCTTGAATTCCATCAATATCACAAACTCCCCGGTCAACCATAACGCACCTGGGTCACAGACTTACAAATCTCAGCTGCAAATGCGATTTCACGTGCACTAATAAAAACTGCAAGCCTTTCTATGGAGACTCCTTGATTCGTGACGGTGTGGTTCAGCTTACTCCAGTTCCGGAGGCCCACGCGGCAGCGCTAAACTCGGATAACCCATCACTGTAGGATATATAGCGCATTACACTTTTGTTCGAAGTCGTTCATGCGGCAAGCAAATGACTCATCGCGAAACCACAGTTTGCGACGGTAAAAACGCTCTCAACCTATGCGCTGCAGGCATAGGACGGCCCACAGGTTGCAGCACCATCATGATTCGAGCCTCCAGTCCCCCCCCCCCCTCCTCCCCGTCGTAGACCGAGGGGGTTGCTTCCTCATGCCCACAGTGCTTTTCCACTCACTCCAGAGCAGATTGTGGTTTGGGTCTAAGACTCATAGAAAACATGAAAGTCAAATCGAATACGCGCACTTAGCTTTAGCACGTAGCAATGGAAGATAATATTAATCACTATTAGCCTTTAGTTGAGTTTAGAGGAAATTTGTGGCGTAAAAATAAATAAAATAAAAATAATCTTTTTCCTTTGTCATCCCAGATGAAGTCTACTGGTATAGGCTCTTATGTTCACACCATTCAATCAGAAACAACAAGAACCATAATTAAATAACCAATTCCACGTTTTCTTTTAATAATAATTTAGCCAGTCTTTGTTCTTAAATACCTAAAACTGTATTTTGTACTAGGTTTTTTTTTAGAATCTATGTAGTAATAGAAAAATTTCTCAATCAGGATCGCGTAGTATATTTATTTTCTTTCATTTCCACATTTCGACAGAATCTAGCTATCTTCAGACCTTGTGGAACCACTTCATGGGAACAGTCCTCACAGAAGTAGTACTTGATGTGGCGCGGATAGCACATCCAGTGACGACCACGCCTCTGCACTTGGTCACGGGTGTGCGTGTGTGGAGGCGGGGAGGGGGGGGGGGGGTAGTCCATCTTTCATATACTCGATTTCATTGGAATAACAAGCTCCTGTAGCGCTGCTATTTTAGTAATGAGATGTGCACTAATTATGGGGGCGAGATGCATAGTCTAAAAGGTGTTATACAAGGTCTGAAGATGACATCTAAATTCTATCGAAGCCCATAAGTCGGGGGTTCGAATCCCCACTCGGGCATGGATATTTGTGCCGTCCTTAGTTGTAAGTAGTTCATAAGTAGTTTGTAAGTTTAGGGACTGATGACCCCGTAGTTAAGTCCCATAGACTCTACAAACATTTGAACATTTTTTTGAAGCCCATAATCTGAAAGTAAAAGAAAATAAAAATAAGCAGCGTTATCGTGGCTGAAAGACATTATAATTACTATACATAATTGATCGATGCGCACAACATGCGAAACTTTTTAATATGTAGTGCAAAAAATATGCTCGCTTTTATGTTCTGCTATTTCAGGCATGTAGTGCTAAGTAATGAACTAATTTATTGTTACAAATAAAGTATAAGTTTAAATTTTGACAATGGAAAGACGGAGTGGAATATAGCCAATAAAAAAAGATAGTTGAGCTCGAAACAGGCACGAAAAAAAGTCACATTTACACAATTAAAGCCTTAGACCACAAACGAGACGACGGCCGGAGATGGCGGTCCTGCGTGCAGAGTTACCATCACGGGCCTTCTTTTCCCGAAGTCCTGACAGCACCTAATTTTTTCCAAGTTGTATGTTGCCAACGTTGTCGTACAGATTGCACTGAAAAATGATTTCCAGTCCATGGTGTACAGCAATCAGTAAGGTAAGGCAGTCAACAATCCGAAGATTGGTTTGAACATCACAGTGCTTTACTAGGCATGGTCCTGTTTGGAGGTGGTATGCCGTTGCCTTCCTGCGACCTTCGAACTGACTTACCCAGCCAGTTATAGAGGCACCTACAGTTTAACGTGGGTTCCGAACCACGGTGCTACTCGGTATTTTTCACATGAGCAATACTACCAGAGGTGAAAGAAGTGGAAAGTGACAGATAAAAATCCTAGGACCTGGCGGGGATCGAACCCGGGATCTTTGGATTTGTAGTCTGGTACTCTACCACTGTGCAACCGTCAGTATAAAACCCTCTTGATTTCAGATTGTTTCATTCTTTAATTAATGACCCGTTTCGCCCTTTAGCAGGGCATCCTCAGATTATCGGCGTAACATAATTTACACAAAATTACAAAACGGGGGTAATGGAACATGGGCTTATTTTGTGCTAAAAAACAATATAAATGGTAAACAAAGCTTTCAATGCGCTCACTGCAAATAACTTACGGTTTCACACCACGGAGAGCGCATTGTATGCTTTGTTTACCATTTTTATTGTCTTCTTAGCACAAAATAAGCCCATGTCCCATTATCCCCGTTCTGTAATTTCGCCTTGTAATTTTGTGTAAATTCTGATACGCAGATAATATGAGGATGCCCTGGTAAAGGGCGAAATGCGTCATTAATTAAGGAATAAAACAATGTGTAATCAAGACGGTTTTTTACTGAAAAAATATTTATTGCACTGCATGGTTGCATATACTGTTACCGACGAGGCAAGCACCTTCTAGATCTAGCGCCATCATTGGAGAAAATACCTGATGTATCCAGTAGTACGCGACTGGAACTAGTTAATCAGCGACACACGGAAGCATGGGAAATTTCGTATTGAATACTGGTAAGAAGATTCTTTGTGCACACATTACCATTGTGAAAAGAGTATTATCACTGATGTCAGCCCACTCGACTCCCACACACCAGAAATTTCAACCCTGCCTCCAAAGCCACCTCAATCAGTTTACCTATTATGTAACCAATGACTACTCAAGAAGATTAAACCTTCCAAAGCCTAAGCAATAATTATACGGTAACCACCCACTCCATTCGCTTTCTTGACTTCTACTTTACAGTTTCTGATCGCCCTGTAATAGTAACTAACGCATTAAAATATCTCAGACTTCCCATTACCCATCCACCGGCAAGTAAAATGGTAGACCTCACCTACCAACCATCCAACAAAAAGCCCACAATGGACTAAAATTATTAACTTGCCGAACTTGGAGCTTAGACCCCTTCACACCTACAGAATCATGGTCCAACCCATCCTCTGCTACCAAAATGCTGAGTGGATATCCATACCACCAAAGTTCTATAAGTCCCTCCAAATCCTCAAATGTCATCCACTATACCTCGCTTTCCGCAATCGCTTACCGTCTCCCACGTACGTCGTCTACAATCTCATTAATTTCCCTCCATAATTCCTATATAATCAGACAACTTGACTCTAATAAATCATTGTAATCCACTCTGATCACCAAACCTGGTATACCGTCAGGCCTCTCTGTCACATCCTACCATCCCTCCATCTACACGCTCTCCATACCCTACCGCATCGCAACTTTAACCTATTTGCCTTACCTGAATATGAAATTCCTTCTGATATTATCCATCGTACCAACTGTAATCCCACCCCACCTGTCAACATTCAGGACTTCCAACCTTTATCTGACTTCCTATCCATACTCATCCCTTCTTTTGCTCCCTTGCCACAACCCTACCACATCATCTACCTCCTTCACCACAGTAACTATCCAGCGAACCTCATCAAGTTTTCCGCCAAAGTCCTTCACGTTACTGAACACTTTTCTCAGTGCAGGTTCTTCAGCAGCTACTGTTATCAGCCGTGGTTTTAGAAGAGTTCCTCCTTTATGTGTTTTGTGTCTTAAAATGTAAATATAGTCACGTCTTTTCATTCTTAAAAAGGATGGAGCCGTCTTCAATACTGTATTTGTTATGTGTTGAATCCAATTCAATCTTAAGAAAGGAAATAAGAGTAAGCTACAAATTTCAAGGCCATATCATTGACATAGGCTTGCAGCTGTATTTTAGAATATAGTCTCTCTCAAACATTATGAACTACCTCTAAGAGAACGACCTGTTGACCCACAGGCAACACGGATTGAGAAAGTATCGTTCTTGTGAAATACAGATAGCTCTTTACTCACATGAAGTGATGAGTGCTGTAGACAAGCGATCTCAAATCTATTCCATATTTCTCGATTTCCGGAAAGCTTTTAACACTGTACCTCACAAGCGACCTCTCATCAAATTGCGTGCTTATGGAATATCACCACAGTTGTGCGACTGGAGTCGAGATTTGCTGTTGGAAAGTCACAGTACGTACTAATTGACGGAAGGTAATTAAGTAAAACAGAGGTGATATCTGGCATTCCCCAGGGAAGTGTTATAGGTCTCTACTGTTCCTTATTTTTATAAACGGTTTAGGAGACAATCTGAGTAGCTCTCTTGGACTGATGATATCATTAATCGGTTAGTAAAGTCACATAAGTTCAAAAGCAACTACAAAACGATTTAGATAAGATATCTGCATGGTGCAAAATTGACTGCATGGTGCGAAAATTGACAATTGTTTCTAAATAATGATAAATGTGAAGTCCTACATATGAGCACAAAAATAAATCCGATAAATTCATTTAAGCGATACATCAGTCAAATTACAGACTGTAAATTCAACTAAATATCTTGGTATCGCAATTAAGAACAAGTTCAATTGGATATAAAAAAAAGCAGTCAACAATCCGAAGATTGGTTTGAACACCACAGTGCTTTACTATGCCTGGTCCTGTTTGGAGGTGGTAGGCCATAGCCTTCCTCCGACATTGGAACTGACTTACCCAGCCAATTATAGAGAGACCTACAGTTTAACGTGGGTTCCGAACCACGGTGCTACTCCGTATTTTTCACATGAGCAACACTCCCATAACACACAGAAAATATCGTGGGGAAGGCGAACCAGAGGCTACGTTTCATTGGCAGAACACTTAGAAGATGCAACGGTTGTAGTAAAGAAACTCCTTACACTACACTTATGCGTCATATTTGGAGTATTGCTGCAAATTCTGGGATCCCTACCAAGTGCGAATGACGGATTATATAGAGAAATTTCAGAGAAGGGCAGCTATTTTTGTATTATCGCGATATAGGAGAGAGTGTGTCAAGATAATGATACACGAGTTGGGGTGAAAATGATTAAAAGAAAGTCGTTAGTCGTTGCGGCGAGGTCTGTTTGCGTAATTTCGTTCACCATCTTTCTCCTCCGAATACGAACATATTTTGTTAGCACCCACCTACATACGGAAAGATTTAGGTGTTCCATTATCCCCAGCGCTATTAGAGAATGGAACGGTAGAGAAATATTATGAAATCGCAAAAGCGGTTCGATAAATCCTCTGGCAGACAAATACGCTTTACAGAGTAAGTATGTAGGTGTATGTATTGTTTACATATTAATTGTATATTAAAACATCTCACTCCTTTTAAGTTGTTTCAACCTCTTTCTAATTTGTGTTTTAATGCATGGCTGAAATGTAGCATATTGTACTGCTGACAACCCACCCACGTTGATGGGCGATGAAATTATAATTAAAAAGAAAATACAGTGGACTGATCAAAGAAATCGACTGCTTTCAGGAATATGGCAACCCTGTGAGGGTCAGAGTTGGTCTGGCATGATTTTATTTATGAATTTGTATGTTCGTTTTCTCATGGAACCTGTGATTTATTTATTTTTATTTTATTTCTTATTTTATAATGTGCCTGTTTACGACATAGCGATCGTCATTACCGTGAAATGCAATATACTCTTATACTATTGTTGAAATTTAAAAGTTTGTTAAGCAAGGCCGGTTGTAGCCATGGCCGTTCGTGAGTGGCACCCACTCTTAAGCCTATTGACAAGACCCTGTTCTGATCTGTAAAATACTAATTACTAAATGTGCTGCTGTGCAACGTCGGAACATAGCATCGTCACGTATATGTATAAATCATGCTTGAGTTGTTCGGTATCCAGTGTTGTGTGTAACTTTGCTTTTAACCCTACCGCACTGCATATTAAGCCTCCGTTGTCCGCAGGTCTTCCTGTATGCACAACTCCGGACACCTTTCCTCTTGGAGCCTACATTAACTTTATCGGCTAGCTGTTTACGAGATTCGTAGTGCAACAATCAGTCGACATCGTTGGTTGTAATCCTAATGATGAAATTAAAATTAATCTATCATATTCATGAAACTTGCTGGCAGATTAAAATTGTGTGCCGAAACCGGGACACGAACCTGGGACCTTCGACTTTCGCGGGCAAGCGCACAACCGACTGAGCTATCCCGACACGACTCACGATGCTGCCTCACAACCTTACTTCCGCCAGTACCTCGCCTCCTACTTTCCAAACTTCACAGAAGTTCTCCTGCGAAACTTCCAAGAGTAACACTCCTGGAAGAAAGGATATGGTGGAGACATGGCTTAGCCACAGCCTAAGGTACTGGCCGAAGTAAAGTTGTGAGGCGGCAACGTGAGTCGTGTCGGGATAGCTCAGTCGGTAGAGCGCTTGCCCACGAAAGGCAAAGGTCCCAGGTTCGAGTCCCGGTACCGGCACACAATTTTAATCTGCCAGGAAGTTCCATATCAGCACAAACTCCGCTACAGAGTGAAAAGTTTCATTCTGGTACCATAATCATAGTTATGACACTCTTATCCCATTTACAGCTTGCTGGAAAGTAATGCCTTTGCATACGTCATTAATATAGCTTTTATGTTTTTATAGAGAGCAACTCGACTGGCAGTCGGGTACCGGAGAGAACGATGGCGGAAAACAGAACGAAGATATCTCGGGCTTCGCAAAGCAGCCATTGGACAAAGTAAGTCTTCTTTTTATTATGATTTCACGGGACGTTTCTTATGACTACCTCGACATGATAACTAGTGATTACAATATGAGCTCCGACACAACAATATGATAGATATTGACAAATCAATTTCTTCGTGCAGTACTAGTTTAAGCTCGTGTGACGCTTGCAACAGTGGTTAACTGCAAGGCCCGAAAAACTTAGTCACACTTTTTTTAAACGTAGCCTTATTATTTTACTTTTTTAATCTAGTAGCTTCGAAATAGCTAAATATGCTTTCCCATAATCTCTCTGCTCATCACTTCCTCCCATCTCTATGCATATTTTTTACATTCCTGCCGCGGTGGAATGGCCCAGCCTTCCAAGACTCCTAGCTACGAAGCGCGCCGCTCTCGCCCTCGGAGGTTCGAGTCCTCCCTCGAGCATGGGTATATTTGTTGTCCGAAGCATACGTTCGTGTAAGTACTTTGTAAGCCTAGGGACTGATGACCAGAGTAGTTAAGTCCCTTAGATTTACCAACATTTGCACATTTTTTACATTCCTCGTTGTCCTCTTTGGCTTCCCTCTGTATTAGCTACTCAAAAATCTGGCGTTCCGTTTTATTCCTGTATTTTGTTAGTCCTTGTACGCTTCCCTCCTCTCTCTGACCATCTGCTCATCCCTCCTCTCTCTGTCTCTGTTTCCTTCTCCTCTTTCCCCTCTTTTCCCTCACTTCGTCCTCCTCCTCCCCCGCCCCCTCCTATCCGTCTCCCTGTTGTCTCCTGTCCCATCTCTCTGTTCATCTCCAACCTCCCACGTATATGAAAAATTACATGTATCTGCCAAATTTCATCGTGATCGATCAAATGGTTGAAGCGTACCTGCCTAATTACTGGCCACTTAGCGTAATTTCAACTGCAAGCACTCATAACAAATCGACATTAATAATAGAAAAGTTCTTGGGTTATTCAAGTCTGAATCAAGTGACTAATTGATGGTCGAAAACCGAATTTATTTATGCAAAAACACTTATTTTATTTCCAAAGCCTGCGGAAGAAAACATATTTTACTTCTATAGCTTAAGGCAGAATACATATTTTACTTCCATAATTTAAGGCAGAACACAGACGGACGAAAACAGATAGACTGACAGAGGTACGAAAACTGCTTGTCTGCCGATTGCTGTACTGGCATACGTATTTATAACGTTACAGGTGGATCATGTGACCTCTTCATCTTACAGTTCCTGAAGTTTTAGAACAACTAACATGTCATATAACTTTAATGTTAATATTCTTTAAATATTTGATTAATAATAATAATAAACTTTTTTAATAAAAACAGTGAAATACCTAATGGAATACTAAGTTGACGATCGGTTGACCTATGATCGCCAACTGTCATATTTTCCCAAGTTCTTTGAGTTTTACATGTAAACGTTAACAGCACGGGCGGGCTCTGACCCAACATTCAAATCTTTACACAAAATTTCATACAATACCTAAATACAAGATACTTTGTTTGTGATATTAAATATTTTAAAGAAAATAATGAAAATGATCGTAAACATAATTATGAATCGTCACATGGTGTTTTTCTGGAGTAAGGTATTCTTTGTCAAGCATCGCACTAATTCTTACATATACACTGATGTTTCTCTTGTTTTGAAGGTCTACTCTGCAAAATTTCGTCAAGATCGGAATAAAACTGTCGATTCGTGTCAGACTGTTCTCAAGTAACCTCCGCCAAGCACCGTCCAAATTATATATAAAGTGCCGATTCTTTTGTTTTGAAAGTAAAGTGTGCAAAAGGCAGCGCATACAATACGAATGTAATCCGAAGTGGCAATGCTGATCAAAATTACCAATTTCGATTTTTCAGCTATTCCTTTGGGTTGAATTTTTTCTTTCTTCTAAACCACCCCTGTATGAAAAACAACAGATGCGCGTAATGGCCTCGTTGTCTAAGGCGACATGCCACGGAATGGGCTGCTGTTCCAGCCGGAGTTCTCCCTGGAGCATGGGTGTGTGTGTGTGTGTGTTTCTTAGTTTAAGTCGTTTGTATGTCTAGGAACTGATGACCATAGAAGTTTGGTCCAGAAGGTTTGCTAACATTTGAACATTTGAAAGCGAACAAAACAAAATATTCAAATTGGTCAAGCCATGACTGAGTCTTAGCGAGTCTAGCGCACAGCATTTGATTTTTATACAGAGTGTTCCACGAGGAATAGTAAACATTTTAGGATGTGTAGAATAGACGAATTGCAATAAAACTGCCATATATCATCCAGTTTTTATTGATACAGAGATACGACTGAGCTCAATGCGTTTTAGTTTCGGTTGCTGTGAGCGTATTTATCGAATGTCGGCAGTTGAGTGTTGATGTAAAATCGTGCATTAGGTTATATTGAAGTTTTCATTGTGATTTATTGGCCGACTCTACTGTACTGAAGCGTGTAAATATGACGTACATATTTACACATGGTGAGTATTCCGCTATGATATTTTTAATACACTGCGTGACACTGGTACAGTAACCATCAGTTATAATACATATGGGCGTGTAAAACAAGAGAGCGTGGATGACATAAAAGGCATTATTGCGACGTAGAACGTAGGATCTAATCCTTCAACAAGCACACGTAGAATCTCTGCATATATCGGTTTTCCACATACTCTTTATGGCGGACATTACGTATGAACGGGTTCCATCCGTATCATTTACAGCTCATTCAACACCTTCAAGCAGAAGATGAAGGTAGACAATTGGAATTTTGTCAATAGATGCTCGAAAAACGCGAAATAATCCCATTTTTACTCTTCACTGATAAAGCTCCTTTCACTCGTGACGGCATCAGTAACACTCGTAATTCACATCAGTGGTCCGTGGAAGCCCACAAGCCATTGTGAGACACATTTTGAAGAATGCTTCTCTATAAGTGGTGTGGTTTGATAGACAATGAGTTTACTGGGCCTGTTGCATTACCGTCATCGACCCACAGGACCACGTTGTCTACACTTTCTTAAAAATGAGGTTCTAGCTTTATTGGAAGATATCCCTAGATTCCTTTGGTTACAAGAATGTTTATGTTCTTACAGCATGAAGAAGAAAAAGGCCCCCATGGATATCCTTCCTTTATTCTTACCGTCACTGTAAGGTAAAGAATTTTATATACGAGGGTTGGAACTTAGGCAGTGGCAACTATTTATTCACAACCGATACAAAAACATTACTTGTTTGCACCTTTTACTGTGCTTCAAAGTAGTCATCGGCGTTGTGTAGAATCCGTTGTCAGCGATGTGGACGGCATAGTATACCGTTAAGGAGAGTCTGTTCTGTTAATGGTGCGAATGGAGTGGTCTACTTCCTGTCGAATCTCTGGGACAGTTCTGAAGTGGTTTCCTCATCTTCGGAATCAAATCAAAGTCACAAGGACTCAAGTCCGGAGAGTATGGTGGATGGTACAGTGCTTCCCAGTTCCATCGACCGAACAGAGCAGTCACAGTATGTGCTGTATGCTCTCGCGCTTTGTCGTGCAAAATGTGGGGGCTGCACAGAAAGTGTTGCCGCTTCTTTCGCAAAGCTGGTCGCAGGTGATGGTCCAAAAATGAACAGTAATACTGTGTATTGACGCTTTGCCGTGGAGGAACGTAATGCGTTAGGATAACCATCACAGTCGTATACGACAATCACCATAACTTACTGGGCCTCTGACGCACTTTCGACTTACACGTTAGGTGACATATCATCTAAACCTAACATTGCCCGAAAAATGGATCCGTAGATATGTGCACTTTTCTTAGCTATCAAGGCCCCCGGCTTTGGATTTTTACCTGTGGTGATGGTTGAAAGGCAAAGCTTCCAAAGAAAAAGGAAGTAAAGGTGACGATTTGCTCGTTGTAGTAATGGATAGTGCAGCCCTCATAAAAGAGCGCAATGACGACCTTAGATGAACTACACGTGGTGTTATCAAGAGAAATCAAAAGTCCATTGACGTTAGTGGTGGAATTTTTTAAAATCTACTTTCAACGTTTGCTTTGCTTTAATTTGTTTGGGTTACATACTAACATCTGTATCTCTGTACTCAATAAAAATTGGACACCTGTTATATTGTATATTTAACTTCAATTGGTCCATACCTACACTTCCTAAAATTCCTCCTGAAACACTCTGTAGATGTAGACAAAAGGTAACTTCAGATACTATCTTGTAGCCTACTAATTTAATTTACATTTAATAGCTTTATTTACCTACCTTGGAGAAACAACTGTTTAAGCGGTTTTTGTCTTCCTATGTATCAGAGATGATACGGAAAAAACATATCTACATCAGTATAATAAATATGCAGATGGAATTCACCACTTCTATCTCCAGTTGTAGACTTTTTCATCCTGTTACACAAAATTCGCATACAAGGGGACATATCCGGAAAAAGATAGAGACGATATAATACTTGTCCCATTTGTATCATATGCCTCAGAACTCTTGTTAGGAATTCGCCCGCAACCCATCAGAGCAATACCAATACGTTATTGCACCCCTGACAGAGAAAAACCCAGCCCAGGTAAATTATCTTTCTACATTTTTTCTAGACTTATTTAGAAATTTTAGTAAATAAGTTAACTAAAAATGGAAAGATGTTAAACAAACCTTACAGTGACGGTAGGAATAAAGGGAGCATATCCATGGAGCGCGTTTTTTTATTAACATTTAAAAAAAATATTGTAATGACTTGCCAGTTTACGCTTCTCAGATAAGGACAAGTTGGGGAAACGCCATAAGATCGAACCTGTCAGTATAAGTAAGGATCCACAGTTTATTTTGTTTCATTATTACGTCCTTCCACTTTAGGATAAACTACAAACCCTTTCTGTCAAAGTAAAAACTGACGAAGGCATGTTGAAAGCTGAGTGTTATACGGAGTAAGGCAGTACTTGATGCTGCTTTAAAGCGACAGTGAGCCTGTGCGACGTCCGTCTTTCAACGAGAATGAGTACACAAGTCAAGAGAAATTGACCGGTCACTGAATTGACAGTTGGAAGTGACAGTTAGACGTATGAGGGTCATAGTGGGCCCTGGTTTTGTTTCGCGAGTGTCATAATTCAAGATTAACTTGCCACGGTCACCATAAATAGAATATGGTTATGTAGCTGTGTATATCTTGTGTCACGGCGCTTGGCCGCGATAAACTCCGAAACTACTAAACAGGTCTTAATCAAATGGTGCACACTCTGTATTATTTGGTCGAACTTCTCAACGGAGAGAAGTCTTCAGTCGTTAATGTGGTGTCAGTAATGCCCCAGAGAAGTGTTATAGAACACTTGCTTTTCACAGTGTATATAAATGACGTCGTAGATAACATCGGAAGTTCAGTGAGGCTTTTTGCGGATCGAGAAGCCACAATGGTAAAGGGTAATGAAATGGAGGATGATATGGTGCAGGAAATGGCAATTGAACCTCAACATTAACAAGTGTAACGTGCTGCGTTTACATAGAAAGAAAGATCATTTATTATATAATTACGAATAGCAGGTCAAATAATGGAAGCAGTTACTTCCGTAAAATATCTGGGAGTGGCCATAAAGGGCGATTTGAAATAGAACGACGATATAAATTAGTCAGACAGATGCTGTACTGAGTTTTAGAGTCCAACCGAAACATGATTTATGGCTGAAACGGATACCGTAACCGAAACTTACGTGATTAATTTAACATTTCTGTATATTTACATTATACCACAAATCACTAGTTTTTCCACATTTTTCAAGATCCCCTTCCTGTACTAAGGCTTCTTGAGTGTGTGGAAGTATAATCAGGAGTCCTTAGAAGATGAAATGGGAGGCGAACAGGTTTAGACAAATCGACAGTACTTTTATTAAAGTACTTCCAAATTGGATTCTTTTCTCCTCGTTGTGACATTTTCTACGTAACAAAAAGGAAAATTAAAGAAAGTTAGACAATAAACAAATTGAACTCGATACAGTGGCATCTTGATATTTCGAATCTTGGAATTAACGAGTTTCCCATAAATACGAGCGCCATAAAAGAAAACAACTGTGGGTGCATTCTATATTCTCAGAAAAAAGCAGTCCACCATTACAAGACGAAGTAAATAGTGAAAAGACTTTAAAACCTTTAGACTGTCAATATTTAAAAACTTTGTTTTTAAAAAAGATCTTCTTTTTAAATGTGTATTCTTTTCAGGATCAATTTTTTTCTTTTTCACTCGTAAATTTCGGTAGTTGGATGTGATCCCGGTGCCGTTCACCTCGAACTAACGAAACTGTACTGAATACCTACCAAAAGTTCCACAGTTCCGCATATATTCTTCTAGGAAGATAGTCTTTAGGTACACAACAATCATGTCAAATAGATAGTACAAAATGCCAGAGCATCAATATGAGTAACACGGCACATAATACTCAGAAAGTAATCATTTGTATGCTTCCACAAGTAGCCTTTACTGTTTTGTTCTGGAGAACGATAGCTTTATATGGGCATTTTTACTCCATTTTATGCAACCGACAAACAACTTTACATATCTCCTTTCTGGCATTACTGAATACATAGCAGCTTCAGTCAGTGCTGCAGAAAGTATTTCGAAAAATGATCAGTGTTTCCTAAAACCATATTGGTTATTAAAAGAAGCTTCTCACTTTCAAGGAAACTCATTAATAGCACTTTACAGCATAACAACATGATAACCCGTTCCATTACGTACAGTAGTGAATAAGTTCAATTGTTACTGACATAGTATATCACTATGAACGATTGGTTTATATTGTGCTTAACTACAAAATACCCACAAATTTACGTGCGAGGAGAGACTCCTAGCAGTTAAACGACGCACCGTCAGCTGAGGTAAAGCGATATTATTGACTGAATCCATCCAGAACGCGACCAGACTCCATCAGTAAGCTCAAGAAATCTAATTTCTGCCAAGCCGAAGATTCGTCTGATTTCTGGCCGAAACCAATATTTTTGCCGAAACTGGCCGTAACTGAATATTCGTTCGGTCCTTACTGAGATTTATTGGAAGAGTTCTCAGGAAGTCAACAGAGGAAGTAGGTTAATGAAACTCGTTCGTCCAGCGCTTGAGTATTGCTCATCTGTGTGGGATCCGTACCAGGTAGGTTTAATAAAAGACATAACATCCAACGAAGAGCAGTACGCTTCGTTACGCGCTCATTTAATAAGCGTGAAAGCGTCATGGAGATGATTAAGAAACTCCAGTGGCAGACGCTGCAAGATAGTCGTTCTGTACCGCGGTACGGGCTCTCTCAAAGTTCCGAGTACGGACATTTCATGAAGAGTCAACCAATACATTGCTTCTTCCTATGTATACATCGCGAAGTGACCATAAGGATAAAATGAGAGAGATTAGGGTCCACACGAAGACATACAGGTAATTTTTTCCGCGCACTGTACGCGACTGGAATAGGAGAAAGTGGCAAATGGTACGCAAAGTATCCTCCGCCACACACCGTGAGGTGGTTTACAGAGTATGGGTATAAATGCAGATAGGATACTTACCATCTCCAGTAATGACCTCCATATATTTAGAAGATAGATTAAGGGAAGGCAAACCTACATTTCTAGATTTTGTAGATTTGGAGAAGGCTTTTGACAATGATGATTGGAATAAATTATTTCAAGTTCTGAAGCGAGCAGGAATAAAATATAGGGAGCGTAAGGTTATTTACAACTTGTACAAAAACCAGACAGCGGTTGTCAGAGTTGAAGGGCATGAAAGGAATGCAGTGGTTGGAAAGGGAGTAAGACAGGGTTGTAGCCTTTCTCCAATGTTATTCAGTTTGTACATTGAGCAAGCTATAAAGGAAAGCAAGGAGAAATTCGGTGAAGGAATAAATTTCAAGGGGAAGAATTAAAACCATTGCGTTTTGCCGACGACATAGTAATTCTGGCAGAGACAGCAAAGGATCTGGAAGAGCAGTTGAACGGAATGGACAGTGTGCTGAAAGGTGCATATAAGATGAACATTAACAAGAGCAAAATTAGGGTAATGGAGTGCAGTGTAAGAAAATCAGGTGATGCTGAAGGAATTAGATTGGGAAACGAAGCAATAAAGGAGGTAGATGAGTTTTGTTACTTGGGCAGTAAAATAACAAATGATGGTCGCAGTACATAGGATATAAAATGCAGAATGGCAATGGGTAGAAAAGCGTTCTTGAAAAAGAGAAATTTGTTAACATTTAATATTGATTTAAAAGCCTAAGGAAGTCCTTTCTGAAGGCATTTGTGTGGAGTGTTGCCTTGTATGGGAGTGAAACATGGACGATAAACAGTGCGGATAGGAAGAGGATAGAGGCTTTTGAAATGTGGTGCTACCGAAGAATGCTGAAGATTAGGTGGGTGGATGGCGTAACTAATAAGGAGGTACTGAACAGAATTGGGGATAAAAGGAATTTCTGATATACTTTGACTAAAAGAAGGGATCGATTGGTAGGACACATTCTTAGACATCAAGGAATCGTGAATTTAGCATTGGAGGGAAGTGTGTGGGGTAAAAACCGCAGAAGAAGACCAAGAGTTGGATACAGTAAACAGATTCAGACAGATGTTGGTTGCCGTTCTTATGTGGAGTTAAAGAGGCTTGCTCAGGATAGGGTATTGAGGAGAGCTACATCAAACCAGTCTCCGGACTGAAGAGCACAATAACAACAACATATATTTTACTGCAAATTAAATGTCATCTAGGCTGTGTAAGGATCCAATAGATGCCATCAAGTTAAAATTGATTGTAATTCATAAAAATCTATAGTTTTATTCGAATATTGATCAAATTTTTCACACTTGGCCTTCAAAACAAGAATGTTACTGGATACAATAAGTTTTGTACAGTGCATAGTAGAGAATACTTTACTGCAGACATTGACACCGTTTAACCGATCACTATGAAAACTGATACATGTGTAAATTATCGTGGAGGAGGTTTCTGTATTTCGCAATCCACCTTACGGTGCATGGCGGAGGGGCCTCAGCAATAAACTTCGACACAATTGCACCGATGATAATGAAAGTTGGCAACTACAACCTATGTAACTGTAAATAAAGAGGGAAGGACGAGACGGAATGAGAGGGGGGTGGATAGAGATGAGAAGTAGCGGATTACCACAGATTGCACGACCCCTTCCCGTCGGGGGGTCGAGTCCTTCCTCGGACATGAGTGTATGTGTTTCTTATAATAAGTCAGTTTAAGTAGTGTGTAAGTATAGGGTCCGATGATCTCAGCAGTTTGGTCACTTATAGTCACATATAGACTGGGAGGAGGTGATAAATATAGACAAGGGGCAGGAAGACAGAGAGAGGAGGGAGGAAGAGATGGACCATCAGAAAATCGGGATAGATAAATACTCGAGCAACGCCGGGCCTTCAGCTAGTATATACTTCTGTATAAGTGTATGTCACTGAAATACTCCTAAGCCGATGAACCGATTTTGATGAAATCGTGCGTGCGTGTGTGTGTGTGTGTGTGTGTGTGTGTGTGTGTGTGGGTGGGTGGGTGGGTGGGTGGGTGGGTGTGAGTGTGTGTGTGTGTGTGAGAGAGAGAGAGAGAGAGAGTGAATGACTGAGTGTGTGCGTGGGTCCCTGGATGGTTTTAGATACACAATTGGACCTGGTAGGTGCCGCTGAAAAATCGAAATTGGTAAATTTGTATTCGTATTTCCACTTCCGAGTAGCTTTCTGTTTTATGGGCTTCCATACCGTTCATCCGATTGCAGTTAAATTTTGCACAATTGACCTGCAAAACAAGGGAAACTGCATTTATGAATAACTAGCTTAACGCCAGTTACTTCGCATGTGTAGGGTGGTTGTCTGCACTAGTTGTTACTCCCTCTTAATATAAATTTTCAAAGATATAGCTTAAGTATCATCATAATGAAATGTTGCGAAACTCCTTGTAGCGTCGTGCGTATTGAGGCGCCATGCTGGGGTGCACGCTGCTGTTCGCCGTCGGGGGTTCGATTCGTCCCTCGGGCATGGGTGTTTGTGTTGCCCGTAGCCTAAGTTAGTTTAATTAGTTTGTAAACCTTAGGGACTGATGACCCCGTTGTTAAATCTCTTAAGACTTACAAACATTTGAATATTTGATTTTACTACTTGTAGCCCCCTATGGCACCCCTTAATAGTTGAATTTCGAAAAATACCTCAACATGTGTCTTTTAAATTCCAACCAAGTATTCAAATATCATGTTTTGTAATCCTGGGTTCAAAATTGGCTTAGTAGCAAGGTATTTTAAAAAAATGTATCATCCCTTATTTCACCCCTTAAATTATTAATTTTCTGAAAATATCGAAACACGTGTCTTTTTAATTCTGACCAAGAAAATATATACCAATTTATGTGTTTGTAGCTTCAAAATTAACTTAATAACAAAAGATTTTAGAAAAACATCCCCTCTCCAATTTAACCCCCTTGATGGTTGAATGCCCAAAAATACTGAAGCACGTGTTTTTTAAGTTCTAACCAACAATACAAATACCAATTTTGGCAGCTCTAGCTCCAAAATTGTCTGAATAGCAATGTGTTTTCGAAATGAATTTTTGATCCCCTATTTTACCACCTTAGTTTTTGAATCCACTCCCATGAACCACAGACATTGCCGAGGTGGGGTGGCTTGCGTGCCTCAACGATACAGATAGCCGTACCGTAGGTGCAACCACAGCGGAGGGGTATCTGTGGAGAGGCCAGACAAACGTGTGGTTCCTGAAGAGGGGCAGCAGCCTTTTCAGTAGTTACAGGGGCAACAGTCTGGATGATTGACTGAGCTGGCCTTGTAACATCAGCTAATGTGCCTTTGCCACGCAGTTACTGCGAGCGGCTGAAAGCAAGGGGAAACTAAAGCCTTTACTTTTCCCGAGGACATGCAGCTCTACTGTATGAACATATGATGATGGCATCCTCTCGGGTAAAATATTCCGGAGGTAAAATAGTCCCGCATTCGGATCTCCGGGCGGGGACTACTCATGCGATGTGATCATCACGAAAGACAACACTGGCTTTATACGGATCGGAGCGTGGAATGTTAGATCCCTTAATCGGGTAGGGAAGCTAGAAAATTTAAAAAGGGAAATGGATAGGTTGAAGTTAGATGCAGTGGGGATTAGTGAAGTTCGGTGGAGAGAGGAACAGGATTTCTGGTCAGGCGAGTACAGGATTATAAATACAAAAACAGTAGGTAGGAGTAGGTCTGATAATGAATAAGAAAATAGAAATGCTGGTAAACTACTATGAGTAACACAGTGATCGCATTATCTTAGTCAAGATAGATACGAAGCCAACACCGACCATAGTAGTACATGTTTATATGCCAACTAGCTCTGCAGATGATGAGGAGATCGAAGAAATATATGAGGAGCTAGAGGAAATTATTCAGACAATTAAGGGAGAGGATAGTAGGACAAGGAAGGGAAGGGAAGATAGTAGGTGAATATGGTCTGGGCAAAAGGAATGAAAGAGGAAGCTGGCTGGTAGAATTTTGCACGGAACATAATTTGGTTATAACAAACACCTTGTTTAAGAATCACAAAAGAAGGTTGTATACGTGGAAGAGACCAGGAGACACCGGGAGATACCAGATAGATTTTATAATGGAAAGACATAGATTTCGGAACCAGGTTTTAAACTGTAAGACATACCCAGGGGCAGATATAGACTCTGACCATAACTTGTTGGTTATGAACTGTAGGCTGAAACTGAAGAAACTACAAAAAGGTAGGAAAATAAGGAGATGGGACCTGGATAAATTGACGGAACCTGAGGTTCTTAAGAATTTCAGAGGGAGCTTTAGGCAACAATTGATAGAAACGGGGGAAAATAAAACAGTAGAGGAGAAATGGGTAAAATTGAGAGATGAAATAGTGAAGGTAGCAGAGGACAATATAGGTAGGAAGGCAAGACCTACAAAAAATCCTTGGATATCACAGGAGATACTAAATTTAATCGATGAAAGGAGAAAATATAAAAATGCAGTAAATGAAACAGGCAAAATGAAGTACAGACGACTAAGAAATGACATTGACAGGAAGTGCAAAATGGCTAAGCAGAAGTGGCTAGAAGGCAAATGCAAGGATGTAGAAGAATGTATAAATAGGGGAAAATAGATACAGCCTACAGGAAAATAAAAGAAACATTTGGAGATAAGAAAAACAGCTCTATGAATATCAAGGACTCTGATGGAAAACCAGTTCTCAGCAAAGAAGGGAAATCTGAAAGGTGGAAAGAGTATATAGAGAGGCTCTATGAAGGAAATGAAATTAGCGGCAATATTGTAGAAAGGGGAGAAGAAGTAGATGAGGATGAAATAGGAGATACTGTAATGAGAGATGAATTTGACAGAGCACTGAAAGACCTAAGTCGAAACAAGGCCCCTGGAGTAGATGATATTCCCTCAGAGCTACTGAAGTCTCTGGGAGAACCAGCCATGACAAAATTGTTTCACCTGGTGTGTAAGATGTATGAGACAGGTGAAGTACCCTCAGACTTTAAGAAAAATTGTATAATCCCCATACCAAAGAAAGCAGGTGCAGACAGGTGTGAAAACTACAGAACCATCAGTTTAATAAGTCATGGTTGCAAAATATTAACACGGATTATTTACAGAAGGATGGAAAAGCTGGTAGAAGCCGACCTCGGGGAAAATCAGTTTGGGTTCAGGAGAAATGTAGGAACACGGAGGCAATACTCACTTTACGGCTTATCCTAGAAGATAGATTAAGAAAAGGAAAACCTACATTTCTAGCTTTTGTAGATTTGGAGAAGGCTTTTGACAATGCTGATTGAAATAAACTCTTTCAAGTTCTGAAGCAAGCAGGAGTAAAATATAGGGAGCGTAAGGTTATTTACAACTTGTACAAAAACCAGACAGCGGTTGTCAGAGTTGAAGGGCATGAAAGGAATGCAGTGGTTGGAAAGGGAGTAAGACAGGGTTGTAGCCTTTCTCCAATGTTATTCAGTTTGTACATTGAGCAAGCTATAAAGGAAAGCAAGGAGAAATTCGGTGAAGGAATAAATTTCAAGGGGAAGAATTAAAACCATTGCGTTTTGCCGACGACATAGTAATTCTGGCAGAGACAGCAAAGGATCTGGAAGAGCAGTTGAACGGAATGGACAGTGTGCTGAAAGGTGCATATAAGATGAACATTAACAAGAGCAAAACTAGGGTAATGGAGTGCAGTGTAAGAAAATCAGGTGATGCTGAAGGAATTAGATTGGGAAACGAAGCAATAAAGGAGGTAGATGAGTTTTGTTACTTGGGCAGTAAAATAACAAATGATGGTCGCAGTACATAGGATATAAAATGCAGAATGGCAATGGGTAGAAAAGCGTTCTTGAAAAAGAGAAATTTGTTAACATTTAATATTGATTTAAAAGCCTAAGGAAGTCCTTTCTGAAGGCATTTGTGTGGAGTGTTGCCTTGTATGGGAGTGAAACATGGACGATAAACAGTGCGGACAGGAAGAGGATTGAGGCTTTTGAAATGTGGTGCTACGGAAGAATGCTGAAGATTAGGTGGGTGGATGGCGTAACTAATAAGGAGGTACTGAACAGAATTGGGGATAAAAGGAATTTCTGATATACTTTGACTAAAAGAAGGGATCGATTGGTAGGACACATTCTTAGGCATCAAGGAATTGTGAATTTAGCATTGGAGGGAAGTGTATGGGGTAAAAAATCGCAGAGGAAGACCAAGAGATGGATACAGTAAGCAGATTCAGACAGATGTAGGTTGCCGTTCTTATGTGGAGATGAAGAGGCTTGCTCAGGACAGGGTATTGTGGAGAGCTGCATCAAACCAGTCTCCGGACTGAAGACCACAACAACAACAGTTGTTGAATTTCCAAACATACCAAAACTCGTGTCTTTTAATTCGACCCCCGAATCCTAATCCGAAATTTTGTAGTTCTATCTTCAAAATTGCCCAAATACCAAAGTATTTAAAAAACAATGAATGTTTTACGTCCAAAAACTACTTTGATGCGTATCTATGATGCGTATCTTTGATGCGTAAAATATTCTATCTTGTGTAACCCTCTTCATATCCGAATAATAATGGCAAACCACATCTATTTGAATCTGCAGACTGTACTCACCTTCTGATCTCTCTCTGCGATGTTTACCCCAACATTTCCCTCTAACACTATTTGACTATTGTTTGTTGCCTCATAAGGTGTTTCATAAAATTGATCCTTTCTTTTAGACAAGTTATGCCACAAATTTCTTCTCTCCCAATTTTGTTCAGTACCTGCTCATTAGTTACGCGACCAACCCATCTACTCTTCAGTATTTTTTCGTAGCTTCACATTTCAAAAGCTTCTGTCGTCTTCTGGTGTGAGTTGCTTATCGCCGACGTTTTACTCACGCATAAGGTTAGGATCAAGACAAATGCCTTTAGAAAATACTTTTCTAACTGTTTACAAGTTTCTCTTTTTCAAAAATGATTTCTTCCCATTGCCATTCTGCACTTTAAATCTTCTCTACCACCCTTCAACCACTGCGTCCCTTTCATGCCCTTTGACTCTTATAACTGTTGTCTAGTTTTTGTAAAAATCGTCTATAACTTTTCGTTCATTATATTTTACTCCCATTACCTTCAGATGTTGAAAGAGTGTATTGCATTCAACATTGTCAAAAGTTTTCTCCAAATATGCAAAAACTATAAACGCAGGTTTGCTTTTCATTACACTAAATTCTAAAATCAGTCGTAGGGTCTGTATAGTCTTGGGTGTTCTATATTTCTGCTAAAATCAAATTGATCTACCCCAAAGTCGTATTCTGCAATCCTCAAATCTTAGTATTATGCAACCATGACTTATTAAAGTGATAGCTGTGTAATATACACACCTGACTACGCCTGCTTTCTTTGGAACTGCATTTATTACTTCTTCTTGAACTGTGAGGTTATTTCGCATGTCTCAAATTTTGCACATCTGGCCGCGGTGAAATGGCTCTAAGGCGCCTTGCTGCGGAGCGCGCGGTTGCTCCCCGTCGAAGGTTCGAGTCCTCCCTCCAGCATGGGTGTGCGTTTGTTGTCCTTAGGTTACTCAAAGTTGGAGAAGTAGTTTGTAAAACTAGGGACTGATAACCACAGTAGTTAAGTTTCATATATTTACAAACATTTGATAATTTTTTTGGACAGAAGGTGGAATGGTTTCGTCGTGACTGGCTCTCCCATAGACGCCAATTGGTCTGAGAAAATGTATTCTGCTGTCACTAAAAGTGGTTTAACGGTGAAACAACTCAACAACTCGTCTGATACCATTTCGACAAGACAATGGAAGGGGACGATGATTTATTCCCTCTGTTATAAAATCGCGTACCATATTTTTACTGGAGATAAGTGCTCAAAATTAAAACTTAAAAAATAAATAAATAAAGGGTCAGGTAAACGTGTGGCAGGAAATAAATTATTGTTGAGATAGCGGCCATTCTGCACTTGGATATCTGTCTGTTGACGCATATTACCTTCTTACTCAGAGGCTCGCGAATTCATGCTGCCCGCCGATTTGATCTTACTTACAGTTGTGGGAATGTGTGGACCTTTTTGTTAGGTGTGAAATACACGGATGACTTTCAGTGTCGCCATTGCCAGAAATCTAAGGGATTAAGGTCACACAATATGGTTAGCCGTGGTACTCGACCTTCTTAAAGTCCACCGTTCATTTGACGTTTCTATTAGATATGGAAATACGATTGTGCAAAATGTGGCTGGTTTTTCGTCTTGTATAAACCACATCCATTTCCTTCTGCAAGGCCACCCATAGCCGTGGACAAGGCATTGCCAACCCCGCAGATTTCAGGAAAAGAAAAAATATAGTCTAGAGAGATAGTTTTCATTCAAGAAAATGATTCAAAAGTCGGTATTTCATAAATTTGTCGAAATTTTTAACAGAAACTTCATTGTGGCCACTTAAAAGTAGCTATTCGTCTTCCAATATTAAAAATACCCCACTACCCCAGGTCCTGCCCCCCCCCCCCCCCTTAAGAAGTATCATATGGGCGGTGCTGTCTTCAAGGGCAACTTCCTCCTATAAAAGGGTCCGAAGAACGTCAACAGTTACAGATGCATAATGTGAAGCTGTACGAAGCACCAGTAACCATCTAGTAGTGTAATATTCTTACATAAAGTATCTCTGCAGATTGCAATGGACGCAGAAGTAATACCCAATTATTATTGTTCTAAGATTGCATACTAGCCATTTTGAACGATGTGTTGTGTTCACTAACGGAATGTAAAAATTCAGAATGAAAAATTTCAGAACTCGTGGTTTAAATCGTTTGTGTTCTTCCTAGTATTTACGGTCTGATTGACATAATTGTGCCTTTATGAGTATTTCGTCTTTGCGTTAGTGACATGTACTGTACGTAAAGAGGATAGACAACAACTGTCAGTTAACTAGCCGCCATGTGTTTCCAGGACATGCTGCACATGCGGGGATCCACCGGAGGAAGAATGCATTCGTGAGAGGTAAGTCTTAAGAGTAGTAGGAGTAAATTTACTGTAGTGGGGATGCTATGCCAATACAATTGCATTCACATACAAAATATACGATACTGATATTTATCTCAAGTAGTTTTTTAAGAGGTCAAGTAACGCATTTCTAAGTATTTAAGATAGGACATACCAACAGCAGAAAATCATAAGTACGCAAAATATTTGAGGCACATCTGTATTGGACGCAATACAGTATATTTGCTTGGGGTGTATTCAGCATGTGACTTCGTTTGGAAACACATGACAGTTGTAGTAATCTAAGATGAGTTTCAGACTTCTATATGCTAAATATGGGGTTTGAGTAGCGGATCACAAGCAGGCAGCAGTGGGGGAGGGGGGGGGGGGAAGAAAAAAGAAAAAAAACTGCCCAGAATTTCAGAGAAATAATGAAGTGGCCAACCCCATATATTCAAGTATTCCATAGCGTAAATTAACTGTTTACAGGATTCACCATCAGCTCTGACACAAACTGTAACTGAATTCACTTCTTGTCCTCAGACTTCGGAAACAGTGCTAACGTGAGAAACAACTCGCACAAAGGTTTCTTTTCTGATAACATTCATCCTCAAGCTATCCATACTATTAAATATCGATCGTATCCTTTTGCCCTAGTACTCTGTAACTCATTGAGAATGTTCCACATCTTAGGGCACCTCTAAAGATGATAGAATCTTTTATCCAAAGGAAATATTTAAGAAGTACACCCTTTAGGATAGTTTAATATCTTTTTCAATATTCTTTTTCAAATATTCTAACTAAGAATAATTTACCACATCCATCACTAAGAGTATCATGTTAAACAAAAAATCTATGGTAAATATAAAAAGTTACTTCGCCCAAAAATTTGAAATGTTTTCACTAAATATTCAGCAGCTTACTCTATTCGATCTTATCAAATGCTCAGATTAATATTCCTCTAAGAGTATAAACCATGTGTAAAAATCAGATGAGCAAAAATTTTATATTATTCATTCTGGAACAATTGAGGAATTAAACTATTGTGGGTTCCTCGTATGGGATTAGAATGTATTTCCTTTCGAATTGCTGTTGTAATGCTAACATGTTACAATCGTTTGTGATCCGGGTCCGAAGTCTATTGCATAAAAGGCAGTTTGCGTGGGGCTCTGAGCACAGTATTCTTGCAGCAATAATTAAGTGTAGGGGAGGTAGCCGCGGACTTCAAGAGTAAAGAAAGAAGAAAAAGCTCCGGAGAGACGTGACACTCTACATCCAGTAGCGACAAGTAGCAGTCTACGAGAAACTACGGCACAGCAGAGACAGACTAAGCAGATCATGGCCACATCTTAGAGTTCTCCAGCGTCGGCATCGGCAGCAACCACACTTCCACGCAGTACTGCATTAGCAGTCAGCATGACTGATAGGTACAGTCACCGATACTGCAAATGTGTGTGAATCCGAAGGTTTATCGGCAGTGATAGAGCTCAAAACGATTAAACAATCACCCAGTGTGTGGGTCAGATAATATCAGTGAGCCAATTAGTTCAAAATCTGAACGTAGTAGCATCCATAGAAAAGGTAATAGTGTCACAGATAGTCCAAAATCAGAGACGGAAATTAATCTTATAGGTGATTTAAAGGCACAGATGGTGTTAATTTAGCAACAAACACAATGAAATATTAGAACAGATATAGATAGTGTAAAAACATACCTCAATTCAATATAAATAGTGTAAAAACTGAGATGGCAAAGATTAAAGACGAAACTGAAGGGTTGATTAGCTCCAAACTAAAGTTTGTAAGGACAGGTATGGACAAAATTTCTGAAGAAATTTGCCCTGGTTAACACCACAGTAGATACAATAGAAAAATATTTCACGAAAAAGTTGGAAAAGATGCAGAAAGAATTGGGCGGTGGTATAGAAGATTGTAAGTGGAGGCAATATACATTTGAGGAACTAACCACTAAGTCTGTTGACGATTTGTCGAGTAAAGTGGTAGAGTGTTAGAAAGAAGTAATTAAAAATATACAAGAATTTAAATATGTAATAAAGAAGAAAGCCGTACTGCGCGAACAGCAGATTTCGAGGTATACGAACTGAATTAAATTCTATAGTAGCAAGTCAGACTACTGCAGTGACATGAGTGTTCCATATATCAGTATGGAAACAATACAATGCTTTGTACATTATGGAAAATACCGTCCAGCGAATTTTCTTCCTGCATGTAGAGATGGTTTTGTGCGAGGAATGTGGGAGAACACTAAAAGGCTAAAATTAAATTTGCGAAAAGTATTTAGAAGGTGACTCAGTCGTGGGCAAACTTAATGGGTGATTCTTTTACCGCAAATGAAGCGTTTGAGAAGTGTTTCCTGAAAAAAATCTGTAGAAAAACTAAATAAACGCGACGTCAGAAAGAGTTCTTAAATGGACTAAGTTATAAACAAGGAAGTGGATCGATGAGTGAATTTTGTGTGCGTGAACTGGTTAAGTTGAGGCATATAAATCGTCCGCTGGAAGCGTTAACTGAGATAACAATTCTCAAAGGACAGTTATCGAAGTATTTACGATAGTATTTGGTTCACAGCCCAACCATCTCTGTTGGTGAACTTTTAGATTTTGTGGAAAAGTTGGAACAGGTGAAGAAATTTAAGCCACATAATGGAGGCAATAGACACGGGAATAGAAATCAGCAGGGAAATAATAGTCACCCAAATAATTTCCATGGCCTTTACGAAATTATCAGTATCGTTACGAGAATAATAATTTTCAACGGGGAATGGAAATGGAAACAGCTACATTTATAATGGAAATCGTGATCGGGAAAATAGATTTGAGGGACAGAGATATCACGGGAATCAGAACTGGGATAAGCAATCGGGAAACTAAATGTCGCCACATCTCAGGTCCGCATGTGGCAAAATAATACGACTAAGAATAGGGCACGATGTTCTAAAAACTATCTGGATGTCGAAAATTCGGCAAAGACGCCACAAATGTTAAAAATGGGAATGGTAAGACGTGAGAATAAATAGAGAATAGTTTGAAGGGGCACAATAGCAAAGTGGGCGCTATAAGTACTGAAAATTGTATTAAAGATATGTTCTGTGAATAAGGAATGGAAGATGGAATGAATGAACATAAGTTGGGAAATTCTTTGTTCAGAAAAGAGGCTGAGCTTAATAGGAAATTGGTGGAGACGAGTTGTATGGAGAATTCTAAGGAAGTAACAGTCAGTAGCAACAATTATAGTAATATACATGCAAGTAATATATGTGAATAATTTTGTAACGGCGACGTAGTTGTGAGCACCTCTGTTGGAAATGAATTTTATGGTGAACCGGTCGAAGGATGTGCACATATTTGCAAAGGTAGCGTTGCAGTGTAATCGTCAGCTAGTGATGAATTATATGTTCAAAATGTTCAAATGTTTGTAAACCTATTGGACCAAACTGCTGTGGTCATCAGTCCCTCGACTTACAAACTACTAAAACTAGCTTAAACTAACATAAGGACAACACACACACACACACACACACACACACACACACACACACACACACAAACACACACACACACACACACACACACACACACACACACATATGCGCGAGGGAGGACTAGAATCTCCGACGGCGAACAACCGCGCGCTCCGCAGCAAGGCGCCTAGGAGCGCTCGGTCACTCCACCACGGCTTATATTTAAAATTATAAGTCGAAGGCAGAGGCTGAAGTGAATCTAAATTTAGTGGATGAAAAATGTGTGGAGATTTCTGAAGAGGTACTAACAATAGCAGCAAATACAGTAACATTCCAGAATGAAACTTTCACTCTGCAGCGGAGTGTGCGCTGATATGAAACTTCCTGGCAGATTAAAATTGTGTGCCGGAACCGGGACTCGAACCTGGGACCTTTGCCTCTCGCGGGCAAGCGCTCTACCACTGAGCTACCCCGACACGACTCACGATGCCGCCTCACAACTTTACTTCCGCCAGTACCTCGCCTCCTACTTTCCAAACTTCACAGAAGTTCTCCTGCGAAACTTGCAAGACTAGCACTCCTGGAAGAAAGGATATGGTGGAGACATGGCTTAGCCACAGCCTAGGGGATGTTTCCAGAATGAAACTTTCACTCTGCAGCGGAGTGTGCGCTGATATGAAACTTCCTGGCAGATTAAAATTGTGTGCCGGAACCGGGACTCGAACCTGGGACCTTTGCCTTTCGCGGGCAAGCGCTCTACCACTGAGCTACCCCGACACGACTCACGATGCCGCCTCACAACTTTACTTCCGCCAGTACCTCGCCTCCTACTTTCCAAACTTCACAGAAGTTCTCCTGCGAAACTTGCAAGACTAGCACTCCTGGAAGAGAGGATATGGTGGAGACATGGCTTAGCCACAGCCTAGGGGATGTTTCCAGAATGAAACTTTCACTCTGCAGCGGAGTGTGCGCTGATATGAAACTGTCGGGGTAGCTCAGTGGTAGAGCGCTTGCCCGCGAAAGGTAAAGGACCCAGGTTCGAGTCCCGGTTCCGGCATACAATTTTAATCTGCCAGGAAGTTTCATATCAGCGCACACTCCGCTGCAGAGTGAAAGTTTCATTCTGGAAACATCCCCTAGGCTGTGGCTAAGCCATGTCTCCACCATATCCTTTCTTCCAGGAGTGCTAGTCTTGCAAGTTTCGCAGGAGAACTTCTGTGAAGTTTGGAAAGTAGGAGGCGAGGTACTGGCGGAAGTAAAGTTGTGAGGCGGCATCGTGAGTCGTGTCGGGGTAGCTCAGTGGTAGAGCGCTTGCCCGCGAAAGGCAAAGGTCCCAGGTTCGAGTCCCGGTTCCGGCACACAATTTTAATCTGCCAAGAAGTTTCATACAGTAACCTTAATTCAAATAATTGATATGATTTTGTAGCGACGGAAAGAAGTTGAGATTAGTGTGAAGGCGGCGATGCAAATTCCTCAACGGACAACGTATTTTTTTGTAGAATCGGCGAAAAGTCGTAACTGTGTTGGAGAAAGTAACGTAGCGTTAGTCTCGTCAGCTGATGATAAAATTTATTATGTGTCTGTTATTAGAGGGAAGATATTTATGAAGGGATACGTTAGTGATTTAGTTGTTGAATCTGATGATGTTGAAGCTTCTGAGATACAGAACCGTGGAGCAATCTGCGACCATTAACACAGAGGTATGTAGCACATTTACAGATACCGTTTTGTGAATTAATGTTCTGTTCGTGTTTTTTATTTATTTATTTATTGAGAGTGGAACGCCTCTACACTCGCACCCAATAGGTTTACTGTCACCCTTCCATTTGTTGGTTTCTTTATTACGAGTCACAGAAAAGGGGACTGTGATGTTTTACATACCTCACGATACTGGCAACTCCTCACAGGAACGACACGTGGTTCAGATTGTTAACAATAAGTGCCCTTTCCTGGGATAGGCTAAGGACTGCAAGTCGCCAAAATTGGTGCCCAGTTGAACCAGCCCACTTAGCCACACGAAATTATTAAATGAAACTCTGTATAGACTCTATTTTAAAGACGAGAAGATCTTTCGTAAATACCAATCTCCTTAAATGAAACCACTTGAAGGTAAACTTCACAGTTAACTTTAAGGTCTTGCTTCGTTTCTAACGCAACGAACGATTATCGAATGACACGTTTCCTCGCTCTGGGGTCTATAAAAAGAGTGCTTAGAGTGTCCTTTAATCTACATTGGTCAAACTGGACGAGCCTTCACGACTTGACCCCAGAAACATCTTTTAACGTATAAAGGCGTTGTCATAAGAAGCAAGCGTTATCTAAATAAATTTTAAAATTCATCACTACGCCCCTGAAGGAAAAAAGCAATCACTTCTGGGAGATTAGGAAGTACAATGTTTACGAGACGTTCTACAGAATACAGACTCAGCGAAGAAATGAATTTTTTACGATTCCATGCTATTCACCTTTTCCCCCAAAATCAAACTTCTCGTTTGTCCAACACTCCTTATACCTACTGGTTACAACATTTTACCAATCACCTTGATGCTTGTAAGTGTGTAACGACCTTAGCACCAGGCTCTTCCATCTACTATGGTGACTTTTATCGTATTAAACCTTCTTTATTATTTTCGTATTTTTCGCCCATTATTCGTTACACTTAAAGCGGGCGATATTTGCTTTTTACCTCATTTTGGGGTCTTTACGATAAGTCTTATTGAATGATAAAGCTGCTTTACACTGCTGCTTGATAACCGAGGTCCAATATTCTTATGCCTTCAACATTTTAACGAAGTAAGTTTCAAATTTCCAAGTTTAACTCTTTCCTCCCTGGACAGAATTTCCTTTCCCTTCCCCTCCTTTCCTATCCTGACTCCTTCCCTTCCCCACAGGGGACCACAATTTGGTCCCCCTATCCCAAACAACCAACCAATCAACCAATTAGATCTGCTGCCCGCTAGTTTCATGTGCGCGAGCTGTAATAATTTCCTTATTGTTCCAGCCTGACGACGTGCTAACTATACAAAATGCATAATGACATAATTGAGCTCACTCATTTGAATTATTTATCCACTGTTGGTACACCTGTCGTAATAATGGAAGAAAATTAAAACGTATGGTTTTTGTTGCCAGTAACACTATTTGTGAAGACTGCATTGCGAAAAGTCCTTTGAAATCCACTACAGTGATGAAGTAAAAGGCACGAGTGTACTTTTTATTATTCTGTAATGGCAAGCTGAAGTAATGGCAAGCTGAAGAAATGGCGCTGAAGTCGTCCCACTTTGCAGTAATTAACAATAGCATGGAATCCACTACAATGATGAAGTAAAAGGCACGAGTGTACTTTTTATTATTTTGTAATGGCAAGCTGAAGTAATAGCAAGCTGAAGAAATGGCGCTGAAGTCATCCCACTTTGCAGTAATTAACAATAGCATGGTCCAGCATTATGTGAATATAAAAACGTACAGTCAGAAAGTAAAGAAGTGTTTCGAAACAGTCATCTTATGCATGATGTTGTTTACATAATGGTGCTAATGCTAATTAAAGAACTCGAAGGGGGTCTCTTCACCAATAGATAAACAGCTTAGTAGTTACTCATAAACCACAGTGGAATTAGTAATTTTTGTAAGTTCCAAATATGATCTATTAATATTTGTGTATTTGAGGTAAGGTACTTCTTTTAAGGAAGTTCATTTAATTTGGCTGGTTTTGGGATTTCATCCTTCATTTTTATTACGAAAGATAAATATTTTTGATGTTGTTTATAGAGTTTTAATGTTAAATAGTAATATACATTTTGAACTGTTAAGCCCTATATCATCAGACATGCACAATCTTTGATCTTGAAGTGCCAAAGGTCTTGTACTATGGAACACGTGACATTTGATGGAATGTGTCATAAATACAAATGAACTGAAATTTTTTAATGTAAAATCAAATTGATTTGCCTTGAAAATAAAAATTTGTGCCAGTTTCTAAAACTCCTATTTCGAAATCTGTTTAACTTGTGTTTCTTTACATTATTTCTACTGCACTTGATACCATTATTGGTATTATTAAAAAGAGATGATACACATTAGAAGTAACAAATAATGGTCTTTACTTGCACAACAATTGTCACTGACAACTACATATTCTCATTAAAAACATTTATGTTGAATGGAAAGCCAGGTTAGAATTAAAGATATAATTACCAACCGTCAGCTAGCAACAGGACTAACAAGGAGACCACATGGGTATCGGAGTAGAGAATTTTTTGGTATTTATGGTACGTGAAGTTCAGAGCTCATATAACAATCACCAGAGCCATTCGAAGCAACTGTCAAAAATTCTCGAGAAAGTCTACTTTGAAATTTTGCAAGTACATGTAAGTACCAGTAATTAAAATAATTGCCGCATAGGCGCGTAGCGCGAGGTTAAAAGGACGAAGCGAACGCTGAACGTTATACAGCCGAAATATTAGATGAAGTTAATTTTATGCGGCTGCATTCCCAAAATTTAATGGAGCAATATGTATTTTGTAAGAATTCAAAGTCTCGCGTCGATAACATTCAGTAAAATGCTCTCGGGTTTCCAACCGCGTCATGTGAGAAATAATAATAATCTGGATAGGGTCACCCTAACGACCTAGCGGTACGAAGTATACTTTACGACCTATTCTCATACATCCGACATGCACATAAAAAAATCAAAAACATCGTTCGAGCCGTCTCGGTAGAGTACGAACACAAACACCGTGCTAAGAGATTTTTATACATAGAGATGTTGTCGTTGTTAAGTAAATAAAGAAATAATAAAACCTTAAAAATTTCTGGATGCGCCTCGTACCAGCCGCGTTAGTTATCAGTGACCTTGTTTTTGAGAGAGTTGCATTATTCATCTGGCAGTGTATATTCTCTCAAATTCGAATAGAAATTTACTTGCTTTGCTGCTGTTTTTAGACTTCGCTTCCTAACTGTGTTTTTCATTACGTTTCGTATTTTTTCATAGTTGCATTTATCTATGGCAACCATTGTAAGCAATGCCACGGACGTATCGTTTTCCAATTTTGTAATTTCATTTTGTTCTGCGTTAATTATAGTCTTCCAGAAGTGTACATTAGTTAAATGACTGCCATTGAAACGAAACTTTCGTATTAACTCAAAAAAATACTTAGTCCTCTTGTGAGATTCAAGCGTATCTTTCCTGTGGATCTTCATTGATATAGTCACCCCTCAGATTTTGAGGTACCGTAATTTCTATTATAAAAATACAACTTATTTATTTATTTTCAGAGCAGAGTGCGGCTGTGGGGACAGAGGAGCGCTACAGGAGGACGGCGAAGTAACCTGTACGTGGCGCTGCTGCTGTTGCTGACAATGCCAAGCTGTTGTTATTCTACTTTCCTCTGGACATTGTTCATTAAGTGTTTTCGTTAGTTATTAGTGTGTTTACCAAGTATAGTGTTTGTTAACAGATAATCTTCATACTAAGTGTGTAGTGTATTCGTTAGTTACTAGTATGGTTACAATGCATAGTGTTTGTTAACAGATAAACGTTATACTAAGTGTGCAGTTCATCAATATTTCGTGCCTTGTCTGCAGATACTTGATTATTTGTTTGTCGATCCTAGTGTTACTCGTGTATTGATGTATTTCGAATAAATATCCATTTCAGTGTATGGTATTAGGCGTAATTTATTGTTTCATTGTGTATCTGAGAATTTTCTCTCGGCATAAAATAGATCTGGAAAGAGAGACCTAGCAATTTCTATTTTTATGAGCATTAGGCCGTCGCAAAAGCATATTTGTCTGTCTAACGTTTCGTCTTTCAGAGGCTGAAAAAACAGTTGCAGTCTCAAACAAGCATAGAAAGCCAAGTCCTTATATGAAGGTATACATCAATTTACATCAGCTGCCGCTGGGCATTAAATTACATCTATTTGTACCGAACCGGGATTCGAACTTGGTGTCTCGCCTGGTATTGTTGGGCTGACTGATACGCTACTCACAAGGAAAGTACATGGGCTCGAACAAACATATTTGTATGAACGTTTGGTTACAGGATCTCTACGTACACCTCAATGTGTTGGTGGGTGTCGTTTTTCTGCAAAGTTCTGCAACCACGCTCTAGATAGCACTGTAGATGTAACTGTAGACACCATACGTAATGCAGATATCTTAACTATAACTTATGTAATAATCATCGTACATGTTCTCTAGCGAATTGTCATCAAAAGCCGTGATGATAGTTGTAACTTTAACCTTCTTCCCGAAAGACTGTTGGTATTCACTGCCACTGCTTCCATCGCCTCTTCCCGCACTTACCGTAGCACTACCGCTTGCAATGAGTTGTTCGCCATTATCATCCCTATTATCATTATTATGAGTTTGTACCAACAGTATTTAACTTATGCTCATTTCTGTACCACAATAGATACGAGGAAGCATGCAAATTATTCATCTTGTACACTAATACCATCTTCACGAAGAAGGGTTCTTCGTAACTTCATCTCAACTAATCGCAATACATTATTAGCAGGATTCATTAGCAATCGCCGCCCCATCTGACGCTTCACCACACAAATAACATCACAAAACGCAATTTCGGAGGCACACTGCACCGTCCCTACTGGCTAACCGACAGGTCAAAGTGCAATGCGGCATGGCACACGCAGAGACCTCTAACGGACGACTGCAGAGTTTTGCAGATGCGGGAGTATCACTAGTGCAATAAGGGATCTTTACATTATCTCTCATACGATTTTGGTGTATATGTGTTTGTTCGAGCCCAAGTACTTTCCTTGTCAGACGCAGTGGTCACACACCTGCACACTCCGTCAGGTCTAAGTTTTCATCTTACCCACACGCCATTCATGTAGTGTCCCTAGCTATTGGCCTCATTACTTGTGGCATTTCGCCGATCCCTTGGTGTGACGCTGCACTGAAGGAATCGTTTTCGCCTTAATGATGCATATATGGGTTCTGTTCTTTAGGACGTGTCCGAAAGAACAGACTCCACATTTATACAATATTTATATCCCTCCTGACAAATTGTACTTAATCCCACCGTCAGAACGCTGCGTAAGACGTGGATTAGTGCCGATGTGTTACTAGTTCTAAGGCGCACTACTTGTCTAATTCCAAACATTCTTCTACTATGTTACAGCTGCTTTCGTGTTTTTTAATTGCTATCATAGCAAAGATTAAATCTTGATAAAAGCTTGATATTATCAGAGGAAACAATTTAGCGGTTTCTGATCAAAATATGTTCAAATGTTTGTAAACCTATTGGACCAAACTGCTATGGTCATCAGTCCCTAGACTTACAAACTACTTAAACTAACCTGCACTAAGGACAACACACACACAAACACACACATAAGTACGTCCGAGGGAGGACTCGAACCTCCGACGGCAAGCAACTGCGCGCTCTGTAGCAGGGCGCAAAAAATGTTCAAATGTTTGTATAGTCTATGGGACTTAACAACGGGGTCATCAGTCCCTAAACTTACAAACTACTTATGAAGTACTTACGAACTAGGACGGCACAAATATCCATGCCCGAGGGGGGATTCGAACCCCCGACCGCAGTGGCCGTGCAGACCGTGACTGGAGCGCCTTAGTCCACTCTGCCACCGCGGCGGCTAGCAGGGCGCCTTAGAGGGTATAGCCTCTATTGTTGTCTTCAGAATTTAAATACGAAAGGTTAGGCAGAGAAATATGTTGTTCCAGGAAGCTGAAAATACATTCAACGGCCACATTTAAAACTTAATGCTGGACCGAGACGTACACGTATTTCCATTTTACGCTAGCTGTCTCCTTAACAACTTCGGCTATTCTGATACGCTTTCCGTCTTACCTCAATTCTCAACTTGGCGCACTCTACTGTTGTAATGTCCGTTGTTCGTTTTCTTTTATGCTATGCCTATGTTCCCGCAGGAAGTCTGACGACTTGGTGCATCAGCACTGAAACTCTCTGCTCAGCACGGTATGTATACAAATATATGTATGGTGTTTGTTGTTTTGGGCGCCTCTGAAACCAGTGTCAGCAGAGCGTTTCTTTAGTGAGTCCGTAAAACATTTGGTATGTTTAATTACTTTTTAATACTTTACAGTAAGATTCTTGAGGTAGAATAAACCTAGTTTCTCATCATTTCACATCAGACGCCGGCACAGTCATTGTATTCCCAGCTACAAATCTAAGATTTTCGAAAATTATGTTCGGCTCCAGGATGACAGACGTCAGTCTCGCATATGTAATGTGTTTTTCAAGAACAAGTATGTTTATCTTCCACTAAAAAAAGATCTGCGAAATTATTGTGTATATGTTGATGTAATTGATCTGCTTTTTTTCTAAGTCACCTGCGTGTTCCCCCCTAAATGAACTTGTCGACCCCCCCCCTCCCTCATATGAACTAGTCTACCACGTCTTCCACTTCTTGGAAGAAACAGCTTCCTTATCTGCGTAGGTTTTAGTGGATGCGAGTGTGGGAATTCAGTATCAATTGCACCGTATACTGAAAGCCCCTTTTTTATGATCATACATTCTTCTGCATGTATATTGGATTTTCAGTAGCAAAACTAAACGTCGCACAGACGCCAGCCTCCAGATGTGTATGAATCGTTATCACTAGTACGAGTTATAATACATATGACACACCAAAGTGAAAATCTGAGAAGCTTAATGAGGTCCATATTGATGAAACTACTTCTGTTAGACCAGGAAATACATACTGGCGTTAAGAGAGCAGACACAAGTAATTCCCTACTGCTACAATCTATACCTGGTGATCAAAAAGTCAGTATAAATTTGAAAACTTAATAAATCACGGAATAATGTAGATAGAGAGGTAAAAATTGACGCACATGCTTGGAATGACATGGGGTTTTATTAGAACCAAAAAAAGAAAACAAAGTTGAAAAGATGTCCGACAGATGGCGCGTGATTCTGGTTTTATAACTGCTACCGTGATGGGTGAGAGGTACGCTGATATGTTACAGAATCGCATCATCCCCAGCCTGGCTGATAAACACCTGCTGGAACGTACGATTTTTATGCAGGATGGCGCTCCACCCCATATTGCTAGACGCGTGAAAGATCTCTTGCGCGCGTCGTTTGGTGATGATCGTGTGATCAGACGCCACTTTCGTCATGCTTGGCCTCCCAGTCTTCAGTCCGTACAATTATTGACTTTGGGGTTATCTGAATTTCAAATATATCGTGTTCGACCGACATCTCTAGGGATGCTGAAAGACATCCGACGTCAATGCCTCACCATAACTCCGGACATGCTTTACAGTGTTGTTCACAACCTAATTCCTCGACTACAGCTTTTGTTGAGGAATTATGGTGAACATATTGAGCATTTGCTGTAAAGAACATCATCTTTGCTTTGTCTTAATTTGTTATGCTAATTATTGCTTTTTTGATCAGATAAAGCGCCATCTGTCGGACTTTTCTAATAAATCCCCATGTCATTCCATGCATGTGTGTCAATATTTACCTCTCTACCTATAATATTCCGTGATTTATTAAGTTTTCAAATTTATACTGACTTTTTGATCGCCCGGTATATCACGGTAATGAAACACATCAAAACAGTGGCCACTGCGGTATCAAGCCTAGTGTACATTATGACCTGATCGCCATAGCTGGCAGTGAAAAGATTCAAGATACTGGCGGCTTGAAACGAGCGACCGTTATAGCGATTCAGTACCACGGAGATGAGGAACAGGAAATACACTGAAGAGTCAAAGAAACTGTTACACCTGCATAATATCGTGTAGGGCCCCCGTGATAGAAGTGTCAACACGCGACGTAACATGGACTCTACTAATGTCGGAAGTAGTGCTGGAGGGATGTGACAACAAACATCCTGCAGGACTGTCCACAAGTCCGTAAGAGTACTACGAGGTGTAGCTATTTTCTCAACAGCAAGTTGCAAGGCATCCCAGATATTCTCAATAATGTTCATGTCCTGGGGTTTGTTGGCCGACGGAGGTTTTAAGCCTCATCATAAACTAAAGGCTATGCCTTGTCGATTTAGCCATGTCCTTCTCTCCATTGTCATCCTCTTCAGTTCTTCATACGATTTTATCCCCATATCTTCTTTGATATTAAAATACGTTGCTCTTGGCCTGCCTCTTGGTTTTTTTCCCTTCAAATACATTCTTTGGGAACTGGTTGTGTCTCATTATGTACCCTATCATTTTTTTCCCTTCTTACTATATAATTTAGCAGAGTTCTTTCTCATTCACTTCTCTTAAGAGCTGTTCATTACTTTCCCTATCTACCCAGCATTTTTCTCCATATCCACATTTCATTGCTTCCAGTCCCTTTTTCTCTGCCTTTCCAGAGTCCACGCTACACGTCCATATGTTAAGACACTCCAAACAAAAGTTTTGGCAAACTTTTTCCTACTTTCTAGGCTTATATGATTATTTGTTAGTAAATTCCTTTTATTCTGAAAAGCTTGCTTTGCCATGGCTATTGTTCTCTTTATATCTGTGACACATTTATTGTCGTCAATGATTGTGCTCCCCAAATAACAGTTCTCAACCTGCTCTAGAACATCATCTTCTAGTTTAATATTAACTTTACCCTTTTCTTTTGTCTTCTCAACTACCATAGTTTTTGTTTTCTTCTTATTAATTTTTAGATTAAATTCTCTTAGGATTTTGGCAAAGTTTAGCAACGTAAACTCCATTTCCTTTATTGAGTCAGCAAGAACTACTATATCATCTGCAAAACGGATACAGTGTATTCGTTCCCCGTTAATTTTAATTCCTTTGGTTGCTCTTTTCAACTTTTCAGTGGCTTTTTCAATAAATAAATTAAATAGATTAATAAAATTCAGCAACCAGTTGCTTGTGATTATTTATTTTTGACGACCGGTTTCGGGCGCTTGAGTGCCCTTCTTCTGGTCTATTTTAGTATTGTTGTTTAATAAATGTATATGCTAGCAGGAGAATGAACGCTAAGTGCACTTAGCGTTCATTCTCCTGCTAGCACTTAGCGTTCATTCTCCTGCTAGCATATACATTTATTAAACAACAATACTAAAATAGACCAGAAGAAGGGCACTCAAGCGCCCGAAACCGGTCGTCAAAAATAAATAATCACAAGCAACTGGTTGCTGCATTTTATTAATCTATTACCTGAACAGTTGCTGAAATGCATAAAATACTTCAAATAAATTGAACAAATATGGTGATAATGGGCACACTTGCCTTACTTCCCTCCTTATTTTTTCTTTCTTCTACACACCATCCACTTCTATCTCTGCTTCCTATCTTTTATACAGGTTCCAGATTAATCTCCTGTCCCTCCAATCAAGATTTATTTCCTTCATTGTTTGGAATGGCAATTTCCAATTAACAATGTCAAATGCTTTTTGTAAATCTATAAAGGTCAAGAATGTTTTTCTATTAACTCCAATTCGTCTTTCTGATACCATCCTCAGAGCTAGTATTGCCTGTCTACTTCTTTTAAACTGAGAAGAATATTCCTGTAGCCACTCTGTAACAATTCTGGACTTGTAGAGGTGTCGCATTGTCCTGCTGGAATTGCCACAATCCACTGAACGGACAATGGACAATAATGAATTTAGATGAGCAACCAGGATTCGTACATATGTGTCACCTGTCCGAGTCATATCTAGACATATCAGGGTTTCATATCTCTCCAACTGCACACGCCCCACACCATTGCAGAGCCTCTACCAGCTTGAACAGTCCCCTGCTGACTTGCAGGCTCCATAGATTCAAGAGGTTGTCTCCATACTCGTACACATCTATCCGGTCGATAAAATTGCAAATGAGACTTGTCAGGCGAGGAGGCAACATATTTCCAGTCATCGACAGTCCACAGTTGGTGTTGACGAGCCCAGCCGACGCGTAAAGTTTTGTGTCGTGCAGTCAGCAAGGGTACATGAGAGGACGTTCGGTTCCGAAATCTCATATAGATGATATTTCGTTGAATGGTTCGCACGCTGACAGTTGTGATGTCCCAGCATTAAGAATTGCACTTCTGTCACGTTGGACGATTATCTTCAGTCATCGGTGGTTCTGTTCTTGCGGGAACTTTTACCGGCCACAGTAATGTCGCATATTTGTTGTTTTATCGAATTCCCAAAATTCACGGTACACTCGTGAAATGGTCGTACGGAAAAATCCCCACCTCATCGCTACCTCAGAGATGCTGTGTCCAATCTCTAGGGCGCTGACTATAACACCATGTTCAAACTCACTTAAATTGTGACAAACTTCCTGTTACTGTAGCAGCAGTAAGCGATATAACGCCAGCGCCAGACAACTGTAGTCATATATGCGTTGCCAACCGCAGTGCCGTTCTCTGAGTGTTTACATATCTCTGTGTTGAATACGCATGACTATACCAGTTTGTTTGGCTCTTCAGTGTATAAAGCATTAACGGTATTGAAGATACGAATTTCGGTGGCAAAAGCAGAAACAATAATTTCAAATTACATTTCACTAATATGATAGTCCTGATACAAATATAGAGTAACTTGGAAGAATCCGTGTACATCGAAAGAAACGGCATTGCAATCGATATATATCGAACGTTCGACTCTCGCTTCGCTACCAATGACGGAAAACTGACATGGCGGAACAGCTGATTTATGTAGCTAATTACAATTTTTTTTTTCTTTTTCGACGTGATGATTTTACGAAATTTTGGCTTATCTGAAGACTGGGATATCACCCGTTAGATTTGACGGGTGGCATTCGCATGTCATGTACGTACGTATCTGTAGGTGGCGTGAGTAATTATGTTGTGTTAGAGTTGTAGAAAATGGTATGTCAAGGATGGTGCATTCTGTTGTAATATGTAATTTACGAGGATAACCACAGATTATTAATTATTTACAATACGTAAGTATTTATGTATTATCCCGAATAAGTGTTTTCCGAGATTGTGATTACATCATGGGTTAAAGCTGACGGAAGATATCCCTGCCTTCAGTTATGCCGATATTTCGTTGATTTCCAATAATACTTGCAATCGAAGGACCTCGGCCTGAAATGAGGTAAAAGTCTAGTTTACGAGTCCGTGACTAGTGCTAGGCGTGTAGACGTTGGTAACGGCGCGATGAATGAGACAAGTGAAGGCAGCCAATCAAGAGTCGCGTTCGCATGGCCAATAAGAAACAGCTTTAGTGTTTATGGTTTGTAAACAAATAATAGTAATAGACTAAGGGATGGTATCACATACCTGCTTATGCTGGACGTGAATTTTACAGGTTTTCTCGTCAGGAATGTTCGCCTACTGCAATTTCAGTCTCAACGTAACATTGCCCTCGGAATTCGTGACAAATTTGAGGAAATTAAATAATACTGTTCCTGCTCTATGTTTGACAGGTTCTCGATGTACCCTTGTCCGGTCAATAAATCAACTATCCACGTGAAACAATGCTCTCGAAAACTACATCGATATTTAACAAACCTTATAATCTTTAATCACGAGATCACTGAAATTCATAACAAAATCTTCCGTTTCGGGCTTAAAGCAATTTAAAAACTGACGCCAAATTCAATAGACATGAACAAAGCAATCCTATTGGCCGCGCGAACGCGACTCCTGATTGGCTGACTTCACGCCGTTGCCAACATCAACACGCCACGCACCAGTCCGGGACTCATAAACTAGACTTTAACCCTGAAATGATATATATCTAACGTACAGCTGGAGATACGGGCGCTACGCGCTCTCACTTACTAAAGAAAACTTCCAGTTTAACCTATATCTAACCTAACATTCACTTTTAAAGGGAAAAAAAAAAAAAAAAAAAAAAAAAAAAAAAAAAAAAAAAAAAAAAAAAAAAAAAAAAAAAACGGTTTCTTCAGTACGTGAGGGCGCGTAGCTCCCGATCTCCAGTTCAAAACACTAAATCGTTTACAGTTGCACGTTCGATATATACCATTCTTGAAAATTACCGTTATTTCTTTCTGTATTTCAAATGGCAACCACATATTGTGCCGGAAAGTACAAGAAAATGTCACAAATTCAAATCAATCAAAAATACAATTTAAATTAACTGCTTCGAGTTTGTCATATCGAATGTTGAGCAAGTATCGAACGTTGGATATATATCGAACGCAATGCAGTTTCCTTCGATGTACACGGATTCTTCCAAATTACCAAATATAGATAACGTATGAAATCACTCGATAATCACTTAAGAGTGGCAGTTCACGACACTGTGGTGAAATACTGAACTTTTTGAAAATCACATAATTGCGATTCTGGACACTCATAACAATGTCACTTATTGTACTTTATCTACTCAATCAGACCAAGATTAAACTTGCGGCTTCGTAGAAGCATGTAGAACTTGTAGTATCACGATTTTACTACAATTACAATATTCATAAAATTCATATTTCTTCAACATGAAATGCGTTCGACCATCAGTGATAAACAGTCTGCAGGATTGGTTAGAAATCATGTAACTATGGCTTACCTTCTGTCTGCAACTGCTGCTTCAGAAACAGGAAACATGCTGTTCGCTGCTAAACTGGACCCAGACTGATGCTAGGCAACGGCGTGGTCCATTGGGCAGGCCCCTGCATTGTTGAGTGTTGCGTCACACGAGATTTGGGATCAAGTCTAGTAGTGTTCAATAGCAGTCGTCGGCTATGACCAAAGACGTCATTCTATCAGGGACGAATACATTCATGCTAATTACCAGTCGCCCAAAATACTGTAACCATTGCAGGGCTAATATGTCCGCATCACGAGAATTTGTTATTTTTGTTAATTAAGGAAAACAATTTCGCATGCAAAATTTTTCAGTGTCTGTAATTTTTTGCGAAACGCAATCTCTGTTATCGGCGTAAAATATGGAAATGTTTGCATCCCATAAAATATTAAAAGTAAATAAATAAAAATAAAAACAACGCATTGATCTGGGTATCGTAATGAGCGGCATACATAGCATGGATTTGTTTACAAAAAGACAACAAATGGATCTAGGCATCATTGTGAGCAGCATAAAACATGGATCTGTTCGCATTCCTTGAATTTTTGTTTATGAATGTGTAGTGGGTTTCAGTAACCAGACTTGTCTTATGTCGGTCAATTCGAGTTACCACTACCATCACTTTCCATTTTTTTCAGATATATATACCGATCCATTAACTATATGTGAAACCAGAATATGAAGAGCTGGTATTGGTAACTAGACTTGATCTATATAGGTCAAGTTTTACCCAATCTTTTTCATATATAGTGTGTCGTTGTGTTTGTGGATTTGTATGTACGTATTGCATACAAATCTACAGTTTTGTTACAGTCTACATGCGATTTTGCACACTTGACCTTCAAGCCAAGAGGACGGTCGCCGTAAGTATAAGACTCACGCACAGCATATAATTCACGAGACATCACGAGATGGGCGAAAATCTGCTGCATCCAGCGACATATGTTGCACATTTTCTACTAAACAACTGGACCGATTTGAACCACTTGGTGCACTTATACCTTACCAAGAGGGAACAATTGCTGAAGGGGTAAGAACCACTTACCACATATGGTTGAGGAGATATAACGTCATAAAAAACAGGAGTTGTAAAAAAACTGCCATATCATGCGATGCGACTTTATTCATACACCATGAGACTGAGAGTACTTAGCGACTTGCAACAAACTTAAAAATGAATTCAGACCTTTATTATACTTTATCTCTGTGACAAATAGACAAAATGATGAGATGAAAGAAGTTTATCGCTTACTACTTTCCTCTGTTCATGGAGGAAAACTAAGGTATTCAGTATGACGTTATAATTTCTACATTACAAACTGTACTCGCAGGAAATTTTACAGACTGTATATACATATGTAGCTAAATTTGCCTTCGTAATTGCATCACACGTCTCGTAGTACCTTTACCTTCGTGGTAAAACCACCCCATCAAGCATCAGGCTTCAATTTATAACTCCGTTACTACTAACTGTGTTCGGACCAGTTTATATAGACATAAAGTACTTATAGAGATGAATATATATCTGCAAAATTATACAATAGTACAACATATAGTTAAGTAAATACGAGATCATATATACTGCGATGGGTAAAAACCCATCACATTATGCACCACGTTTTAATACATTTTCGCATTTACTACTAAGACAATCCTGTATTCCAATCAACTTAAGGAAATTCCTGAAAGGTGACAGTACAGTTGATAACTGTGAACCAACTTTGAACTGTGAAGTTCATTTCAAGTATATTTAATTTATATCGTATACACATTCGTATGTTCCGACGTAAATAAGATTATTTCTACATTCAGTTGTTTATTGTAATGCTTTCCTTGTATCAAAAGTATCACGTAACGTCTCTGGATAATGTACGACGTCATGGCTCAAATCAGACATTTGGTGACGGTCCCTAGACTTTATACAAGATTTATGTATTTTAACAGAAATGGGAAAATTAATCATATTGCTATAGTGGCGAAACCAGGGAGTGAAGGGCTGTGGCGCTGCAGTCCATACCCTCTCTCCACAGACCTGCATCTGTTTCCTAAAGGAAAAAATCGCACTCACGTGTTTTATGGCCCACTTTACATTTGTAGTTTTATAATTGTTTGCAAACATTTCGGACCAAAATAATAATGTAAATGATAAAAAAATGTGATATGATTACGACTCTACTATTGTGATAATATCTATGAACCGAACTCATAATATTCTTTCTGACCGTATTTTACGAAACAGCCAAAATTATATGATATTTGAGTTTAACTTTGACAGACATAGGGGAAAGTAGGGAAAACGTGCGCAGGGGGATTCTCTGATTTAAAAGCTTTGTTTAACTTTGTAACCAGGGCTACACTTAACGGCAGGATAGCGAACTACTTTCGTCTGGTCGCTGGGCTACCATTACAGTTTCGCGTTCATTGAGTTTTCAAATGGTGAAACGTGACATTGTGATCTAATTTGCAGTCCTCGAGATTTAAGACGGTGAGTATTTATTAAGTTGACTAAATTTACCTGTATGTTATGGGTCTGTTTTGACGTGAGTCTTGTTTGGTTTTAATTAGTTTTCAGAAAATTGTAGTCAAAATTTATTTCCAAGACATTATGGGGTAAAGGTGCGCTCCGATGCCCTCGTTGCCCCCTCATGTAGTTAGATGCCAAAACATAAAAGTTGCTAGAAAGCTTAATCTCGGCAATAGGCCTAAGCCTACTGCAAAAGAAACTATTGATAAGAAGAGACTTCAAAACAAGAAAAAGGACAATCAGACTTTTGGCAAGAAACACAAAAAAGGTAAAGAAAAAGGAGATGATTGAAGAAGAATCAGACGATTCAGATGTTGAAGAAGTTCCACTGTGTGATGATGATGAGTCCGATGATACCGACATGGAGCTGTTTAACCCTAGCGCACTTCAAGGAGCAGACGACTAGATTTGTGGACTTTGTGGAGACCATGGTAGAGACAGGGAACTGTGGTATAGATGTACTTTGTGCGAAAGATAGTAGCATGCAGCTTGTACCGCAAATGATTCTGTTAAAGATTTTATATGTGATATGTGCAGTCAAGGACTTATCTAACTTGTTAAATCTGTAGGCCCCTAACATCAAAGAAAACTTTGCATTTTATTTGAAAACCAATAGTCCTGAACTATGTTAAATTTTGTAAAATTTGATTGAAAATTATGTTTAACCTAATCTAATGTGTGCCTTATCAACATAATCTTTGGAACAAACCTTCTATTTCTTTTTTCTTCTCCAGGTGTTACTGCGAATCAATTCTTCTAACATGTTCACAATTACCCCACCCAATGCGCACGTTTCCCCGACGTTCGGGAAAACGTGCGCTTAGGTAGTGTCTTGGAATTTTGTTTTTGGTGTGTTTATTTTTGAATATTTTGGACTATCTTAATTTTTTATAGATACTAGAATAGTTGCTCTAAGTTTTGATATAAAATAAACTTTATTTAACGAAGTCATTTTTTAAAAAAGTTCCGCTTAGGTGCGCACTTTCCCCCCACTTTCCCCTACTCTTTTTTTGAACTTTTACCTCTTGGAACTATCATTTTAATATCTCTCCTACATGTTCATTATATTTTTCCGTTAAACTATTATCACCAGTCTTGCTTTGGTAGTTCAAAGTTTATTTTCTTTGCCTGTATTGGTTAGGAATGACTATAGCCTGGAACGAACGTAGCGTACATTTGGCGTTCGGACGAGTGACTAGAGCCTGGATGGAACACAGCATACATTTGGCGATCGTAAATCAGTCACGTGACATCTCTCGCCCTAAAATCAATTTTGCGTACGCCAACTTGCTTTCTCTACCTGATCAGTTTCTTATTATAACTCAAGCGTTGTCATTTCAAAGAAATGGCGCACTGAAAGTTATCAAAAACACGTCGTTCTTAGGACAATGAATTATAATCTAATGTTAGTCAGTTAGTTAACACCTGCCATCGATGGTGTCGTCAAACAACTAGGCCAGTAAGTCAATAGAGTCTGTGATGGGAACAGACGTGAAAAGGGAGACCACATCGAAGCTAACCATAATATCTTCTTCCCTTAGGAGCCGTCCTATAATTCGGTCGATGAAGTCCGTCGTATTCTTTATATGGTGTTCACAGCGTCCAACGTGCGTGGAGAGGAGTGTGGCCAGGTGTTTGGCAAGTCTATAGGTAGAAGAGCCGATGGTACACACTATCGGCCTTAACAGTGTATCCTTCTTGTGCACCTTTGGCAGACCGTAAAAAGTAGGTGGTCTTGGGGCCTGAGGAAGGAGGTTCTTAATTGTACTCTCTTCCAGAGACGATCTTTTCAGGAGTTCTGACGTCTTCCTCACAATTCTGGATGTTGGTCCCGAGGCGGCTTCTGGTACGTATCTTCTTCCAACATCTGTCGGATTTTCCCATCATAATCGGCTCGTTCCATCAGGACGGTCGTTGCGGAGAGCACGAAGGCCACAGAGTTCAGCTCTAGTCATGTTTGGTGCTGGAGGCTTCGATTTTACAAGAAAGCGGCTCGTTTCCCTGCGAATTTCTTCTGCTATTTCACCGGGAAACTTACGAACCGCTTGTTCAACCCCACTTAATATTTCAGCGAAGGGGATGCTTCGAGGCGAAGGAGCGGTATTTGCACGCCACCAGCTACCATCACCCAGCACAGAAACAATCTGTTCTGAAGACCTTGGTACACAGAGCCGTAACCGTATCAGATGCTGATAACCTGTCAAAGGAGCTTAGCCACTTACGCAAAGTTTTCAAGTATAACGGCTACAGCAAGAGACAAATATCTCAATCAGTGTCACTTAAAGCACGAAATCAGAAGAAACCTGAAGAAGAAGTCAAGAAGACCGCATTTTTGCCGTTTTTGGCTCCACAACAGGGAAAATTAGCCGGCTCCTGAAGAGACAAAATTGACAAAATCTTCAGGCCTCCAGCAAAGATCCGACAATTAATGAAACCTGTGAAAGACGATGAAGGTCTCAGAACACCAGGCATTTATAAAAATCCGTGTGAGTGTGGGTAGTTTTATGTCGGCCAGACTGTTCGCACTATTGAACAGCGACGCATAGAACACGAGCGGTGCTTTCCATTACGCTATCCCGAAAAATCAGCTGTGATGGAACATGCTTTAGAAAACGGACACCGAATTGCTTTCGACGAGACTTCTATTATCAAACGGACCAACAGCTTCTGGGACAGCGTAATAAACGAGGCAGTAGAGATTAGAATGTCAGAAAACACCCTCAATAAAGACGGCGGTTTGCAGCTCAGTGCAGCTTGGGACCCCGTAGTTGCGGAGTTGAAGCGGACGCGGCGTACGCGCGACCAAAACATTGCCTTATATGGTCATGGAACTGAGCACCATTGACGTCACTGGCGGTGGCGCGGCTATATAAGCACGGCAATGGCCGCGAAACGACAGTCATCCACTTGACAATTGAAGAGGAGTTCTCTGTCGAAAGCTCGTGGGCAGTAAACCACATGACGCGGTTTGTAACCCGAGAAGATTTCATTAATGGATATCGCCGCGAAAACATGCACTCATATATGGGGAGATACTGTTACAATGACTGTTGTAAATGACGTAATGATAGTACTAACTTTGTATATATATATTAAGTATTAGAGTTATGTGGGCCGGCCGCGGTGGCCGAGGTGACAGAGGCGCTCCAGCCACGGTCAGCACGGCCACTACGGTCGGGGGTTCGAATCCCCCCTCGGGCATGGATATTTGTGCCGTCCTAGTTCGTAAGTAGTTCATAAGTAGTTTGTAAGTTTAGAGACTGATGACCCCGTAGTTAAGTCCCATAAACTTAACAAACATTTGATTTTTAGAGTTATGTGGAATTCAGTGTTACCACACGTATTCCGTTTGTGATTTTAGCTGTAAAAGAAAACGTAATCACGGTTTGAAACAGAATATTTGCTCCTTATTTTAGCGCAGAACAAAGTAACATGAACGAAGTCATATCTGAACTACACGAAAGGTAATACTATCTACGTTGAAAGCGTCCATAGCAACCATTTCTAAGACAAACATTTTAGTAGATAAATTGATTATAATTAATAACTTACAATATAGTCCATAAATAGTTAATAAACACTTAGAAAAACAATAAACAAGGTAATTTGTTGCAATGTATACACTTCCCTTCCGTTTCATTAAGGAACTACATTTGCCACAGGAATCTAGTACTTTCTTCGTATACGAAACTATCTGTATCAGCACGTTGTTCAGAATATTCATTATTACAGTATCCTCCCAGTTTACGTGCACATGCATCAGAAGACCACTGTTCAATTCGTTGTTACGTATTTCACGGCATGTTCACGAAATAGAACAAACACGCATTTTAGAGGGAGCATTCATATATATGCACAACTCTAAACATTGAAGAACATAGCTCTATTTAATTAATAAGAGTATCCGAAAACCTTTTGGAAAAAAGGAGAAAAAATTTTTAGGTAGTGGCGGGTTCCGTATCACTGACCATGTGCACTACACTCTAACGCGCTGCCAACTACACTACGGCGAACATTTAAAAAATGCATTATTTAATCTCGTACTATTGATGGCAGTTTTTAACTGATGCTAATATGGCATTTTAGACACTAGATGATCATTTATCGCACGAAGATATTGCGACGCCGCTACTCGAGTAGCCGGCCGCGGTGGCCGAAGGGACTGAGGCGCTTCAGTCACGGTCTCCACGGCCACTACGGTCGGGGGTTCCAATCCCCCCTCGGGCATGGATATTTGTGCCGTCCTTAGTATTAGTTGGTTCAAAAGTAGTTTGTAAGTTTGGGGACTGATGACCCCGTAGTTAAGTCCAATAAGCTTAACAAACATTTGAACATTTTGCTACTCGAGTATTCCCGTCTGAATGGGCTCAGTTGACTGCACATGCCGCGAATCTTGGTCGCAGAGTATCTCAGTCACTTGGATACTTGAGTATCCCCGTGTGAATAGGGCCAAATACAACCATTTCAATTCGATGATTGATCCAATCGGTAGAGGTCTGCGCCGATGCGGATATATCCACGGATATCCGCAGTATTTCTGACTTTGCCGATAAAATTGTGAGCGACGCGGATATCCGCGGGTTATAAGCTGATAAAGAGCGAGGTATTTGCCCAGTACATCTATCGAAATTTTAGCTGAAAGCTTCACGCTGTGGACATTCTTGGAATCCTTGCAGGAGCAAGGCAGAACGGAAGTCTGTTGTCCTCATCCCCTGGCCACAGCCACAGACAAATATATTACTCTGTGCCACAGCGGGCGTAGCTGTACCCGAGGGACCTGCGCCGCGCCTAATACTTTTACGCGACCGTGTCTTATCTGCGGCCTGTCAAATAGTTTCAGGGTGGCAAACCGGCCCACTGCCCACCATGCCAAATTTCCGCTGTCTCCATTTAGCGCTTTGTAGTGACCGACTGAGAACGTATATCGTAGTGAATACAGTGACAGTTCTTTCTTAAGATGAGCACGACAGCAATGGATACTATATTCGTGTAAAGTGTAGAGAGGTGATTTGACATTAGTGAAGGAAAACAAAGTGAAATCGTCAATTTGGAAAAAAAAAAATGATACGCATTTGATGGCAAGGAAAAGTTCAACGATATAGTGGCCTGTTTTGTGTGTAAAAAAGTATATTCTTCAAAAAATGTTCAAATGTTTGTATAGTCTATGGGACTTAACTACGGGGTCATCAGTCCCTAAACTTACAAACTACTTATGAACTAGGACGGCACAAATATCCATGCCCGAAGGGGGATTCGAACCCCCGACCGTAGTGGCCGTGCAGACCGTGACTGGAGCGCCTTAGTCTCCTCGGCCACCGCGGCCGGCAGTATATTCTTCCAGTGGACACAAAAGTAAAATTTAAAATTTGCTGAAACATTTGTGTGAGACAGGATAAAGAAGCATAATTACTTATTTATTACCCCTACATCGATTGTTACCTCAAGAAAGGAATATGTGCACCAAATTTGTTTAAAATCGGCCCTGTGGTTTAGCAGGAGATGTGCAACATTGTCGCGTGATGCAGCATTTTACCGCGCATTTAATTGTTTATTTTGTCCTGTCTCCTGAACTATGTGTCTTACAGCCATCTACTTATGTCAATAACCATGGCGAAACTGCAAGCAATATGTTGGCAAAGTTTCATCGCAACCGAATGAACAGTACAGCCACGCATAAAATATGAATAACATACAAAAATTCGTTGTTTGTTGTGGCCATTTGAGCAGCAGCTGAATATTATGTATTTCACTGTCCTGTTCTTAAAGAAAACGCCTTTTGCTACTGCAAATGAAGGGTTTTTATTTTTAAAATTCACCTATATGCGTTTCGCCTTTGTCACAAGGCATCTGAGTCTGGGAGAGGCGCAGCGATGATGCCGTGGCGATAGAAAAGGTTATAATGGAACTGCCATAGGGATTTAAATTAGTGCAAGGTTCATCTTTTTATTCTGATTTAATTTCGTAAAAATTTTTCTAATTTTGGATTGGGGTCAAGGATGGTTATTCTGGATTGCGGTCAAGGATAGTTAAAATTTCGTGAAGAATTATTTGAGCCGGCCGCGGTGGCCGAGGGGACTGAGGCGCTCCATTCACGGTCTGCACGGCCACTACGGTCGGGGGTTCGAATCCCCCCTCGGGCATGGATATTTGTGCCGTCCTTAGTTGTAGGTAGTTCATAAGTAGTTTGTAAGTTTAGGGACTGATGACCCCGTAGTTAAGTTCCTTAAGCTTAACGAACATTTGAACATTTTTGAATTATTTGACTGATAGGAATTACTAAATAAATGGTGGAATTAGTTTGGATGTTTTAAAGATTTTGAAAGCTACTTTGAGTTGATGTTGGCAGCAGATACACTATAAAAAGAGTCGGAGTTTACCTTACTATCACTCCTTTAACAGATCAATTCATTCTGATGTTGTAGCTGAAATAAAATGCATATTTATTAAGGTAAATCACCATCATGAAATGGTTCTGGACTGGTTACGCGATCTGTTTCGTGCACCTGATCGTGCGTTAAATTTTAGGTCAGTGTCCAGTCGTACGTTACGGTGAAAATCCAAACTGAGAATTATAGGACTTGGGATATTTAACATGACAAGGAAAAAAAACGCGATTGCAGGTTCTGAAATGCTCATTAATTTAGAATGGTATTGATTTTGTTTGAAGGTTAATAAATTTAGCAACAGTCACTGCACGAATATTCGTCAGGCATAGTGGCGTCCAAACCCTTTACACAACTTAACGGGGCTGAATTACTTCGCCAGTTGTCAATTGCGCAGACTGAAATGGAAAAATGCTCGTTATGTTAAATTTCGGTAACATTTTTACGGTTTATTTTACAAATGATGATACTATACTCACATTGGTAGCACATGGATAACAGGAGCCGACACAGATTCGTCTAAACAGTTAGGAAGATAGAACAGACAAATGAAGAGGAACGCTGTTCTTTCTCTCGTGTCCAGAAAAACAAGGGAATAATGATAAGGTTTCAGAGTTATACGAGAGAGAAATAATCGCTCCGAGATAAAATATACCTTCGGTTAATTTTTTTTTTTTTTTTTTATCGTTTCAAGGTACTCAAGTCGTTCGTCTGCCGGTAGTCTATTAACGCCAAATCGCGCCGCACTGCCATAACTGATACGTTGTCAGTACGTTCCACATTAATATCTGCGGCTATTTCATGCAGTTTTGTTTGTTTGTAAGCCTTGACAACTCTACGCAAACTGCGCTGCTCTCGGTCATAAAATGCAGCCGCTGGACAGTGCGTTTTCCGTGGCGAGATAATGCTTGAAATTTGGTACTCTCGGCACATTTTTTGACAGTATGGAACACAGGATTACTTAACGATGTTCGAAATGGAATGTCCCGTACGCCTAGATCCGTGAGCGACGCGAGATATAAGCGAACTACGCGGCTGCGCGTAGCGCCATGAGGACGGGGGAGGGGGGGGGGCGAAATAGTCGCGGCGGAGTGCCCGAGCGCATTGAGGCGCTATGCTCCGATGCGCGAGGTCGTTCCCCGTCGGGGGCTCGAATCCTCACTCGGACATGGATGTTTGTGTTCTCTTTAGAATAAGGTAGTTTATAAGTAATTTGTAAGTTTAGGGACTGATGACCCCGCAGTTAAGTCCCATAACCTTAACAAACATTTTAACATTTGCGTCAAAATATCAAGTCAGGTGCTCCCGAAGCCTGTAAGCACCTTCTAACCGTTTTGAGTGATGGAGGAGACTGTGACGTGAACGGAGATGATCCGTTTGGAGAACTGCAAATTTTTCTACTAATGATACCCCCCCCCCCCCCCCCTGGAAGTCACACAGCTGGAGCCTTGTCTGTCATAACCAAACGTGGTTATGTAGACATTATTCCAAATGCTTTTGTTGCATTGAGGATTCTGCTAACACTCCCGATATTAGTGGCCAGCGGCGAAAGAAGTTTTTCGAAGTGAAAACTTTTATAAAGACATACTTGCGATCAACTTTAAGCCAAGAGCACTTAAGTGATCTAGCTACTTTGGCCATTGAAAATTGTTTGTTAAATGAAATGGAAACAGATTTGCTGCTGAACGCGTTTTCTAAATTGAAACCCAGGAAAATCTCGTTTTAATTTTAAAGATTTTAACAGTGAGTAACAAACAAAAATAATTGTCGTTCTATGTTACAATAATAATAATAATGTAATTACGAGGGGGAGTTGGAAAATAAGTTTGCCCTATAGACTGCGGGCAGAGTTATGAATGAAAGGAAAATGTAGCCGGTCGCGGTGGCCGAGCGGTCTGCGGTGCGCGAGTCACGTTCGGCACGGCCAGTACGTTCGGGGTGTCGAATCCCCCCTCGGGCATGGATATTTGTGTCGTCCTTAGAATTAGCCAGTTCATAAGTAGTTTCTAGGTTAAGTCCCATAAGCTCTACAAACATCTGAACATTTTTGAAAAGAAATAGAATGAGACATTGAAGATAAGAGATATCTTTATTTTTCTACATAATTTCCAAAAACATTGAGACATTTGTCAAACCGCTTTATAAGCTTCAAAACGCCGTCCAGGGAAAAAATCAGGGCGTTGCATTCAGAAGAAGCGTTTTACGGATTTGGGCGAAAGTCAACACAGCAAGTTCACTTGCACGTGCAATACACCGATACACCATTGGGTAGAGGCATGTATATGGCAATGACTTTCTGTTTCGGATTGTGACAGGGGATGAAACGTGGGTCCACCATTACACGCCCGAATCAAAGGCCACATCCATGGAGCGGAAACATCCCCATAGCCTGTCCGAAAGAAGTTCGAAAGCACTCCGTCTGCTACTCAACGTTTTCTGGGACGCCCAAGGAATTTTCTTACTGGATTTTTTGGAGGCACTCTGTCGAAATTGAAAGAGGTGATTCGGAAAAAGGTGCCTGGCCTTCTCAGTTCTGGCGTTTTGCTGTTGGATGACAATGCGAGGCCACACTCTGCGACGGCAACGCCAAACCATATTGCAACTCTTAGTTGGGAGCGCCTACACCATCCGCCATACAGTCCTGAACGCGCACCAAGTAACTTCCATCTGTTTCTAGCTTTGAAGGAGACTCTCAGCGGAAGACGCTTTGGAAGCAATGCTGACGTCCGACAAGCTGTTCAACGCTTCTTCCGTATGCAACGCCAAGATTTTTTCCTTGGACAGCTTTTTGAATCTTATAAAGCGGTATGACGATGTCTTAATGTACTTAGAAATTATGTAGACAAATAAAGATATTTCTTATCTTTAATGTCTCATTCTATTTTTTTCCTTTCATACGAAACTCTGACCATATCTCCTCATTTTACAGCTATGTTAACAGGTCATGGGCAACTGAAAGCCTACAATCAGCGGTTCAAAACAATTGAAGACGGTACGAGCACATGTAACAGTGCTGTCCAAACTATTGACCACGTGCTTTTTGACTGCTGCAATTTATTGAAAGAGAGGGACCATCTCAGGAAAAAAATAGCTGCCAAAGGAGGAGGATGGCCCGTCAGTAATTATGACTTAGTACATAAATTCACTACAGACTTTTACAATTTTTGCAATTCAATAAGATTTCCTGATTTATAAAATTGTTTGTTCCTTTGTAAACCCTGTCAACTTATATACTGTACTTGTGTTTGCAAAAATATTTGATGTAACCGCCTTAATCTAACTATTAAACATGTAATATTACTATGTAATGGGGCATGTTAAATAATAAATAAATAAAAAATAAACAGTCGACAGGGGAAACTTATTTCTCAACACCCTCGTAAATGTTTGCTTTTAAGCTGTTTTCGTGGACTTTTACTTTTTGGCCACATAAGACATATCTAGAATAAATAGTAAAGGTACTTAGTAAAGGCCGGCCGTGGTGGCCGCGGGGACTGAGGCGCTCCAGTCACGGTCTGCACGGCCACTACGGTCGGGGGTTCGAATCCCCCCTCGGGCATGGATATTTGTGCCGTCCTAGTTCGTAAGTAGTTCATAAGTAGTTTGTAAGTTTAGGGACTAATGACCCCGTAGTTAAGTCCCATAGACTATACAAGCATTTTGAACTTAGTAAAGGTACTTTGATGAGTGTAGGGGGAGGGGGGGCGCCAAAATGGTCTTTCCTTACACTAGAAACACCAAGAGCCGATTCTGCCTAAATCAAACTACCAATCCGCACTCAAAATCTGTTAATTTCTGTCGACGGCCTCAATCATATCGGAAACGTTTCCTCATGACTCACTGTAGTACCAATGCCAGCTCTGCCAATGCACAGTCCTTTTATACCTTACGCACACATATTACCGCCATGCGCACACATTTCTATCTCCTGATTTTGTCACTTGAGTATAAATCAGCTTCACATTTCTTCCCCTGATAAAGCGGACGAGGCGTGCTTCCGCCGGCTGGCAGTGTGTCGTGTGTACGAGTGGCGGTCTTGAGCAACAGCTCAGCTCGTCTGCTGCCCGCAAAAAAACGCAGGCGCAGCCGTCGATTCGTCGAAAGTAGCGGCTCGCCGCGTGCCTCTCTCGCCGGTGATTTTCCCTGAGCCTTCGCAGAACGTATAAGCGTGTTTTGTTTCCCCTGTTAAGAACTGGGTCACCGGGAGCGCTCACTCAGACCAGTGAACGTGGAGGAGAGCTGCGTTACTCTGCTTCAAACTGAGGTGTCAAAAGTCATGGACTAGCGATACGCATAGATACAGATGTCAGTAGTATCATTAGCGCTCTACAAGGTGGAAAAAACGATGTATTGTCTGATCTGTTATTTGTACTCCGTGATACATGTGAAATTTTTTTCGACGTGATTATGGCCGCACGATGCGAATCAGCAATTCGGAACGGTACTTGGATTTAGGCGAATGGGACATTCTATTTCGGAAATAGTTAGGGGATTCAGTATTCCGATATCCACACAGTGTCATTGTATGCCGAGAATAACAAATTTCAAGCATTTCTCATCAGCAAGGAGATCGCAGTGATCGACGGCCTGGCCTTAAAATGATCGAGAGCAGCGGCGTTTGCGTAGAGTTGTCAGTGCTAACAGTCATGCAGTACTGCGTGAAATAACCGCATAAACCAATGTGCGACGTACGACGAACTTATCCATTAGGACAGTGCGGCTCGAGTGCCTTTATTACCTAATGCGTCTCCCCTGGGCTCGTGGCCACGGCGTTTGGATCCTAGGCAACTGGGAAACTATGGCTTGACCAGGTAAGTCCCGATTCCAGTTGATAAGACCTGATGGTAGGGTCGGGTATGGATTTAAGCTCTCAACAAGGCCTTGTGGGATCAGGTGACCGCTCCATAATGGCGTGGGCTGGGAATTGACCACTCTTTGCTCCAGCTGCCCCAATCATTGATAGTAAATAGTAACGTTTTGGCACTTGGAAACCGCCGGCCGATGTGGCCGAGGGGACTGCGGCGCGCCAGTCACGGTCTGCACGGCCACTACGGTCGGGGGTTCGAATCCCCCCACGGGCATGGATATTTGTGCCGTCCTTAGTGTTAGCTAGTTAATAAGTAGTTTGTAAGTTTAGGGACTGATGACCCCGTAGTTGAGTCCCATAGGCTATACAAACATTTGAACATTTGAGCACTTGGAAAACATTTTAGTCTTTCTTTGACGTCATGTTCCTAACAACAATGGAATTATTATGGATGACCATCCATGATTTCACCGATATACAACTCTTCACTATTGGTTTGAAGAACATTCTGGACAACCTAGAGGATGCTTATTAAGTACGATACAGCATCGCTTTTTAGAGCCATACCGGAGTGTTTTGATTTAAACACTATTTTACCTAATTATTCTTTTTCATAAGTAGTTTAATTTCCCTTGAGAGACTTTGTAGATGAAATCTATGTCTGTATCGTCGCCATTGCATGCGTGTCTATTGACATATAATCTTATATGTTTAAATGAGCAATTCTTATATTAGCTATCTCGGAAACGGCTCTAACAATTTCGATGAAATTATGTATTTACACTTTTTTTTTTCTTTTGAAGTTCACCTACATAGTTGTATTTTTCATAATAACGCTATTTTCCAAAATTATATTAATTTCGCGTTTTTCGGATCACAGAAGATAAGTCAGCCTCGAAAACGCAGTGAGTAGCACTATGTAACAGGAAAAAAAAATCCCGAGCAACGCTCGGTCATCCGATACTGAGTACTGATTTGAAAAGTGATATTGTAACTGAGGTACTGCTCAACAAAATTTCCACGTGGATCCACCTTCTTTCGTGGTTGTAAAGTTAATTTTAGCCTGGGCATTCCAGCACCTACGAATGGAGCAATCTGGGTTTAACTTGCTTTTGTATATTGTAAAAATGCTTCGCTTTGTGGACTGGAGTCTTTCGCTGATAGATGTTATTACATACAAAACCTGGCATTATAGTGTTGAGGTACCCAACTCACCTAAACCTAATTATATATATTCAAATGTGCCTTTTACTTTGTATATCCAATCTTATCGTAAAGTTTCAAATGAGTATTGTAAAACGAGTTGGTCCATAGAATGTATTTGACGGGTGACGTACCATCAGACGTTCAGACCAATATTATCCACATAACTCCGAAGGTAGCAACGGTAGATAAAGCAAGAGAATCACCACAGAATCAGATTGAAAGCTCATGGATCCAAATTGCTGACAGGAATATTACCCATAACAGTGAAAAAGGAAATTGAAGCTCTCCCAGATGACAGTTATTTCGGCTTTATGAAAGATGAATGCACGTGATACGCAGTTCTAACATTTAACTTGACAGAGGAAGTAACACAGAAATTTCAAGGCACCTTCACACACCGGTGGCTAACCAAAATACAACACCAAGAAGGACCAGAGACATCACATCAAAATTTATTTGGAAGATAACATGTCGTACAAAGATCACATGACTGAAAATACAGTCCAAGGTGGTGAGGAAGATGATGTAACCAGTATTGTTGTCACCATAGCTACAAGTAAATGCTGATACAAATTTTGGGCTTTCAATGAAAGGCCCTGTGTATGTGAATAGCAGTACATGTTGCTTCCACATTTTGCCAAGTTGATTTGACGTAGCAGAGGGTGGTGTATCAATCATTGACCAGACGATGTCGATTAGCGAGATATCGGGGAGCCCAAAGCAACCGCCGTCGGGGGTTCGAATCCCACCCAGGGCATGGATGTTTGTGTTGTTCTTAGGTTAGTTTACCTCAGTTTAAGTAGTTTGTAAGCTACGGACTGATGACCATGCAGTTAAGTCCGATAGATTTACAAACATTTGAACCCAAAGCAACAATACTGCACCATGCCGAGTGTGTATTGTACTGTATCAATGGGGCTGTTGTCAACTACGAAGGTACAGGCGGACAACAGGCTCCCACACTTCCGAGATGTCATGTTGGTTGATTAGTGTAAAGGTAATGCCTTATAAGGGGTTGCGAGAGTACCAACCCAAACCATAATACCGGTTGTAGGTCCAAATGGCGATGTATTAGGCAACAAGTCAATAGTCTCTCACCACGTTGTCTCCAGACTCAAATGCAGTCATCATGGTACTGCAGGCAGACTCGAGATTCAAGGAAGTTGTTGTTATTGTTGTTACCGACGAATCTCGATTCTGTCTGCATAAGCAGGATGGTCTGGGGACACCTGGTGAGAGACTGTAGAACTGTTGACTAACGCATCCCCATACTGGCCATGCACCAGTATTATGGTTTGGGGTGGTATTGCATCTTCAGATGCCGGTACACTAACCAGCCAGCCTTGGTTACATCTCTCAAGTGTTGGAGCCTGTTGTCCTCCCATACCTGCCGATGATCACAATGAAACAAGATAATGCGTGATCACGTGTGGCGTGCTCTGTTCAAGGTTTCTTAGTCGCTCATCGTTTGTCATTCCTGACTTGGTCTCCCTGTTCTCTAGATCTTTAGATTATGGATATCATTTGGTCGATGATTGTTGAAGGACTGATCTGGGATACACCACTCTATGCTACACCTGATCAACTTTGGCAATATATGGAAGCAGCAGCAAAGCGCGCATAACAAGGGTTACATGTGGCAATGGTGACAACATTCAATACTGATGTTATCATATCACTCTTTTCACACAGAGCTGTTTTATTATTTTTTTCCTTCAATCATGTGATCTTTGTACAGTACGTTATTTTCCAAATAAATTTCCTTCATGGTGTTGCAGTTCGGATGGTCAGCAGTGAAGACTTTATGAACCTAGAGAAATCGTCCAACATGGTGCAAGACCTTCGAGATTCTCATAAAGATAGCTGTAAGAAATCTAGAAACAAGAATAGTGTTAAATAAGTGCAAGAATCAAGATTGAAGCATACAATGGCGCATCAATCGGGGAGAAGGGGGGGACAGGAGAGGCAGTCGCCCGTCCCCCCACCACTACCCCCTAATATTTTTGATGACAGCCATTTTTGCCTTCGAATGAAGCATCTCGTAACACCTACTACATTCTGTCCCCTCCTTTCGTCCTATTTTTCAATCACACCTTGCCCCCTCCCCCCAGACCAAAGTCCTGGATTCGCCAAGACGAAGTCAGTAAATAGGTTTCCTTGCCCCCCCCCCCCCCCTTTTTAAAGAAATATTTGGTACGCCACTGGAAGCATAAGAATGACAGACTAAAACTAAGTGCTACGTTAAAAAAAGGTCTCAAGAATGTTTGTAAACCTATTGGACCCAACTGTTATGATCATCAGTCCCTAGACTAACAAACCACTAAATCTAACTTACAATGAGGACAACACACATACACACATACCCGACAGAGGACTCGAACCTTCGGCAGGAACGGCCGCCCAGTCCGTCCATTGCGCGCGGCTACTCTTTCTCCTTTGCTGTTCAGTTTGTACATTAAAGAAGCAATATTCAGTGAAAGTGAGAAAGATTTTTAGGTCCTGTTGAAACGTATGAACAAATTAATGAGCACACACTATGGATTCCAAATAAATCGAATAACTATGAAAGTAATGAGAGTAGTAGAAATAAGAATAGCGAAAAACTAACTTGGTGACCAACAAAGTGGCGAACGAATTCGAAATATTTGAGCGTTTTCGATCGCCTCAGGGCATTGAAATATATTCAATGGAAAAGCTAAAAATTTGTGCTGGGCCAGAATTCTAACCCGAATATCCTGCTTCGGGCCAACGGTCGCCTTAACCAATTAGGCTATCCAGGCACGCTTCCCTTCCAACCCAAATTCTCAGCTTGTAGAACACTACGATTGTAGTAGTGCTCCCTGCCCATTACCTCCTCTTGCTCGCAGTCTACACTGTATTATCGCAAGGGATCACGCGTATTAATGCGTCCGCATTGAAATTGTCAGCTTCCTGATAGGATAATTTACAATTATTGATATGGTGTCTGTTCTCTGCAGTTGACAATTTTAGTTGGAAGGAAAGCGCTCCTGGATAGCTTAATTGGTGCCGGGCGCCGTGGCTCAGCACGCCCTCTGTAATAAAAAATAAAATAAAAAACTAAGCCAAGAACACAGGAAACAGGAAAAAAGGTTAAAGCAGCCGTTTGCAAGAAACGGGAAATCATAGTTCGAATCCCAGTCTAGCACAAATTTTCAACTTTGCCATTTGATACATTCCAATGCCCTGAAACAGTCGAAATTCTTAAATATTTCGAATTCATAAAAATACCGCCGTTAATGTCAACAAATGGTGTCTATTATTCGGAAATGTCCGAAAAGAAGAGGCACCATATCAATACTGTAAAATAGGCAAAGTTTAGAAATTTAGGTACGTTGAATGTAAAGTAATATGATGAACGAGGCAGGGGAGAACCGCAAGCAAAGAGATTAGACATGGTCAAAAGAAATCTACAAGCCTCAAACATCGACTGTAATTTGAGGAAGAAAGTTCTGGGAAAGTAGGTTTTGAAGCACAGTGTTGTACAGTGAATTATTAACTGTGGGAAAACCGGAAAAGTAGAGAATTTAATAGTTTGGGATGTGGTGTTACAGAGAAATGTTGAAAAATAGCTGGATTGATTAGATAAAAAGGAAGATGCAGGTTCTCCGCAGAATCAAAAGTACACGAATATGTGGGAAACATTGAGTAGAGGTGCTCGAAAATAGGTAATGGACCTACTAGATAACATCAGAAGTTCAATGAGGTTTTTCGTGGATGATGCTTTAGTATACAAATTAGGGAATCAGTTGAGATATCTAGGTTCTGAAGTTCGGCAGAATGAACTTCACTATGGCCATTAAAATTGCCACACCAAGAAGAAATGCAGCTGATAAACGAGTATTCATTGGACAAATATATTATACTAGAACTGATATGTGATTACATTTTCACACAATTTGGGTGCGTAGATCCTGAGAAATCATTACCCAGAACAACCACCTTTGGCCGTAATAATGGCCTTGATACGCCTGGACATTGAGTCAAACAGAGCTTGAATGGCGTGTATAGGTACAGATGCCCATGCAGCTTCAACACGATATAACAGAATAGTGACTGGCGTATTGTGACGAGCCAGATGCTCGGCCACCATTGACCATACGTTTTCAATTGGTGACAGATCTGGAGAATGTGCTGGCCAGAGCAGCAGTCGAACTTTTTCCGTATCCAGAAAGGCCCCTACAGGACCTGCAACATGTAGGCGTGCATTATCATGCTGAAAAGTATGGTTTCGCAGGGATCGAATGAAAGTTAGAGCTACGGGTCGTAACACATTTGAAATGTAACAGCCACTGATCAAAGTGCCGTCGATGCGAACAAGAGGTGACTGAGACGTGTAACCATACCATCTCGCCGTGTGATACGCCGGTATGGCGATGAGGAATACACGGTTCCAATGTGCGTTCACCGCGATGTCGCCAAACACAGATGCGACCATCATGATGCTGTAAACAGAACCTGAATTCATCCGAAAACAAAAATGACCTTTTGCCATTCGTGCACCCAAGTTCGTCGTTGCGTACACCATCGCAGGCGCTATTGTCTGTGATGCAGCGTCAAGGGTAACCGCAGCAATGGTCTCCGAGCTGATAGTCCATGCTGCTGCAAACGTTGTCGAACTGTTTGTGCAGATGGTTTTTGTCTTGCAAACGTCCCCATCTGTTGTCTCAGGGATCGAGACGTGGCTGCACGATCCGTTACAGCCATGCGGGTAAGAAGCCCGTCATATCGACTGCTAGTGATACAAGGCCGTTGGGATGCAGCACGGCGTTCCGTATTGCCCTCCTGAACCCAGCGATTCTATATTTTTTTAACAGTTATTGGATCGCGACCAACGCGAGCAGCAATGTCGCGATTTTCGATAAACCGCAATCGCGATAGGCTACAATCCGCTTTATCAAAGTCGGAAACGTGATGGTACGCTTTTCTCCTCCTTACAAGAGGCATCACAACAACGTTTCACCAGGCAACGCTAGTTAACTGCTGTTTGTGTATGAGAAATCAGTTGGTAACTTTCCTCATGTCAGCACATTGTAGGTGTCCGGTGCCAACCTTGTGTGAATGCTCTGAAAAGCTAATCATTTACATATCACAGCATCTTCTTCCTGTCGGTTAAATTTCGCGTCTGTAGCACGTCACCTTCGTGATGTCGCAATTTTAATGGCTAGGAGTGTATCTTCCTTTGCTGCGACACTGCACTTATAATTTTGTACATTATCCAAGACAGCCTTATTTCTTATACATTCTCCGATAAATATGACTTGTTTTTAGAAAAAAGAAGATGGACAGAGAGAGAAGGGATAGGAGAAGTACTAACTTAAGGCAGGAATAAATAAATAAATACCCGCGAAAAGACGGGTTTTCAGCTAGTTACTTTGTAAGTGCCAGTCAACCATAGTGTAGAATACCAGAGAACTTTTTTTACGGGTGAAGCAAAACTTTTTTTTATGTGCGGTACATGTAAGAATAAAGTGGAATGAGCACACGGAGATTGCAAAGGAGAAAACTACTAACCAGCTCAGATTCACTGTTACAGTTATGCAGAAATTCAGTTTTTCATCAACTAAAAGAAGTACAATACTCCCTTGTTTCCTATTTACAAATAATTTCCGAATATGTGATGTCTTCGACACAACAAATAAGCAGCACACTATGCAGTTCTGCTAATGACTCAATTACTTTGTCAGGACGAAATCGTACACAAAGCCGGCCGCGGTGGCCGAGGTGACTGCGGCGCTCCAGTCACGGTCAGCACGGCCACTACGGTCGGGGATTCGAATCCCCCCTCGGGCATGGATATTTGTGCCGTCCTAGTTCGTAAGTAGTTCATAAGTAGTTTGTAAGTTTAGGGACTGATGACCCCGTAGTTAAGTCCCATAAGCTTTACTAACATTTGAACATTTTCGTACACAAACGTCCTACGTATTCCAGGGAGGCATCGCACGTGAGACGGTAAACTATATTTTATAGTATCGTGGAACTAGTTTCAGTTCACCGGAAGTCCTGATATGCGTCTCTGATGGAGCACAGTTATCAGAGTAGAGAAACCTGGTTCACTTTGCAAGTAATACATCATTTCTCGTTCCAAATGCAAGGAGAGCTTCAAGGCGGGCAGCGGTTCAACGAACTGAAATCCTGTGCCACACAACTCATCATAAAAATCGTCAGTCCCCTCAACTGTCGTATCAGGCAGTCTCGAGATACAACTGATAGTATTTCATATTTATTACCTTCAAAATAGTTGAATGCCGTTCAACACAATCGATTAAAACATGATACCTAGAAACATCACTCAGAAATGTGAATATTCCCACTCGAAGACATCAGCCACTCAGCACTTGTAAATGAGTTTACATTTGCAAACGCAACACTCGCGAAGGTGTAACTGTTTATTGTTTTATTAGATGTTAACAGCCACACCGGTCGTGCTGTCGAGTATATGTTGCAAGGTAATTGAATTTGAATACCTGTATCATGAATAATGTATCGGACGTCTGTTAACTCTATTTTCATATTCATGAAGCCGAAATGTTAGATAATTGGTAATATATTCACATAAAGTGTCCTGTCAGGAGAAGGGCCACGGTTCAGCCAAGAGGGGACACAGCCCCAGAATTTTACTCCCATTACGAATAATTGCTCGCTGGCCGTATTGGTAAAATGAAAAGTGTACATTTTAGTGATATAAAGATCAATACGACGCATCGTAAAGACAAAGGAATGTGATTGACTGTTCTATTTTTCTACTCGGGTGTCCCCCACACACGACGTCCCTCTTCTTTGCGTCTAAATGTTCAAATGTTTGTTAAGCTTAAGGGACTTAACTACGGGGTCATCAGTCCCTAAACTTACAAACTACTTATGAACTACCTACAACTAAGGACGGCACAAATATCCATGCCCGAGGGGGGATTCGAACCCCCCGACCGTAGTGGCCGTGCAGACCGTGACTGAAGCGCCTCAGTCCCCTCGACCACCGCGGCCGGCTCTTTGGGTCTCCCCCCCTCGCTCAGCGACCCTCTTTTTGACAGTGCAGACACCCCGTTTACCACCCCTCTCCCCCCCTTACATCAGGTGCTGATGCCAAAGCAGTAAACTGCAGTTACGAGCAAACAATTACTGCAAATATCTTTTGCTTCATAAAAAAAATCCTTAAAGAACGACTTATTTCTATTTGTTCATATGTGAGATTACTATCTTACATGTTTAAATATTACATGTTTAAATTAAATATTAAGTTTGTGACATAACTCAAAAGATGTATTATAACGACTGCCGCTTAGTTTACCACCAAAAGTCCGCCTATCAAATCGACCGCTGGTCGCAGTCGACCACTTAAGGCAATTATGGGACCTTGAGCTCCATCCATCAAAAAGATAAAATAAAGCGTCTGTTACTTTCCGGTTATCTCTCGTTCTTCAGAGCTTACTGCATAATTACTTTTAGCAAGTGCACGGATAAAATACAGATCACACTTCAGACGCCGGCCGCGGTGGCCGAGGGGACTGAGGCGCTCCAGTCACGGTCTGCACGGCCACTACGGTCGTGGGTTCGAAACCCCCCTCGGGCATGGATATTTGTGCCGTCCTTAGTATTAGTTAGTTTGTAAGTAGTTTGTAAGTTTAGGGACTGATGAACCCGTAGTTAAGTCCCATAGACTTTACAAACATTTGATTTTTTTGAACACTTCAGATAATAATGCACAGGGGGTCGTTTGATTCAGGAAGGTTTCTATCATGTCAGCTAATGCTCATATTTGCTGTCTATATAATTTGAGAAGGATATCAACAAGACAATACTACTAGCTCGAATCCCAAAACTATTGAGACTTTCTAGGAAAGGATCATTTGTGTTTCACAGATGTGAGAGCATAATCAAAATTTAGTTCGAAGTGCATAGAATTAAACAGCCTAAAATTGTATACCAATTAGGTTCCTTTCAGAGCACGCTGATGCCGTAGATACAACCGCTCGTTCGACGAAAGATCCGTATCCAAAGACTGGAAAGTTTATAACGCTATTGCCCAATTTTGACAATTTTTGGTAATAATTCATTTTTTATGTTATGTAAAACACTAAATTTCATGTATATTAGAATCCATCACACTACTGTATGGTATTTGATTTATGTAATCCACATGTTTTGTATGTCTTATGAATATCTACGCCATGTTTATTTTTGTAAATTATTTTGTAATTTTTAACTTGCATTGGTAATGTCATTTTTATTTTTGGACCGTTTAATGTATGTGAATATTATTAAATTGTAATATCTCACGACCAGCATGCTATGAGAAAGATGCAGTGATTCCACTGTGAACGGAGTTCCGTTGCGAGTGAAAAGGTGGCGTTGGTGCGCAGCTAAGGTAGTGGACAATAGTCAATCTGAGGTTGGAGCTCACGGCAGCAAGGTGTCGGAAGGAGCAGGCAGGTCACAGTAGTAGCTTGCAGGCAACGAGCAGTGGCAGACTTGTGCTACCGTGTTTTCTGGGCCAAATATCTGTTCACTGGAGGCAGAAGACCAATCTACCTTCAGTGGCCTTGGTGGACGAGCAACTGTAATGGTAGCATTCATACTGTCTGCATGTGGAGTTAAATGGAAGTTAATGGAAACCGCCGTTATAATGCCTGCACATAGCCTGCGCGCAAAGTAAATATGAGCTATATACACTGCGTCTCCACCTTACCACTACTCCGTATTAATAACAGGTCACAACAGTTATTATTATTTTGTAACTGGTGGACGAGAACTTTAATAATGTGTCTTGGTTATTTTCAATAGAGGTTACTTTCCTGTAAATAATAATAATAATAATAATAATAATAATACTAGTGTGTACGTAACCTTAATTTATCAAAATGTTCAAATGTTTGTTAACTGTGAAAAGAGTATTATCGCTGATGTCAGCCCACTCGACTCCCACACTCTAGAAATTTCAACCCTGCCTCCAAAGCCACCTCAATCAGTTTACCTCTTATGTAACCAATGACTACTCAAGAAGATTAAACCTTCCAAAATGTTCAAATGTTTGTAAAGTCTATGGGACGTAACTATGGGGTCATCAGTCCCTAAACTTACAAACTACTTATGAACTACTTACGAACTAGGACGGCACAAATATCCATGCCCGAGGGGGGATTCGCACCCCCAACCGTAGTGGCCGTGCTGACTGTGACTGGAGCGCCTCAGTCACCTCGGTCACCGCGGCCGGCTTTAATTTATCCTAGGTCACAAAACCTAGTAGGAATCCTCTCCTGCAAAGATTTCTTGTCCGAGTTATCCAATTTTATTAAGAGCAGCAACCAATTTTAATTGTGTAAATTTTGTGTAGAACCTTTCTTTTCAAATTTGCTTAATTTTGAAATAACATTGCTTTGTATGGTTCATCCGTATAGAAATTCCAAGTGCAATATATGATGCTGCAACTATGTATTTCATTGCACAATGGATAAAAGTTCAATTACATTTTGCCATATAACTACTTATAATTAGCTCATTTCTTTTAAATAGTTCAGATATTTGTGTGGCATTAGCCAAAATTTGTGAAGGTGTTTTTGTAAATCATCAGTACAGTTTAAGTGATCTCATTCTAGATTCAAGGTTAGTAAATTTAACTGATAAATCCATTCAGTAAAGTGTTACCTAAAGATAGCAATTTTTGACAGAATCAAAGTAATCATTTGTTTCATGGTAGGCAGAAAGACTTAATAATTTTCAGCAAAGTGATATCTACTAGTAAGTGTTGTCTATGTAGGCCTTTGAATAGAGGTCATAATAACTAATTTCCTACTTACTTGTAAAGAGCATTAGGAACAGCACTAACCGTAAATTCAGTAGATATTTTGTATTTTTTCGTTACTACTAAATTATGAGTTTTTCAGTAATTTTATTTATGAATGACACTTATACTGCATTTATGCATCCCATGCTATACTCTTTATAGTATCAGAAAGTAACTGATGAGGTAAGCCTTGTCTTTACACTAATTTAAATAGTTCCTGCTTTCATTTGAATCTTAATTACTTCTGTGATTGGTTTTATTTTTTTATTTTTATGAACCTGATGACAAAATTCTTTCACTATACATTTATTGAATACCAAGCTTCCAAATTTAACTGTTTTTCCTTTTTTCTATTTTTTTTTTTTTTTTTTTTTTTTTTTGTAATTTTATTACTGCTTGGTATTCTCATGCATTATTAGGCTGTCAACCTTGTATATTTTTTTATTAATGAATTATGCTATTAATAAATTTAATTAGTACAGCAATAGTATTTCATTCGTGCATAAACCAATTTCACACTTCATAGTAACCAAATTCCCTTCGACTGCCGTATTCTACATCTGTTTCAAGCATAGCTATTGCCTCCCACAATTTATTTCGTGTTCAGGTAAATCTTTGGAGAGTTTCAGTCCAAGTCTTGTCCTTAGGCTAGCACGAGTGCCACTCTTGTTCTATTAATCGCGGTCGTGTCACAAGTTGCATAGGTCACTCTGTTACTCAAGAAAGGCAACAGGAGCGATCCGCAAAATTGTTTCTCTACTGTACGCAGAACACAATGTTGTTAAATGGTCCCACTCCATCGACGTTTCTTAAACGAAGTAAGGGGACTACAGCATAATCACGATAAACACTTCCATAATATAGCACTTCATTGTTGCCACTTCACGTGGTGGTAGGAAACGCTGTTTAGAAATACGTCAAACTCAAAACTTCCATCGGAATACAACAGAGTATAGCGTTATAGCGTGATTCATCCCCCTTAAGGCTCGTTTCAGCCGTACATTGTCCAGTGGCGTCGACCTTTACGCCAACTCAAGAGTCGCTTAGAACCGACTACAAGAATTTGTGGCTGTTGAGCTGTCCGAGAGTTATACCCCATTATTTTTAACTATGGACTATTTTTTTTTCTTTTTTACATACACCCTCTCCTATGTTCGACGATCCCTGTCTTTTAATAGACAGCTGATGGGGTTAGGGTTGAAATGTCCATGACCGATTTGTTACAAAATCAAATGTTTGTTAAGCTTATGGGACTTAACTACGGGGTCATCAGTCCCTAAACTTACAAACTACTTATGAACTAAGGATGGCACAAATATCCATGCCCGAGGGAGGATTCGAACCCCCGACTGTAGTGGCCGTGCAGACCTTGACTGGAGCGCCTCAGTCCCCTCGGCCACCGCGGCCGGCGATTTGTTACACAAATGATATCCAATGACTATTCCATTTCTGCAGTCAATGACCACTACTGACCGACCGACCGATTTTGTTGTTAATGCTTCTTTACTTACAACTACTTGTGTATAGCTCGTGAATGAGTGGTTCACAATGAACACTTCACAGTTCTCACACTTCATACCGCATACACAAACTATATTGACACGTGGCACAATGGCTGATAGAAGCTACCGTCAAGGTACTTCCCATTTACGGCTACTCCCATAAACAATCGCGCTTGTGTATACTTAGTTTGCATGCGCAGCAACAGTCACAACTCAGATGTTTCGGCTGTGGCTCGCTCACTCGCTCACTCTTGTTTTCCTCTCCCGCTATATCGGCGCGGTGTATAAGGGATTTACCTTATATCATACCAATGCCTCAACGTGAAAGTTTACTTCTTTCATTTCAAGTATTATTATCCTCGACAAAAATAAAATCGACAGAAAAATGAAGGAACCATTCATTAAGGAAGGTATGTACGCCTTCTTTTTGAGGTTATATTCCTTCAGTTTTGGATCAAATTATAATTTTTTCTGTATTGGTGTTTTGAAGCACGGTGTGGGCACGCGGACGGCAGCCTGATGGGGTGCTCTTCAGCCAACAGGGTTTGACAAAAGTACAAGATATAATTTATATATGATAGAAGTCAATTAATGTGACTTGCACAAATGAAACAGATGAACATAATGATTGAATGTGAAAAACATATTAGAACCAGATTAAAATCCATATGACAGCGTTTAAAAAGAGCCACGGTGTAAAATTGAGTAAATATTGACGAAACAAAAGAAACACTAATGACATATGGAAGAACACTTACGACACGTCAGTAAAAAGAAATTAAAAAAAAACACTGGCGCGACGATTGTACTGCCGTTTTCGGTGGGCGCAAAACAATTAAATAGATAACACCGAAGTACTGACGATATCAGTAAAGGACGCACACGCACTATTAAAAACTGGGCAGAAAGATCTGGAGGGAAGAGGAGGGAAGGAAGAGCAGGGGGAGAGGGGGAGAAGGAGAGGTTACGTAAGAGAGCGTGGGACTCTGGGGAGGGGGAGGAAGGGAGGACCGGGGAGATGAATGGGAAGGCGGGACTGATCTACGCGGGAGGGGGAGGAAGGAGGAGGTGGGATCAAAGTTGATAGGAAGGGTGGATGTTGGGACGGAGGGCATCATCTGGGAGAGGAAGGATATGGACGTTGCCTTGGGAGAGGATGTGAAGCGTATGGAGGTGCAGAGCTGGTGAGAGAGCGATGGAGGCGTAACACAGTCCCGGGGTTAGTTAGGAGGCGATACACCAGGAGGTTGCGGGAGTCAAGTTTGCGGTGAATATCACGGGTATGGATGCTTTCAAGGAACAGTAGGAGGCCATATAGGATCCATGTGGGGGCAGGAGATGGATGCAATATGTGAGGCAGAGTTTGTGGCATTTGGGGAACTGAAGGGCTTTGTAAAAGGAGAGGGGGGGGGGAGATTGAAGCGGTATTGAAGCTGCAAAAGTGGTAGATGTAGAGAATGGTGAAGGGTTGGAGGCACAATGTCCGGCCAGAAGGGAGTTTGAGGAGACGGAGGCAGGTATTGGCTTTTTGTTGGATGGTCTTGAGATGGGTTGCCGAGGGAGCAATCCAGGGTGAGGCTGAGGTAACTGAAGGTGGGTGTCAGGTGGATGGGCCAGATGTATAGGTTGAGGTAGAAGTTATGGAGACAGAAGTAGGGTTCATGCAACCTATGAGGATAGCCTGGGATTTGTCAGGATTGACGGTAAGGACCCACTAGTTAGACCAAGAGGAAAATTGGGAAAGGTGCTGTTATGAGCGTTAGAGGGAGGAGTAGAGGGCAAGGAAGGCATACTGAAGCAGATGGATGGGAGGTGTAGGTTGAGGCAGAAGGGAGAGGAGAGAGTGACATAGGATGGGCAGTTGGAAAGAAACGATGCAATGAGACGGATGTTATTAATAGGAAGGGTGTAGGTCTGTAGTTTGAAACGAAACTGGGATGCCAGATGCGGTTGTAGACTTTCTCGGTATTCAAGGAGACAAAGAGAGCAGACCGACGTAAATTCAACTAGAGGGAGAGGAGGTGGATGAGGCGAAGAAGTTGCTCATGAGCAGAGAAGGATGGTTGGAAGCCACAATGAGAGAGGGGAAGGAGTTGGTGTTGATGGAGATGCTGGTGGATGTGGCGAGACAGAATAGTTTCCAGGACTTTGCTGAACACTGATGTAAGGCTGCTGCGGCAATAGGAAGAAGTGGTGGATGGAGGTTTATTAGATTTTGGGAACATAAAGATGCAAGAGATTTTCCACGGCTGGGGGTAAAGCCAGTTTGGAGGATGACATGGTACAGGGTGGTGAGGATGGCGTGGAAGGAATATGGGCAGGCCCGGAGGTGACTGTAGATAAGATGGTCGTGACAGGGAGCAATGTTGCATTTGGTTCAGAGTGTAATTTGGATGTCTATGGCAGTGATAGGTGTCTTGAGTTATGAGGAGGGATTGTATTCAAGTACTGGAAGCTGGGAGTGAGTGGCAGGGCGGAGGTATTGGTGCACTCATTGATGTCAGTGAAGAGAGAGTAGCCAAAATGAGCAATTTCAGGAAAGGAAAAGGTGTTGGTGTCAGTAGATGGCAAGTGATTGACCTTCCTAGTGTTGTCAGGAAAAAGATGGTCATTTTGAAGGAGAGGGAATTGTGTTGAAGATCGACTGCCAGTAAGGCGGTGGAACGCTTGCCAGTACAGAGATTATGGCGAGTGTGGCGTTAAGGTGGGTACATGTCTGTCGCCACTCTCATTATTTCTTTGCAATGAGATTTCGGATATGGTGTCGAAGTGTTTTCCAGTCAAGAGGAGGCCGATCGCAACTCTGCCCTAAACATGGGGGTGGGTGTTATCTGTGTTGTCTAGGGTGTAGGGATTGGTATGGATGGAATGGTAGGGTTGCAGGAAAGTTTCATTGAGGATGAAGGCATCTACGTGGTGGGAGGGCAGGGTTTGTGTAAAGAGGTGTTTATTGGTGGGTAGGTAACGGATCAAATGTATGTTCAAATGTTTATTAAGCTTAAGGGACTTAACTGCAGGGTCATCAGCCCTAAAGTTATAAATTACTTATGAACTACCTTATAATAAAGACGACACAAACATCCATGCCCGAGGGGGGATTCGAACCCCCGACCATAGCGGCTGTGCAGACTGTGACTGGCGGCCACTGCGACCGGCAGGGAACGGATGTTATGCTAGAGTGTAGGAAAGGCTTTCTATATTTAAAATGGGGGGATGAGGAATGGGAGGGGGACTAAAAGAATGGAAAAGGGCTGCTTAAAACGAAGGTCCAAGGTGGAAGAATGTGAAGTGAGACTGGTTGCGCATGTCTGTAGTTGTATCATGGAAGGGTCAGTGAGGGCAATCTGCCGGCCGCAGTGGCCGAGAGGACTGCGGCGCTTCAGTCACGGTCTGCACGGCCGCTACGGTCCCCCTCGGGCATGGATATTTGTGCCGTCCTAGTTCGTAAGTAGTTCATAAGTAGTTTGTAAGTTTAGGGACTGATGACCCCGTAGTTAAGTCCCATAAGCTTTACAAACATTTAAACATTTTTTGAGGGCAATCTGGTGGACAGTGTGGGGGCGCTGAAAAGGGTGGATGGTCTGCAGGACGGTAGTGACAAAATGGATGATATTCTAGGTGGTAAGGGGACAACACAGGGTACTGTTCGGGGTTGACAGGTGTGGTGAGAGTTGTCCGCAGGTGTTACAGATCAGGGGAACAGTGAGGTTGTGGCAGGCTCTCAGGAACAAGGTTTTTTTTTTGCAGCTATGCATGAGGCAGCGTTGGCAGCAATAAGCGATATGATGGGGGTGGTGAGCAATGATTGGGGTGGTGATAAGGTGCGCAGGTCGTCGGATCAGTTGGGGAGGGGGACATGGTGTCCATTTGGTCGAGGAATGGAGCATTAGGCTGTGAGCAAGAAGGGGCAAGAGCTTTTTTGATGTTGTGGGGGGGGGGGATCTACACTGGCTCGCTTGGGGGATTTCTTGGAAACAGAGGGAAGGAGGGAGGCTGAGGAACTGATTGCACCGGCAAGTGGTTGGAGGCATGAGTCAGTGGAAGGTGGTGGCAATGTCTCAGGCATTGTGGCCCGTCAGCGAGATATTCTTGTTGGGGAAAGAGAGGTAAGTGAGTGGGAGGTCAAGTAGAGGTTCCAGAGGAGGAGATGGTGCGACTTCGGTGGAGGTGGTGGTGAAGAGAATGATGGGGAACAGGGGGGTGAGGGATCTGGGAGGGCTGATGGTGGGTTGTCTGTGAGGGTGATGTGTATGGAGGTGGACTGTCCAATGTGGGGGGAAGGGGAGAGAAGGTTCGTTAAAGAGAGAAAAGAAAAAGAGTGATATGAAAGAAGAAGAAGCAGAAGAAGAAGCTGATGATGATCACGAATTCCGGCAAGAGGGCAGGTGCGGCGTTGTCCTCGGCTGGGGCGGAGCTGGCGACAGGGCTGCAGGAGCGGGCTGCGACGGTGACCCAGTATGGCTGCGAAGGTGGCGCCGACCTGAGGAAGTGGCAGATGGAAGGCTGCGTCCCACGGTCGGAACGAAGGGCTGCAGCGGCAGGCTCAGCGGCAGCGGTATGGGAGACTGGCGTCGTATGAATCGTTATCAAAACGAATTCCTAAATGCCCTGAAGACTTCTGCCATCAGGCAAATGGATGTCAAATTATAGCAGTACGGGGTCTATTGTTGTTGAGCATGGAGTTTTAAATCGGTAGAAACACTAAAACGAAAATCACGTGCAAGGTAAAATTTTGTTCCGAGCATCATGCAAAAATGGAGAGAGAAAATTAAAAGTATTTCCCTCCTTGTATGAAATAGATATATCTGTTTATATTTCCCTTGTGCTCTTCAACCATGATCTTTGCTCAGATGTAAGTACATGAACCACTTTCTGCCTGTAAGTGCATAGATCTGCCATCTGTTGGTCATAGTATTAACTGTTAAGCGAGCGACGTGGCTTGAACGAAAATGCTGCTGAATCACAAACTGAGTACTTCATGAAGGAACTACTTTATTTGAACGCTTCTAGTGTGTGAATGAGTGAAGTAGTTTACATGTAGGGGTATTGCAAACATAAAAGTGCGCGACTAATATATATACATTTATTTATTAATTAGTCAAGAGTTGATCGACTCTTGGCTTTTAGAAAAACCGCAACCCTCCGAGGAACAGATTCAAAAAGTGCCTTTATAGTTTCCAACATAATTTTGTACCAAAACGTCCGCCAATTAGTTCAGAGATGTTGGAGTTGTGATTTTTTAGTCTTCAGTCTTTGTTCTAAGGCTTCCCATAACGGTTCAATTATGTTGATTCATGGCGATTTCTGTCCAGGGGAGACGTTTGATAATTGTTTGATGCTGTACTAAGAACACCAGAAATTTCTTGGATGTGCGTGTGTGTGGGGAGGAGGAGGTGGCGCATTATCAAATTTGCATATGGCGGTGTTTGTTAGCAAGGTAGGAGGACGACGCCTGCCCCCCCCTTTTTTAAAAAAAAAAAAAATCTTCAGCCTCGTGGTCAGGCCTAGACATGGGCCATGCCGCATGCCTGCTGCTGGAAGTTTCCACACACAGGTTCCCGACACAGAGGTTCCCGACACGTGGCTCTCGATTCGATACTTCTTGGTGGATAGGTTCTGCTGACGAGGGTACGCCACCCGCGGAGATTCGGCATAACCCAACCACCAACCACGAACTAGACTGGTGGTGACGTGGGATACACTGTACCCAGACCTCAACGCCAATCTGAAGAACGGACGCCCTCTTACGCCCTGGCCTCCGACCTGATTAGATATGCTCCCTTGAACTCGATCAGATTTCAACCTTTCCTCAAAATGTATTTATAGGGACAGGTGTCGACCTCCCCCCGGATCCCCTTTGGTACCACGTATCAACTTAATGCAATACTGCCCATTTTGATGTTACCATAATTTCACGTCTTCCTCATTTAACCCAATGCCCACTTCTAAGCTCAAACATCCTGCCACAGCAGTTTGTCAGCCGTGACAAGTATTTTGTTGTCGAACATTGTGAGATATTTATTCGCAGTTATTCTAACAATGGTGGTAATCAAAGAAACAGTCGAATAGTACGATGTAGATGCCCAAATCGTGATGGAACTTCCCCATGCTTGACAGAAAAAAGCGGGCATGCCGTATCGTAAGCTTCTTTTGTGCTTTTTGATACGTAAATAAAAGCATTTGTTTGTTGGAAGCAATGTAAACGATGATTCATCAAACCATAACATGTACGAGGGTTGGAACATACATAGTAGCAATACTGCTGTGGAGACACTATGCAATGGAATCTAAGATTGTCGCTAATAGCACACGTTGTTCACCTACCTACCTTACCGCCGAGCAAATGGACTCGCCTGTTCCACATCATCAGCGTGCTCACAATCGAACAAAACAGTCACTTGTGAGTAATTGGTCTAACATATCGGTGTCACTGTGTTTTTGAAACAGGAAGAACGGATTTGGATCAAGATTGAAAGTGCCAGAGATCGTACAGCACGACAGTGTCATCAAGGTCTTCAAGAGACGTGCGGAGAATCGACATTGCCGTACAGAACAGTGGCAGGTTGGGTACGACTGTGATGGTGTTATCCTAACGCATTACACTCCTCCACGGCAGACCGTTAATGCACAGTATTACTGTTCGTTTTTGGAGCATCACCTGCGACCAGCTTTGCGAAAGAAGCGGCAACACTTTCTGCGCGCCCCACCAATCATTTTGCATGACAATGCGCGGGCGCATACAGCCCAAACTGGCTACTCTGTTCGGTCGATGTGGCTGGGAAGTACTGTACCATCCACCATACTCCTCGGACTTAAGTGCTTGCGATTTTGATTTGCTTCTGAAGATGAAGGAACCACTTCGTGGCATTCGCTTCAGAACTGTTCCAGATATTCGACAGGCAGTAGACCGCTCCATACACACCATCAACAGAACAGGTTCTGCTAACGGTATACTATGCTTTCCACATCGCTGGCAACGGGTTCTACACAACGCTGGTGACTACTTTGAAGGACAGTAACAGGTGTAAACATGCAACGCTTTTGTTTCGGTTGTGACTAAATAGATGCCAATATTTAAGTTCCAACCCTCGTACTTCCAGCCATCTAATGGCCAGGCTTTATGATCGTAGCACCACATCCTTCGCAACTTTGCCATTAGCTTCCGTTTTAAGTGTTCAGCAATATCAGCCCTTCCATGAATGTTAAGCTCCAACAGTACTATTTTTATCGACACAATATTACTCAAGTGCGAATTGAATTTAGTAGCCACTAATGCCGTGGTAGTTTTGCGTTGTCTAGCCACAATTTTTCTTAACGCGCGTTTGTCGTCTTTTGAAACGACCGACGTTTTCTAAGAACGGTTGCGACCATACAACATAAAACTACTTATCTGACACTTCCTTAATACTAGCGTGTCTATCGAACATTACCGGTAACCAATCTAGAGACACGCCTTTGGATTGCTTTGAAGCCTTACTCTAATCCAGTTTGGTGGGGATCCTAAATTCTACCAGAGTACTAAAGAAGGGGCACATTAGTGTTCTATATGAGGTTTCCTTTAGTACATGATTTAAAAATAAACATTAAAAATAAACTTTCACCGCTAGGGATGGTACTACCAAATGGTGACAAGTTTCGCAGCAGTGACACCGCTGTATTGTTAGACTGTGTAATTATTGTGATGTCTACTGGCAGTGATTTTTTTTTCAGCGTTTTTATGCTGAGCCAGGTACATGTTGTCAGTCTAGTGGAAAATGACAGATAATAATCAAATAATTTTAAACGAACTATTGCTTGTTGGGTAAAATATTCCCCCATTCGGATCTGCGTGTGGGGATTATTCAGGAGGTTGTCGTCATCAAGAGAAACAAACCAGGGATTCTGTGGATCGGAGCGTGGAATATTCTATCCCTTAATCGTGCAGGTAAGAAAAATTCAATGGTTGACATTAGATATATATGGTGGGGATTAGCGAAGTTCGATGGCAGAATTCACAGGATTTCTGGTCACAAGAGTGCAGGGTTATAAATACAAAATCAGTTGGCAGGAACGCAGGAGTAGGCCTAATAGCCGGCCGCGGTGGCCGAGGGAACTGCGGCGCGTCAGTCACGGTCTGCACGGCCACTACGGTCGGGGGTTCGAATCCCCCCTCGGGCATGGATATTTGCGCCGTTCTTAGTGTTAGCTAGTTCGTAAATAGTTTGTAAGTTTAGGGACTGATGACCCCCTTGTTAAGTCCCATAAGCTATACAAACATTTGAGTAGGCCTAACAATGAATAAGAAAAACGGAATGCGGGTCATTTATTATGAACAACATAGAGGACGCATTATCGTAGCAAATGTAGACACGAAGTTAAACAGTAGTACACGTTTATATGCCAATAGATCTGCCACTGATGATGAGATGAAAGATATTATTTAGACAGTTAAAGGGAGGAAAACTTGATTGTGATGGGGACTGGAACTCAGTAGTAGGAAAAGGAAGTGAAGGATAAACAGTAAATGAATATGGACTGGGGAAAAGGAATGATAGAGGAGGTCGCCTTGTAAAATTTTTCATATATCACAATTTAATCATCGGAAACACGTGGTTTAAGCGCCATGCAATAAGGTTGTGCACATGAGATCAGGAGACACCGGAAGGTACCGAATTAACTTTATAATGGTAAGACATAGATTTCGAAACCAAGTTTTAAACTGTAAGACATATCCAGGGGCAGACATAGACTCTGACCATAACTCATTGGTTATGAACTGTAGATTAAAAGTGAAGAGACTGGGAAAAGGTAGAGAATTAAGTAGATGGAACCTGAATAAACTGAAGGAACCAGAGTTTGTTGAGAGTTGCAGAGGCAGCATTAAACAAGGATTGACCGAACCTGGAAAGTAATCAGTAGAAGAAGAAAGGGTAGCTCTCAGAGACACAGTAGTGAAAGCCGCGGAGGATCATATAGGTAGAAAGGCAAGGCCAAATAGAAATCTCTGGATAACACAGGAGATACTGAACTTAAATTATGAAAGTGAATAAAGGCGTCTCGAAAATGAGATTGACAGGAAGTGCAGACGGGCGAAGCAGACTGCCTATGGGACAAATAAAGTTCGTAGAAGAATGTGTAACTAGGGCACAGACAGATACCGCCTACAGGAAAGTAAAAGAGATGTTTGTAGAGGGGAAAAAATCAGCTACATGAATATCACGTGCTTAGATGGAAAATCAGTACTAAGCAAAGATGGAAAAACTGAAAGGTGGAAGGAATATATTGAAGGCCTGTACATAGCAAATGAACTTGAAGGCAGTATTCAGAAATCGAAGAGGAAGTAGAGGAAGATGAGATAGGGGATACGATACTGCGAGACGAACTTGACAGAGTACTGACGGATTTGAATCGAAACTAGGCCCCTGGAGTAGATGATATTCTGAATTCGAAATATTTAAACATGGCATTAAAATAAATCGAGTGTCAAAGATGAAAATTTGTGCTGGACTGGGATTCGAACCCGGATTTCCTGCTTTGGGCTACCGGTCGCCTTAAGCAATTAGGCAAACAGGCGCGCTTACTTTCCTATCCAAATTCTCACCTTATAGCACACTATTACTGTAGTGCCCCCTGCCCATCTGATTCCATTTGCTCACAGCCTATACTGGATTTTCGCAAGGGAACGAGCGTTTTAATGCGTCCGCATTTAAATTGTCAATTGCCTGTTGGAGAAGATATACAGTTATTTATATGGTGTCTGTTCTTTTTCGGACATGTCCTGCTGTGGCACAAATTGTAATTCAAAGCCTCTCCTTCGTATTTATATCTATGATATATATCGAGACAAAATATGTCTCCGGACAATGATTTATTGTTTGATATTTATATCATCTGTGCCTGAGATACAAAGGCAAGATCGCTCCCATTAACGTTCATTGCTGCGGTGCTACTCCGCTATTGTAGAGCCTTGGCAACATTGATATGTACTTATATAGGGGAACAGGAGGCAGAATTAAAGCTTGTGTTGTGGAGGCCGCAGGACCTGATGGGACACGTTTTTATACAGAGTACGCGAAGGAACTTGCCCCCCTTCTTGCTGTGGTGTACCGTAGATCTCTAGAAGAGTGTAGCGTTCCAAAATATTGGAAAATGGCGCAGGTCATAAACACGTTTTCAAGAAGGGACGTCGAACAGATATGCATAACTATAGGCCTATATCTCTAACGTCGGCCAGTTGTAGAATTTTGGAACTTGTATTATGTTCGAGTATAATAACATTTCTGAAGACTAGAAATCTGCTCTGTAGGAATCAGCATGGGTTTCGAAAAAAGCGATCGTGTGAAACCCAGCTCGCGCTGTTCGTCCACGAGACTTCGAGGGCCATAGACACGGGTTCTCGGGTAGATGCTATGTTTCGTGACTTCCGCAAGGCGTTTGATTCAGTTCCCCACAGACGTTTAAATGAACAGAGTAAGAGCATATGGTCTATCAGACCAGTTGTGTGATTGGATTGAGGAGATGCTAGATAACAGAATGCAGCATGTCATTCTCGATGGAGAGAAGTCTTCCGAAGTAAGAGTGATGTCAGGTGTGCCACTGGGGAGTGTCGTGGGTCCGTTGCTGTCCACATACATGACCTTGCGGATAACACTGGTAGTTCAGTGAGGCTTTTTGCGGTTATGCTGCAGTATATAGAGAGGTTGTAACAATGGAAAATTGTATTGAAGTGCATGGGGATCAGCATCGAATTGACGCATGGTGGAGGTAATGGCAATTGAATCTCAATGTAGATAAGTGTAATGTGCTGCGCAAATATAAAAAGAAAGATCCTTTATCATTTAGCTACACTATAGCAGGTCGGCAACTGGAAGCAGTTAATTCCATAAATTATCTGGGAGTAGGCATTAGGAGTGATTTAAAATGGAACGACCGTATAAAAAAAATCAGTCGTTGGTAAAGCAGATGCCAGACTTAGATTCATTGGAAGAATCATAAGGAAATGCAGGCAGAAAACAAAGGAAGTAGGTTACAGTACACTTGTTCGCCCAATACTTGAATATTGCTCACTGGTGTGGGATCCGTACCAGGTAGGGTTGATAGAAGAAGTAGAGAGGATACACAGGAGAGCAGCGCGCTTCGTTACAAGATCATTTGGTAATCGTGAAAGCGTTACTGAGATGATCGATAAACTCCAGTGGAAAACTCTGCAGGAGAGACGCTCTGTCGCTCGGTACCGTCTTTTGTCGAAGTTTCGAGAAGGTACCTTTACCGAGGAGTCTAGCAGTATATTGCTCCCTCCTACGTATATCTCGCGAAGAGATTATGAAGATAAAATCAGAGAGATTAGAGCCGTCACAGAGGCATATCGACAATCCTTCCTTCCGCGAACAACACGAAACTGGAATAGGAGGTAGAACCGATAGCGGTACTCATAGTACCCTCCGTCACACAGCGTCGGGTGGCTTGCAGAGTATGGATGTAGATGCAGATGTAGAGACGTGCCTTAAGACTATCCGTGTAGCCACTGTATCCAGTAAGTGATGGTGGCTTAGTGGTATAGCGCCTGACTATAAGTAGGAAGTACCGGGTTCGAATCCTGGTCGTGGCTCAGATTTTAATTCTAAGTCTCTCCTTCACACACACACACACACACACACACACACATATATATATATATATATATATATATATATATATATATATATATGTGTGTGTGTGTGTGTGTGTGTGTGTGTGTCACTTATTAGCAATCCAGAAAGTCCATGAATTATTTAATCACAATCCATGACTCACATGTCACACCCTGATGCAGAGACAGATCGTATCACCGCTCGAAGCTTGGTCTACTCAACGACTGAATACTGCGCACTGATGTGGCTAATCAACCCGCACGTGGGGAAAGTAGAGGTCGTGCTAAATGAGACAATGCGAATAATTGCTGGAGCTATTAAAACCACTCCTCTCTACTGGCTACCCGTTCTCAGTAACATCGAACCGCCTTATATACGAGGAAGCAACATACTTTTAAGAGAGTTTAAAAACATCCCTAATAACCCAGCCCTGCCAATCCACCAGGACCGTATTGTATTTAGTACTCAAATCCAGGAATCCCCTGTGAAGGTTGCACAACAACTACTCACCCAAAACTACAATGGCGTTGAAATCTGGCGAATGGACTGGAGAAACAGAGCCAGTCCAAAATGACATACTTTACTTGTGACTCCCAACCACCCTACAGGCTTTTTTCACGTTCCAAGGAAAACCTGAGTGGCACTAAACAGAATACGGACGGGTCCTGGCCGATAAGGATCTTCAGTTTGTAGATGCAAATTGAGACCTGGCCCTGGGTGCGACTGTGGTGCTCCAGAACAAACCATCGATCACATTGTCAGTGGAACTGTGATGGATGAAATATTAAAATTTAAAATTATACGTATTTGTAATTGCACTTATATATTTTTGTAGTGTGTTGATGTCAATGTTCATTTTACAGTAATTTGTTATGTTCGTATCTTATAGTTTAACAATGTGTTCTCTCTTTTAAGCTGTTTCAAATTGAGTGTGTCATGGCATAAGCCAAATAAACCAGTACACCTGTCTAATATCGTGTAGGGCCAACACCTCTAGAAACAAGGCCTTACAACAGTCCGTGTCACGGTCACACCGAGTAGGCCGTCATTCATAGCAGACTGGATGGCCGACCACTGACTCGTAGTGACCAGCAATTCAGCTAGCGATCGCGACGTACTGGATGTGACGTGACACGGACTGTTGTGAAACCTTCTCTCTATACGGTGCTGGTAAGGCCGCAGCGAACATGAAAAAGTGACGCAACATGACACGGCGTGGACTCCGCAAATATATCAAGTAGTGCTGGAGGGAACTGATCCATTCATCCTGCAGGGTTGTCCATAAACCCGTAAGAGTACGAGGCGGTGGAGATCTCTTCTGCACAGCATGTTGCAAAGCATGCCATCTACGCTTAAAAATGTTGATATCTAGGGAGTCTGGTTGCCAGCGGAGGTGTTTAAGCTCAGAAGAGTGGTCCTGGACCCTCTCTCTAACAATTATGGACGTGTGGTGTGTCGCAATGTCCTACTGAAATTGCCCAAGTCCTTGGACATGAATGGATGCACGTGGTCAACCAGGATGCGTACGGACGCGCCACCTGTCAGAATCGTATTCAGACTATCAGGGGTCCGATAGCACTTCAAATGCACAGCCCCACACCATTACAGTGCCTCCACCAGCTTCATCAGTCCCATACACATGCAGGGTCAATTGTTTCATGAGGTTGTCTCCGTACCCGTACACGTCCCTCCGCCCAATACAATTGGAAACGAGACTCGTCAGACCAGGCAACATGTTTCCAGTCACCAACAATCTATGTCGATGTTGATGGGCTCAGTTGAGGCATAAAGCTTCGTGTCGTGCAGTCGGCAAGGGTTCAGGAGTGGGCCTTCAGCTCCGTAAGCCACATTGATGATGTTTTGTTGACTGGTGTGCGCGATGACACTTGTTGATGGCCCAGAACTGAAATCCGCAGTAATTTGCGGAAAGGCTCACTTTTTATCGCATTGAACGATTATTTTCAGTCGTCGTTGGTTCCTGTCTTGCAGGTCCTTTTCCCGGCTGCAGCAGTGTCGAGATTTGATGATTTACCAGATTCCCGACATTCAAGATGCACTCGTGACATGGTCGTTCAGTAAAATCCCCACGTCATCGCTCCCTCGGAGATGCTGTGTCGCATCTCTCCTGCGCCGACTATAACACCACGTCCGTTCGAACTCACTTAAATCGCGCTAAACTGCCATTGTAACGGGAGTAACCGATCTGACACCTGTAGCAGACCCCTGTTGTCGCATATAGGGTGTCCCATTTATCTTGACCACCGAAAATACCTCTGCTACAACAACAGCTATTGTAAAACGAGTTTAACCGGTCTCAATGTAAGGCGGGGGCTCATGAATGTAAACATTTTGAAACATTCTAAAACGAAATTATGTGTTTTTTTTTTTAAACAAACTTATGCGTTTTTAAATGGACACCCTACATTATTTTATCGACGATTTCTTCTATAGCATGACAAATCACGTAAAGAATGTCAATACGCCAATTAAATCCCCAGATATTGCGAAGCGAAGTTGACGCTTGAAATACGCAAAACGCGCTGCTAGCGCACGTCCTGAACAGCATGGGTTTTCGCCCGAGTCTCAGGACGTGCGCTAGCCGCGTGTTTCGCGTATTTCAAGCGTCAACTTCACTTCGCAATATCTGAGGATGTAATTGGCGTATTGCCATTCTTTATGTCATTTGTCATGCTATAGTGTGCTGATAAAATATTGCGCGCCCATTTAAACACACAAGTTTGTGTTAAAAAACACATGTGCTTTCGTTTTAGAATGTTTCAAAATATTTATATTCATGAGCCTCTGCCTTACATTGATTCCGGTGGAAGTAGTTTTACAGTAGCTGTTGTGATTCCAGAGATATTTTGGGTAGTCAAGATAAATGGGACACCTATATAGGCGTTACCGACCGCAACGCTTTCCTCTGAGTGTTTACATATCTCTGTTTTTGCATACGCATGCCTATACCAGTTTCTCTGGATCTTCAGAGACCCTCTCGTTATTAAATAACATGCTACGTTTGGTCTCAGACAAATGATCAAATATTCCAATGTTTGTAAACCTATTGGTCCAAACTGCTATTGTCATCAGTTCCTTACAAACTGCATGAAGTCTAGTAAAGTTATCTGAAGATAAAAACCAACTGCAGAACGATCTAAACAAGATATCAGTATGATGTAAAAATTGGCAATTGACTCTAAATAATGAGAAGTGTGATGTCTTCCACATGAGCACGAAAAGAAATCCGTTAAACTTTGTTTACAAGATAAATCAATCGAATTTGAAGGCCGTAAACTCCACTAAATACCTAGGAATTAGTATTACATCAGACTTAAACAGAAAAAAAACGTAGATAATGTGTTAGGAAAGGAGAACCAGAGACTGCGTTTTATTGGCAGAATACTTAAAAGATGCAACAGAACTACTAGAGAAACTGCATAACTACGCTTGTGCATCCTTCTTTGGAGTATTGCTGCCCAGTGTGGGATCCTTATCAGTTGGGTTTGACGGAGGACATCGAGAGTCCAAAGAAGGGTGTATTGTCACGATAGAGGGGAGACAGCGTCACGGGAATGATACACGATCTGGGATGGGAATCATTACAACGGCGCTTATCGCAGCGGCATGGTCTACTTACGAAACTCCAATCACCAACATTCTCCTCCGAATGCGAAAATATATTGTTTAATTCCACCTAAGTAGGTAGAAATGGCCATCAGAATAAAATACGAGAAATCAGAGCCCGAACGGAGAGATTCAGATGTTCTTTCTTCCCGCGCGCTATTCGAGAATGGAATAGGAGATGAATAGTATACAGGGTGTTACAAAAAGGTACGGCCAAACTTTCAGGAAACATTCCTCACACACAAAGAAAGAAAATGTTATGTGGACATGTGTCCGGAAACGCTTAATTTCCATGTTAGAGCTCATTTTATTACTTCCCTTCAAATCACATTAATCATGGAATGGAAACATACAGCAACAGAACGTAGCAGCATGACTTCAAACACTTTATTACAGGAAATTTTCAAAATGTCCTCCCTTAGCGAGGATACATGCATCTACCCTCCGTCGCATGGAATCCCTGATGCGCTGATGCAGCCCTGGAGAATGGCGTATTGTATCACAGCCGTCCACAATACGAGCACGAAGAGTTTTTACATTTGGTACCGGGGTTGCGTAGACAAGAGCTTTCAAATGCCCCCATAAATGAAATCCAAGAGGGTTGAAGTCAGGATAGCGTGGAGGTCATGGAATTGGTTCACCTCTACCAATCCATCGGTCTCCGAATCTGTTGTTGAGAAACGTACGAACACGTCGACTGAAATGTGCAGGAGCTCCATCGTGCATAAACCACATGTTGTGTCGTACTTGTAAAGTAGCAGCACAGGTAGAGTATCCCGTATGAAATCATGATAACGTGCTCCAGTGAGCGTAGGTGGAAGAACATGAGGCCCAATCAAGACATCACCAACAATTCCTGCCCAAACGTTCACAGAAAATCTGTGTTGATGACGTGATTGCACACTTGCGTGCGGAGTCTCGTCAGCCCACACATCTTGATTGTGAAAATTTACAATCTGATCACGTTGGAATCAAGCCTCATCCGTACTAAAATGAGCTCTAGCATGGAAATTAAGCGTTTCCGGACACATGTCCACATAACATATTTTCTTTCTTTGTGTGTGAGGAATGTTTCCTGAAAGTTTGGCCACAGTCTAACATATACAGTCGCGACACTCACTGCTGCGAAAGTTGTTACCAACTGACAGTTGCAACGACACTAGCGCTCCTAGCGGTGGGCAAGCCGCCGTAGGAGTGATGTCTGTTTATAATTATTTGTGTGCATAATTAACAAAATAGTTGGTACAGTTTTTGCGTTAGTAAAATATTAAGAGCTAAACATAACACGGACATTAATGCAAAAACAACCGAATTTAACTGATTCAGAGGTGTAATGAACAACTTCGTCATGAACAAATACTTACGAATATGTGATATTTTGCAGCTTATTCCGCTGAAAGCAAGTAAAATATAAACATCAGATAAATATAAATTTCTAATATGGTGTGTTCTTACTATGACAAGAGTTTTTTGACGCATATCAATTCGGTGTGTAGTCTGATGATTCTCACATTTATAGGCTTCACTCGTGCTACTGATAAGCGCATATTCGTTTGAGAGCCATTACTTTAGCTTAAGACAATGTCTTGAAGATTGTTGCCGTTTGTGGTTCAGTTGTAGCAACAATTGTGGAATTGGGTTCTTCTTTGTTGAAAACAGTTTGATTGCTTTTTCCGTTTTCTTGCCAGATCTGTGACGTTTTTCCTTCAGCTATAGCTATGGTGGCTACTTTGGTACGTTAAATACTGTAGTTATTGCATTCTATATTCGTTTCCTACGTTCCACGCTCACCGATTTTACTGGAATTGTAGTGAACAAACCTTAGCGTTTCTGAGTAGAAAGTCGACGACTTTTTGCCAAAGGCAGGTCTTCTGGTGTTTCTTAGCCATTTTTTACTTTTAATAGAAAATGATATTTTTGTGTCCCAGCCTCGTCGCCGCTTTTGTGTCTCGTTCCGTCGTAGGTGTCGGTGGCCGAGTAGAAAGACCGACACAGGAATAAAGGATGCACGCTTGTGCAGGTAGGAGGTGACCAGCCAGTGGGACAGCAGAAACTAGAAACACTAGAGTAAATTAGAACGAGATCTATAATTCTTAGAGACTTAGTAATACTTAACTTTTACATAGCTCAGTACTGCAGAATGCTGATACATAGTTGAGCTAGAGGCCTGCCTAGTGCCTGTCCGATAGTCAAGTCTTCACTGGTGCCTATCTGATTCCGAAGTGTTAACTGGTTCCTATCTCAGTCCCAAGTGAACGATGTCGTTCAGTGGTGGCCACGAGCGGAGTTGTAGCAGAGGGCGCTCGTGGTGGCTGACGTCGTAAGAACGCCGCGCCGTGCGTGCATGGCGGCGCGCGGCGAAAGTAGGTGGCGCGCACTTTAGACTTGTGCGACACCACAGATATTATTCAGCAAAAGCCTGCAGATTACAAATTAATTGTAAATAAACTGTCATACAATGTACATTTTCGCACCTCATCAGAGATCTCAGTAAACCTAATAAAGACAAAGGTGGAGCTAATTTTAAATCATTGCCTATTTTTATGGTACTACATACGTTCCCTAGTGTGAAAAGTCTGTAAAAATCAATCTAAACGATACTATTCGCACTCATTCAAATTCAAATGTTTGTAAAGCTTATGGGACTTAACTACGGGGTCATCAGTCCCTAAACTTACAAACTACTTATGAACTACTTACGAACTAGGACGGCACAAATATCCATGCCCGAGGGGGGATTCGAACCCCCGACCGTAGTGGTCGTGCAGACCGTGACTGAAGCGCCTCAGTCCCCTCGGCCACCGCGGCCGGCTTCGCACTCATCCAATACCGTATTCAGAAACGTAGCTTCCCGGCCGCTTGGAGCGCTGCAGTCGTAGTGTACAACAAAAATCTGCGGGAGTGTCGTGACTGTATATGTTAGACTGTGGTTTGGCCGTACCTTTTTGTAACACCCTGTAAAGGTGGTTCGATGAACTCTCTGACAGGCACTTAAATGTGATTTGCAGAGTATCCCATGTAAATGTAGACAACTCACACACCCATACCCGAGAGAACGGTCGTTCAGTCCGTAGCACGACGCCTTAGGCCAAAGGCCATTCCGCGCGGCGGACGAGTGTCGGGAGGAGCAACAGGGACGTGGTGACAGCGGCGACGCCGCAGGAGGCACGCACGCCCAGCATCAATTAGCCGGCGCCGTATTTCAGGAGGCGCGGTGCTGGGCACGGAACAGCGCCTGTCAGCGGCGGGCTTGCGGGTGGGCTGACTTACGGCCTGGTAATCACGAGTGCGATGTTTATTCAGCGCCGCTATTAGGGTAGGCGGCCGGATTTAGGGAGGCCCGTAAACCAGGGCGACACTCGTTTGCATAGAGAGCGGCGGCGCCGGCCACACACCTTCCGGGTCGTTGCGTCAACTGCCGCCTCCCACCCTGAGCGTGGGCGTGGGCGGACACTGTTTTGGTGCACCCGCCGAGCTAATAAAAATCGTAGCGTACTGCCTAATATAGAGCCCACTATGTTCTTCAAAGCAACCGCGATAACTGTGGCTCGGTAACATGCACCATTGCCATCCATGAAAATTCCATTATTGTTCAGGAACACTAAGTCCGTAGGTGGCACTAAATGTTATCCAAGTAGTTGAACATAACCGTGTCCAGTGAATTATCGGTTCACTTGGAACCGAAGTCAGAGGTCGCAGGTCTTTTTACACAAGACACCCCATTTCAAAATGTTCAAATGTTTGTAAATGTATCGGACTAAACTGCGTGGTCATCAGTCCGTAGCTTACAAACTACTTAATCCTAGGTAAACTAACCTACGGACAAACACACACACCCATGCCCCAGGGAGGACTCGAACCTCCACGGCGAGCAACCGCGCGCTCCGCAGCGAGGTGCTTTAGACCGCTCGGCTACTCTACCGCGGCTCCCCATTTCAAGAGGTAATTCTGGGTGCCTTGCTTACGGGCAATATCACGAGGTATGGGCCCAAGAATCGGATTCTTCTCCTGCCTAGATCCGATAGCAATAAATAACTGAGGAATTTCACCTAGAACTGGCCACAAAAGACAAGAATCCACCAATTGGGTGGCACTACAAGGTTCCTCGTTCTGCTCAAACAAACTCAAAGAATCGGCCAAGGTATTATCACTACCTCTGTTGTTACGAATGTTAAACTGAAGGCCGAAATCCTAACGGCCCATCTAGCAATACGGGCAGTCTTACGTGGCCGTGCTAACACCCAGCTAAGGGCTTGGTTGTCGGTTTCGAGATGGAAACTAGCGATGTTTCAAATAAAAGCGAAATTTCTCTAAAGCAAATAAGACGGCAAGCGCTTCGCATTCGTACACTGAATATTTTAGTTCAGCTTCAGTAAGACGGTGTGAAGCATACGCCAAAGGTTGTCGGTGCTCGTCAACCTCCTGAGACAACACCGCAGAAATGCCGCTATTGGAAGCATCAGTTTGGACAACAAATCGACGCTGAAAATAAAGAACTCCTACAACTGGCGGATTAGCAATAGCGGATTCAGTGGCATGGAAGGCAGTTGTCTGATCCTCTCCCCAAGAAAAGGGAACATTCTTTCTGCGGAAGTCACAGTCCATGTAAAGGGAACGTCTGAAAGGTTTGATGAATGGTCTACATATACATCTACAGAGGATACTCTGCAAATCGCATTTTAGTGCCCGGCAGAGGGTTCATCGAACCACTTTTATACTATTCATCTACCATTCAATTCTCGAATACCGCGCGGGAAGAAAGAACATCTTAATCTCTCCGTTCGAGCTCTCATTACTCGTATTTTATTCTGATGATCATTTCTACCTATGTAGGTGGCAGTCAACAATATACTTTGGCGATTGGCGATTGGAGTTTCATAAGGTGGAGGAAGGAAGCTTAGGGTTTAATGTCCCATCGACAGCTTGGTCATTATAGACTGAGCTCGGAGTTTGGGTTAGGATTGGAAAGGAAATAGGCGGTGCCCTTTGAAAGGAACTATCCCGCCATTTGCCTGTAGTGATTTATGAAAATCACGGAAAGCCTAAATCTGGATTGCTGGAGGTGGAAATGGACCACCGTTCTCCCGAATGCGAGTCCAGTGCGTTATCACTGCGCCACCTGGCTCGGTCGTAAGTAGACCACGCCACAGCGACAAACGCCGGTGTTGTAATGATTCCCATCCCAGATCCTGTATCATTTCCGTGACGCTGTCTCCCCTGTATCGTGACAATACAAAACGAGCTGCCCTTTTTTGGACTCTTTCGATGTCCGTCAAATCCACTTGATAAGGATCCCACACTGCATAGCAATATCAAATGTTGAAATGTTTGTACAGCTTATGGGACTTAAGTGCGGGGTCATCAGTCCCTAAACTTACGAACTACATATGAACTAACTTATACTAAAAACAGCACAAACATACATGCCCGCGGGGGATTCCAGTCCCCGACAGGGAGCGGCCTCGCGCATCGGAACATAGCGCCTCAATGCGCTTGGCCACTCCGCCACGGCTGGGCAGCAATACTCCAAATGAAGACGGACAAGCCTGGTGTGCAGTCTCCTTAGTAGTTCTGTTGCATCTTTTAAGGGTTCTGCCAATAAAACGCAGCCTCTGGTTCGCCTTTCCTAACACATTATCTACGTTTTCTTTCCAGTTTAAGTCTGATATAATACTAATTCCTAGGTATTTAGTGGAGTTTACGGTCTTCACTTTTGATTGATTTATCTTGTAAACAAAGTTTAACGGATTTCTTTTCGTACTCATGTGGACGACTTCGTACTTCTCATTATTTAGAGTCATTTGCAAATTATACACCATACTGATATCTAATTTAGATCGTTCTGCAGTTGATTTTGATCTTCAGATGATTTCACTAGACGATAAATGACGGCGTCATCTGCAAACAACCTAAGAGAGCTGCTAAGATTTTCTCCCAGATCGTTTATGTTGATAAGGAACTGTAGAAGACCAATAACACTACCCTGTGGATCGCCGGGAATCACCTTTGTTTTAGTCGATGCCTTACCATCGATTACTACGAACTGTGTCCTCTCTGACAGGAAATCGCCTATCCAGTCACAAATCTGGGGCGATATTCCATAACCAGTCAATTTGATTAAAAACCGTTTGTGAGATACGGTGTCAAAAGCCATCCGGAAATCTAGAAATACGGAATCAATTGGAGATCCCATATTTTACAAACCGCTCTGGCGAGAATGAGGTGCCCGGGCATACACATTGAGGGATTTGTCAACAAGCGCCCCCTATCGTGCAAAGCACTGGAGTGAAGCGGTGGTACACGCTGCCACCCGGCTGACAGGGTCATTGTGAGAACTCGTGTGATTGCAACATGGAGCGCAAAATGGATCAATGCGTTAATATAACTTTTTGTTTAATATTAGGCAAAATGACGACGGAAACTTATGGGATGTTAGTGCAAGTGTACGGTGTTGAATCAGTGAGTAAAAAGTGTGTGTTTGAGTGGTTGCGGAGAACCAACAACCCGTGACCTCAGTGCCTCGAGCGATTCCACAAGAAAGGGTTTGCTGACAGTTTCCAACAGCTGTAGAAACGATATTAGAATTGTATTGTAGCCAATGACGATTACTTTGAAACCCAGTAAAGATATTTGGTGTTTAAGTCTTGTTCCTTATACAATCCAGGCCATTAAAATTGCTACACCACGATGATCACGTGCTACAGACGCGAAATTTAACCGACAGGAAGTAGATGCTGTGATATGCAAATGATCAGCTTTTCAGAGCATTCACACAAAGTTGGCGCCGTGGCGACACCTACAACGTGCTGACATGAGGAAAGTTTCCAGCCGATATCTCATACACAAACAGCAGTTGACCGGCGTTGTCTGGTGAAACGTTGTTGTGATGCCTCGTGCAAGGAGGAGAAATGGGTATCATCACATTTCAGACTTTGATAAAGTTCGGATTGTAGCCTATCGCGATTGCGGTTTATCGAATCGCGACATTGTTGCTCGCGTTGGTCGCGATCCAATGACTGTTAGCAGAATATGGAATCGGTGGGTTCAGGAGGGCAATGCGGAACGCCGTGCTGGATCCCAACGGCCTCGTATCACTAGCAGTCTAGATGGCAGGCATCTTCTCTGCATGGCTGTAAAGGATCGTGTAGCCACATCTCGATCCCTGAGTCAACAGATGGGAACGTTTGCAAGACGACAACCACCTGCACGAACAGTTCGACGACGTTTGCAGCAGCATGGACTATCGGCTCGGAGGCCATGGCAGCGGTTACACTTGACGCTGCAGCACAGACAGGGGCGCCTGCGATGGTGTGCGAAACGAAGAACCTGGGTGCACGAATGGCAGACCGTCATTTTTTCGGATGAATCAAGGCTCTGTTTTACAGCATCATGATGGTCGCATCCGTATTTGACGACATCGCGGTGAACGCACATTGGAAGCATGTATTCGTCATCGCCATACTGGCATATCATCCTGCGTAATGGTATGGGGTGCCATTGGTTACACGTCTCGGTCACATTCTTGTTCGCATCGACAGCACTTCGAATAGTGGCCGTTACATTTCAGATGTGTTACGACCCGTGGCTCTACCCTTCATTCGACCCCTGCGAAACCCTATATTTCAGCAGGATAATGCATGACCGCATGTTGCAGGTCCTGTACGAGCCTTTCTGGATAAGGAAAATGTTCGACTGCTGCCCTGGCTAGCACATTCTCCAGACCTCTCACCAACTGAAAACGTCTGGTGAATGGTGGCCGAGAAACTGGCTCGTACAATACGCCAGTCACTAGTCTTGATGAAGTGTGGTATCGTGTTGAAGCTCCATGGATATCAGTACCTGTACACGTCATCCAAGCTCAATTTGACTCAATGATCAGGCGTATCAAGACCGGTATTACGATCAGAGGTGATTGTTCTGGGTACTGACTTATCAGGATCTGTGCACCCAAATTGCGTGAAAATGTAATTACGTGTAAGTTCTAGTATAATATATCTGTCCAATTGAATACCCGTTTATCATCTGCATTTCTTCTTGGCGTAGCAATTTTAATGGCTTAGTGTATTTCCTGAGACTATTCACCGAACTTTTCAAACGCACCTAGTAAAACAGTCCACACTCTTATAGATCCACAACCAGCTTGCACAGTGTCCTTGTTCACAACTTGAGTCCAAGGCTTCGTGGAGTATACACCACACTCGAACCCTACCATCATCTCTCACCAACTGAAATAGATTTTCTAACCGCCTAGGCTCCAATCGAACCCAGAAGAGGTGCCAGACGATTTAGTGCTGTTAGCATTGGCACTCAATTTGATAGTCTGACGCCATTCTTCATTAGCCCAAATAGAGCGAAATTATTTTTGGTTTACTTTTTTTCGGAAACTAGTAATTATCTTCATATGACTGCACAAGATCGTTTTAACTGATTTTTATGACAATAACGCCGTTAGTTTGCAATAATGCGCTTCTGGAAGGAAGTCAAAATGATTTTTTTATAATTATGATTATTTAAACTTTATTTAAGATAAAATATATACATATAAATGTTGCAAAAATTAAAGACTGTTAAAAAATACGATGGTTGGAACTTCAATAGTGGCAACACTGCAGTGGAGACACTATGCAATGGAATCTACTATTGTCGCTCATAGCACACGTTGTTAACATACCTACCTTACCTCCGAAGAAATGGACTCGCCCGTCCTACGTCACCGGCGTGCGCACAATCGAGGTACACAGTCACTTGTGAGCGAGCAGTCTAACGTAACAGTGTCACTGTTTTCGAAATAGGAACAATGGAGTTGGATAAGGATTGAATGTGCCAGGGGTCGTACAACACGTCACGAAAGTCGACAGTGCGTCAGAGCCCCATTATGGTGAAAGTATTGGTGATTCCCGTGTTACGACTGTGATTGTGTTATCCTAACGCATTACGTTCCTCCACGGCAAGCCATCAATGCACAGTGTTACTGTTCGTTTTTAGGGCACCACCTGCGACGAACTTTGCGAAAAAGCGACAACACTTCCTGCGCAACCCGCCCATCATTTTGCACGACAATGCGCGGACGCATACAGCGCAAGCTGTGGCTACTCTATTCTGTCGATGGAACTGGGAAGTAATGTACCATACACCATACTCCCCGAACTTAAGTCCTTGTGACTCTGATTTGATTCCGAAGATGAAGACACCACTTCTTGGCATTTGCTTCAGAACTGTTCCAGAGATTCGTCAGACAGTAGACAAATCGCATCATCAACAGTTCAGGCTTACTAACGGTATACTACGCCTCCCACATCGCTGGCAACGGGTTCTACACAACGCTGGTGACTACTTTGAAGGACAGTAATAGGTTTAAACATGTAACGCTTTTGTATCAGTTGTGAATAAATAGTTGCCACTATTTAAGTTCCAACCCTCGTACAAACCCATCTACGAGGAAGTCTTCAATATCTTCTGTATGAACCTGAACTTCAAAAAAATATTCAGATGTTTGTCAATCTGTGGGACTAAACTGCTTGGTTATTAGCCCCTAGCTTACTAAAAACTTAAACTAACCTAAGGAAAACGCAAACACCCATGCCCGAGGAAGGATTCGAGCCCCCGACGGCGAACGGCCACGCGCACCGGAGCACGACGCCTCTGTGCGCACGGCTATTCCACCACGGCACCTCAACTTCGCAGCCATATCCCAACCACTTTGCAATCAACAATAAAAGCTACAGCTGAACTGCAATGGGAGTAGGCTATTGAAAGAAATAAAATATAACACTGTGCAGGAATTGTTAAATACAAGAATGAAAAAGTAAGTTGCCGTTTTCATCCTATTGGAAGGACGTCAGCGCTATATGGGTATCATTCCGCATTCAAATTCAGTTAATTCCCGTCTTGCGACCATAATCACGTAGAAAACCTTCTGACATGAATCACGGCGTATAAAAATAACATGATTCAATGCACTGCCCTTTCATACCTCGTATAGGCTAAACTATTGCAATCTGAATCCGCGCATGTCGCTATCCCCAGATTTTTGTCACCTTAGCGTACATCGCACATAAACAACGAAAAACGCAACCCCAGTATATAAAATAAACAGTGTGACAGCACTTCCTGGACCCCCCTCTCTTTCTGCCCGGTACTGATCTTTGTTGTGGTGAAATAGAGGGTGCCATGGTAGTGTAGCCTGATGTGTCAGGTCTCTGGCGAATGTTTCGATGCATATCTATTAAATCTTATTATTTAGTAGTAATATTGTTTAGTATTAATCAGAAACGGTTTAAAATTTAAAGTTCAGTCTTATATTCGAATCAGCATTTATTAAATCAAAAACCATACGATTCCCTCTTTGGTATATAGATTATTTAGTGGGCTAAACACCAAGGAACATTAAGCATTGGTTATACGAGTTAACAACAAAAATGATTTTTTTTATTCGTTTTAGTGCCTAAACTTTATCATTTGACATTTTTTGTATATTGAATGGCGTTCAATCTTCGAGTATTTCTCGAAGTCAGCAGTAATCGATCATTATCAATATAGTGTGAAATACACTACTGGAAATGAAAATTAGTACACCCTCTTAGACTTTTCCAATTTGCTCGAGATTTATAGTTGAAACAGTGCAATGGAGTATATGACATTAATTTGCAGATCAATAGCTCAAGCGGGTACTTATGTATAGCTCGTGCAAGACGTCGTGGTCCCTGCCTTCTGAACAGCCGCGCGGGAGTAGCCGAGTGGTCTGGAGTGCCACGTTGGGGATCGCGCGGCCTCCCTCGGGCATGGATGTGTGTATTTGTCGTTATGTTACTTTAACTTAGTTTAACCCTGCCGGCCACACCACAGGCCTCTGAGGCCCAGATACTCACTCATACCTGTCTATTTCCGCTCCAACACAGCTGGAGGGGACGTGACTCACATGTAAGCCTCCTCTAGTTAGTTGTCTCTGATCTAGTGTATAGTACACAACACTTCCGCCCCTGACGGCCCTTTCAGGTAAACAATTAAGCCTCCGAGACCTCCATAACTTTACAAAAACCAAAGGGAAAGGGAGACACAACGATCAAACAAAACCATTGTCCCGATTTGATTTTATATTGACGCTTTCTGAACACCTTGCAGCACCTTGGATGAAGGCTAGGCTTGACACACCAGTTCCCCGTGACCTACGGGACAGTATTTACAGTTGCCTAAACATGACCACCTGCAGAGGCAGCTCGCGAGCAAGGAGTTATTTCCAAAAGAACTTATTGTAAGTTTTGTGACTACAAAAACAAAGGAAATCAAACATGCAGTGTGATTTATGTAAGTTGGCAGTGTGTGATCAGCACCACAAAAAAAAAAAAAAAAAAAAAAAAAAAAAAAAAAAAAAAAAAAAAAAAAAAAGAGAAACTTCCGCTGAATTTTGTGATACCGATTTTAGTTTTAAACATTATTAATTGGAGGTGGTTTTCGAATATGATGGATATTTTTGCGTTATATGAAATTTAGACTACTATTGTTTAATTTACGACGGCTTGTTTATTTTGTTTTGTGGTTTCCTGAGGAAATATATATTTCTTTTATGCTATTCAAGGTCATTTAATGTATTATACCCTCATCCTTATATGACATTGGAATTCTTAAAGAATTTTTCATTATTATATATCGTCTGGGCCTCTGAGGCCTATGGTGCGGCCCAAACGTAGGAGCCTGGTGGTGTGGCCCACAAGGTTAAGTAGTTTGTAGGTCTAATATATAAAAAAAATATAAAAAAAACGATAGAAAAATAAAACATGCCCCCCCCCCTTCCCAAGACGAGTGGCCCGGGGCGGTCCGCCCCCTCCGCTCCCCCCTTAGTCCACCACTGCCAGCATGCAACGAGAAGCTAAGCCGGCCGCATTCAGAATTATAGAAATAGACTCGCCCTGTGCACAGCTCGAGAATGCGTTTCTGCGCACGAGCCACGACTTCTTGTACGAGCCAGTCGATCCATGCTGAAATACATTTGTTAGTAGGTGTTGTAACATCCACCGGCGGCAGTGCAGACGCTTATCATCTCACGGATGGCTTAATACTGTCTTGGGACACATTATTCCACGCCTGCTCGATCTGTTCTTGTAGTTCTGCAAGAGTTCCGCTATAATGCACGTGTCAGTTGTCGTCCCGACATATCCCATAAGTGTTCATCTACATCTACATGGATACTCTGCAAAACATATTGAAGTGCATGGCAGAGGGTTCATCGAACCACTTTTGTGATATTTCTCTATAGTTCCTGTCTCTAATAGCTCTCAGAAGAAAGGAACACCTAAATCTTTCTGTTTTCGATGTGATTTCTCTTATTTTATTATGATGGCCATGTCTCCCTATGAAGGTAGGTGCTAACAATATATGTTTGCATTCTGAAAAGAAAGTTGGTGAAAAAAATTCGCAAATAGATCTCGCAACAATAGAACCTTTCTTTTAATGATTTCCACCCCAACTCGTGCAACATTTCCGTGACACTACCTCCCCTATACCGCGATAATACAAAACGAGCTGCCCTTTTGTGTACTTTCAATAAATCGTCTGTCAGTCCCGCATGGTGGTGATTTCACAATGCACAGTAATACTCCAAACTAGAACGCACAAATGTAGTGTAGGCATTTTCTTTAGTAGAACCATTGCATCTTCTAAGTGTTCTGCCAATGAAACGTAGTCTTTGGTTCCCCTTCCCTACAATACTTTCTGTCTTATTTCAAATTTAAGTTTTTCGTAATTGTTACTCCAAGGTATTTAGTTGAATTTACGGCCTCAAGGTTTGACTGATTTATCGTGTAACTGAAGTTGAACGAATTTCTTTTAGTGGTCATATGGATGACCTCACACTTATCATTATTAAGGGTCAATTGCCAATTTTTGCGCCCTTGCTGATATCTTATCTTAATCATTTTGCAATTGCTTTTGATATTCTGGTGACTTTACTAACCGATAAATCACACCATCATCTGCAAACAGTCTAAGAGAGCTACTCAGATTGTCTCCTAAATCGTTTATAGAAAGAAGAAACAGTAGGGGCCCTATCCACTTCCCCGGAGAACGCCAGATATCACTTCTACTCGATGACTTACCGTCAATTACAACGTACTTTGTCCTTTCTGACAGGAAATCACGAATCCAATCGCACAACTGTAGCGATATTCCATAAGCACGCAATTTGATTAGATGACGCTTGTGAGTGTGGAAAGTCTTTCGGTAATCTAGAAATACGGAATCTATTTGACATCCCTTATCGATAGCAAAAGAACGATTCTGTACGAGGGCGATGCCTACCCCTGGGGTACATAAGGACGGGAAATAATTTTCTTTCTAAATCCCACACGCAAATCACTCGGTCTGGTGGTCTGGCCAAGTCACGTGCCTGCTGCTGGAAGTTTCCACACGCAGGTTCCCGACACTTCTTGGCACTCCTTGGTGGCTTGGCTTTGCTGATGACGGTACACATCCTCGGAGAATCGGCAAAACCCAGCCAATAACCACGAGCCAGACTGGTGATCATATGGGGTACACTGTACCCAGACCTCAAAGCTAACCTGAAGAGCGGACGCTCTCTTCCGCCCCGGCCTCCGACCTGATCAGACGTGCTCTCTTGAGCTCGCTTACACTTCAGCTTTCCTAACAAGTACCTCTAGGGTCATTCATTGACCTCCCCTGGGTCGCCTTTAGTACCATGTAACACCTTAAGACAGTAAAAGCCCTTTTTGAAGTTATCTTAACTTCACGCCTTCTCATTCAACCCTATGCCCATTGCTCCGCTCAACCATCCTGGCACAATTCTTTCTGAATCTGTGTTGTCTATAGAACAATAGGTCGTTCTCTTCGAGGTAGTTCATAATATAAGAAGAAAGTATATGTTCTAAGATCCTGCTGCAAACTGGTCAATGATATAGGCCTGCAACTTTGTGAATCACTCCTGTTGCCTTTCTTGAATATTAGAGCGACCTGTGCAATTTTCCACTCTTTTGGTATGCAACGTTCGCTAAGCGAGCGATTTTGTATGATAGGTACGGGGCTATTACAGCAGCATACTCTGTTCGATTGCAAACAAGTCTAGAGATCGTGCTGACGATGGAAGCTGCTGCACGTCTGAAACAGGTCCACTGAATGTGTGGTCGTGTTCCATTTTGATTTATTCATTAACCTAAAGTGTTTCTGCACCATCAGTGTTATCTATCTGTGTGTTAATTATTTTATTCTTTTTATTATCAATGCCCCATGTTTATATACGTTTGCACCACATTTATGAATGTTTCCATCCATGTGATTGAACTTGGGTGTTCATGTGAATGTGTGCTCTTAATACTGACTGACTGCCGTGCAATGGCTTACAGTCGCCACCTCCCACTTTAGACCTCGTTTTGCTGTAGTTAAGAACACACAGCTTTGTTTGTTGTCTGCGATGGCGTCTGCTGGATAGCCAGAGACAAGCTTGCTTGGCAAGGTGGCCATGTTGGTACTGTGGTACCAACCCAATCTTGCATGAAAGAGGTGACAGGAGACCTCTCTGGGAGCGGTTGTAGAGGGAATTGTCTTGGCCAGGTAGCAAGGGTTGGTAAACACTAGTCTTTGAACGCACTCTGCGTCGCTCTTAGTGCGCTCTACATCTGATGCATGGCAGGGGGAGGTTTTTCCGTGGCCTTAGAACTACACTCTTGACTCTTCATCCTGGCTCCGACGACTATGGAAGTAAGTACGCTGCCGCATGATGCTGAGGGGAAGGCATGCTGTTAGGACATTGTTTTCTTTGTGATCAGGCAGTCTTGGTTTTTCAGTGATTGTTCTCTTGAGTAATTCTTCCGCTATGTAAGGTGAAGTGTTTCTTAATTTACAGAACTCGAGTAAATCCAGTGGAAATTTATTATTTGCATTTCATTCCAGCGATTATTGTGTGTCCAGTTTTGCTCAAGTTAGAATACATGTGTGTGGCCTTCAGCCTTTGTGTAAACTTAGTGTGTTTGAATTTCCTTACTGTTTTTAACTGACTTTTTGCATCGTTTCTGTATCCGCGAGTGTGTTAAATATTTCTCAGATTTTCTGATTTTATTCCATCTTTCCTGTCTTGTATGACTGATTGCAACACGTGCTTTCATAATGGTTGCTACTTCGGCCTTCAGCCATGCTTTTATTAATACTAGCTTTCTTATATACGAAATCTCGCATGTCTTTACTTGCTTATTCTAAATTAATACCGGTTTGTAAATATTATGAAATTCGGCATGGTCGAACACCACGTGGTACTTAAGAATAGTGAGCCACTGCCTCCCCACATTAGTTCTTTTAATGCACAGTACATATTTAAAAATTTGTAATCAAGACACCTGCCATCTTGTCAAGACACCGCTAACACTTCATTTCGCCACTGTTATCGAGTGTTCCCGCAGAATAATATACTGCTGATGAAAGAATGTGCTTTCAGCTACTCACTGTGTATTTGCAGATTTCCTTCCATGTTACCTCCATATTCCTGAAGGGCAGAAACAATTTTATTACGGGCAGCAATTACATGATTTAATTCACTTCTGTACAAGGTGTGTGCTTAGTTTGGTCTCCCCACATTTAGTTGCTTCTTCATTTTTCTGAATATATTATGATTTTATATCAAACCTCTGCTTTATGATTTCATACTCCCCGTCCCGTGTTTATTATCTATTCATTTATTGTTTAACATTGATTTTGTGTTTGTTAAAACATTGGCTACTCCATTAAGGAGTGAGCAGTTAGATAAATTTATGTTCCTTATGTACTGTGGCCACTCGTAAAGTAATTTAGAGCAGCAGTGAGCGTTTTAACTTTCATTTGCAGATATCAACTGCCTGTGATCTTGCTTATTTTAACAACAGGCTACTTTCACTTGGCTTCCCGCTACCAGGATTTGTCGTCCTGGCGTCTCCTGATTTCATTTATAAATTTTGTTTCTTTTTATAGATGCCCTCCCGTCCTTTGAATGTGCGTGTGTGTGGACATGAATGAGTACAAATCGCAAGCACTAGTGTACTTTCATTGTGTTTTTCAGCTACGCATTGCCAGCGCATTTGTTTTCTCTTTCAATAGTGATAATTTTTCTATGTGCATTTTTGGGGGAAATGATTACTGAGTTTACACAGTGTGAAATGCGGGTGCAATTATGACTGCATTGCGTGTGAAACTATTACAGAGGCACCACGTATTCTGACCACGTGGATCAGGAATTTTATGAGGTACTATGCTCCAGACTGAACGCTGAAAGGCATAATCAGTCTATGATGATGATAAAAATTTCGTATCAGCGATGAAGAAACAAAATCATGTAACTGACAAATTGCCAATTTTGTGATTCTGTCTTTCACAGAATGACTGCCAAACAGTGTTGGCAGCAGAGATGTGAAAGAAGATGGTTTGAAAGCAAAGAATAAGGAACTAAGTGACTATAAAAATACATTCTTTTGGAAAAGAAAACTGTTGAATAAAAACAGTAAGGAAAGTTGTTAAATGATGTACAAGCATTATATATCAGTGTAACAGTTCAAATGTCAACATATAAGCAGAAGAGACTGTAAATGGATGTTCTGAATTTTATTTAGTATTGTGAAGAAACTTTTCTTCCCTTTTTTATCTCTGCAATAAATCTTTGGAGGTTGAACTTAAAGATAGAAGTCTGATATAACATGGCAAACAGAAATAAATTAGGGTGATCAGATAACCAAATCAATCATCATTAGAAGATAGAAACCGAATACAAAATCCCCTTCATAGTGGTTCTACTTTCCAAAACCTGAATTTCATTGACTATTTTCTTTTATTGCCTCCACACTTTGTTTTAATTATAATTTTAATGCCTTTTTAATACTAATACAGTTCCTTTTTATCACTCTTGTGGGTTCCTCAGCTAAAGATTCTAACATCCACTATAGCTTATTCTTTGCTTTCAGAGCATCTTCTTTCACATCTCTGTCACAGTACTGTAAGACAGTCATTCCAATGAAGGCAGAAAAAAAACACACCCCCAATTTCTCATCTTTGAGCAATTATTTACTTAATTATTTATTACTTGCCTTATATTCTATATTTCCTTCATGACATGCTGTTCTTTGGGAATATTCGATTACTGGTGGAAATTCTCCACTTAGATGTTAAAGAATTCTTGAGATAGATTGGCTCGCCAGTACTTACCTAAGTTTTGTGCCGCCAACAGTTACACAAAAATGGAAATGACAAACAGCACACAAGCTTTTAGAAATATTTTCCTTTGTCAGATTATTCCTTTTTTCACCAACTATGCAAAGAAAAGTTTGTGGCTGTAAAACTCAATTTGGGCTGGTGGAAGAGCTGTGGACTAGGAACCTACAGTTACCAATGTGAAGGCTATACAGTACCGCCCAAATGGTAGTTTTTACTACAAGTGTTCTTTCAATAAGGTATGGTAACAATTACTGAGACTTCCGAAAAAAATTCTTGGAAAATTTTGTTTCCTAAACTATACAAAGAAAGACTGAAACTCAAAAAATCCAAACAGGATCATTTACAACAACTCAATGCCATTCTTCCTAAAGATTGTCATCGGTATTACATCAACATCCCTTATGAATGAAAATTATCTCTGAGGTGACAGACTGACTAGTAAGAGCATAGCGTAGTTCTTTGTTGTTCACGAGTGAATTTTGGATATTTCTTGAAGAAATGTGAAGACTGTCTCAGTGTGTGTATTTGAAATTGTTTTCTTTCAATGAAGAAATTATTATTCTTCTAAACTGAGTTCTTACCAGCTTTTTCAGCATCATATACAAAAGCATAAAGATGTTAAGTCGTGCAGGAGACTGACCAAAAAATACTGTGTAAGTAACATATTCTGGCATAAATACCGAGACAACGCCGCATATCCCTGAAATTAAGCTTTCTAAAGTGTATTTCTTCTTTCTCACTTTTTTATACATTCCAAAATTTTCTTGTAACGCTATGATACAAATTTAGACCCCTGTGAAATCTATCAGGTATTTTAGACAGTTTTTGTCTCTCCTGTAAAATTCTTTTTTTTTTTTCTGCTTAAGCAGAATTGTCTATTCACCGACAATATGGAAACTTTGATGCAATTCAAATATCCTTTACAATGTAAAAGAAAGACTGCCTTGAGGTGAAAGAAAAACCATAAGTCTATAAAATACTTACATCACACGGTGTGTAGCGGCAAATACACTACACATAATAATACTCACTTTTCAAGCTAAATTAGTGACCAAACCTCTGTTAGCGTGAATCATGCAAATGTAATGAGTGGTGACTTTTGTTATGAATAATAAATGCTGTCTGTGATACAAGCAGAAAGCTAAATCTTGCAGCTCACTGCTGCAGATGTGCCCCTGAAGGGTTAAATTAATAATATCTACACATGAAATTTAATGTTACTTGCATTCACAAAGTGTTCAGTATAATCATAAGCAAAGTTTTTCCAAAAATCAGATGGTATGACTGCACATATGTTGGTGCCATGTACATGATTCCATGTCTCTCAATATCTATGGCTGCAGGTATGCACCACCTACATACATATGCATTCTGTATCTTTCATGGTTGAATGCACGGATCATAATGTTTACATTTGGGGAAATATACCTCATTTTGCTTTAGATACTAAACACACAGTACAACCAATTACAAAGAGATTTATTAATATAAATAGTACAGAAAACATTTTATACAGTTACAAACTCTTCATTTCTGTCTCTTTGAGATGATTTCACAGTTGTATGTCATCACCAAAGGCTATGTTTGTTTGGCTAGCTACTATTCAAACTTTGTCTCCTTATTTCACCACTACTCCATGAAAAAGAGAAGACCATCCTTCCAGGTTATTGCTTCAGTTCCTAAAATAGAATATTGATTAAAAACAAGTTTTACACCTACATAATAGTCATTCAAGTAATACACAGTCTACACAAATTATCTCTATATAAAAATACATCAATAAGCTTATTAAATCAATATTTTTCTCAAAATAAGAGAGTCGTCCACAAAGTAAGTTCCATTTCTATTTCTATCCTTGACAGCACTATGATCGCAGTTCCGAGCATGTGCGGCAGTTACTCTGACTCAAGGAGAAGACGTGTACGCCATTTTCACATCGCTGCTGCCGACGTGTGCTTTGTAGTGCTTCTTTACAATATCGGCATTAATTGAAAATGCTACTGCGTATGAGATCAGTTCTGTGACTTGTTTTCTAAATGCAAAGAAAGTTAAACCAAAGGAAACTCATCGGCAAATCTACGAGGTTCATGGACAAAATGCTAAGAGTGATTCAATGGTTAAGATGGGTCAGATGTTCAATGAAGGACATGATCAAGTGCATGATAAAGAACAAAGTTGACACCCGTCTGTGGTTACTGATGAACTGGTTCACACAATTGAAGAAAAGATTAAGCACAACTATAAGTTTACACTTAGTGCCCTTGCTATAGAAGTTTCGCAAATCTCGACACTAATTCACGAATTTTCACGTGTTACAGATTAATTACCTCTCATTAGAAGAGCAGCCAGCAGATGTTGGAAAATTTGTGATATACAGGGTGTCTCAGCTATCTTGTCCACCCAAAATATCTCTGGAACAATAACAGCTATTGGAAAACGACTTTCACCGGTATCAATGTACGACTGGGGCCCATCAATGTATATTTTGTAAACATTCTAAAACGAAAGCAAATGTGTTTTTTAACACAAACTATATATATACCCTATATTTTTTCTTCAGCAATCCATAGCATGACAAATCACATAAACAATGGCGTTGACTGCATTGCAATATTCCAATTACATCTTGAGATATTGCGACGCGAAGTTGACGCTTCAAAACTGTGTGGCTGTTGGGCACACTGTTATGATTTACTTCACCCACCCTCAAAAATGCACATGCACGCTTTGTTCGGATGTTCAGCCTTGGTTTGGCAGCTAATCAAAATGCAACTCCCATGAAAGACTATTGTTGAGTGCAAAGCTTCCATAATTATGTGATTTTTGAACACAAAAGGCAATAAAATAGCTGAAATTCACCAGCAATTGATGGAAGTTTAAGGACAACTGTGCATGGATGTCACAAAATTTTAGCAAGCAGCACATCAAGTTTACAGTTGGCTGTGCTAAAATTCAAGATGAATTCAGACAAGGCAGAGGCAAAAGTTGAGGAGTTCACATCTACAGAGTGAGGATTACTCTAGATGCTGTGTGCATTTTGGTTCTGCTATGCAGATAAAACGGATAACTTCTTCGACTCTGTTATTATACGTGACAAAACCTTAGGATTCTGCTTTACACAACAGCCATGCAGCTGCCAATGTCTCTTTATACCAACAACACGAAAATTCAAACAAACAGTGTTGGTAAAAGGCATGGTAACTGTGTTTTGGGACAGAAAAAGTGTACTGCTGGTTACCTTCTGCCTTTTGGGACAATAAAAACTTACAGGTACTGTTAAACACTAAAAAGTCAATTCAGAATTGGAGGAGAAAAATGCTGAGCTAAGGCTCAAGCATAAGTCACACACAACACAATAAACTGCTGATCTTCTGCAAAACATTGGTTGGATCATCATCAACCAACCACCAAACAGTATGGTCTTGGTGCCAAGTGTCTGCCACCACGTTAAAGGAACATTTGTCAAAATGGCAGTTATGCTTTAGTGACCTGTGGAAAATAAGATTCAAAGCTTCCTGAAGGACATGTCAGTAAGCTGATATGTTATGGGCATTGTAAAATTAATGCAGCATATAATAATAATAATAATAATAATAATAATAATAATAATAATACATTGTCTGAACTGGGAGTTATGTAGAAAAACATAGTATTCTTCAGTTTTACATTCATATATGTTGTATATTACATGGTGTCAATGAAAAGTGCCATAAATAAGTGTTTGAAATAGTAAACTTTTTATACATCTTTGATCACACGACTTCTTTTTATATTTCAATTTATTCATAATCTTAATCAATTAAGAAAATCTTAAGGTCAGTCTCTGTTAATGTAAGGCTGTAAAACCAGAATTTTAAGCACAGCTGTCTATCTGACTGCATGGCCACAGCCAGAATTAATTTGCCTGACTAACATGAGCAAAATTACAGTAGATTTTGGGTTATGTCTCATTATGTATTGGTTCTTGTAGGAAAATTAAGTTGCTACTCACTACAGAGACATCCAATGAACTGCAGAAAGGCACACACAATAGAATACAACTTATTTAAATATGTATATTTGTGTGGGGGGGGGGGGAGGGGGGCGTAACAGCTTAAAGCTATTTAAACAAGTTTTATTCTGTTATGTGTGCCTTTCTGCACCTCATTGAGTCATTTGATGTCTCTGTGGTGAGTAACAACCAACCTACTCAAAAATATTGTTGAATCCTTCCTAGAATTTCCATTGTTTAAAAATCTACTTTGGTTGTATACTGTGCTTTGATGAGCCACTAATCGGTTTGGCACTTTATAGTCTCATTTTCAGGTTACAATAAATTTTCAACTGAGTCATAAAACTATGTGATTGGGCCAGTCAGAGCAGGGCCCGTATAATGATCAGTTACTACCTGCCACTGGTCAACGCACTCTACAGGTGCGAGTTTTTCATCAGAGGAGGAGGTCCCTGAGAAAGACTTTTGAGGCGTATTATACACTGGCATGTCTTTTAAATACTCATAAGCATTACAAAAACCTAAGTGACTGACTGAAGAGGTTTTCAGCAGTACGGAGCCATATCGCATCTTTCTAAGTGACTCTCCCTCACCACATTTACGTTCAATGTGATTCCAAAAAATAAAGTAGATTGGTAGCAGTGAAAATCTCCCCATATGTCTAAGTAAAGAGGAAAGAGTATTGAACCATGCCAGTGGGGTTAGCCCTCCTCACAGAGAGTAGTCAAGGAGAGGAAGGCAGAGGAGGAAATAGCAGTGAGATTATATATACTGTATTCCTATCTGAAGAAATGATGGCCAGGAGAGTTAAGCTAAGAAGTCTTCATGTACAGTGTATCTGCCTTGGTACTACCCAATCCAGTTAGGGGCTCACCCAACAGGCACCACCGAAACAAGGTATGGGCTGTCTTTCATGACAGTTTGTAGCATAATTTTACGACATGATTCCACCCATCTGCTTTTCCCCATGGTGTCATCAAAAAGGCAGCAATGACATGTATACTCATAGCCAACAGAGTGACCAAAAATAACACATAACCAATAAAATGACAATAATGGGACCAGCATGGAAGTGTGGGGTTTTTGGACAGGGGCATTCTAAGTGGGAAGACAAAAAGACAACCAAAAACACTCAAAGATATAATTAAAAAAACACCCAAACACAAAATATGTGAAATAAAAACAAAAAGACCACAAAAATTATACATGGAATTGAATAGTTCAATTAACCTATAAAACATGTCAAATGAAGACAGTGATGACAATCCACAACCTTGTACAAAACAATATCGAACCTATACTACACCTAAAATGAAGAAAACAATACCAATAAACCCCCCCCCCCCCAAAAAAAAAAACCATCAACATTAAAATGACCTATAATACACTTCAAATGAAGACAGTGATACCAATTCAACCTTCCTCCCCCCCCCCCCCAGCAACAAACAACAAAGAAATAACATCAAACATTTCAGTCATTTCAAATGTTCAACTCTTAACATAATCTTCTTCAGCCCAACCACTTTTGAATTTTCACATCCGTTAGCTTCACCAACTAACAAACAAACTGTTGTCTCCCAACCTAATCTAGACCATGGGCTGCACTAAAGATCACACCAGCCATAAAGACAGACAACTAAAAATTATTGCACAACAATGATGTTCCAACACAACAAGCCAACTTTTGGGTCAAAGCCGACGGATTGAATCGCGTCCTACAAGTGACAGTTTTTGCCCACAGTTCCAATGCCCCAAAAAGATGAGCAACCACTCCTAGGCATACATGAGATGGTAACAACTTGGGTAACAGCAGTGTGATCCATGTGTTGTCATGGGGTTCAAACAGGTGGACACACAACTTCCTCACGTGGAAAAGGCATGAAATGCAGCAGACATATGGAGAAAACTATTTTGCTTTGTATAGTGTGGGGTGGCGATCCTAAGAGTTGGAAAAAGGCCGTGAAGTCTTTAATGACAATGAGTGACCGGGTAGGCTATGTTCATTGCTGTCTAGTGACAACATTTCTCGTGTGGATGCAATGTTGAAAGAAGATCGATGTGTCCATATCATGGCCATTTCCCAAGAGTCTCACATATTGTATGGGAATGTTTATGACAATGCTTGCAGGTCCTTAGGGCACCTGTAAGTTTTATGTGGGTATACCGCATTTCACACTAAGAACCAAGCAACAGCCCGATGGTGGTTCTATAGTCAGTCAAATGAATTCTATCATAGGAAAATATCAAATTTAGTGCCATGACGGGACAAATGTGTGACCTGGTCTGGATACTAAATGATAAAATAGTGTAACTTGAAATTATATAATAAGGACAGTTTACAGCTCACTGCAAAGATGCAATGATGAGCTGTGCCAGGCACATACAAAAAGACACACACATACAACACTTTTTAAGCTATCGGCCATGGTTTTCTTCACAATATAGAACACTGAACACTGCCTTTCCCAGTTCATACCACCATACAACAGAGAACCCCATGTACTCACACCTAACCACCCCATGGTTACCCTCCAAGAATTTTGTCCCTCCAACTTGGCCTCACCATCTTTCCCCAAGTCCCTTCCTAAGAACTCAAACCTTTCGGCAGAAGAAAGGAGAGTCGTCCACAACTTCAGAGCTAATCCTGACAATCATCCTCCTTGCTGACGAAAGTTTCACCACTGTAGTTATGAAATGCAGTGACTACCTGGCAGAAGGGCTCCACCAATCTCTGACTCTTCCACCAACAAATTGTGCCTAAATGACCACATCCCGAAAGTCCAACAAGATCTCCAATCCCTAATGAAATCATACGATCCCAGAAGCTCTCTCCTGAATCCATCTCCCACCTCACCCCAACAGCGCCCTCACGCCCACCTTCTACATGTTCCCCAAAATCCACAAACCAAATAATCCTGGACACCTGATTGTGACTGGTTACTATGCTTGTACCAAAAGAAATTCAGCCCTCGTTGGCCAACACCTTCAACCAATTATCAAAGATACCAATCACTTCCTTCACTGACTCTCCACTATCCCCATCCCTTTACTTCCTGGATCCTTATTTGTCACAGTGGATTCTACCTCCCTATACACCAACATCCCACATGCCCATGGCCTTACCACTCTCTAACACTACCTGTCCCAATGTCCCTCTGAATTCAATCCTGATACCTCATTCCTCATAACCCTCACAAACTTTATCCTAAGTAACAACTTCATTTCCTTTGAAGGGAAAGTATACAATCAAATCCATGGCTAGCCATGGGCACCCGCATGGCAACCTCTTACACCAACCAGTTTATGGGTTGTCTGGAGGAATCCTTCCTAGCATCCCAAAACTCCAAACCTCTGATCTGGTTCAGGTTAATTGGTGATATTTTCATGATCTCGAATCAGGGCCAGGACACCTTATCCTCCTTCCTTCAAAACCTCAACTCCTCCCCAATCCACTCCAGCTGGTCTTCCTCAACCCACCATGTCACATTTCTGGATGTCAACCTCCACCTCAGTGATGGCTTCATCCACACTTCTGTCCATATTAAACCTACCAACTACCAACAGTACTTACACTTAGACAGTTGCCATCCCTTCCACATCAAAAAATCCCCCCTTACAGCCTGGCCACCTGTGGACGGTATATCTGCAGTGAAAAGAACTCCCTTTGTCAATGTGCTGAGGGTCTCACAAAGGCCTTTGAAAGAAATTCTGTATGGTTATTATGCAATTAATGATAAAAAAAAAACATTTTAACTGGCAAAATGTATATCAGACAAACTTAACTTTATTTACACCAAAGACACTAATAATAGAATGCATAAAAGTCAGAGAGTACAAATATATAAAATCTCTGAAATGTCCATTACAGTTCACTAAAGCCCAAAGTAGTTTGCATTCAATATCCAACATCCCCATCAGAATGCAAACCCATTTTATTTACACAGTACAAATGTTTGTCATAAATTGTTCCTTTAGTTAAAATGTCAGCTGCCATCTCACATCCTTTCAAAAACACAAATTTTATCTTCTTCATCCGTACGTTCTCTCTGAGAAAAGGCAGACGAATGTCAATGTGTTTCGTCTTTGAATGATAACAGTCTGTAGCGGCCAACTTAATTGCACTTTGATTGTCACAGTGTACAACCAATGCATTATTTTCTTGTTTGCCGAGTTCAGTTTGCAGTTGCTGAAGCCACAAAGCTTCCTGTGCTGCTGCCGCCATCGCCATATATTCTGCCTCCGCTGTAGAAAGCGCAACAATCTGCTGTTTGCATGAATTCCAGGCAATACTGCTATTCTGGAATAAAAACACATATCCAGTACAGGATCTTCTATCTGTAGGATCATTGGCCTAATCTGCATCACAGTATTCGGTTATTTCTGTGACGTTTTCTTTTCTGAAACATAGTTTCAGATCCTTAGTTCCCTGAAGATATCTGAATACTCGTTTCACACCAAGCCAGTGTTTAGTCTGTGGATCGTTGCAGTACTGACTTAACTTGTTTACAGCATACGAGATATCCGGTCTTGTTACTTGTGCAAGATACAGCAGACATCCGATTGCTTGTCTATAAGGTATATTTTTACTATTTTCAGTAATATTTTCATCAAATTTTACATTCACTTCAATGGGAGTTCGAACAGGTTTGCAGTTTATCATTCCAAAGACATTCAATACTTCATTGATGTACTTCTTTTGATCTAGCTTAATCAAACCTGTTTCACGATTTCTAGTTATGTTCATGCCAATACATTGTTTCACTTGACCAATATCTTTCATGCAAAATTTTTCTTTTAGTTTTTCTTTAATTTCTAGTTTGTATTGCTGATGACTAGCAAAAATTAGTATGTCATCCACCCACACTTTAAGGAATAACATAACTGATTTATCAACAGAGTAATATATACAGGGATCTATTCTTGATCTTTTTAGTCCTATCTCAAGCAGTATATAATTCAGTTTTAGATTCCACTGTCGGCTAGCCTGCTTCAATCCATATAGCGATTTATGTAATAAACAAACTTGGTTGCCTTCTGAGTACATCTCCGGTTGTGACATATAAATTTCAGTCGATGTCTCCCTGCAGAAATGCACTAATTGCATCCATCTGATCAACGTATAAGTCGTATTTAGCAGCCAAAGCAAACAGATAATGAACCGATGTGTACCTTACAACTGGTGAGTAGACTTCATTGTAATCAGCACCTTTCCTTTGAACACATCCTTTCACAACTAATATTGCCTTGTATAGAATAATTTCTCCATTCTCGTTCGTCTTCGTCTTAAATACCCACTTACAAGGCAAAACTCTTTTTTCCTTTGGGTAGATCTACCAATGACCAAGTTTCATTTTTCATTAAGGAATCATATTCTTCATCCATGGCTTCCTTCCACTTATCACCATGAGCAGATGATATAGCTTCTTCAACAGTTTGAGGATCATTCAGACATGGAACTGGACAAAATAAACTGAACTCGTCCTCTTCCTTCTCTCTGTAGTGAATAATTCGTTTTCGTGGACATAAATTATAATCTTGTATTGAGATATCTGTAGATATCAGGTATGTATACATCATCATCATCATCATCATCTGACTGGTATTCAGTAACATCATTCATACATGTCTTGGAGTTATCATCTCTAGAGTTACATTCCCCCTGCATTTCTTCTATATTCTCTTCTTCTGTCTTGTTATTAACATCTTCAGATGGGTTTATGCTTCTCGCAGAAGCATGATGTAAGTAAAGTTTATCACAGCTTAACACATTTTCTAAAAATAGAACGTCTCTACTCTTGATGATGTTGTAAGTGTCAAGATCAACCAGACGATACCCTTTGGAAGAATCACAATAGCCAACAAATATAAGGTTTCTGGACTTTGAATCCCATTTTTGCCGTTTTTCTTTAGGAATCAAAGTCATAACTTCTGAGCCAAAAATTCGCAATGTGATAAATCAGGTTTCCTACCTGTCCACAGCTCCAAAGGCGTCCTTCCACCAATCGCTTTGGCAGGTGATCTGTTAATATAAGCAGCTGTCGCTGTTGCCTCTGCCCAGAATTGTTTAGGTAAAGCAGCATCAAATAACATACACTTTGATCTGTTAATATAAGCAGCTGTCGCTGTTGCCTCTGCCCAGAATTGTTTAGGTAAAGCAGCATCAAATAACATACACTTTGATCTGTTAATATAAGCAGCTGTCGCTGTTGCCTCTGCCCAGAATTGTTTAGGTAAAGCAGCATCAAATAACATACACTTTGCCCTTTCCACTAGCGTGCTATTCATACGCTCTGCGAGACCATTCTGCTGAGGAGAGTAGGGAGTAGTTGTTTGATGCTTAATACCATTTTCGTTCAAGTAATCTTCGAAATTTTTGTTACAGTACTCTTTGCCATTGTCTGTGCGAATGACTTTTATTTTCTTATCTAGTTCATTTTCTACTAGGTTTTTGTAAGCCTTGAAAGCTCCCAATATACTGAGTTTGTTATTTAAAAAATACACGTAAACATTTCTGAAATAATCATCTATGAAAGTAAGAAAATATTTCATACCTCTCAATGACGCAGTTTCCACAGGACCACATATGTCACTGTGAATGATCTGTAATGGTTGTGAAGCTCTAGAACCAGTATTATTGAAAGGCAGTCTGGTTTGCTTAGCTTCAAGACACATTGTGCATGTAACAGGTCCATTACTACCGGTAGGAGAAAAACTAACACCTTTTGCACAATCTGGTAGCTTATTTACATCGTTAAAATTCAAAGGACCCATACGGCGATGCCATAGGATAACGGAATTTAAATTCTAAGGGAAAGTTAAATTAGCATTCACTTGTCTGTGTGTGTTTAATACATATAAATTGTTTATCAATGTCGCTGAACACACAAAATTCCCCTCTTTGTTATATAAGTCACACCCATCATGCCTAAAATTTAGTTGGCATCCGTTTTTCACCATAGCACTGACAGACAGAAGGTTAGCAGCAAGTTTAGGAACATATAATACGTCTCTTACCTGAATTCTTCTGTTGTCATTACCTTTCAATATCAAATTGACACTTCCCGTACTTTTCACAGGAAGCGGTGTCTTGCTGGCACCTGTTACAGTAGGTATCGCTGGACTTCGTACATCATACATCCAATCATTTTGATTTGTCATGTGCATTGATGCACCCGAGTCAACATACCACACGTCGGGATCCATCAATTGTGAAGAAGCAGTAAAACCAGCGGCAAAAGTTTTATCTTCTTCTGATTTATTTGCCGTCTTTTTCTTTGACACGCGGCACTGCTTAGCAATGTGGTCGTATTTATTGCAACTGAAGTGCCGTGGCCCCCTGATGTACTTCACTGTGTTTTGCTTATACACCTGTTTTCCTTGAACATGTCTTTTTCCTGTGAAAAATGCTGAACACTCCGGATCTGTTACTTCTTGTAAAAGCTTTGTTTTTATAAGGTCTGCACTGATTTTTATTCCAGAGCTTTCAATTCCCATTATCATTGGTTTGTAAGATTCAGGCAAACCAGCCAACATTAGCGTCCCTAGCCACTCATCATTGACTTCAAATTTAATGTTCCTTAATTTATAAGCAGTTGACATGATTTTGTTCACATAATCTTCAACATTTTTAGACGATTCCAAAGTAGTGGTAATAAGGTCTTTCAGTAATGCAACTCGTCTGTATAAACCACTGTCATCGAAAGCTTGCTCCAGTTTCTCCCAGACCACCTTAGCTGTAGGTGCATTTTATATGTGCACGTAATTGATGGGATCTAACAATAAAATGAGCCTCGATCTTGCCTTAATTTCTTTCTTCGGAGTAGTATTGGTACCGCAAACACAGTCCTAGAGCTCGTCATGTTCTAAATAGGCTTGTACTGAGAACTTTCAACTACCATAATTATCATGCCCGGTAAGTTTCTCAATGTGAAACTGATTTTGATGAGAACCTGACATCATCTTGAATTAAATACAGGGAAAAAACAACACGCCGTTTCCGTCACTTAGCTGATAGCTGAAGTTATGTTGTTTGACCAACTCAGAATTTTTATCATTTACTGTTGCAACGGTAACCATAAAATACAACCACGCTCTGCTACCATGAAAGAAATTCTGTATGGTTATTATGCAATTAATGATAAAAAAACATTTTAACTGGCAAAACGTATATCAAACGTAACTTTATTTACGCCAAAGACACTAATAATAGAATGCCTAAAAGTCAGAGAGTACAAATATATAAAATCTCTGAAATGTCCATTACAGATCGCTAAAGCCCAAAGTAGTTTGCATTCAATATCCAACAGCTTTCAAAGAGAGAAACTGCCCCACAGACCCCGTCTGCAAACAGATCTCCCTTGCCATATCCTCATACATCCCAAATCCTACCTCTAGCACCAGTAACCATCCACAAAAGAGTGCTCTCCTTGTCACCCAGTCCTACCCTGGACTCTAACAACCAAACTGCAGCCTTCGCTAAAGTTTTGCTTTCCTGTCCTCATGCCAAGAAATTAAAGACATTCTGTCCAATATCCTTCCCACTCCTCCTAAAGTGGCGTTCCATCACCCTCCCAATCTCCATAAAATCCTAGTCCATTGCTATGCCACTCCAAAACCCAGGCCACTATCACAGGGATCATAACCATGTGGAAGACCCTGCTGCAAGATGTCCATCCACCCACCCAGCACTTCGTATTCAAGTTCCGTCACAGGCTTATCCTACCCAGAGGCCGGGCCACCTGTGAAAGCAGCCATGTAATTTACCAACTGTGCTGGAATCACTGTGCAACTTTCTATATTGGCATGACCACTAACCAGCTGTCCATTAGGATGAATGGCCACTGCTAAACTGTGGCAAAAAAAAAAAAAGGTAGATCACCCTGTGGCATAGCATGCAGCGGAACATACGCCTGATCTGAATGGCTGCTTCACAACCTGGGCCATCTGGATCCTCTCACCTGTCATCAGCTTTTCTGAACTGCACAGATGGGAGTTATCCTTACAGTACTTTCTCCAATCCCGAAATTATCCAGGACTAAACTTAATATAACTCCCCTTTTTTCCACACCTAATGTTTCCTATCTCCTCTATCCTAATTCAAATGCACTCTCTCTCTCTCTCTCTCTCTCTGTGTGTGTGTGGGCGTGCGCACGTGTATTCCTAAGCTACATCTCGATCCACCCATCTAATATGTACATGCTCTGTAGGGTCATGCTTTATCCATCCCCACCACTGTAACGCAACCTTCCTACCCCCTCCCCTATTTCCATGCCAATGAGCATGATTTGGAGTGCGGCTGACGGAAATGACTGTTGTGTGAGTATGTTGTGTGTCCGTGATTATGTGAATGTTCTATATTCTGAAGCAGGCCATGGCCGATAGCTTAAGCAGTGTTTTTAGTAGAAATCTAAAAATAAATATGGACGTAAGGGACCAACCTGATAAAAAAAGGGACCTAAAGAAATTTTAAGGGTCAAACAGGGATACGAAACACGAGACATCAATAAATTTCTTTTTGATGAACAACCCTATCCAATGACCCCATTTTTCATTATTTACTTAATCACGAAGTCTTGATTACTGTATTTCTTTACTGCTAATGTGTTTCGCCCTTTTGTAGGATCTTCAGAATGATACATACACAAAGCTTAGTTTTAGGGCTTGAATATATTGACTTTGTAGTTTGATTTATGCACATCAGCAAACGCAAACCTATTGTTGTGATAATGACCGAAAAGGCTGAGATGATTTAGCAATATATAAATAAAGTGCAATTAAGGCAGTTCTTAATTTACAAATTGTTATCACAGTTGCTAGCTTCAGCCACTATCGAGTGTGAAAATATACACACCACAAAAATATTAAGCAATTTCCAATTAGGTAATATAAGAAAAGTTTTTCAAATAATCACTCTGATGGGTTATAACTTTCATCTGATTTACAATTATTATTATTATTATTATTATTATTATTATTATTATTATTATTATTATTATTATTATTATTTTTTTTTACATATCGTAATACTGGAATTATAAATCAAATAAAAACTCAAATTATTAAACTTCAACAGTCTCAGCATCAACGCAGTATTAAAATATCAGATTACAAAGAATCAATTTACTTTTCCTTAAAGTAACTGACATTTGACTTGTTTTTCATTTAATGTCTTCTGCAATTATAGTCACTTGAATCGATTTTTTGGTTTTTCCACTTTTAATTCTTTTAACTCCAGCTAGTATACCTTGGGCCAGGGTGATTTCTCCATAATCCTTACGTTTAATCCCTTCTTAAAAGCGCTTGGTGGGTTCTTTGAGCAAATGATCAGCAGCTTACCCTTGTATTTTCTTTTACTTATTTTTCTGCAATAAAGTTTTTGATAATATTTTGGAAAGGATAGGTTGCTACTCACCACAGACATCCGATTAGCTGCAGAAAGACACACATAACAGAATAAACAATAGATGGAGCTTTCAGCTTTTAAGCCTTCATCTGTCACAGGGAATGCATGCGCGCGCGCACACACGCTCACACACTACACACACATATCTCGGGCTGGACTGCAACACAGCTGAGGTGAGAGCAACCAGTGGTGGGCCTGAGGAAGCAGCATGGAGAGGGAAGCAGGAAGAGGGGTGGGGAGGGATGCCGGTGGGGATGGAGCAATACGTAAGTGCTGTCTGACAGATAGGAAGGGACTGGAGTATGTGACGGAAAGGGAGCTTACATAAGCTGAGGTGTGGGAAGGGAAAGGAAGGGGAGAGGAGAGTGGTGGGGGCAGGAACTAGTGAAGTTTAGGCCTGGGGTATTGCGGGAGTGTAAGATATACTGTAGGGAGAGTTCCCATCTGTGCAATTCAAACAAGTTGTTGTTTATGGGGAGGATCCATATGGCACAGGCTATGCAGCAGTCATTGAAGCAAGCCACATCATACAGTGCTGCATGCTCTGCAACAGGATGGTCCAGCTGTCTCCTTTAAACAGTATGACGAAGGCCATTCATCTGCACAGACAGCTTGTTGCTGGTCATGCCCACATAGAAAGCTGCACAGTGTTTGCAGCTCAGTTTGTACACAACATGACTACTATCACAGGTTACCCTGCCTTTTATGGGATAGGAAATGCCTGTGATAGGACTGGAGTAGGTGGTAGTGGGATGGTGGATAGGACAGGTTTTGAATCTATGTCTATTGCATGGTTATGAGGCATGGGGTAAGGTTTGGGAGCAGGGAAGGAGTAGGGTAGGACAAGGATATTACATAGGTTTGGTGGATGGTGGAATACCACTGTATAGGGTGGTGGTGATTTTGGGCAGAGTGTTTCTCATTTCAGGGCAGGATGGAAGTTAATCAAAACCCTGGTGGAGAGAGTAATTTAACTGCTCTCATCCTGGGTGGTATTGCGTGACGAGATGGATGCTCCATTGTGACCGGGCAGTGGGATGCTCCCCCCCCCCCCTACAGTGATATTCCGTCATCCACCAAACCTACGTAATATCCTTGTCAATCCCTACTCCTTCCCTGCTCCCAACCACTTACCCCATGGCTCATATCCCTGCAGTAAACCTAGATTCAAAACCTGTCCTACCATCCCACCACCACCAACTCCAGTCTTGGCACAGGCATTTCCTATCCCACAAAGTGCTATTTTCCTGCAGAATGTTCTCTGTGTGTTGCAACAGCGATCTGTACAGTTATGGAATGGTCAATGCTTGGAAGTGAGGGCGAATAAGCTGCGTTATGTGAAGTGAATCCAGACTTGGAACTGGTCACTGCCGTGAAGGTCATTAACCATTTCCCATTGAGCAGTGTGAGAAAGAGCTGGTGATAAACGAGAGGTCGACTGCAGAGCACGACCCTGTGGCAGCACAAAAATGGGTGCTCTGGCCTGTATTCATCAAGGACGCATTGGAGGACAGGAGAAACCTCTCAACAGCTCTACCTCTGGGGCAGGTAGTTATAAAGCCCCAGAGTACATTGTGGGCATTAAAGTCTCCACACAGGATGAATGGGTGAGGTAATTGAGAGCCTCTACATCGAGTGCATCATTTGGGGGCAAATCGGGGGAACAGACAGTCAACCGGTGACATACAAGCACAGAGACTGCAACTGCCTGGAGGCCGGTTGTGAGAGAGACAGGCGAAGAATAATAACCTGTGCTTATGTAAATAGCAACTCCTCCTTTAGCTTTGTCTCCTCTAAGATAGTCCTTGTGTTACAAAACTCAGCCATGTAACTCTGTGTGAGTTCTGAACCCCTGCAGGTTCCACTGTAAAATGGAAGGCATCTTAGCGGTGTGGGCGCTTCTGTTGTTGTGTCACGTTGGGGACACAGCGGTGGGAGGAGGTTCAGTTGAGGCACTTACTGGTGCCCTCTGGTAGAGGTCGACATCCATGTCTCCATTGACATCATCCTTGTCTAATCCAACCAACAGGACCAATGTCCACAGGTCTGGCAGTTTTTGGGTGGATCGCTTCACTTTCTCCTTTTTTGTCCCAGCCTTAAATTTTGGGGACATTGGCAATGTTGCTTTAACAACACTCTTGTGGGTCTCTTCACATGACTGCCTTGAGGGCTTGCTCTCTTTTTCTGTTTTACCCATGGTAGCAACAAGGTGTTCTACAGAAGGGAGGCTGGATTGTGGGATTTCTGAGAGGAACGGCACAGACTGGCAACTGCATTTGCATGTGAAGGTAGATGTGCCCTGCTCAACTGTTTCTGTCCGAGTGCAAACATTGACTCTCTGATCCGGCTGCTTTAATCCTGACGCAAATGATTTGACGAAACTCGGTGGCCGAGTTACCTTAAATTCTCTTTTCGCTTCAGAGTATGAAATACGTTTGCCGACTTAATTCCTGTGTCTTTTTCTCTTCAGCAAAGACATGGCAGTCCCTGATCCACACGGAATGGGCTTGGGAACAATTAAAACACACACATCGGAGGGGCACAGTGCATTGGAATCCTGATTCATCAGCTACGGCACCACATTGTCTGCACGTAGCCTGACCTTTGCAGCCCACAGTTGTGGTGCTCATATTGCTGACACTTGAAGCATCACATCAAATTTGGTGACATATGGCCTGACTTTAAGGCACAGTAAAACTGCTGCAATATAATCAGGGAGCTTCAGCAAACTGAATGTGAGAATAAACAATGCTGATTTTTGTAATTCTCAACCAACCATTTTCATCACATTTTGTACATCAGTCACTCGTGCACTCTCCCATTATTGTTGCAGTTCTTTGTGTCCATATCTATGATGTCCCAGCACATAACTCCCTTGACACTATTTAATACAGTGTACAGTTCACTGGTGACGGGATATTTCCTGAGTAGCTTGGCACTCAACTGATTAATCTGTGTAGGAAACATCGTCTCTAGCAGAAGTGTGCCTCTACACAAGCTCTTGATTAATTTAAGTTGCCCAGTAAGACACTCCAGAGCTTCATTAATGTAAAATTGAGACACTTTCTCAAAAGAACCATCAACACATGTCATCACTACAAAAACATGATTCACCGCAGGATGTGGTCCGTTACTGCTGTCTGTGATATCCAGAGATGGCCCAGGTGGACTAGCCACACAAGATCTCTTAGTCTTTTGGGTGTTGGTATTGCCCAATGGACCACCCGATGAGAATAAACATAAAAATTTTTCATGGTGTTCCCATGAACGATTGTTCCCAGACAGAGCCCCGCATGTCCAGATAAGTCTTATACAAATGAGGTGCACCTGCTGGTTCCACAGAGGTTGCCCACTAATGACTTCTGCCTCAACAGCCACACTGCCCCCCCCCCCCTCCGTTTGTTTGTTTAAAAGAGGTTTGTACTGCCCTTGTGATCCAGGCGATAAAGCCAAGATCCACATTCCCTGCAACACAGAACATTCCACTGCTGCACCATATGGTGGTCGCTGAAATGTGCCCAGAGGCACTTACCAGTCCCCAGCTCCAGAACCTCGGGTTCGCCAAGCCCGTACTCAGCAACTTAATGCTGAGCCCCATGAGGGGTTGCAGTGAGTTGTAAACTATCCTTATTATATCGCTTAATTCCAAACTGGGCTTTCCATTATTAAATAGTGTAAGTTCTGTAGAAGAGGATGTATATCTGTAATTAACTATATGTACCTTATTTTGGCAAATAAAAAAAAGGCAAAGACTTCCAGATTTGCCCTCATATTAACTTAGGTAACTATTGAAGAATGACTAGGGTAAACACGATTCTCAGTCGTACAGAATTACTACTTAAATGTGTACAGAGTTGTTTTCAAAACATGTTCAAATGTTTGTAATTTTATGGGATCATACTATGTTGGTCATCAGTCCCTAGACTTACAAACTACCAAGTTAAAACTGACCTACAGACAACACACATCCATGCCCAAGGGAGGTTTCAAACCACCAACATGGGAGACCATGCGATACATAATGTGATGCTCCAGATCACTCTGCTACTCCCACGAGGCAGTTATGTTCTGAACCACCATTATAAGTACTAATCATAAACACTGTACTGTCGTAAACATATATGGGGTTACTAGAAATGAGAAAACTGTGTCAAATGAAAATTGTTCATGAAACAGGATTCAAAAACTTCAGTAACCAATACTAAATCCTATTATTACTTTATGTGAAGATCAAAAAGGAACTTTTTAGATATTTTAATTGGACTAGATGAACTATTAATTGTATTACACATTTCAAACCATAATATTTTACAATTAACAGTAGAGTGTAAACAACACTGCCAATAAAATGTGTGGACATTTGTGTTTTCATTGCAGAGTAGGAAACAAATGTTACTTTAATTTTTTCTTTCATTATTCAAAAGCACTCAGACCAATAATTAAAAGAAATAAAAACTCACCAAAGTGCTGCTCAGGCTTTACAATTATGAGGCCACCGAGGGAATGGGACTGTATCCTTTATGTTATGTATGCCCAGCAGTGTTTGAAGCAGTCTTTCAAAACCAAGTCCAAACCCTCCGGTAGGGATGCTTCCAAAGCGGCGTGTATCCAGATACCAGGCAAGTGAATCTTGTAAACCAAGATGCAATAGTTTTTTTTCTAGAACATCAGTATTATCTTCTCGAATACTTCCACCTACTAATTCACCAACAACTGGTGCCAGCAACTCTAAGGCTTCAACCTGTTGCAGTAGAAGGCATCCTTTATTTTGTGAATTTGTTAAAATACATACACAAGTTTATCGGCTAAAGAGTAAATGTGTCAACATCCACCCAAAGTACAACAGTAACAAATTCAAAATTATAGAAAAATTACTCAATGTAGGATCAATTTGACAAGGTATGTCACTCGAGTTTTAAATCTCTTAGCAGTTTAGGAGAAATCATGTATCAGCATTTTTAACATTATTTTTATTTTATTTATTTATTCCCAGTCACAGTCATCTGTATCTCTTCAGTTAAACCAAATCTTGAACACTGCATACACATTTTATTTTGAGAAAAGAAGAAGACCAAAAGCTGAGAATCTAGTGAATAAAGTAGAATTTGAGCAACATTGAGACTTGTTTCTAGCGAACCTGTGGAGAACGTACCTAAAGTAATACAAACAACCTTACCACTAAGCTTCACAGATAGTCATTAGCCCCTCCTCACAGACCCATGGCCTTTGACTACACATCTTGTCCTAAAATGAGGAAAATCCTGCCAAAGAGTCTCCCCACCTAACTGTACTAAACACTGCCCTAGTCAATCCATATGCCTAGCTACCACTCCCAACACCATGCCAAAGGGATTACACCCTCTATGGAAGGTGCAAGATGTGTCAAATTCATCCACCCAGCACTTAGCACTTCCTAATACATAACAGGTGAATTAAGTGTTCCATTACCATGGCAGTTGTAATGAAGTTGCTGTAGCCAACTATGCAACACATGCCTCACATTTTGCAGCCAGTGCTTGAGCTGTGGTACAGGAACGGTTTGTCCCCTAGTAGACAGTTCAAAGGATTTTGTGGCACATTTTACCCAGTATCCTTACAAAACTCATAATGTGTACCAAATGCAGTCCCAGCATGGGCTACAACATTGTGACATTGCCCTTCGTTTTTGGCCAGGAAATATTCTTTGGACGTAGGACGCAAATTTTACTCTGCATGGTGCTGTGAATTTGCAGAACTGTTGTGTATACATTTTTACTCACCCACACATTGTGAAAGAATATCCACTGCACTCAACTTATGTGGCTGTTGTTTCACAAGCTTTTTTATTCTTGGTCCTTTTTTCTTCAAGAGGATCACACCTAATGTGTTTGCTGTGTGTACAGAAACAGTTGCAAATTTTAAAGCCCTCTCATGCAACACTTGAATCTGGCTTTGAAAGAACAGAACTGTGTCTACATCACTATTTTGTGCAAGATGGGGCAACACCACATCACTCACCAGGTGAAAGATGTGCTTCGAGACACCTACGGTGATGACCACATCATCTCTAGGCACTTTCAAGATGAATGGCCATACAGACCCCCAACCTACATCCTTGTGACTTCTGGTTTTGAGGATATTTGAAGGATCACGACAATCAGGGATGTATCCAGGCACTTTCTGATCTGTGGAATAGCATAAGATAACATATCACTCACATTACACTAATATGATGCAGACAACTGGCGACCATGCCGCATTATGCATGCCCAACCACTAACATGTTAAAATCTCTTGCCTAAAAGTATTGGGCAATTAGGCAAGTGGAGAACAGATAAATAATGGACACTCACTAAACCTCACTAAACAATCCACTGTCATGAATAAAATTTGAAAGTGAATCAGCCATAGAGGCACTGTCAGCTAAAACACGGTTTAAGACGTTAGGGAGATTAAAACTCTGCTTCTAGGAGACCAAATGGGGGCATTCTAATATGATGTGAGTGACTGTCAAATGTGCACCGTAGTGACACTGACGAGGGTCTTTCTGACAGAGAAGTTGACCCTATGTCAGTGAAGTACAACCGATATATAGCCGGCAGAAGATGACAAAGACCCTATGAGAAGCCTGCACAGAGGACCTTCACATGTTTGGTGTCTCCTTTATTGATCTTAATGTTTTGGGCGTTTGTAGGGTATGCCATTCAGTACTATACAAATCGAGAACCTAACTGCGTAACATCAAACAGAGGTCAGCAGCAGGTATTCAGATCTACAGAATAGGTTTATGGTTAGCTTCTTTAGCTAACCTGCCAGCTAACTCATTCATTCTATCCCGACGTGCCCTGGAATCAGAAATACTGTCTGATGGTGTATATGGACTCTTGCATGACCACTATAAAAGTTGGCAAAAGAAGTATAGGTCAAGAGCTCACAGACAGTTCAGGAAGTCACTGCAGATGAGGAATGACTACACAGTGCAGGAATGGATATTATTGAGTGTGTGAAAGATGGCTACTAGCTCTGCAGTGAAGACACTATAGCATCCGGCAAGGAACACAATTCATTATGACCTGAATGCTTATAAGCAAAGCCAACAAGACCATCTACCATCGAGCTGTTGGTGTAGATCATTTTTGAGCACTGTGGCACATCAAGAATTGACAGGGCATGGTGGAGAAGGGTCTCTGTTTAAACTGAGTTTTTGTAGCATTGTGACAATTCCAATTGAAGCCGTGGTCAATGTATACATCATGATGGTGTACACTATTGGAACTGGAGATAAGGTAATGGCAAAGACTCCAAGTCACTGAGAAGTGATTGGAAGCAGACACCAGCTGACATCCCTGATCTGGACTGCCGTTGTGGAAAAGGAGATGGTAGTTTGGATAATTAGGCAAACATTGGACATCAGCAATGTAGTTGGCATCTGAATTGTAGTGGGGAAACCCCAGCCTCCACAAGAAGGTTTTAACTTTGCAGTGGTGGATTGGGTCCAGTATTTGCAATGCTAAGGGCGATGCTGAACCATATGCCACACTTCCATAGTCGAGCTGTGACAGAACAAGGACTTTGTTACAATACAGCAGTGCACAGAGGTCTGCACCCCAAATGGCATTGCTGAGGTAGCAAAGGGCATCAAGGTGCTGCCAGCACACCTTCTTTCAACTGGCAAATATGAGAAAGCCATGTTAGACTGGCATCAAGCACCAGTCCCAAGAAGCAATTAGCTTCCACAACATTTAGCGGCCATCAATATAAAGTTCCAGAGTGGGTGGACTGCCCAACACTAACAGATGTGCATAACACAGGTCTTGGTAACACAGATGTGAAACCCATGGGCAAGAGCCCATTACTGTGCCTTGTGTAAGACTTCCTGCAACTGGTGATCAGCAACACACGTACTAAATGAACTAAAATATATGTATAACTTGTCAGCATTTAATGAGGCAGATACTGACAAACCTACTGCTGTTGCTAGGCCATAATAGCCACTTAAACAGGGGAACACTCAATACAGAGCCCAAGGGCACCCATTCTCCTGGATATGAGGATATGCAAAGAACTATGGCAGGTAGTGACTTGTACACTAAAGGTACAAAGAGCTAAAAAGTTTTGGATTAAAACAGAATGAGCCATGGAGATCCCACTCATAATGTACTAAGGAAATGGTGGCACCAGGAAGTGTCATAAGCCTTTGTCAAGTCAAAAAAGATGGCTACAAAGTGGTGGCACCAAAAATGACTGTCCAGATGACAGACTCAAGGTATACCAAGTTATCCATGGTTGAACTCTGCCATGAAATTAGTAGACACCTAGATTCAAGGAGCCAACACAACCGCCTACTCACCATGCAGCAGTTTACATAGAATGCTGGTCAGGCTGATGGGCCAATACCTATATACATCAATTACTGTTACTGACTGGACAAGGGTACATACAAGAACCTGTCAACCATAGAGCAGGTATAGCATGTTTTATTTACTTTATCGTCTGTCTGAAAGTGAAATCAAGTGATTTCGAAAATAAAATAATTGAAACTTCATGTTAACATGTTAATTTTCACATCACAAAACATTGCGCGGTTTCGTGTATAAAAACATTACCGCATATTTAATTTCCAATGTCAAAAAATCTTATTTGCATGTTGCCCGGAGGTGAGGATTGATTACCATTGGCTGATGACGATACCCTGCTTTGTGCTGTGATACACTAGCCACATAATCACGTGGTCTGCAACAAATGAACATCGCGTTCCGCAGCCTCCCATTCAGGCAATCGGGAGCAAATGTGCTGTATTTGGTGGATTTTGTATTTATAGTTCAATATTACAAAAGCTGGCAACTTAAATGTAACATTGCTTGAAAGACATTTGAAAAACACATATTTTAAGGTAAGGTATGCCGTAATTAAGTACGGAGAAATTATGCCTACATGTATGAAGCCTTTACCATATTTTCAGTCCTTGCTTACCAGGCTTAAGCACTCGAATAATTTTACTCCCTTAACACTGTGAGAGGAAGACACTATCGCTCCAGATGCAATTCAACAAGGTTAGAACATGTCACTTGGTCTCTTCTGTAGATGTTTCAGTGTCTGATTGCGGATACCATCTGTCCCAGGGGCGGTGTCAGGGCAATGTGCAAGGGAGCTGAGGAACTCCCACTAACTAAATGGAAAGTTATAACACAGGGTGGCATACCATAAAGGAGAAGTGTTTGTATTCCACCCATTGTTTCAATGTATGACCAGAGGGTTCGTAATGTTGAGATGCAGAGGCGCGAGTGTAGTGCTTGGCTAAAGCCTTGGTGATGGCACCTGGATCTGTACATACAGCTCAATCAGAGGTATACCTGCTAGGGTCTGGTAGCCAGTGTTTTTGTGGTCTTCAGACTGCAGACTGGTTTGATACAGCATCTCCATCCCACCCTGTCTTGTGCAAGCCTCTTCATCTGAGAATAAGAGTGGCAAACTACATCCTTTTGAATCAGCTTACTTTATTGGTCTCTCAGTCTCCCTCTATGATTTTTACCCCATACACTTCCTTCCAATACTAAGTTGCAGATTCTTTAATGTCTCGCAATGTGTCCCTCAAACCTATCCCTTCTCTTAGGGTATGCCAGAAACTCCTTTTTTACCCAATTCTGTTGAGCACATCTTCAACAGTTATGTGATCTACCCATCTAATCTTCATCCTTCAAAATGTTCAAATGTCTGTAAATCTATCGGACCAAACTGCGTGGTCATCAGTCCGTAGCTTACAAACTACTTAAACCTAGGTAAACTAACCTACCGACAAACACACAACCATGCCCTAGGGAGGACTCGAACCTCCATGGCGAGCAACCACGTGCTCCGCAGCGAGGTGCTTTAGACCGCCCAGCTACTCCACCGCGGCTCTTCATCCTTCGTCTGTATCACATTTCAGAAGTTTATATCACCATTTTTTCTGAACTCCTTATCATCTATGTTTTACTCCAACACAATGCTACACTCCAGACAAATGCTTTCAGAAACAACTACCCAACATTTAAATTAACAATGGATGTCAACAAATTTAACTTCTTGAGAAATACTTCCCATAACCATCCTACATTTTATATCTTCTTTACTTTGGCCATTAGAAGTTATTTTGCTAACCAAATAACAAAACTCATTTACTACCTTTATTGTCTCATTTTCTAATCTAATTCCATCAGTATCCCCTGATTTTCTGACACTGCATTTTATTATCCATGTTTCACTTTTGTTAACGTTCATATTATTCCCTCAATTCCGTTCAATTGCTCTTCTAGGTCCTTTGCGGTCTCTGACAGAATTACTATGTCATCGACAAACAGCTAAGTTTTTTTTTTATTCTCCCTGTACCTTAATTCCCTCTCCAAATTTCTCCTTGCATTCTTTTAGAGATTGCTCAATGTATAGATTGAAAGAAATAGATAGTATTCTAATGTTGAACACCGTACAAAACAATTTCACATATGACAACCAGTACTACTCACAACAAGATGCATTACCTATGGGATCTCCAATCAGTGGACTTCTAGCAAACATCATATTAAATCACATTGAAAACAAAATATTTTAAAACATGATTAGAACCAAAACAATACCAAATAATATACTGGTACTGATATCTAGACAAGATAATATGCTGCTGAATGAAACACCTAACCGTATTCAACAGCTCCACAATGGTACAAACACAACACACCCATAGATAGAATTCACCATAGAAGCAAAAAAAGATTAACAACTTCCTTTCTTAGACATCAAAATACACAGACATAACAACAAAGACCAATTTTCCACATTCATAAAACCCACAAGTACAAACAGAACCATGCATAAAAAATCAGCCACCTGATTACCCACAAGGAATCTGGTTTCATATACGGATTGATTTCCTTCAATGAAGACAACTACAAAAAAGAACTATAAGTGATAAAATAAATATATATTGAGAATGGGTACAAAAACATAATAGACAAAATAAACCACAAAATTAATTAAAATGAAACACATACTCAACACACAACCACTACCAATCAAATGCCCATTGACACACAGACTAAAAACACACAAACCACAAACACCCCAGAATACATACACACACATCCACAACAATGAATAAATGGTACACACTCAGATACAACAACAAAACAACTCACACAATTGGAAATATTTTCCGAAAGCAAGGACTGAAAATATGGTAAAGGCTTCATACATGTAGGCATAATTTCTCCGTACTTAATTACGGCATACCTTACCTTAAAATATGTGTTTTTCAAATGTCTTTCAAGCACTGTTACATTTAAGTTGCCAGCTTTTGTAATATTGAACTATAAATACAAAATCCACCAAATACGGCACATTTGCTCCCGATCGCCTGAATGGGAGGCTGCGGAACGCGATGTTCATTTGTTGCAGACCACGTGATTATGTGGCTAGTGTATCACAGCACAAAGCAGAGTATCGTCATCAGCCAATGGTAATCAAACCTCACCTCCGGGCAACATGCAAATAAGATTTTTTGAGATTGGAAATTAAATATGCGGTAATGTTTTTATACACGAAACCGCGCAATGTTTTGTGATGTGAAAATTAACGTGTTAACATGAAGTTTCAATTATTTTATTTTCGAAATCACTTGATTACACCTTCAGACAGACGATAAAGTAAATACAACATGCTATACCTGCTCTATGGTTGACAGGTTCTTGTATGTACCCTTGTCCAATCAGTAACAGTAATTGGCCTCGTAAAATGAAGATTTAGAATTACTTGATCCTGTCAACAATAGAGTACTATAGCATATTTTATTTATATTATATGTACGAAACAGTCAACTAATTCTAAAACTTCATTTACGAGGCCAATAACTATTGCTAACCGGACAAGGGTACATACAAGAACCTGTCAACCATAGAGCAGGTATAGCATATTTTATTTATTTTATCGTGTCTGAAAGTGTAAATATGCGGTAATGTTTTTATACATGAAACCGTGCAATGTTTACGAGATGTGAAAATTAACGTGTTAACATGGAGTTTCAATTATTTTATTTTCGAAATCACTTGATTAATTTCCAATGTCAAAAATTCTTATTTGCATGTTGCGCGGCAGTGAGATTTGGTTACCATTGTCTGACAACGATACTCTTCTTTGTGCTGTGATTCACTAGCCACATAGCCACGTGATCTGCAACAAATGAACATCGCATAGCGCAGCCTGCAATTCAGGTGATCAGAAGCATATGTGCCGTATTTGGTGGATTTTGTATTTTGTTGTTGTTGTTGTTATGGTCTTCAGTCCGGAGACTGGTTCAATGCAGCTCTCCATCCTACTCTATCCTGAGCAAGCCTCTTCATCTCCTCATAAGAACGGCAACCCACATCCATTTGAATCTGCTTACTATAGGCGTCTCTTGGTCTCCCTCTGCGATTTTTACCCCACACACTTCCCTCCAATGCTAAATTTACAATTCCCCAATGTCTAAGAATGTGTCCTACCAAGCGATTCTTTCTTTTACTCAAGGTACGCCAAAAATTCCTTTTCTCACCAATTCTGTTCATTACCTTTTCATTAGTTATGCGATCTACCCACCTAATCTTCAGCATTCTTCTGTAGCACCACATTTCAAAAGCCTCTATTCTGTTCCTGTCCACACTGCTTATCGTCCATGTTTCACTCCCGTACAAGGCAACACTCCACACAAATGCCTTCCGAAAAGACTTCCTTACACTTGTGAGTATTGCCTCCCGGGTTACTACGTTTCCCACTGAATCCAAACTGATCTTCCCCGAGGTCAGCTTTTACCAGCTTTTCCATTCTCCTGTAGATAATTCGTGTTAAAATTTTGTAACCATTACTTATCAAACTGATGGTTCTGTAATTTTCACATCTATCTGCACCTGATTTCTTTGGAATGGGGATTATTACATTTTTCATAAAGTCTAAGGGTATTTTGCCTGTCTCATACAACTTACATACCAGGTGAAATAGTTTTGTCATGACTGGCTCTCCCAGAGACTTTAGTAGCTTTGAGGGAACGTCATCTACTCCCGGGGCCTTGTTCCGAGCTAGGTCTTTCAGGGCTCTGTCAAATTTATCTCTCAGTATAGTATCCCCTATTTCATCTTCATCTACTTCCTCTTCCCTTTCTACAACATTGTATTTATACTTCAATATTATGAAAGCTGGCAACTTAAATGTAACGGCGCTTGAAAGACATTTGAAAAACACATATTTTAAAGTAAGGTATGTCGTAATTAAGCAAGGAGAAATTATGCCTACATGTATGAAACCTTTACCGAAAATATAGCCTACAAAACAGACAACTCCATAAAAAAGAAAATGAGAACAAGAAACACAAATCCAGATGCAAATAACACCTCTGAAATAACAAACTCACATGTCAAAACTGCAATTCAATATAGGCTATATTGGGAAAAGTAGAAACTTCGGTAATTTGGTAGAATCCGTGTACGTCGAAGGAAACGGCATTGCCATCTACATATATCGAATGTTCGATATAGTGTTTCCAAACCGAAGTTTCGGGCACTACGCTCCCTCACATACTAAAAAAACCTCTTGTTTAACCTATACCTAACCTAACTTTGACTTAAAAATAGTTATCTGTAGCATAGCCTTAAGAAGGTTGGGTATAGGTTAAACAAGAAATTTTTTTTTTTTTTTTTTTTTTAGTACGTGAGGGCGCATACCAGCCGAATCTCCGGTTCAGAAACACTATAACGAACATTCGATATATATTGATGGCAATATTGTTTCCTTCGACGTACACGGATTCTACCAAATTACCGAACACAATAATAACAGTAGTAATAATAATACAGCCCAACAGACATAAACAAAGTCATAAAAATTCTTAAATGCAGCAACAACCTTCCACAGAAACTTATAATAGAAGAAAATTACCACATACAGAAAGCCACATTGGAGGGAAAAGAAACGATGAATGAATACACGGCACTTTGCAAGAAACCACAATAAGTAAGTACAATTTTTTCTTTAGACACAACTTCCACCACCATAGCAGTTCACAAGGCTCTATCAACAACAAATACATCCGAGATATTCTTTCAAAAACGAGTACAGTATTTTATAAAGAAAACGACAAACATGAAATAAAATAGTGAATATTTCTTAGTAACAGAAAATAAAAACAAGAACAATATGTATAAAGAAAAGAAAACGTTAGAAATGAAACAACTAAAAGGTAGAAACAACAATATGTTCAGGTTATTGTTTCAATGTTCTTGCTTACTGGTATGTAACAAAACTTTGAAAGTCTATTATTGATTGCATATTATATATATGATTGACATCGTTCAATCAGAGGGCGCGACTAATATCTTGTAATGAAATCTGCATAAGCAGAGGAGCCCAGATCGCTATGGTCCGATTAAAATTACTTGCAAGTTGATGTTTGTCAGCTACGGCTACAGTGTTGCCACGACAGCTGCCGGCCTAGAGCTGCGCCGAGTACTGTTGGCGATTGGCACACGTTTAGTACCAGTAGTTGTTGACAATACTAATTACTCAAGCTTTATACCCGGGCCGCTGAAACTTTGCACTTGACATTTACAAATAACAAGTGAATAGCAGGAAGCGTTCCCGCGTTGCCAGCTTTGTTCAGTGCTACCGTAAACAACATTGTGTACAATGTCTACCACGTGTTTATGTTGTGTGTGCTTTTTTCGCTGCGGTTTTACTGTGAGTGGTTTAACTTCCGAGTTCCACTAATTGGATAATGTCACCGAAAAGACGTTTGTCTAGTGACGTTTTCTGAGCAAATTCTCAATTTGGTTTGAATAAAAACTTCGAAGCTTATGCTCTGAGCAGGAAGTTCATTCTCGCTTCAAATGATTGGAAAAAAATTATGGTGCAGTGGTTACAAGAAAGAAATATTGCTGCAGATATGTCAGTGTCAAAACTTCTTTTATAATCGCTCGTGAAACAAAATAAGCCTATTACACCCACATATGCAGTAGACGAAATCGCAAAGGAGCAGCGTCACAATGTAATAAATCTGCCCCCATTGCACTGCCGTTTTAACCCTATAAAATTGGTATGGTGTCACGTGAAGAATTCCTTAAGGAACAATAAGTTTTTCACAATAATAGAGGTGGAAAAGCTGTTGCATGAAGCTGTTGCCAATGTGGCAGTGCAAACAGTGGAAGGGATCATGAACAGTTAATGATTTGCCGTGGTGATGACGATTTTGGCAGTGACAACAGTGAAGATGGGGAGCTGGATGTAATTGTACCATTGTCGCCGTAAATTGGTGAGTGAAAATCATTGATTATAAAATGTAGAGAGAGAAGTTACTATCTTGATTGTTTATTTCGTATCCGTCATGATCCAGTGCTTATTTTCTATATTTCTTTGCTCCGTTATTGAAAGCGTGTGCATTGTTGTGCTCTGGTTCCATTAATATGCCATTAATTAATTGCTGCTCAAGAACGAATTATTATATGCACTTTTATTACTCAATACCTTACATTTACGAATGCAACTGAAAACCGTTTCGTCTGCTGTGTGTATACGCTAGTGTTGCAACGTCGCTAAAGCAGTGTAGCCAACTTAACTCGCCGTAACACGAAACGTCAAGTGCAATGTTTCAGCGGCCCGGGTATAAATGTACTGAGATGACCTTCACAGTTAAATATTGTTAACATTGTCCACGCCAATAATACTGTTAACATTTACTGTTGACAATGCGATTTTACAAGGCTATGATATTGAACACCAAAAAGAAAGCATGTACCGCAATTATTTTCGCTGTAACGAATACAACGGAAAACAATACGTCTGTGGGTGGGTGTAAAAGAACAGACTTGTTTTGTGTTATTTCCTGACTAAAATGTTGATCTGATATACGAGAGAAAAACAAAATTCGTTAATGGGATAAGCGATAAACAAAAATCTTTAATGGGATGAGAGACTAAGTGTAGCGTAACTGAGATTATTGGCGACAGGCAGTTTAGTGCTGCAATATCAGCCAACACAATTAGCAAAACTGTTATTAAAACCACTGAAGTTGGGCTGCAACGATAGTCAGGTAACAAACGTAAAATATATATTTTTACATTTTTTCGTAATCTGATAACGCTGATTCATATTTAGCAGTCACAGAAGTCAATGCTAAAAACAAACTATCATTTCTCGCCCTAATTAGTTACATGCAACTGACAATGAGCGGACGCGTTACAGCTTATAGGCGACACAGTCACGACATATACATACCAAAACGAAGCCCACCGTTTAAAATTAAGGAAATTTTCTGTGTGTACCTTTACCAACTGCTAACTGCAAGCTGTTGCATCAGGGGAAAGGGATTAGATACCACTCATTTCCGAATCACTAGAAGTTTCCGAGGTAGATAAACCGCTGAAAGTAATGTTAAGTTCCGTCACACTATCTTCCAGAACACCTGTATTTTTCCATGCTTCATTTATTACTCGCTTTGTATGCATCACAACAGCCCCCCAGACAATACGAAGACACCAAATAAAATCACTCGCGCACAACGACAGCAACGAAAACGGTTCCTAACCTAAGACGCACGCTTCTATACCCGGGCCGCTGAAACATTGCACTTGACGTTTCGTGTTACGGCGAGTTAAGTTGGCTACACTGCTTTAGCGACGTTGCAACACTAGCCTATACACACAGCAGACGAAAAGGTTTTCAGTTGCATTCGTAAATGTAAGCTATTGAGTAATAAAAGTGCAGCAATTAATTAACGGCATATTAATGGAACCAGAGCACAACAATGCACACGCTTTCAATAACGGAGCAAAGAAATATAGAAAATAAGCACTGGATCACGACGGATACGAAATAAACAATCAAGATAGTAACTTCTCTCTCTACGTTTTATAATCAATGATTTTCACTCACCAATTTACAGCGACAATGGTACAACTACATCCAGCTCCCCATCTTCACTGTTGTCACTGCCAAAATCGTCATCACCAAGGCAAATCATTAATTGTTCATGATCCCTTCCGTTGTTTGCGCTGCCACATTGGCAACAGCTTCATGCAACAGCTTTTCCACCTCTGTTATTGTGAAAGACTTATTGTTCCTTAAGGAATTCTTCACGTGACACCATACCAATTTTATAGGGTTAAAACGGCAGTGCAATGGGGGCAGATTTATTACATTGTGACGCTGCTCCTTTGCGATTTCGTCTACTGCATATGTGGGTGTAATAGGCTTATTTTGTTTCACGAGCGATTATAAAAGAAGTTTTGACACTGACATATCTGCAGCAATATTTCTTTCTTGTAACCACTGCACCATAATTTTTTTCCGATCATTTGAAGCGAGAATAGATTTCCTGCTCAGAGCAGTAGCTTCGAAGTTTTTATTCAAACCAAATTGAGAATTTGCTCAGAAAACGTCACTAGACAAACGTCTTTTCGGTGACATTATCCAATTAGTGGAACTCGGAAGTTAAACCACTCACAGTAAAACCGCAGCGAAAAAAGCACACACAACACAAACACGCGGTAGACACGGTACACAATGTTGTTTACGGTAGCACTGAACAAAGCTGGCAACGCAGGAACGTTGACGTCATGGCACGTGACCACTGGAAGTGTTTATCGCGCTGTGATTGGATCGTTCTTGGAGACTGGCACCTCGCGCTTCCTGCTCATCACTTGTTATTTGTAAACGTCAAGTGCAAAGTTTCAGGGGCTCGGGTATACACAGCAGCAGCCAAACAATTGACGCGAGCTGTCCACCTGTTGTGGCAGCTTGGCAACAGGGAGCAGTCTGGGCGTGACGTTGAGCGCTCTGATTGGAGGAAGGTAGCTCCCAGCCCGTGAACTGTCAACTAGCAAGTATTTTAATCAGAGTATAGTTTCAAATTGCTTTTAGATTGGTTTCGGCAATTCTAAGTTGCCATCTTCAAGTCTTTCTTCATTTAAATATTACATGGTAATATTTCTCACATTTACATTCTGTTATTGGGCTGTTTGTAAACAAATGTTCTGAGCAACGGGCTTGCGATATGGGTGCAACATATTTTATAATAGACGCAAAAAACGTTTCATTTTCAACATGCCTATATCCAAGAACAGACCATAAATGTGACAAATCATTGCCATATAAATTTAAATGTTAAAAAGACTTGAAGATGGCAACTCAGAATTGGCAAAATCAGTCTAAATAAAGCAATTTGAAACTAGCTATCTGGTCACCTTTGCTTATGCAGATTTTACTACAATTGCAGATGACATACTGGATGTCATTTACAGTTGACCTGGAAATATCAGGTAGCCAAAAGGAACACAAAATGTGGTTTTATGGTGTGTGTTATATGTACTGTAATTTCTCTAAATGTATCATTGATGTATCTCAGCCTCAAAAAACTGTCAGATTTCATAATGCTAGATAAAATTTCTTATGTCATTTAACATATGCAATAATAAAAGAAAATCCCACTGATGATGGAGAAACTTCTCTGAAACATGTTTGGTAAATAAAAAACTAAAATTGTATTTCTTCAAGGCAGAATCAATCATCCTTGCTATATATTAGGAAGCAAGCACAGAAAAGAAGAGATTGAACCACAAAATGATCATGCATATGGGCATCTGATCTTGATCCAGATTTGCGAAGGTAAGCTACATTGTCTCCCAACACTCCTGTTTCCGACTTTTTATTAGCTGGTGAGCACGAGCACGGAGTTGTTTGAAGCCAATATGGTTTTCTGGGGATGGGTGTCACTTATGTTGCTGTAGAGCCCACTATGGTCTTTAATGGCTTCAGCTATTTCCGGCAACCACCAAGGCACTGTCTTTCGACAGGAGCATCATGATGAACATGGCATTGTACTCTTTGCAGCAAATAAAATTGTCCTAGTGACACTCTTGACCACCACATTGATAGTGTCATGTGGGAAAAGTCCAACGGTGGCAACAAGGGTAAATTATTCCCCGATTGCTCTGTTTAAAGGCCACCGGGGAAGACATCCAGGGCACTATTGCTGGGGTTGTGACAGTAAGAGAGGAAAGTAGTCACTACCACACAAGTTGGCATGTTTACTCCAGTGGACAAATGGTAGGAGGCCAGGGCTGCAAACCAACATGTCAATGACTGAGTAGGTGCCATGCGTAACACTCAAATGTGTGGAAGCACCAGTGTTTAAAAGGCAGAGGTCAAGCTGTGATAGTAAGTTCTTTGGACATTTCTGCCACAGCCAGTGATTACGGTGCCACCCTACAAGTGGTTATGAGCATTAAAATCACCCAGTAGAAAAGGTTGGAGAGAGTTGAGATATCAGTGCAATCAATATATTTGGCAGTACATCACTGTAGATAGTTATTTTTTGTGGTCTCCTTACCCTGACAGCCACGGCTTCTAAAGGTGTTTGAAGGAGCACAGGTTCTCTATATATAGAATTAAGGATGTACACACAGACTCCACCTGACACTCCACAATAAGTGCTATGACTTTTGTAATATCCCCTGAAGCCACAAAGGGCAGGGGTCCGCATTGTGGGGAACCAGGTCTCCTTTAAGGCAATGCAGAAAGCAGGTGTTGTGATTAAAAGTTGTCATAGCCGAATTAGCGTGATGGAATACAACCACTGCAATTCCATTGAAGGATAATGCTATTGATGTCCTGGGAGGCATTTATACCTAAGTATCAGATGCTGCCATTGGCTGAGAGGCTGCTGGATCTATATCCATTGTTTCTGAGGCTCTATAGAGATCTAGGTCCTTAGGGACCCTAGGATCTCCACCTCATCCTCAGATGCAGATGTATAGGGTAGTGGTTATGGAACCACCAGGCTCTTAGCACTCTTCTTTTCCTTCTTAGTTGTCTCTCACTCTTCTTAGGAGGGCTTTGCTGAATCAGTCTCGAGGACTGAGGATGATCTCATAGCCCTATGACCAGCATTCAATGGCACTTTCAGTCACTTGCTGGTATCCATTTTTCCAATGGGAGAAACCATGGAAGGAAGGGATCCATGCAAGAGGAGCCATAGCAGGCTGTTGTGTCTCTGATTAATGGATGGGGAGTTATTGCTCCCATGATAAGGGTTGTGAGAGCAACAGAAAGGAGGTGCCCCAACCATCAAGGGGGCTAAGATGTTTGGACCTGGGGGCCCACTGAGATTGGCTGAACAGATGGGGTCTTCTTTGTTGTTTGATGGCATTCATTGAACTTTTTACATGTACCACTTATAACAATAATAGAGTAGAATATTTTATATTCCAGGATTTTGTTTGAATTTCAAGGTTTTATAATATGCAAGACTAATTCAAAGTTTTTAAAGGTAGCTTGATATCCTGTTCCATGATTAATTTTAGCTGTGCTTTGAAATTTACATTTAGTTCATATTTATTGTAATTGTGTTACCAAACATTTAAAATTCACATTTTATAATTTGCAATATAGTACAGAAAGTGACCAATCTTTCATTTGAAGAAATTATGCACATAAAATAATTATAACTAAAAGTACAAAAAGTTACATGCCATGAAATGAAGCATACCTCTCCTGGTTTACTAGACTGCTTAGCATAAAATGGGGCAGTTGATGCTGGTGCTCCATAAACAAAAACAGGCCTTCCACTACCAAACCGGTTCACTATCTCCAATTCATTTTCTCGTGACAAAGGCGCATCAGGATCGATGCCAAGGGCCAAAGCGGCTTCACTGCGCATTACTTTAGGGAAAGGCTCTGGATTCAGTACTGCCTGGAACATTTTTGAAAAAAAAAAGGGGGGGATGCAAAACATTATAATATTAATTAATCTAAGTACAGATACCCAGACAATCTGAGAAACAGAATGTTAGAATTGAACATACCATAAAAGTTAAGCCGGAGCACTAGGTCAGTCAGATAAGGATAGGGTAGGGAATTGTCCATAATCTTGTTGAAGGCACCACGCAGTTTTTCACCTGAAATTGTTTATGGTAAAATACACAAATCTAAAATAGGATAACACTATGGAACTCTGAAGTTGATTCCTGCAAAATCAAGTAATTTTGAGATAGAGAGAAAAGGAACTTACTCCCCTTTTCTGGGTAGACCACACTTCAATAAGCCTCGAACCAAAGAACAAACAAAATAAATAGTAACAGAAAATGTAAAACAAATTCAAAAAAATTTGCTTGTCTCTTTTAACAGATTCTTACAAGTGATCAAGCCCTGTATTTAAAATGAGTATGTATAAAATGAGCATTAAAAGGTAAAGCAGTCAACAATCCGAAGATTGGTTTGAACACCACAGAGCTTTACTAGGCATGGTCCTGTTTGGAGGTGGTATGCCGTTGCCTTCCTCCGACCTTCGAACTGACTTACCCAGCCAGCTATAGGGGGACCTACAGTTTAACGTGGGTTCCGAACCACGGTGCTACTCGGTATTTTTCACATGAGCAATCCTGCCAGAGGTGAAAGAAGTGGAAAGTGACAGATAAAAATCCTTCGACCTGGCGGGGATCGAACCCGCGACCTTTGGATTTGTAGTCTGGCACTCTACCACTGTGCAACCGAGGCACACAAAATGAGCATTACATATAAAGAACTAATATTTTTTTCCACAAATTCCAGAAACAAACATTGGGGTACTCAAGTGAGCAACCACCAAGCAACAATGGGGACATTTGAAATATTCAAAGCAACAGTGGCATAATTCACTCTCAGTAACAAGTGAACAATTTTATGAGATTGATCATAAGGCTTGAGGCATAACAGGTGGAAATGGTGTTCATGTGTGTGAGCTGTGCCTTTGTGATTATATGAATGTGTGTGTGTGTTCTGTTTCTGATAAAGGCTGTGGTCAAAAACTTTGGTTGTTTGGGTGTGAAAAACTTTTTCTGCATGTGCATCTGTGGCTCAATAATGGTCTTTACAGTGAGTTTCAATCTAGCCTCAAAATATTGTTTTTATTCTAATGTGGATGAGCTGTGTGGCTTGAGTTACCACCTTTGCCTTTGTAGTGTGGCTGCTGTTGTTTTCAAAGATAAGAAAACTCCACTACTCAAAAGTTTTCGAGTGCGGCTGATGGAAACTGTTTCCGTGTATGCGCTAGTTCCAGCAAGCTCTTGTTGCCAAATGTGCATGCGTGTTACTTGGATATGGAACGAGTTATGGCCATGCTGCTGGGAAACTGTTAAAAGGGCTTCTGTCAACAATGTTTGGACCAGACTTCACTGGGTGGGATTCGCTATTTCCACTGCGAGGAAGTATTTGATTGTTGAGGAATCCCGGAGAATGACAATCTTCTGTTGTTTGCCTTCATGGGGGGTTACATTTAGTCCTTGTTTGTGAAGGTGTTGCTGCTGATATCCACATGCCTCTGATGGTCCCTTCTTGATGCCACAGATCGCCTCAGCTAACAAAACTTGGTTGTTGGTTTATCTTTTGGTGTCATATGAAACTGAGCACCCAGTGTCAGTTCAGCAGGTGTCGGCTTCCCACTCTAAGAATTTTTTCATGTTTTCTCTATTGCACCATCTCAGGGTTTCTTAATTTATATTTAAATTGATATTTATAGCACCTTTAAGTGATCAAGTTTTACTTATTTTACGTATTCTTTAATAGCTGCCTGTTTGGGAATATCTAATAATCATGGTAGGTAGGAACACAATTGTAGTAGTAGGAATAGAAGGCAGATTTATAGGAGAAAATGAGTGATTAGTAAAAAGAGAGTGAAGATTCATTGAGTTCTAAGACAAATTTCAGCTACTAATAGGAAACACAATATTCAAAATCACAAGAGGAGGAAGTATACTAAGAAAAGACCAGAAAGTAAAAAGAAATAGCTGGATTAGTTTGCATTGAGACAAATATTCCAAAATTTGCTACTTGATAGATGTAACCAGGGGTAGATATAGGTCCTAGTGCACCGTATTAATATTTGTAACTGCATTCCACTAGTGATATTGGATGTTGTTTCAGTTAAAATTCTTACATTTTGACTGAAGTATAGAAAGAGCGTTTCTATGGAATGAAGGAAGAAGGAAGATTAGGGTTTAACATCGCATCCACAGATTGGTAATTAGAGACTGAGCTAACGCTTAGTGTTTTGGGTAAGGATGGGACAGGAAATCGGCCATGCCTTTTGAAAGGAATCATCCTGACATTTGCCTGGAGTGATTTAGGAAAATCAGGAAAAACTAAATCTCGATGGCCGAAGGAGGATTTGAACCACCGTCCTCCCGAATGCGAGAACAGTGCGTTAACAATGCATCACCTTGCTTGGTTCTATGGAATGACATTAGGGATGGAATACATATCTACATACAAACTCTACAATCCACCCAGAGGTGCATGGCAGAGGGTACTCAGTACCACTACTAGTTACTTGCTTTCCTATTCGACACCCATATAGAACGAGGGGAAAAAACCAATACTTGTATGCATCCATACGAGCCCTAAATTCTCTGATCTTAACCTTGTGGTCTTTATGCGAAATGTAGGTTGGCAGCAGTAGAATCGTTCTGCAGTCCACCTCAAATTCCAGCCCTCTAAGTTTCTTCAACAGTGTTTTTCAAAAAGAATGTCACCTTCCCTCCAGCGGCTCCCAGTTGAGTTCCCATTACAAACCTAGCTGCCTGTCTCTGAACTGCCCTTATGTCCTTCTTTAAACCAATCTGGTGATGATCCAAACACTTGAGAAATACTCAAGATAGGGTTGTATAAGCATTTTATAAGCAGTCTCCTTTACAGATGAATCACACCATCCCAAAATTCTCCCAATAAAGCAAAGTAGACTATCTATCTTACGCATGACTGTCCTTATGTGCTTATTCCATTTCATATCGCTGTGCAGCATTACGCCTAGGTATTTAATTGACGCGACTGTCAAGCAGCACACTACTAATGTTGGATTCGAACTTTAAAGGATTATTTCTCCTACTCATCAGCATCACCTTACATTTTTCTACATTTGGCACTAGTTGCCATTCCTCACACCACCTAGAAATTTGGTCTAAGTCATCCTGCATCCTACGACAGTCATACAATAACGACACCCTCTTGTATACCACAGCATCATCAGCAAACAGCTGCAGATTGCAACTCACTCTGTCTATCAGATCATTTATATAGATAGAAAATAATAGTAGTCCTATCACAATTTCCTGGGGCATCCCTGACGATAGTCTCTGATGAACACTCACCATTGAATACAATGTACTGGGTTCTATTACTCAAGTTGTTGTTGTTGTTGTTGGGTTTTGGAAGGGACTAAACAGTGACGGTTATCAGTCCCTCGTTCCAGTCAAAGAGATAAAACATTTTGTTAAGCGATCCGAAGTAAATGCGTTAACAAGTCAAAGTTTAAAACTTACAGACTAATATAAAGAAAGGATATGATTAAAAACGAAGAAGGGATAAAACAGCTGAGACAGTACGAGAGTGCTTTTGCTGGGTGGTCACAGGGATATAAGCAACACATCCAGCCACTCTGGGACGCGTTAAAACCACCTACCTAACAGACTTAAGCAAGTGGAGGACAGAGCAATGACAGAGAAACACAAACTTTAAATAGACTTGTAAAATCCACACTCACGCACAAAATTTAAAACAGAGTCAACCATGAAGGTATTGTCAGTTAATGCTAGCTGCAAAGTGTCAGGGAGATTAAAATATTGTAGCACTGCGGCTAAATTGTGGCATTCAAGTAAGATGTGGGTGACTGTCAAAGGCGCACCACATCGACACTGAGGAGGGTCCTCGCGACGCAGGAGGTGACCACGCGTAAGCCAAGTATGGCCTATACGGAGTCGGCAAAGGACAACCGACTCCCTGCGAGAAGCCCTCAGGGACGTCTTCCATGCAGCGGTAGACGGCTTGACAGCACGGAGCTTATTTGGTTCAGTGGAATCTGCCCATTCAGAATTCCAAACCCGAAGGACCTTGCAGGTCAACTGGGTTTGGAAGTCGGAGACTGGAAGGCCAATATCCAGGGACCGCGAAGTGGTGGCCTGCTTGGCAGCTCATCGACGCGTTCATTGCCTGGTATACCGATGTGGCCCGGAGTCCAGAGAAAGGTGACAGAACGGCCTGACTCTCCAAGGGCGAAGACAGCATCTTGAATGGCTCGCACCACAGCGTGTTTGGGTAGAAACTGGTCGAAGGCCTGTAAACCAGTCAGGGAGTCGCTACAGATGACGAACGACCCCCTGGGGCGAGCTCTGAGGTGTTCAAGAGCTCTCAAAATAACGATCAGTTCTGCGGTGAAGATGCTGCTTCCACAAGGCAATGACTGGTGTTCGATGTGGTCACCATAGATAAAGGCATATCCAGCATGGCCATCGATCAAAGAACCGTCCGTGTAGATGATTTTAGCACCATGGTATGTGTCAAGCAGTGCATGGAACCGGCGACGGAGAATCAGTGGTGGAATAGAGGCTTTCGAATCCCGGGTCAAATCCAACCGAAGCTCCAGGCGAGGAATTGTCCAGGGGGGGGGGATACGGGGGGAGTAATGGAAAGGTGAAGGAAGAGGTAGGGAATCAAGTGAGGAGAGAAGGGAACAGACACAGACCGCAATCGGAAGACCCGACCTGGGCCGACGTCATGGGGAAGGGAGTGCAGAAAGCGGGAAGAGAAGCCTGTGGTTCAGATGGCGTGGTGAAGCATAAACCCGGGCAATGTAAGTTACCAACATCCGTTGCCGGCGATACCACAGAGGGGGAACACCAGCTTCAGCTAGAAGACCCGTTACGGGACTGGTGCGAAAAGCTCCTGTTGCGAGACGCACACCTGTGTGGTGAACGGGGTCTAGGACCCACAAGGCAAAAGGGGCTGCTGAGTCGTAAACCAAGCTCCCATAATCAAGCTGCGACAGAATAAGAGACTTGTAGAGCTGAAGAAGGGTTGAACGTGCTGCTCCCCAACTAGTATGGCTGAGGCATCGAAGAACATTTAAATGCCGCCAACACTTCTGTCTCAGCTGACGTAGGTGTGGCACCCAAGTCAGCCGGGCATCGAAGACCATGCCCAGGAAGCGATATGTTTCCTCGAGCTGAAGTAGTTAACCACCCGGGTAGAGTTCTGGGTCAGGGTGAACTACCCGACGGCGACAGAAGTGAATCACGCGGGTTTTCTGCGTGGAGAACTGAAATCCATGAGTAGAGGCCCATGAGTGGGCCTTTTGGATGGCAACCTGCAGCTGCCGTTCAGCTATGCCGATGCTAACGGAGCTGAAATACAGGCAGAAGTCATCGGCGAACAGGGAGCAACTGACCGATGACCCGACAGCCGCAGCAAGACCGTTAATTGCCACTAAAAACAACGGGACACTGAGGACGGAGCCCTGTGGGACACCGTTCTCTTGAATACGGGGGGGGGGGGCTAAAAGATGCCCCAACCCTCACCCGGAACAAGCGGTGGGAGAGGAAATTGCGAATAAAAATAGGAAGGGCGCCACTTACCCCCAGTCATGCAGAGTCGTCAAAATATGGTGGCGCCAGGTGGTCTCATAAGCCTTTTGTAAAAATACAGCTACCAAATGCTCACGCCTAGCAAACGCCGTGCGAATGGCCAACTCCAGTGACACGAGGTTGTCAATGGTAGAACGGCCCTGACGAAAGCCCCCCTGTTGTGGAGCAAGGAGTCCACGCTCTTCAAGGATCCACATAAGCCGCCGACTCACCATACGTTCGAAGAGCTTGCAGAGAACATTGGTGAGGCTGATCGGACAGTAATTGTCAGCCACCAGGGGATCTGCACCAGGTTTCAGCACCGGGATGATAGTGCTTTCCCGCCACTGCGACGGGAAAGTGCCCTCTGCCCACAGATAGTTGAACAGGGCGAGAATGTCGCATTCAAACTCTGGTGAAAGGTGTCGGAGGAATTGGCCATGAATCCTATCTGGTCCTGGAGTTGTATCAGGACACGCAGCAATGGCAGTTCGGAACTCCCACTCGCAAAACGGGTCGTTGTATATTTCCCGATAACGCGTGCGGAAGGACAACTGTTTCCGCTCAGCCCGCTCTTTGAGGGAGCGGAAGTCGGCACTGTAAGTGACAGTCGCAGAGCATCGTGCGTAGTGCACTGCCATATGCTCGGCGATAGCTGCCGGGAGCGTGCAGAGCACACCCTGGATGGTGAGGGATGGGATTCCTGTCGGCAGGCGGTATCCAAAGACGCGTCAGACTTGCGTTCATATCTGAGACAGGGAGGTGCAGGAGCCGATACTGGCTACATACCACTACCAGGAATCCTGCTTGCTCTGCTGTATGAGTCGTCGAGCACGCACACGGAGCCGTTTAAACGTGATCAAATTCTCCATGGAAGGGTGGCGTCGATGGCGCTGAAGCGCTTGCTGACGTTCCCGGATGGCCTCAGCAATCTCCGGTGTCCACCAAGGCACAAACCTACGCCTAGTGGAACCGGTGGTTTGTGGAACTGCTGCCTCAGCGGCCACAACAATACTATCAGTCACCTGCTGGACTGCATTGTCAATGTCATCTGGCAGTGGTGCAGCGATGACAGCGGTTGAAGCATACACAGGCCAATCAGCCCTACGGAGACACCAACGGGGTAAGCTGGTACTGAGGGAGCGACACAAAGAGTGGAAATTGGTCGCTGCCACACAGATCATCATATACACGCCAACCAAAGTGTGGTCGAAGGCTGGGGCTGCAGACGGAGAGGTCGATCGCTGAATACGTGCCCTGTGCCACGCTAAAATGTATGGGGGCACCTGTATTCAGAAGGCAAAGGTCTTGTTGTGCCAATAATGTCTCAACATCCCTACTGTGACCTGTGGTCTGGAGTCCACCCCACAAAGGGTTGTGGGCGTTAAGTCCCCCAATAGGAGGAATGGTGGGGGAAGTTGGGAGACCAGAGCAGTAAGGTTGTTGAGAGACACGGCCTCATCCGGAAGGTACAAGCTGCAGACAGTTAATTCCTGCGTTGCCCGGATTCTGACAGCCACTGCCTCAAGAGTGGTGTTGAGTGGCACTGGGGACAGTGTCCAGGATATACAGGCAGACACCGCCAGACACCCTGTCGTGAAGGGTCCTGTTGCAGTAGTAGCCCCAATACCCACGGAGGGCAGGGGTGCGCTGTGCTGGAAACCATGTCTCCTGTAGGGTGATACAAAATGCCGGGTAGCGGTACAGTAGTTGTCACAGCTCAGCCAGGTAATTAAAGAAGACGCCGCAATTCCACTGGAGAATAATTCGTTCTCCACGCTCTAAGGCCATAAAAGAAAAAGAAAAGAAGATCATTCCATAGGAACATCTGCTGCTTTATGGTCAGGATCAACAGAATCTAAGACCATAGATTCAGGTGAACCTGGTTGTGCAGAGCTCCTATGGTCAGGCGAATCAAGAAGTAAGAGATCCTCAGCGGAGGCGAGGATCTCGACTTCATCCTCTGAAGCAGAGGATGTGGGTGTGGGTGGCTTGGAAGCCACCAAAGAATCCTTTCTCTTTCTTTCCGTTTTCTTGCCCTCTCGCTGGCCCTTCGGTGTTGAGGACCGTGGGGGCTTCTCAGACGGGGCGGCAGGAGCTGACGAAGAGCAGGAGGCCCTTCGATCAGCAGCCAGGGATCCTTCAGCCATTTGCTGGGATCCACCTTCCCACGAGGAGAAGCCTCGGAAGGGAGTGTCCCATGGGACCCCTTCCGGGCGAGAGGAGCCGGAGAAGGCTGTTTTTTCTCCGGCTGTGGAGTGGGGACCGACGTCCCCTGAGATGGTTTATCTGTTGCTCCCAACGTGAAGAGTGTGGGAGCAACTGAAGGAGTGGCGCCCCCAACTGCCAAGGGGGCAGGTGTAGTGGTTCGGGCCTGGGGGCCCGCTGGCATTAGTGGTACAGGTGCTCTGGAGATCAATGGTGAAGCTACAGAGGCGTATGAGGTAGTCATGGTCACAGGATGGAGCTTTGTATACTTACGTTTGGCCTCCGCGTATGACAGCTGGTCCAGGGTCTTGTACTCCATGATCTTACGCTCCTTGTGGAGTACAGAGCAGTTGGGAGAACACGGAGGATGCTGCTGGTTACAATTGACGCAAACTGGAGGTGGGGTACAGGGGGCGTTCGGGTGGGATGCACGCCTGCACTCCCGACATGTTGGGTTGGCATCACATCGGGAGGACATATGACCAAACCTCCAGCACTTGAAGCAGCGCATAGGGGGAGGAACATAGGGCTTTAGGTCGATCCGGTAGAGCATCACCTTGACCTTCTCAGGCAATGAATTGCCCTCGAAAGCCAAGATGAAGGCACCAGTGGCTACCCTGTTGTCCTTCGGACCCCTATAGATGCGCCGGATGAAATGCACACCTCGCCGCTCCAAGTTAGCTCGTAATTCGTCATCAGATTGCAACAGAAGATCCCTGTGGAATATGATACCCTGGACCATATTTAGGCTCTTATATGGCGTAATGCTAACGGAAACATCACCTAGCTTGTCACAGGCTAGCAAAGCCCGTGACTGGGCCGGGGATGACGTCGTTATTAGAACTGAGCCAGATTGCATCTTCAACAGTCCATCGACCTCCCCATATTTAGCCTCCAAATGTTCCACAAAGAACATTGGCTTTGTGGACATGAAAGATTCCCCATCCGTACGCGTACACACTAAATACTTAGGGGCATAAGCCTCACCTTGAGTTTTGGCCCTACGTTCGTCCCACGATGTACACAGGGAAGGAAACGTTTGGGGATCATACTGCGTAGCATTATATTCACTTCTACCACGCTTAGAGACGGTGGTTGTACGTCCGCCAACGTTTCGTGGTCTTTTCATCGTGTTCCCACAAGCAGCTAGGGAAATAAGGGTCCACCCAGACAGAGTCCTGCTTGCCTGGGTAATCCTTATACAACTGAGGTGCGGCAGGTTCCTCAGAGGTTGCTCGCTAGCGGCTGTTCAACCTCAACATCCATGCATCTCCTCGGCACGTAACACACCTTGAGATTGAGGTTTTTTTCTTTTTATAGAGGTTTGTACCGTCCTCGCGACCCGGGCGATTAAGCCAAGATCCCCGGGCTCTGAAACGTACAACGTTCCACCGTCGCGCCAAGCGATGGTCGTTGAGGCATGCACAGAGCTTACGGTGTAGCGGACTGTTGGCGCAACACAGCCCACTGCTCAGGACCCCAAGTTCGCCAAGCCCGTACCCAGCAAATTAATGCTGAGCCCCTGAGGGGTATTACTCAAGTAATCTTCGAGCCCCTCCAATATTTGGGTACCTGTTCCATAAGCTTGTACCTTTGTTAGCAGTCTGAAGTGTGGTACTGAGTCAATCGCGTTTTGGAAATTGAGAAATATGCAGTCTGCCTGTAGCCCTTCATCCATAGCATGCAAGATGTAATGAGATAAAAGGGCAAACTCGGTTTCGTACAATCAATGTCTCCTAAGGCCGTGCTGATGCATGAACAGAAGCTTTTCCATCTCCAGGAAATTTACTATATTAGAACTTAAAATAAGTTCAAGCATACTACAGCAAATTGATGTTAATGATATAGGTCTGTAATTTCGTAGGTCTGTTCTTTTGCCTTTCTTATACACGGGAGTTACCTGTGCCTTTTTCCAGTCTCTTGGTTTTGAATCAAAGATTCATGATAAATGCAAGCTAAGTAAGGGCCCACCAAATACTCTTTGTAAAACTGGCGACATGTTTGTTTTCAACTCTCTCAGCTACTTCTCAACACCAGCTATGCCTATTACTATGTTCCCCGTATAATGACAAATGTATATGAAATAAAAAGAAAGTATTATGTATGAATATAACTATAACAGCCTCGTTATGGAAGACATAGAAACTTCTTGAGGAAAGCATGTTCACATACTTCTTCCAAAACTGAAATGATATTTCATTATTTTTCATTTTCTTTAGTACTAGAAAGCATATAGAAATGAGCACTGGTATTGGATATATATTGTACCATAAGCCATAAAAAAAAGGAGTCGAATCGCACTGCAACAAGAAATGTTGCACCATAGCAATTTAGTTCCAAGAAGTGCCAAGCAAAACTGAGACAGTATGAGCATTACTTGGTTTGTCCAGCTAGCCCATGGGCTATTTGGCACTCCATGGCCAACCATGGGTAAGGTGTTTTGGATAAATCACTGGCATAGTGATCATTTGTATACCTATCAGAACGAAGTTCATATGCAACTAGCCTACAGTACAGGTTCTAAATTTAAACTTTACACACTTCCTCCACCTCAGCCAAATTGAGCAAATTAGGTTTTTCATTTCCTTTTCTTTACATTACATGTAATCTTGGGTGGTCTTTATACAGCTTGTGGATATACCCTCAATGCACCTTAGCAAGCCACAACTAATTGGGGTACTGGGTAACTTCCCTGCTTAATACCTTCCATGGTAAAAAATTTACTTACAGCAACAGTGGCATAGTGTGCAGATATTGACAAGGACCACTGTATGCTTTTTGAAAACACTGATTACATAAAATAAAGGGAATTATCTTTACTGTTGGTCATGAAACAAATAATTAATCCTGTTGCTGCTCTCTTGTTGACAGGCTGTTGACTGTAACTGTGCCTGGTCAGTAAATATATTATCTCGTAAAGAAAACATTTTGTTGCCAATATTATCACACAATGCTGTCACTGACCTAAGTAAAATTTAATGTTCTTCAAAAGCACCTACCTTTTTGTCTCTCCTAAAAATCTGTTTTAGCAGCCTATACTTCTGACAGTTAATTTGTACGCATAACTTACACATTTTTACATGTATCATTCTGCTGCTATGTGGTAAGAAGAAACTTAACAGTGTAACATGCTCACCTCAAGAGCTCCACATCTTTCTTTTCCAGTCAAGATCTCAACGTCATCAGAATGTTCTGTTAAAAGACATTCTGCTGCAGCACGAACCAAACCTTCTGCTACAGCAGACACATCATCTAGATCTTCAGTAAATGCCACTTCTGCCTCAATCATGTAGAATTCAGAAAGATGTCTACCAGAGCGTGAATTCTCTGCCCGAAATGCTGGCCCAAAACAATAAACACTACCAAGACCCCTGTGGAATATAAGCAGCTAGCATTACCAACATTATAAAATTAATAATATATCCAATGGAAGGTCTAGTAAGGAATGTTAATAATAATATGTAGATAGGGAACAACTCACCATAAAGACAAATGTTGAGCCGCTGACAGGTACAAATAAAAGATACACAAACGTGTGCACGTGCGTGCTCTCTCTCTCTCTCTCTCTCTCTCTCTCTCTCACACACACACACACACACACACACACACAATTCTAAATTTTCAGCCGCTGTCTTCCTCAGAAAGAGAACACACAATCACTCAGGCACACTCATCCACACACCTCAGCCATCTCTGGTCGCCCAACACAGAATATTATATTATTCCAACTTACAAAATTCTTCACAACTTGATCTTGATATTCCTTCATAGCTTTCTTTCCATACTCAAATTTCAAACCGACATTCTGTGTATATTCAGTTCACCATTCACACATACGACCAAATACACACCTCAAAATTATAGCATGTTTCCTACAACACCACAATTTCCTTTTACGACATAGCTTCATCTTCCGACAAATTGCTTGAGACATCCAATACCTCTGTACATGACTCATCATTGGAGGATGAGGACAATGTGTCCATCTCCGCCTTAAAACATTTACAATGAACAATATGACAATCAGCAAGCACAATATTTAATCACGAGAGCAAAGCCTCACTACCAATCGCCATTTTGTTCGATACGAATATAATTAATCTACGGTGGCAAATAGTTACACATGATCTATTCTTAACATTAACTGCTACAGGATGGCCTCCAACTATACGCTTCAATATAGAAGCTATGGGCGCCAACGATTCCATTGAATTCTTCAAACAAAATAACCTTATGAACATTCCCATTATATCCACCAAATCCAAATTCTGAACAACATGGCATGAAGACTTGTTGCTTTTGTAACAACACTTTTTCAATTAACAGTCTGGTTTGGATGGCCAGAGATGGCTGATGTGTGTGGATGAGTGTGTTTGAGTGATTGTGTGGATGAGTGTTCTCTTTCTGAGGAAGTCCGCGGCAGAAAGTTTAGAATTGTGTGTGTGTTTGTGTGTCTTTTATTTGTATCTGTTGGTGGCTCAACATTAGTCTTTACGGTGAGTTGTTCCCTATGTATATATTATTATTATTATTATTATTAATATATTCATAATTATGTCAAATTATCAAATAAATAACTACTTTCCCTAGTATATCATAAATATACCAGTTACATCTTTTCAACTAATTTTGAATCATTTTCTAACTTCACAAAAAATACAATTTTTCTTTTAGAAGGTGTTATAAATATCAGCTTCAAATTATGTATAAGCACTCAAGTCTACATATAATCTACAAAAACTCTATTAAGAAGAAAACAACATGACAAATGTAATTTTTATACTGGTCAAAATATAACAAACACAGGACCAATTGCAGCTATCAAGAATACAATAAATTTACCCACAACTGCAAATATGGTTAAACATCAGTTACACAATCTGTTGGTGTCAGGTGAAACTTTCTATTGCACTGGACTCAAACCTGGCAGGAAGGAAGGGAAAAAAGAAGATTATAGGGAGGCTGTTCAATAAAGAATGATCATAATATTTTTTCAGTCATAATTTCATAAGCTGAAATTTAATCTTATGATATTCTGATAGCTTAATGTGAAAAACTCATGCCATGGTAGTTTCATTATGGGGACTCCCAGTTCCTGCCTGTGAGAGGCAGGCAAGTTCAGGCACATTCAGTACCACCTGCTTCTGCAATGGAGGTAACATGCGAAGAACAGCACATAGCTTGGAAATTCTGCTTTCTTTTGAAGAAATCTTCAGATGAGGCCTATAAATGTTACAGAAGGCATATGGAGAGCCTGTTCTTCCCTACAGCACAGCTCAAAGGTACTTTAAAATGTTTAAAGAGAGGGGACAATCAATTTCAAAAGATGGTGGACCCAGTGCTCCTGTTATTGTTCTTATGGAAGAAAACCTCAACACTGCTGCTATCACTGCGAAAGAGAACTGACAAATTAGCCTAGATCACTTCCTGAAATACTGAAAATTTCATAGGGTGCCACCGACACTCTGGTGACAGAAACATCACACAAGATGCGTTTGTGCACAATGGGTTCCAACTTCCAAAACTGTTCATTCCCGAACAAAGGGTCATTTGCGTGCAGGTCTGCATTTAGTTTAAGTTGGTGTTGATCTAGAGTTTCTTTCAAATGTAAACACTGCTGATGAAAGTTGGCTACATCATGTTGATCCTGAGAACAAACAGCAAAGCACATTAAAATTGTTTTATGCCATCAGCAAAGACTAGGGCCCTCCTTGGGTCAGTCAAAGATGATCTGGGACTGAGGAAACCTGGTGTTTATAGAATTCCGTGTCATTGCAGTAAGACTTACATCAACCAAACAATTCGCACAGTTCAGGACTGGAGTAAGGAACATCACCATCATACTCATTTACTTCGACCTGAAAAGTTGTCTGTTGCTGAACATTGTCTGAATGAGGGACACGAGATGTTATATAAAGAAACAAAAATGATTGCTCCTGCTTCCCGCTACTGGGTATGTATTCTTAAAGAATCAATGGTAATTCATATGGCTAATAATAATATTAATACGGACAAAGGCTTTCCTTTAAGTAAAACTTGGAATTCAATTTCATCTGACATTAAGCAACAACAGTCTTCATTTCAACCTGCAGTTTCTTTTAACTAGTCTTGTTTTGACCCATTGTTTTGCCAATTTTCTCCACCGGTGCCCACTGGGTCTAGAGGGCCTCTACATAGGTTTCACGCACATGCAGTGGGTCATAGTGGTGTATAAAGAGGCCACTGTTTCTGTTCTGTATCAGTTTCCGGCAAGTATGTACAATTAGCACACTCACCTGAAGATGGCAGCTAGTTTGTCTGCCGAAATATTGTGTCTAGTTGACAATGCTATCCAGCTGCATACCCGAGAAGAATGTTATTAGCAAAGCTCAATGTGGAAATCTCTATCAACAACCCCAATTAAGCAAAAGTGGTTGCTTCTACTGGGAACGTTATGGTCATCTCATTCTTTGATATTCATGAAATGGTTTATCAGCATGTTGTACATGCACATACACCAGTAACTGGACAATATTACAGGGATGTCCTGAAAACATTGCAAGTCCATATCAGGTGTAAATGACCACATTTAAGTGAAGCAGGATGGATGATTCATCACAATCATGTGCGGCCACCTATTGCCAAGATTTAGCCCATGCGACTTCTTTCCATTCCATGACTTGAAGAAACGCCTTCATGTGAGGCATTATTCATCGTCAGAAGCAGTGGTGAAGGCTGTGGAGGCGATTTTGAATGAGCTCTCAAAAACTGGTTCTGGTTTCCAGCATGTATTTGCAGACTGGCAGAAATGTTGGGACAAGGAAGGCCATTTTGAGAAGGATCAACAAAATTATCAGAAAGAGTAAAGGTATGTAGTAAAAAAAAGATTGTTTGACTTACCCAAAGCACAGGTTCACCAATAGACACAAAAAACACACACAAATATTCAAGTTTTGCACCCGTTGGTCGCTTCTTCAGGAAAATAGGAAGGAAGGAGAGGAGAAAGGGAAGGATACGGGTTTTAAGGAAGTGGAAAAGGAGTCATTCCAAACCCAAGAGTGGAAGGACTGACCTTAGGGGAAAAAAGTAAGGTAGACAAATACACACACACTCACACATCTCCACACACAAACACACCTAGGCAGACATACTGTAGAAAGCAAAGAAGTTGGACAGAGATACCACTTGAGGCAGAGGCTCTGTCCAGAGAACCGAGGCAAAGATGTTAAAGATGGTGGTCGGAATATGAATTTAGCGGAGGTTGAGACCAGGTGGGCAATGGGAAGAGAGAATATGCTGAAGGGCAAGTCCCATCTCCGGAGTTCTGAAAAATTGGTGTCGGTGGGAAGTATCCAGATAACCCGGACAGTGTAACACTGTGCCAAGATGTGCTGGCTGTGCACCAAGGCGTGTTTAGCCACAGGGTGATCCTCATTACCAACAAACACTGTCTGCCTGTGACCGTTCAAGAGAATGGACAGTGCAGGCATGTCAGTTGGTAAATCACGTGGGTACTATGGCAAGTGGCTCTGCCCTTGATCGTGTACACCTTCCGGGTTACCGGGACTGAAGTAACTGTTCTCTGTTGAGTCCTACACTGTTTTTGTGCGCTACCTGCATTTCTCACAAAAATTGTGTATCTGCTAATTTAAATATTTAATAATAACTTTTTTAATAGATAAATGAAGTTTCATTGTTTCAAATGAGGCAGCCTACTCAATTATTGCATTTGTAGTTAAAAAGCTGTAATTTTTGAAAAAAATTGTTAAAAACGACAGTCTAGCTGCCCCATCCAGGGACACTTATGCCAGTCTTGAATCTGTCAAACTACCGTCCAATCGAATGCGAGTACAGTGTACTAATCACTGGGCCATCTCGCTCGGTCACTGAAATTGAATTTCCCATTTTTTGCAAGTGGTGCCTTAACAATTAAGCTTATGCCTCCAGGACCAACCCAAACTCTCACAAGGAGCACAGTCTACTATTACATTATAGTGTCGCACAGTATCAATGATTCCTGCACAGAATGAGACATTTATTTATTAAGACACAATAGAATCAAACACATTAGCTGTCAGTGTGCAATGAACATCATCATTGCGGAAAGTTGAAAATCTGTGAGAGACTGGTATTCAAACCTAGGTCTCAAGCTCAATATACAGGTGCACTGACCACTATGCTATCTGGCTACATACCGACAAATGCATGGACTACTCTAGAACACACGCCGTCAGACCCAAATTTTCAACTTACCCACACAGTACTGACATTGTGTCCCTGCCCATTGTCCTCTTTACTTGTGGCATTTCGTCAGTTTGCTTAAGAGTTCAAGCTTGGTATGCATCTGCATTGCAGGGATCAATGGTTTGCAATCTTCTTAATTATATACCTTTGGTGTCTGTTCTTTCAGACATGAATGTCACTGCAATCATTGCCAACCACTTCAGTGCAGACACACATCACATTCAAACTCTTACAGGAATCGGCGAAAATCCATAAACAAAGAGATTAAAGGGTAGTACAATATGTCAGTAATGTGTGGATAATGTAAGGTGTAATGTGGGTCCAATTTGTGTAGACAGTTCGTAATATGGTGCAATAATGGGACACAGTCAAGCTGGCACTTCTGGCAAGATGCCCGTATAAGGACAGGAGAGAAAGCCAGCCCTTTCACTGTACAAATAGTTTAGTAGTGAGACTAGCCAGCAGCATAGCTGGGCAGTTGGGGTGACAAGAGCCATTGCAATTGGCCACGTAAGAGGTGGCTTTTACAAAGTGATTGCAGAATTGATGTTGAGTATCAGTGTGAAAAATGACCTGACTCCCCACAGGGCAGATGAGCTATTGTGGGAGAATAATGGGCCCTCAGCAAAGGAAACCCATTAACTGCAGCATCTGTACTCCAGGGGGACATCTGCAAAGGGCATCTATTCTCCAGGTTTAGGGGCTGCCTTACTATATGCTGAATAATTGCCGGAATAAGCAGCCCCATTCTCTGGTCAACACATCCAGGTGTATGAGCCAGTAAGTGCAAGGGTACTCTTTTGCCCTTGGGCTGAGAAATCAACCCAGAACGCAGATGAACTGCCTAAAGTAGTGAATGGCATAATGATGCAAAGACAACTTGGAAAACCATTGCATTAAAGATCACACTGCAATATAACCTGCATTGTCATCATGACTGAAGTCAGGACTAAATATAATTCCAGAGTAAGTCCTCTGATCAGAACTCCGGGAGGATAGTTGTGACTGATATGGGTAACAACCAAGAGTTGGAACATGGAACGTTCAAAGCATGTACAATCCAGGGAAAAAACACAATGTAAGATTGGATATGAATAGACTGAACATCAGAATAATGGGAATCGGTGAAACTCGCTGGATAAACAGCGGTTAGAGCAGACTACAAGACAAAATTATCAATTAATATGGGAGTAATGACAATCAACATCTTCAAAGAGTTGCAGTTATACTCGATAAGACTCTTCAGGGGTTTGTGAAGAATTTCATACCACTCTCTCCTTGTCTTTTGCTATTACATCTTGAGGCACACTATAGAACACTCAACCTAATCCATGTGTATGCCCCAGCTGCAGATGACAAAATGAAATCTTTCTACAAGGACATCAATAAAATCATGACATTGACAAAGAACAAAGATATCACTTTATTAATAGTGATATGAATTTCTAAGACTGGACAAGGTTCATATAACAAATGGATTGTGCAGTACAGACTGGGCAAATGAAATGAAAAAGGAGATCACCTTCTACAATTCTGCCAAAAAATGTCCATGGTAATAACTAATACATTTTTCAAGGTAACAAAATGCCACATGTAAATCTGGATATTGCCACAAGACAATAAATAATATATAGTCTGGAATCAAATCCAATCCACAAGCAGGTGTAGACTCAAATCACAATCTTCTGGTGGCGGAGATTATGATGACACACAAGAAGCTGAAAGTTTCATCAAATCGGAGACCCCTTGACATCTGCCTACTGGGAAGTAGTAATGTTAAACTGGAGTTGTGCTGGGATATAAACGAAAACTTAATCAAATCAATAAACACTTGTTTGAAAACTGAGAGTCAATCTGAAGACATTTGGCAAAGTTCAAAATCAGATATTATAGAACCCTGTAAGAAGCATCTCAAAACCTGAGAAAAGAAAACATTTGAAAATCTGGATGAGTGATGAAATATTAGTGCCCATGGAAGAAAGAAGAAATCTGAAAATTACATACATACAGAAATATAAAAATCTGAACAAAGACATCAAATATAGATGTTGCCAAGCAAAAGAGGAGTGGATAAAAAAGAAATGTACAGATATAGAAAATCTGCAAAGAGTGCATAAAAGATTTTACTGGGGCTGTTTAGAGGCAAAAATAATACATTCTTAAAAATGAAGGAGGAAACTTTGTGTTGGATATTAAAGATCAAATGACTATGGGAAGACTATATCAAAACCCTATTCAGTGACCAAAGAGAAGAAATAACTGTTGACAATAACAATGAAATGGACCATCTATTTTAATCGAAGAAGTAGCAGCAGCAATAAAATCAGCCAAAAGTGAGAAAACTCTTGGTCCTGATGACCTATCTGCAAATGTGCTAAAGTTGATTTAAGAACAACAAATAGAGATCTATAGTACAGGAATAATGCCAAATGAATGGCTTCAATCAATGTTTGTCACAATTTCTAAGAAGTATAAGGCCACAAAATGTGACAAACACTGTATGATCAGTCTAATGAGCCACACACAAAGATCTTCCTCAAAGTCACCCACCCTAGGATTTGGAAGACACTGACTATTAAGAAGATCAAATACGTGATTGTCACTAAAACTGAAGTGCCCAATGAACATCTGTATGTGGAGGCGAAAGGCTGGCAAGAGTTGAGAAGTATGACTATCTAGGTACGAGTGTCAACTGCTCCATGGATTAATGTTCAGAAATAAACATTCACATTGAGAGAGCCTGGTCATCATTTATGAAGATCAGAAAGCTACCCTATTGTCGTGATTTCAGCCTGAACCTCGGCACTCAGGTGCTCAAATTTTGTGTGTTCCCAGTTCTATTGTATGGAGTAGAAGCTTGGACCCTTAACATATAATGTGAGCAGAAAATATAAGCCTTTGACATGTGGACGTACCATAGGATGTTAAGGATATCATGGACAGAACATGTTACCAACATGGAGGTTCTGAGAAGAATAGGAAAAGCTGTAGACTCTACATGAAGTGAAAAAAAGAAAAAAGAAAATTAGAATATCTCGGCCACATCATGAGAAATTCTGAATTTCTGATTTAATATAAGGAAAGATAGTAAGAAAGAGATCTGTTGGAAGGAGAAGAATGTCCATGGTTTTATGTCATGTCATCTGACTTATTTAAAGCCGCAGCTTCCAAAACTGAAATAGCCAAGATGGTAGCCATCGTCCAAAATGGAGATGGTATACGAAGAAAAAGCTTGATGTACATAATCAAACAAGTAATCTTTCTGTTTAATTGTATTACTGTATTAATTTTATTGTACTACTTGAAGCAAGGAGGGGTACACAGCCTGACATATTCAGTGCACTCAGACGCTGTTTCTGTCTTCCCAGCAGTGCCATTCTCCCAGTAACTCAACTTCAAACAAATCTAAACTTACCACTATTTTCAGAAAGACTTATAATCTGAATCATCGTCATCTATAGACTCATCAAGGACTTCAAAAAACAGTTGCTCCGAATGTTTCTCCTCTTCAGTGCACATTTTATACACAAATTTGATGCAACAGCACACAAAATAGAGTCAACTCAAATGTCAGGTAAAGTCTACGAAGAAAGCAATAATAGTATAAGTTTCGGTACAAAAGAATTCTTTCAGTGAAGCCACTATTGCCATCTAGCAGTCACAGCAAAGGCTACAACATCTGTAGATCACATAGACTTTGCACGAGTCATCAATATACATTTGAAACCACGGAAAATAATTGTAACCAGCATGAAGTAATATATCCAGCACACTTTCCCGTTTCCTATAAGTGCTGTAGTATTAATTCACTGGCACCTTCTCCGGGAAGTGTGCTCTTTACTGCTGCAAGTGTAGTGGAACATGTATTTAACCGTCCACTATTTTCTTCATAAAGCTCAATTTCACAGTTGTTCAGTAATTGTGAATATATTGTGACTTCTAAAATTTTCCCAGCATATTTCTTCTTCCAGTAATTTTTGGGTATGCAGTCAGATCCTATTGGCATTCTGCAACGATATTTCGCCCCAGAGACGTCCGGCCATCTTCAGGTGAGTAGGCAACTGATATGTAAATGATTTTATCTGAAGTGAAGTTTGAATGTGGTTTGAAAGACTTACACAATAATGACATGTCACTAAAGTTGCACAAAGATGACATGGTTTTATCTAATGCAGATACGTAAGAGTGGTGGGAAACAAAAAACTCTCGTAGAGCCCTCAACTAAAATTTTACTCAGGGTTTACGAACATTTTAGAATCTAATTGTGGAAAGCAATCCTGAAAATATTTTAAATATTCAAGTCAAGAAATTTATTATGAATAATTTGGAAACTATAATTATCGTCATTGATAATTATTGTGAGTTGGTACTAGTTGTCTTCAGATACGAAGTCATGGTTATTAAAAGAGTTGTTTGTTAATGAAATCAGAGTTCATTAAAACTGGTACCACCACAATGTGGCTATAACGTGACAGGACGCAACTGGAACATAAAATTCTCCAGTCGCCAACGGACTTGTTTAGATGAAAATTGACGAAATAAGAAGATTGCTGCTGAGGCTACAAGAGCTATTGACGTTCTCAGATTCTGTCAATGACGCGGGTGTCTGGTGGAGTGCAGCCAAGGCAAACGGACTCCCAGTTTTTTCCACGAAACTACATCCTGTTGGGCGGACCAGCAGATTGCTGTTCCCGAGAAATTTCTTTCCTTTACAAAACTGGCCCTGTACATCCGCGGAGTGGCTGTTGGGCATACGTGATGAGATGTCAACGTTGCAGATGGGCGTATGAGTTTCCGGAGTTGCAGTCGGGCGACAGATCCCACCACAACCCATTGACCATCGAGCCGTCTGATGCAGTACCACTACAGCGCAACATCGCAGTTGTCTTTATATTTGCCAGCCGCAGCAGCAACAGGAAATAACTGCTGTTAAACTACAAACAACAAGACTACTGATTAAATAAATTTATAAATCTGGCGAGTTATTTGCAAAAAGGTGAGAAGTGACGACTGTGTGATCTCATAAAGTGTCTGTTGTTATTTTGATTAATATTGGTGTTCATTAATATCTAATCATGTATGATAACGAAATGTCCAAAGAAGATATACCTCTACAGACTAGATTATTGTGGGATGTATTATTTCAGCTTAAAGAAATGAATGAATCTCGCAGTTCTGATATGTCTGCATCAAAATCTGATATGTCTGGATTAAAAGCTGAATTGTTAGGAACAATAGACTAGTCTAAAGATAAAATGGGTTCCGATTTGTCTGCATTAAAATTAGAAGATAGCAGAACAGAGCTGATTGAGAAAATAGATTTAACTAATAACAATATTGAAGCTTTTCAAAGTGAAACCTGTGATGAATTAGGTAGTCTAAATGCTAGGCTAGAAGAACATATAAAAACTTCTAGAGAGAAGAAACAGCTAATGAAACAGGAAATTACGGAAATCACTAAAAGGATCGACAATATTAATGTCATTGTTAATGTAGAAATAAAGAAAAATAACGATAAAATCCAAGAGGCAATGAATATACGAGTTGAGGTAGTTCACAACGAAATGTTAGAACACCTCCAAGAAGTGTCTATTAATTTAGCTGGTTCTCCTCACATTAATATAGCCGATATAAAGAATATTACAAAAAGGTTAGACGAAGGTAAAGTAGAAAGAGATATTTTAAAAGTTGCTATTAATGACATGTATACTGTGTAAGAAGATATAAAGTACAAATCAGCTGATTACATTGCGAAATCGAAAAAGAAACTTCTCTGACAGATAGAATTTCAAATACAGAACTGCGTTTGCAGGAGATTACAAATGGATTACCGACTTTTGCCAATAATAATAAAGAAGGTTTTTCTAATGATATTACGTGTGATGATAATTAAAAAACTAATAAGAATGATAGTCGAACCGTTTTTGTTTGTGGAAATGCTGACAATAATGATATTAATACTACAACTAACAAAGGCGATTCGACTTCATTTATGCAAGAGTCGATAATGTGTAAAACCTCATCAGCCGATGGGTGCGAAGAATTTAATGTGTCGGCTAATACCAATGTGGGAAATAGATTTCCGGTATTTAAACCAAATGGGGAACTTCACCCAATAATTTTCATAAAATCATTTATTAATGCATTTCCTAGCAATTTGAATAGTAATAAACCTATACAATTTGTAATACAGCAACTAGAAGGTGAAGCTACCGAGTGTTTTATTTTAAATAGGAATGACTTTAAAGATTGGGAAGAAACAGCAGTTTAAAAATAACTTTTGGTCGAAAGGAGAACTACGACGAATGGCTTTAGCAATATTGGATCCTTGTCCATACTCTAAGTTCATGAGAGGTTATCGTAACTACTTTGAGTGGTATCTTTACAGCATAAAGCTAATAGATTCACCTATGAATGTAATCAATTAATTAGAGTGCTTAGCAGCAGACTACCATACTACAGTAAAACCTCGTTGTTACGTTCCCGGTTTTTACATTTTCCCGCCATTTACACCATGTTTTTTGTCGGTCCCTTCAAATTTCCTATGTTCACAATGTTAATTTGCCCTCGTTTTTGCATTAACATATTTAAAGTTTTCCTGCGTTTTACACTTTTTGAAAGCATGTTTGTGAAGAAATAATGACATAATCTACATAAATTGACGCTAGCATGGCTTTCCCTTAAAGTATAGTGCTTAAAAATTCTTTGCAGTCATGTTTCTTGACACTTCGCATTTATTCAAACATATATTTCGCGTTTCGTTGTTGGAAGTATGCGGCTAGTTGACTTTCAACGCGCCGATTTGTGGCGATGTACTTCTTCTTTCCACCAGCTTCTTTGCCAGAGCGCCTGGCATGTACTCAAACAATCAGAACCAGATGCTTTATTGATGTGAGAATACATACTTTTGACTAATAAAGAACGTTATCTGTCAAAGTGGGTATCATAATACCCACAACCTCAAAAAAGTGACAATACTGTGAGATGCCGATCCTATGCAAATGACACAAAAATACTTGTGCATACGTTTGCACTCAAGAACACGGATAAATTCTCTAATATTGTGTGAAACATCGAAAAATACAAAAAGAACGGAACTTCAGGAGTTTTATTACTTAAATAATTAATGTCGGTAAAAGGCAGTAATTTTGAAGATGTGTTACATAGCCCACCGGTGGCATCCTCGATTATAATGAATAAAATTACGTAAAAAATTTCTACTTCCCATAAAATTACCAATTCTGCCAGGCACTTAAAATAGTAAAAAATTGGATAACCTTTATTGTATATTAAACTTCCTGGTGAGTATTTAGATGACTATTATGTACATATATCACAAACAAACTAACAAAATGCAAAGCTGATCCAGTAAGCATATTTTACCATTTAAAACATTATTTCCTGCAATTTACATTTTCCTGGATTTTACACCATTTTACTGAAGTCCCTTGAAAAGCGTAAAAACGAGGTTCTACTGTATATTAAAGTAGTTCTAAATAAGATGAAGAATGCAAACCGTTCTTCTTCTTATAACAAGATTCTTATGTGGTTCACAAGATTCCACATCCAAAAGCCTTACTACTTCAAAAACCTTCTACAGGGATTATTAAAAGGTCATATAATGCTGATCAATTTAAGCCCTTTATATATCAGATCAAATAAGTATGTATATTGTACCAACATATTAAGGAAATTGACGGACAATAGAAAGACTTTGACGAATGATGGATAACGAATGACCTAGAGTTATACTCTTATTCTTAGGGCTTCCATAAGGATTTGTTGACGTCACTTTTCGGGGGTCCTGGAGATAACACTACACCGTCGGTTCTGTAGTGGGTGGACGACCATCTAGTGTGACATTATGTACCCTCCGGTAGTGTAATCATATAACGAAGGGAGGTAAGGGTATCTGTCTTTGGGGATCTATCTTCTATCCTTCTTCAACCTCAACAAAATCCATCTTCTTTCATTTCCTTTCTTACTTCTCCTTTTAGGAGTAACATGCTATCTGTCCCTCTTTCCATATCCAATAGTTCTATTGCAGAACCCTACCCAGTTTTATTCAGTTATTACACAGTCTGTTATTACAGAGTAACCCAGAAGTAACAACTCAGGACGTGACTTAAGACGATGACTTAGTACTAATAATATTTATTCAATGGAGAATAACAGAACATAAAATTACTTACATTTAATCAAAGGTAAAAGTAAAGTGTACTTTAGACATTTTGAAAAAGCAAAAGTAATTAATACTTGAGAGTATATAAACAGATTTCTTTTTTGTATGGAACTCCGTCTCCCTATAATATAGATTTTTATTTTTTATTTAATGAATCATTGAATTTGATAATTTATTTTTTAATATATGGTACGTGCATTTAAGGTAAAAAGGGGACTAGTGTTTGTTATGACAGAGACTCGGATTATAGGCATATAGGAATAAATGGTAGCTTTTATTATTGAAAGAAATGGGGACCACATGGCATCTGGAGCATTAACTCGCGAGAAAGTAGTGGGATAAAAAAAGGGTTTGTGTAAGGTGTTATAGAAAACACACCAAACCTGATATCTTAAAATATTTCTCTTAAGTAAGGTAGGCTACCTTTATATCCAAAGAGACGTACGAAGGCAAAAATTGGTCTCCTTATCACCTTCAATAAAAACACTGATCTATGAAGGCAAATATTAATAAAATGCTAATGAGTTAAATAATTTTAAAATAGGGAGATCCTGAGAAAGAAATTCTGGTATTATGAGTGAAGTTCCATCGTTGAGAATTATAATAAAGTACTTGTTTTATTTTGGTAACATAAGGTACCATAACAATTGTGGATGAATTTTACTTGAGGAGTAGTAATATGCTTGCTCTGTATTGAACTATTAAAGTACAAAATTTACCTTTGACTCAGATGGGTAATAAATAAGTGTTGGAATATAATGTACCTAAATGAAATAAAAACCTTTCTGTCAGTTTAAAGGATATCATTATCTTTATGATGTTGAAATATAGATAATAATATAGTAAGGACAGTTTACAACTCACTGCAAAGACGTGGCGACGAGCTGTGACAGGCACATACAAAAGACATACACATAAAACCCTTTCAGCTATCGGCTATCGGCACACACACAATCACAAAGACACACAACACCATCATACAACACATGACTGTGTTGTGTGATTGCGTGAGTGTTCTATTTTCTGAAGAAGGCCGTGGCCGATAGCTGAAAATGTTGTACGTGTGTATTTTGTATGTGCCTGTCGCAGCTTGCCGCCATGTCTTTGCGGTGAGTTGTAAACTGTCCTTACTATATTATTAATTCCAACCTGGACTTTCCATTATTATATTTTGAAATACAGATAAATGTTTTATGGGTAAAGATAACATTTTTAAGAAGAAAACATATTGTTTGAACTTATTACTTATGGCCAGAATTGTGGTAGAATTATTGCATGAGCGGTATTATTGATAATACTTTTACGAAGGAAAAAAAATACTTAATAATATATGTTGAAAAAGAAATTAAGCATCTTGTTTCAACCGAAGACACTATACCTATAAATATGACTATTACAAAGTTCAAAAGAAAGATAACAGTTATTGAATATAAACAAATGATTTTCCAATATTTTAAAGAAATATATGTTTATGGTTAGTCACTGATAAATTGAGCTTGTGGGTGGGGGATGTAGTGGGGGATGTACTTAACAGTCCATTATTTTCTTTATAAAGTTCAATTTCGCAGTTGTTCAGTAATTACGGAATATATTGTTTTGAATGTTATTAATTTTTGAGAAAATATACGAGTGTGAATTTTATTTGTTTATGTGTAACGACGGTGCTGCAGCAGTATGCAGTGATGAGCTCTCCGTCGACATGAGCGAAAAAAAGCTGGTGGCTATTGTTGATTGAACTAGAAGACATTGCCTGCTGTTGCGGACTGTGATAGACCTTTTTTTTTATGTTAATAATGAATATGAAGAAAAATGTAAATGAAAAAAAAGTTAGTCTTTTTTGTATTCCGTATTGAGAGGAAATATCTTGGCAATGTTGATTTGTAATATTGAATTGTGTGTGATGAATCAAGTCAAATATATTTAAAATAAAAATTTTATTTTAAAAAAAGAAGTTACTGATGAGAATCTACGATTTCCAAAAAATTGAATCAAGATATATATTTAAAATAAAAGCTTTATTTTAAAAGAAGAAGTTACTGATGAGAATCTACAGTTTCCAAAAAATTGAATCAAGATATGTAAATTATTTTATCTGAAGTGAAGTTTGAATGTGGTTTGAAAGACTTACACAATAATGACATGTCACTAAAGTTGCATGAACATTGACATGGGTTTATCTAATGCAGATATACAAGAGTGCTAGGAAACAAAAAACTCTCATAGAGCCCTCAACTAAAATTTTACTCAGGGTTTACAAACTTCAGAATCTATTGTAGAAAGCAATCCTGAAATATTTTCAATATTCAAATCACGAAATTTATTATGAATAATTTGAAAGCTAAAATTTTCGTCTTTGATAATTATTGTGAGTTGGTACTAGTTGTCTTTGGATACAAAGTTGTGGTCATTTAAAGAGTTGAAACTTCCTGGCAGATTAAAATTGTGTGCCGGAACCGGGACTCGAACCTGGGACCTTTGCCTTTCGCGGGCAAGCGCTCTACCGACTGAGCTAACCCGACACGACTCACGATGCCGCCTCACAACTTTACTTCCACCAGTACCTCGCCTCCTACTTTCCAAACTTGCCTGCGAAAGGCAAAGGTCCCATGTTCGAGTCCCGGTTCCGGCACACAATTTTAATCTGCCAGGAAGTTTCATATCAGCGCACACTCCGCTGCAGAGTGAAAGTTTCATTTAAAGAGTTGTTTGTTAATGAAATCAGAGTTTATTAAAACTGGTACCACCACACAAGGTGCATACATTTAAGCAGCTAGACCAATCATCAGAATTACAGCCTCATCCACCACTTTTGTATGAGCCAGTGACCAGTCCATCAACTGCAGCAAGTGGTAGATACTTCTGAAGATGCAAGGGTAGTGGCTTTCAGAAACAGTTGCAAGATGTGATAGATTTGCACATTTACAACAACAACTTCAATGCTCTATTCCAACCAGAGCATGGGGCATGTCTTGCTGATGCAAGGAAAGTGTTGTAATAAATTCATAAATTGTGTCTGATGGAAGATGTTCTAGGGTAGACCATGTAGTTGTGAACACTGCCTGCATGCCATAGAGGACAGCTTACCTGCCTAGTGAACAGGAGACCCAGGTTCAAATCCCAGTTTGGCACAAATTTTCAATTTTTGCTACTGATGTAATTCAATGCCCATTGCTAGCTAATGTCTTAATTCCTTTTTATGCCTTGATTCTGAGATTACTTTGGTTATCATATCGTCATCAAAAACTGAAGATCAATAAACCTTCGTCAATCATAAAGTGAAAAACTTTTGGACTGTCCTACTCCTGTTCCAGCATCATATGGGCATTTTGTAGTCCTTCTATCCAAACTCTGTGTCTGTTAATTTTCCTATTCAGTTGAAACATGGTTTCATCACTATAAATTTCATGAGGCAAAAACAATTCATCTTCTTCCATGTTTCTGAGTATATTGTCACACAATTCTATATGATTTACATCATAATTTCCATAAAGAGTCTGTATCAGTTGTAGACCATATAGATTATTTGATTTCATTGAGCTATATTCAAGCTCACTTTGGTTTGCCAAAGCTTTTACCTTTATAATTAAAAAAAAAAAAAAAAAACATACTGGTGATGAACAGCGATCTTGTTACAATAGTTGAAATTAAAAATCAGTCGACATTGCAAAATTGTTGTTTCTATTTCATGACCAGTTGTGGTCTACTGCAGACCATCTTCAGACATGTACCACCATGATGGCAGGCGGTGGCGGTGACACAGCAGGCTGCACAGACATGAACTTATCCATGCTCCATGCAATTCACATCTGTGCGGCCTCTGTGTCAGCGGCATTGCCTGCAATCATGGTGGTATAGTCTGAAGATGGTTTGGAGTAGACCGCAACTGGTTATGAAATAGAAAAACAATTTTGTGATATGGACTGTTTTTAATTTCAATTTTTACCTTTATACAGAGTGACAGTTCTATTTATTCCTCGGTGGAGGTTCAACATTACATTTGCACCAAAATATATGCTCCACTGCAGTAACAGACTCACTAATATGAAGTCATGAAAACACACACACACACACACACACACACACACACACACACACACACACAATAAAAAAGTAAATTATTTTTAAAAAAAGAGAGAGAGAGAGAGAGAGAGAGAGAGAGAGAAAGAAAGAAAGAAATATTACTCATCATATTTATGACTGTCAACTAATGTGGTATATCTTGGCATATACTGTGATGGATCACTCTAGCAGCCATATCTGAAACTTTACATCTTCTTTCAAATACATTGTGTCCATAAAGTCATGATGCAGTTTCAACCATTCACAAAAAGGCAACGAAACAAGAACAAATATGAAAGCTTTCGTAAAAGTTGCCACGGTCAGTGGCAAACTACTTACTTGAGTTGATACTGTGATGTTGGCAGTAATCGACATGTGGCATGCCAGGATGAAGAAATGTGAATCAGTTGTTTGTTTACATGTGCCAAGTGAGTCAGCAGAATTATATCAAATTGTCATCACACAGCTAACTCTACTGCAAATGATCAGTGTTTCAAATGATTAGTAATTTTTAATTAAACCATGGGGTGTTTGGATGCGTGAACGTAAATGGATCAGTTTGAAAAGTAATGATCTATTCTTATGAGGGAAAAAATCTACACTGCAAATAGTCAATGTTTAAAATAACTAGTGTCTTTAAATTAAATCGTGGCTCAATAGGTGAAAGTAAATGAATCAGATTGTATGTGTGCCATTGCCGCGATGAAATATTCATCCTTAGAGTCCTTTAACAAGAAGCCATTTTCACCTCTCTGCTCTTCAGGCTCACAATCCTTGATTTCATATGTGACGTCGATACCAGATCTCCTGGGCTGTACACAACAGGTCTCTGCTTGTCATTATATCGCTGATGGTCCTTCTCCTGGGCGTCCAGTGCCCATATGTGAGCCAGCTGTCTCGCTTCTTTGACCCTGGTGATGAGCCGTTTCACATAGTCATCCTGAGTGTCGTTTGGTTGGAAAGGGAACAGCGTATCCATTGTCATCTCAGCTTCACGGCCATAGAGCCGGAAAATCGGCGTGAAGCCTGTGGTGTCTTGTCTTGCGGTATTATATGCAAAGGTCATGACTGGCAGTATTGTATCCCAATCCTTCTGCACAACATCGACGTACATAGACATCATATCTGCTAACGTATTGTTAAAACGTTCTGTAAGACCATTTGTCTGAGGATAGTATTCAGTTGTCATTCTGTGGGCAATGTCGCAACGTGACATTACTCTGATACTAGTTTTGATTGGACTACTTTTCCATGATCAGATATCACCACACGTGGTGCTCCATGATTCAAAATAATGTCTTCTACAAGGAATTTTGTGATCGCTGGAGCTTCTGCATTCGGTACAGTTTTGGTGACAGTGTAGCGTGTGAGGTAGATAGTCAGTGCAAACTATTATCCATCGGTTACCGGTTGTCAACTTCGGGAACCTCCCTAAAAGGTCGGATCCAATTTGGTGGAATGGAACTGCTGCAGGTGGAATTGGTACGAGATGCCCTGGAGATAATTACGGCACACACTTCCGTTGCTGGCACTCTTTACAGTGACTCACATAGTGCTTGACAGATCGGTACATACCCTTCCAGAAATACCTGCATCTGATTCTGTCTAGGGTCTCCAAGAATCCCAGATGACTGGATATTGGAGCATCATGGAAATACTTGAGAATAGCTGGCTGGATATTAGCTGGAACGACCAGTAGCCATTTGGGGTCCAGTGGATTGTAGTTGCTCTTATACAATGTCCTGTTTATAATTTGGAACTCTCCATTGGTCAGATCTCCTTTCTCCAAAGCCTCTATAGTTTTCAATAGTGCTTGATCTTCTCACTGATCAGCTGCAACTTCACCTAAATCAGTGAGGGCTGAAATTTCATTCGAGCTGTTGTGTTCCACTAATGGATTCCTCAAAAGGAAACAGCATCCTTGTGTGTGCGACTGGTCGTGAACACGACTGTAACGTCATACTCTTGGAGTTTTAGTGCCCATCTTGCTAGTCGACCTGATGGATCCTTCAAGCTAGTCAGCCAACACAAAGAATGGTTGTCTGTGATGACAATGAATGGTTTGCTGAATAAATACATCCGGAACTCATTGATAGCCCAAATAACTGTGAAACATCGTTTCTCAGTTGTAGAGTAGTCTATCTCGGACTTTGAGAGTACTCTTGAGGCTTAGGCTATCACCTTTTCAGCACCTTCCTGAACTTGTACAAGCTCTGCACCAAACACATAGCCACTGGCGTCTGTGTGAAGTTCAGTTTCCGCATTCTCGTTGTACAAGGCTAGTACTGGTGCGGAAGTTAGAGCCTCCTTAAGTGCCCGGAAAGCGCTTTCTTTTGTCTCATCCCAGTAAAACTTGGCGTCTCCCGGCATAAGTTCTTGCAATGGACGTGCCTTGTTACAAAAACCTTTTATGAAACGTTGGTAGTATGAGCACAGCCCAAGAAAACTTCTCATATCACGAATGTGCTGAAGAGTTGGAAATTCCGTATCTGCCCTTACTTTATCTGGATTAGGACGGACACCCTCTCCGTTGACTACAGGATTTTTATCTCTTTGGTGACAAAGAGGCACCTCTTTGGATTAAGGTGGAGTCCTGCAGTCTGAACACACTTCAACACAGTTGACAGGGGACTCAGGTGTTCTTCAAATGTTTTCGAGAAAATGACAATGTCATCTAAATAGCAAAGACACGTCGTCCACTTACGATGTCGAAGCAAGTTGTCCATCATGCATTCGAATGTGGCCGGAGCATTACTTAATCCAAATGGCATTACTTTGAATTCATAGAGGCCGTCACATGTAATAAAAACCGTCTTCTCCCTGTCAGCTTTGTCAGCCTCGATTTGCCAGTAACCTGTCTGCATATCCATAGTTGAGACGTATGTAGCTCCTTTCAAGCAGTCTAAGGTGTTGTCAATGCACAGCAATGGGTAGACATCATTCTTTGTGATTTTGTTCAGCCACCAATAGTTGACACAGAATCATCACGTACAATCCTTCTTCTTTACGAAGGCCACCGGAGATGACCAAGGACTCTGTGAAGGCTGAATAATGTCATCGTGCAACATCTTCTCCACTTCCTCCCATATTATCCGTCTTTCAGCTGGCGACACTCTATACAAACGCTGGCTAATTGGTGGATGATCCCCAGTATTGACACGGCGCCTTATTATGGGCCGTTTCGTCTGACCTTTCTTCAGCTAGGGTGTGAATGCACCTGAAAACTGGTGTAGTATAGCTAACACCCGCTGGCGTTGTTTCTTGGTCAGTCCAGGCCCTATTAGCAGTTCCACGGTTGTTTCCTCCAGTGTGTTGTCTGTACAGCAGCAGAGCATGGGTCTTCATTGATGACGTTGAACTCACCATCCTGGATTGGTTCACCAGTCCTGACACACATTCCCTTTGGGATAAGTTGTGACTGCTTGTGACAATTAGTGATCCAAATCTCTCCTCGACCACCAGTAATGCTAATGATAGCCGTTGGTATGTAAATTTCTTTTGTGAGCCTAATAAACTTCTTACTATCGACAATCACTTCACATTTTAACCGGTCATCTGTGTTTGTGACTGCAACTCTTCTCATTGTGAACGGCGGGATCGTCAGATTGTCAATGGCAAATAACTTCCCAGAAAATTCTGTATTATGTGTACCTGTTGGAACGACTTCCTCAATTTGCAGCTCAGATCTTCCACAGTCAATGATAGCTTGGGATGTCTGAAGGAAATCCCATCCAAGGATGACATTATGACTACATTCTGCTAAAACGACAAATTCAAACGGCTGGGTCCTGTTGTTGATGGTTATTCTTGCGACACAAGTTCCTTCTGGCTGAACGTACTTTCTATTTGTGACATTCAGCACAGTTGCTCCCGTATCAGAGAACATTGTCTTCTTTAGTGTGCAGCAGTAATTATCCGACTACTCCTGAATCAACAAGTGTCCGGACAGGTTGGCCGTCGATTATGATGTCGATGAGATTTCCCGACATCTTAGCGACTGTCGTCCATGGAGGATTTTCATCTTCTGCGGCCTCACATCCATAGATAGTCAACTCGCCTAGTTTTCTGGGGTGTGGCAGCTAGGGGAGCAGCTGGTACCTCTGTACGGCGACGGTGAATGGCAACGGAGCGACCTCATCCAGGGTTCGGCAATGAACTTCTTTTCGTAGGTCACCTGAGCTTATCAGCAGGTGACTGCCTGGGATAGAACTGCTCTGATGGCTGATGTCTTGCGGCAAAATAATCGTCGAATATTCGTCTTCTCTCTCGGCAGTACTGTACATGTCCAGGGTGCCAACAGTGGTGTCTTGCATTCAGTCCTCCAGACACCTGTGGTTCTGCAGGGCGTCATAGTTGCCGAAGGAGTTGGTTGTGGCCACGTAGGCCGGTTCATAAGCTGCCGTTTGGCGGCTGCAGCATAAGTCATAGTAGGACGACGCCATTCTTCATGTCGGGTGTGACTGGCAGGGCAGACAGGAGCTAATGTCTGAAACACCTCTTCCTCAGCGGCATCGGCTCCCTCATGACTTACAAGGCTTACATCCGTGGCCATAATCTGATGCTCGCTCGTTCTAATAATCCCGGCTGCCATAAACTGTTGTAATTCTTCTCTCATAATTTGTCGTATGAGGGAAGTGAAGTCATGCTTGTCTTCCACAACGGCCATAGGGACTACATTGGGGAGTCTGTCATACTTCTTTCGTCCAACCCTCCTTTTTGCATCTGTTCAATACGCTGGCGCCACTTGATAAATTCTTCCGGCGTAGCGACATTTTTTATCAGAAGAGCTTGGTTCATGTCTTCTGCTATAACCTTCATCAGGTGCGTGATTTTGTAGACCTCAGTCATATTCGGATTGACTATGTAACACAGGGCAAAAACATTCTGTATGTATGACTGTGTCGGCTCACCATGTCGTTGGGTCCGTTTCTTCAATTGTTTTTCTGCCGAGCGGATTTGTCACTGGCTGTCTCCAAACGTGTTCTTGGGTTCCGCCTGGAGCATTTCCCAGTCATTCAGTTCTCTTCATTGTTTTCAAACCATTGCGGTGCTGTTCCGTCCAGAACAGAACACCGTATGATCCCACCTGTTGTACTTGGTGACTCGGTTGAACCAAAAGCCATTTGTTGGGGTCCTGTCCAGCTTCTCCAGAGAACACCGACGTGTATCTGATGTGCAGCTGGCTTACCGCTGGTTTCGTGTCCATGGTTCTGCTAATAATACGGACTTTCGAAAGGATGTACTCGGTGTATCCCCCGTATTATGGTTCTAGTCCATCTAAGCGACGGCTTTTACGTTGCCTAATCGGAGCCATGGTGATGCAGCTGTTGCACAGGATACCCAGCACCTCCACCAAACAATGTCACGTTGAAATGGAAGCAGGCTTGACTTCAAAGGCAGGGTTCTCAACTGAACACAGCACTTATACTGAAAGCAGGTTTATTGCGAACTTAACATACACGCACTAACTGCCTCCCGGACAGAGCACTCTGCTATTTATACACAGACAGAATGTATCAGAAATTAGAAGAATACTTAACATAAGAAACATGTAGAAATTACAAGTGAACATAAGAAACATGTAGAATATTCTGGAAATGATAATTACAAAGAAATAATTTTTTGCCAGTGGATGGGATTGAACCGACGCCTTCAGCATCGCAATCGGTGATACTATCTATTGCGCCACGCTGGCAGTTGGTTAACTTGGAGTCTCGCGGCAATTTGGTGCCAACCTATGCATGCTACTGAAGGACCACTGAAGCTCCCCGTGATGTGATCTTGACTTAGGCCATAAGCTTCCAACAAATCAAAGGAAAACTCTTCAAGTAAAATAATTTTCTTTGTTGTTCATGTGCAAGTAATGACGCAACTATGAAATGAATTACGTAGCTGCAGCAGGTCAGGCCTTTTCAGTGTGTTCTATTGCGAGCTAAATTTGAATCCGTGACATCTTCAGCATAAATATCATAGTCTGCAGAAATAACATTAGATTGTGGGATCAACACTTGAAGGAACATGGCAGTTTGCTGGACCAAAAATGTTCCGTTACACTTTAGGAACGGCGAAAACTATACAAGAGACCTACCTAAGGAGCCCCAAGAACCAGTGTATACATGCACTAAACTTACAGAAGACTACAGTCCGGGAAGTTCTAAAGAAGCGTCTCCATTTTACGGGTTTACAGACTGCAGTTGTTGGTTATCCACCCATCTGATAGGCTCAAATGATTTGAATTTGCTTCACAGATTTTCATGAGACTGACAATTATGAATAATTCATAAAGAGAAGAATGTTTATTGATTAGGCCAAATTCAATCAGTTTATTATTATTATCATCATTATTATTATTAGCTAACTGTGATATCAAGCTACTACCTAGACAAGTTGAAATTGTATGCAGTGTCACAAATACAAGATGAAAGTGATGGTATTATCTTCCAACAAGACTGCACTCCTCCACATTACATCACAATTATTTGTGATTTCCTGGATACACAACTTCCCCAGTGATGGATAGGAGGGGTGGCTTTAGGGCATGGTCTCCATGATCCCTGGACTTGACACCGCATAGACTTTTTCTTCTGAGGTTATATGACGCAAGATGTATACACTGTCCTTATCAGTGACAGTGATCATTTCATGCAGAGACACAGAAATGCTGTTCTCTCTACTAGAGCAAATGTCCTTCAATGTGTGTGGAATGAACTGCAGTGTCATTTACTAGTATGTAGACTGACAAATTGAAGCCACATCAAACTGCACTAACTAGGTATGCAAACATAGATAATTTTTCTTGTATTTGGTAAATGTTTAACATTTTGTTGCCTCTCTGTGTGATGTGTTACAACTGGACCATGATTTCATGGACACACTCTATACTGAACAAAATTAAAGTACAACATATATTTCCGAAAATAATGTCAACTAAAATGTGTCTGTCTTGCATCTTCTGTATAATTTCTACCCTTTCATTCAATGGTATACGACTGCTTCAGCTTCACTAACATTATGGACAACAACTGACAGTAAAATTTTGCTTATGGCAGCAGTGCCACAGTGTGCTGACATCTACAACAAGCATTGAATGCTCTTTGAAAACCCAGTAACACAGAATGAGGGAATAATCTTTTGTGTTGAGCATGTAATAAATAATTAATGCTGCTCCTGTTCCTTGGTTGACAGGTTCTTGTATCCACCCTTGTCTAGTCACTACTTTAATGGTTAAACTGTAGTTTAAGCATATGCGACTTGTGCTTGATGTATAGATGATGTCTCAATGCTAAGGCAGTCAAGCAGAGATTGCGTTTGGGCAGCCAATAACAATCAGATTTAATCTTTATGGTTTTTAAACATCTAGTACTTACAAGGATAATTAATATACCCATTGAACAAGGATACACCAAGAACCTGTCAACTATAGAGCAGGAAGAACACAAAAGATTATTCAACTCATTCTCTGTCAATGGGTTTTGAAAGAGCATATACCTCTTTTGTTCACCATGAAATAAATAATTAATGCTGTTCCTGCTCTGTGGTTCACAGGTTCTTGATGTAACCTTGTCCAGTGACTTTCCAACAATTTTTATAACTGATGTTTCCAACTATGCCTAATTTACCGATACCTTGAATTACCCTACTGGCAAAGCTAAGCAAGGAAAATTATTCTGTTCTGTGTCCTTGTCAAAGCCTCTGAGTGTTTGATCAAAACATACTACTGAGAAGGCTAAAGAGCTATGGCAGTAAAGACACATGAATGCTTAATTACTTCCATAACAAAGCATCAGATCACATAAACAAACTGTCTCAGACATGAAAATAACTTTAGAACGGGGGAACGCACGTAGAGTACTGCTGATCGGTACTGGAGTTGTTGTTGTTTCAAATCAGCATACCTAAATGGCATTCCAAAGATTTTAAAAGACAGTTTAAACCCTGTCATATCTGCTGATGACACAAGGATATTGATCACTGATTCAAACTGAACTGTAGCTAACACAGCTCAAATGATAGTTAAACAGGCCTATAAGTGCTTTAAAGCTTACCAGTTTAAGTCTTGGCCTCAAAGGTGCATACATTACACAGTTAGAGCGCAGTTTAGGAGTCCGTGACTGGTGTCTGACGTGTAGACGTTGGCAACGGTGCGATGGATGAAGGGCGGTGAAAGTGGCCAATCAGAAGTCGCACTCAGGCAGCCACTAAGATTGCATGTTTGATGTTTAGTAAATTTGGTGTCAGTTTTAAAATTTGTTCTGGCATTTGTGTGCAGCGTTTTTGGCAATGTAATTCATATTTCATTTATAATCCGAACTAATTGTGTTTTTTTACCAGTTTTTATTATATATGTGGAAGGTGCAATTGTGATGAAGTAATATACCAAACAACTAAAAATTTACATGAAATATTTATGAGGATAATTAATTTACTCATTGGACAAGCTGTCAGCCATAGAGCAGGAACAGCATTAATTATTTATTGCCCTTTCAAAACCCACTGACAGAATGATGGGTATAATCTTCTGTGCCCACCACGAAATAAATAATAATGCTGTTCCTACTCTAAGGTTGACAGGTTCTTCATGTACCCTTGTCCAATAACTATATTAATTATCCTCTTAAGTACTACTTGTTTACAAACCAAAAAGACTAAAGTTACTTCTTATTGGCTGCCCAAACGCAACTCCTGATTGGCTGCCTTCACTACCCAACATCCACCGTGCTGTTGCCAACGTTTACACATCAACCATCAGTTGCAGATTCAAAAACTGCACTTTAATCTATTGCACAATTTACAAATCATCTGAATATTTATATTCAAGGATTTAAATTTCTATTAGCTACACTACAAATAGCTGTGTCTGTTTAAAGCTGTACAACATGGAACATTACATTATAAGTAGGATAATTTACAGATTACAATTTTATAATACACAGCACTTATAATAAAACTAAGAGGACAGTAGCTTTCTTACTCTTCTTTCTTACTCTCTTGCATTTAGAGGACATAAGGTTAAATAGTATTAATCATAACAAGATAAGTGATAGTTAATTGTTACTACAGTATACAGTTTATGTTTTTATGCTAATGTAGGCCTCTATCTTGAACGTTCTTCTTTATAGTATCTTCAGAACAAGGCAGATGGATGAATAATGTATAAACGTTACCGAGACCAGTGACAAAGTGAAATTACGTCTGAACAATGTACGGAAAACTAGATTGTATTTGGTGTGTTGTATATATTGCTCACCTGTAGACGGGGATACCGCCCGTCAGCTTTGACCCGTGACGTCATCGCAGTGCGGTATTTTTGAGGTGCGTGCGTGTTTGTAGAAGGTGTGAGTGATTATGTGGTGGTCGAGTTAAAGATGATAGTTTACCAACAAAACAGATAAATATTTTGTGTTTAAAAAGTGATCTGTAGCTTCTCTCTGATGGTTAGGAGTAGGTTAACTGAGACATTTTTTCTTTCCTATTTGAGCACCGAGGACGTGAATTTTTGGGTTAAGACCTGTGATCGATGGTACATTCTGTTATCTATAATAACTACAGATTACTTGTATCTACAACACATAAGTATTAAGATATCCCGTATACTGGTTTTCTGACCTCTTGATGACGTCATGGGTCAAATCAGACGGGTGGTATCGCAGTCTACAGTTATGCCTTCTACAGATAATACATGCAAATATTGCTTATAGGCCAACTATTCTTCCTTCTACACAATATAAATGTTTCGACAATGCCTGTTATCCGATTTTCGGCAACATAATTACTATCTAAATGCAATACTGAAACTCCTTTCTAAAATGAATGATAATAAACATTTAATTCTGAACACAAATAAAAAATAAATGATGTGTATAGTTAAAGCACCAGCGATTACCTTAGTATGGCTTCTAAATGTAATTGTCCTGAAACAGTCAGAAATACTTTAGAATCAAAATATGCTTCTTCTTCAGTGCATCCTGACTTTGACATTTCTTTGCGCAACGCTTTGCTTTCCGGTGTCACAAGAAAGACTTCTCCCGCACCTTCACAGTCATTTGATGTTAATATTGGTGTATGAACAAAGAGAAAACCAAGTTTACTAAAATATTTGTGTACAGAATGTGACACAGCTCCTCTTATACGCAGGAGAGCACCAAACGTTGTCGTTCTTGATCGTAAATGCAAAAATTGTCGCACATAATCTGGTGGATACGATTTCCTGGCGGCAAATGGATAGCCATCAGTGAAAACACACGGTCCTATTATTTGTATATTGTCCGCTGACATTTCTAAATCACCTTTGCTATTTGTTTTAAGTACTCCAGATGCTCTCACTGACGCTCCAAATGCCAGCTGATTGGGTTTGTCATGGCTTGGAATCAAAATCTGCAGTCTTTTTATACAAGAGCCATCATTAATGTCAACAAATGTCAAGTCCTTCATTTTCCTCAGGCCTTTTATCCATCCCTAAAATAATATAGAAAAATTACACAAATGTCTTAACGATAATCATATGGTTATATTAATTTTTATTTAGTTTATAGGTTATAAGCTTAGGTGTTACCTGAACTGTCACACTGGAATCGATTGGTTTTGAGATTAACAGATCTGATATGCGTGATACATGATGAATATAGTTCTTCACAACTTTACTACACGCACCTGTTCGGCAACCACGCCCCAAACTATTAAACAACAATACTAACATTGCCGGCTTTTCCAAACAAACGCGAATCGACTACTTGTAAACAATTGACAGATTGCAAACATAGCCCACGTGTGTCGGATGAGCTCTCTGGAACCACAAAACTTGGGCTGTGTTTGTAGCGATTAGTTACCGTACCGCGTAGTTTCAAAATGATGTCAAGACATGCTGTCTCACTAATGGAAAGGGCGTAACGATTTTGTTTTGAAAGTCTTATGTGTTGCTTGACAATAAATAGTCCAAATTTGGAACATTAAAATGTCTGGCGAAGACGACAATGAAGAACTGGCTTCCTCGGAGCTTGGAACGATTGAATAGTGAGTAAAAGTCATTTAGAGTATATGTAGTTAAAAACTACTGATTTTTGTAATTATCTGTTCGTATGTCATTTTCCAATAGCTGGGACAAGACATACTCAACAGAGATTCAGAATTTTGAAGACCATGGTGACATTGGAGAAGTCTGGTTCGGAGAAGACAGTGCATTAAGGATTGTCAGGTAGCAATCATAGTTATACAATTTTCGTAGATGGTAACTTTACCTGTATAAGTATATTACAAACATACTTCGTGCAGTGACAGCTAAATAATGATCCTCATTTGTGACTAAAATAATTCGAAATGTCCAGAAATACAACTGTGATTTTCAAAGAAAAAAATACTTTTAAATCCCTGTATCAAAATCGCATAAGAACAATCAACCTCTTCTGTTCTCGATTCCTTACAACTTTTGATAAAAGTACAGAATTTACACTATTGCAACCCATCAATTATGTCTGCCTGGCTGATCTAGATATGTTAACACCTTCCCTCCTATCACATTAGTTGCACTGATTAGGGGTGGGGTGAAAGTAGATTTGCAGTTCAGTATTAAATTGATAGTGAGGTCATTTGGGAAACAATAGAGCTTGAATTGTTAATAAAATAAAGCAGGGAAAGATGGGTGGGCCAACAGCTCGTACAAGAGTCTCTCTAGGAAAATCTTGAAGACCCAATGTTAGTTGACAGGTTAGATAATTACCTTTACACATTAGAAGAAGCAACAAGTGACACAAATTTGTGTGCTGGCAAAGTTCTTTGGTGGACAATACCATAGGTCCTGATAGGACCTGTCTGTGTTGACCTCTGATGTCATCAGTTGGGACACACTAGGAAAATAACATCCCAAACCGCAAAACAAAACCCATATACACAAAGAAACTTTTGTTCACCACAATGCTCTGTCAAGCAGTAGCTATTACAACTGAAATTTTGCCAGAAGATAAACCCAACACATCAAGGAGAAAATGGACAGAAGAATGTCAAGCCAAACACAGCGAGATGATGAAAGAGTTCTGAAAGAAGATGCAAAATAACAGCAACAGAACGTAATTTGCTTTATTGATCCCTATGGGTCTAAAAAAATGTAAATAAATGATTAGTAGTAGTAGTAGTGGTGGTGGTGGTGGTGGTGGTGGTGGGATGAACGGATTTTGGAACAAATTAATTCTTTCACAATATCTGGAGGCACAGTTCTGATGTAAGTTAAACACCGCACAAGTTTTATCTTTTACTTGAAGTATTTTTATATTTGTTACTTTTTCAACAGTATTTGTTTAGAAATATGTATTAAACTCAAGTTTTTTTCCTTAACTTCTTCAAGGGGTGTTTCGTTCCCTTAACCCTGTGATGCTGCATGAATTATTTAGAAATGAAAAATTTTTGAAATGGTGTTTATATAGTAAAGAACAGTGCCTACTATCATAAAATAAAATCTGCAATTTACTATCTACTTGGAGAAATACAGTAATGTCTACTGAAGTAGACACTGTGTATTTGACACCTTGAGTCCATTCTATACATTTTTCTATTTTCTATGGAAACTTTCGAAGAAATATGGACATAGAGGATCCTTGCATTTTGGCAATTTCCCTTTGCATCATCTTTGTGAAGTTGGTGAAATGCATGTTGAAACCACTCGCTGCAACTTCAAGCTCGCCATCTTGGCTACTACTGTTTTTGGGCCATTTGACGACACAGTGCAGCACCTAGCTGAAGGGTGCCACAGGATTAATTACCATATGGGCACATACGAGGTGCAACAATAAAGTAATGAAGCTGATGTGGAAAAAAAAATTTGCATATCTTTTCAGTCAAGTTTAGAATTGTCTCCTTCAAAGTAGTTCCCTTCTGATTGCTCACACTTTTTCCAGAACTTCTGCCATTGATGCTAACATTTCTGGAACTGATCGTCTATAATATCCTCCAAAATTCTCAGAACACAGGGTTTTGGACGTCATGTGTTTTTTGAAAGTGGTGTCCCTTGACCACCGTTTTGACTCTTGGAAATAGAAAAAAGTCACACAGAGCGATATCTGGTGAATAATGTGGCTGTGCTAGTACTGAACTTTGTTTTGAGGTTAAAAATTGCTGCACTGACAGAGCAGTATGGGATGATGCATTATTGTGATGCAGAATCCTATTATCAGCAATGTTTGCATGGACACGAAGAATTCTTTTACAAAGTCTTTCTAAAATTTCTTTGTATTAATATTCGTCAATTGTTTGTCCAGGAGGCGCCAATCTTTAAGAACAATTCCCTTGGAATCAAAGAGGCTGATGATTGTCTACTGCGGTCTTCTTCTTCAACATTCATTCTGCCTTCACTAAACATTTTAAGCCAACAAAAAACTTGAGCTATTGACATAATCTCCTCTCCAAATCCTTCTGAAGTTTACCGTAAGTTGTCGTCGCATTTTCACACAAATTAACACAAAAAGAAATGGCATACCATCGCACAATATTATGCGGTTCTGTTTCCGTGACGAGAGAGACAAACATGTGTTAAGTTACTACACAACAACTCACGACTGAGCAATTGCACTGATATGCTACATGGACTAGAAGCAGCTTATACACCAAGGTCAGAGATATTGTGCCTATGCAAGTTTGCAAGGTTGCCACATCTTGCAAAGAAAATAAGTCTCATTACTGTTGCACCTCAAGGGGGGGGGGGGGGGGGGGAAGAAACTCACCAGCCATTCCCTAAGTCACAGGTCTGCCACATCAATTTTATCATAATTCTGCTGAATGGTAACATGTTTCAGTGTATTAAAATTGCATATGGTTATCCAGATTTGTGATCTTTGGTCTGTGTGCTGTAGCTCACCTATGAAATAGAAATACCAGCTAAAGTCTGCATCATGTCAAGGCAATTATTGGTGGTTCTTCAGTAATGTGCATGGTTTGGTAATATACCACATTTCGCGAAACTATAGTCGGTGTCATCTATGAAGGCGGTTCAGTTTTCAGCCATTCTGCACATCTGCCTCCATTACCGCAATGACAGCCAATAATGTTCATACTGTAGGTGCATGGCTGGTCATGAGTTACGCAGTGTTTCTCCCGCAGGCACAACTGTTGGCACTCGGCCGTAGCTTCTCCTCTCCACACTTTCCAAAACACTACGCATCTATGCGTGGAGTGCGTGATGCCAGCTACAGTAACATGACACTGACTTCTACAATACAACCTGATCTATTTAACTCTCTACCTGGTAAGCCCCATGTTTGTAAGACACTGATCATTTGCAGAGGAGATTTCTCTTCTGTTAAGAATGTGTGATTACTTTTTACTTCACAAACTGATCCATTTACTTTCACACACCCACCTATCAAGCCCTATGATTTAATTAAATATTAATTGCTTGAAACATTGATCATTTCAATGGAAATTGCTGCATGGTGAAGATTTAATATTTCGCGTTATTTGTCATCAGACCGCGCACATAAATAACTGACTCGCACTGTTTCGCCCCCCGCATGCTGCACAACTGCTGGCAACATTGCCACGCAAAAGCACAAAAGTATAGTACACAGCTGGCCTTGATGATTACTTTTCCCAGAATACATTTCAACGAGGAATAACACTATTGCCATCCCTTGCAGGTGACAGTTAAGAGCATATCTACAGTTGGAACAAAGCTTGCTGACTTCAATTTTACTGTTAAGTCATAGTCATCAACTGCTCAGTTTATGCTATAATTTTCATTGGACCTATTGGACTTTTAATGAACCTGGTACTCCTCATTCAACAATATAATTATCTCACATGTGAATGTGGTATTTAAGTGGGTTTTTTTTTCCAGGACAGTACAGTTAGAATGACACATGTTGGATACCTGTTTTGCCCACTCTTGACTTGTCCATATTGACTGTTGCAGTCAGTAACCATTTGAAATAAATTCTCTTAACTTAGTATTGTACAAGCACAAGTAACACCTTCATGGCATGCGTTATCAGTCTAATTTGCTTTTCAGATTTGGACGTTGATTACCATTATGATTATTGTGTGATTAAAATTAGTTGTGACTTTTACATGTCGGTGTGGAGCAAGTGGAGCGGTGAATAATTGCCAGTGCATGCCGAGTGCGCTAGCAGATGGTAATACCATGCCTACCTTTATAGTGGACCACAGTATCTGGTTGCCAGGGAAATGGTCTTTGGTGGTTGTTCTCCAGTTAGGAGACTGGTTTGATGCAGCTCTCCATGCTTCCCTGTCATGTTCCAGTTTCTTCACCTCCACATAAGAATGGCAACCTACATCCCTTTGGAATTTGCTTACTGTATTCATCCTTTGGCCTCCCTCTATGATTTTTACCCCACACACTTCCTTCTAATGCGAAGTTGATGATTCCTTGATGTCTCAGAATGTGTTCCACCAACCTATCCCTTCTCTTAGTCAGGATATGCTCAAAACTCCTTTTCTCCCCATTTCTGTTGAGCACACCCTCATTAGCAAAACAACCCATCTAATCTTCATCATGCGTCTGAAGCACCACATTTCAAAAGCTTCTATCATTCTTTTTGTCTGAACTCCTTATTGTCCATGTTTCACTCCCTTACAATGCTACACTCCAGACAAATTCATTCAGAAAGGATTTCCTAAAATTTAAACTAATATTGGATGTTTCAAATTTCGCTTCTTCAGAAACAATTTTCTTCCCATAGCCGTTCTGCATTTTATATCCTCTGTACTGCGAGCATCATATATTATTTTAGTGCGCAAGTAACAAAACTCATCTACCACATTTATTGTCTCTTAACCTAATCTAATTCCTTCAGCATTGCCTGATTTTCTTGGACTGCACTCCTTTTTCCTTGTTTTGTTTTTTATTTCGAATTACAGTGTCCAGAATGAGTAATGTTGAGGTAGTGAAGCAATTTAAATCAATTAAAAAGAACAATTCTTCTGGTCCGGACTGTATATCCATTAGATTTCTATTTGATTATGCTGTAGCGATAGCTTCTTACTTAACAGCCATGTACAACCAGATTTTCACAAAAGTTACTACACATTATGTGTTTATATATATAATGACTGCTTTAAAATTTCAGGTCTCTATGTTTAGCCAGTTCAGAATTAGACACACCTGATTTTCAGCCTAAAATGTAGAATAATTGTATCCTCAGTTGTCGCGTATTCAGTAAGTACTTCTAATTTTTTATTTCTCCTAAAGTTGAAGTAGGAAATATTTGAATTTTTCCATACTTATGCATAACATTCTGCAGAATTCAAATATCATATCAGATTTGTTGTAAACACATTATGAAGGGACATTTGAGCCTTTAAAATACAAATATTAGTTTTTTGAAATGTCCACAACTTAAATTACAAATGCCTGTATACAGACTATAGTTACAGTGTCACAATGTTCTGGGTAGTACCATTGGAAAGAGAAGAAAATTTCCTTTACAGAAGACTTAAAAAAAAATCTTTGGGGAATTGACAACTATACCTGTGATACAAAGAAACAGGACAAGTTAACCCTCTGGTGGGCATGTGGCACCAAATTCAATGTCTGGTTTCAAAGTAGGTGAGACAGACTACCTATGATAAAGACTGAATATTAGATTCTATGACAGCAGACTTAGTGGACACTTACTTTATTAAAATTGGCAATGCCTATACTGTAGTGCACCTATCATAGGATTTTGGAAAAAAAAAAGAGAGAGAGAGAGAGAGAAAATAAGAAAGAAGAAGAAGAAGAAGAAGAAGAGAAGAAAAAAAAAAAAAAAAAAAAAAAAAAAAGAAGAAATCCTCATTTCATTCATAGAAATCTTTTTTAATTTCCCTCCAGGTCCATCACGCAACTTTCAAAATGGCAGTCATCATGGTTAGTGCACAATTTGAATATTATAGTTTGATTACACAGGTAACAGTAAGTTACAATGGAATATTTATAAAGCAGCATAATTAATTTACGTTGTTTACTTTATAGGAGAAACAAACCGTTGTTGTAACAATTACCTGACTACAGAGGAATATGGCAAGCAGACCTATAGATAGCACAAGTCATTTAACATGCAGCATTGGTCAATTTAATATGACGGTCCTAGTGTTAATAGAATAGAATGTTTTACAGGTGGGTGCAGTGCCCAATACAAAAATTGTAAAAGGTTTCTAAATTTGTGTCGTCATGAGGATGATTTTGGAATTGCTGCCACATGGTCTTTGTAAGAAGCCAAGGAAAATCACTTTGTGATGGTATTGTGGGCAGTGTGAAATGGGTGGTGACAAATGCCAATTTACAGAGACCATACAAAGATCAAATTTCTGACAAACCCCAAAATATGTTCCAGTTTTGCAAAGAAAAATTTTCAAAAATCTGTTGTTTTTTTAATTAGAAGAAAAGAAGTAAGTTCTAAAAGATATAATCTGCAACAGCGATTTATAAACTCAAAAACTGTGGCTGGCACCAGAAGTTTCCATTAATTCAAACCTTTATCAATCAACACTCTGGCTGCAAAAAGAGTTAGCAATGACAGTAGCTATGCTTTACAATGTAACTTTTCTGATGTGCAAATACATATTGCAGATTCCTTGAAAGTAAAGTCATTTGTATACTGTAAATATGATTCTAAATGGTATATTGGTCTTTTTGGAATTATAGATTCTGACCAGGTAGATGCCAGAATTAGATTTATGCATTCAGCAGGGCCAACAGTATCTTTTTACTGGCCGAAAGGGTTGATATTTGTTGGATTCCATTAAAAAATATATTATGTACTCTAAAACAACCAACAACAATGACAGGCAGGCAATATCAAATCTCCATAGTGTGCCAAAAATTGATTAATAAGAAGTGAAATAATTTGTAGCTGATTTGTTTTTCAGAACACTTTGAAGTCTAAATTACATTTGTTCATGACCCATTGAATAAATTTATATTTTTGTATATGTAAGTGTGTGTATTACTTTGAATACATATTTGTTTCTGGGTTTAAAAGTGGATTAATTTGCTAATATGACCTAAATATTGTCTATTACTATTAGTGTACTAATTGTTAATCCCCCCAAAAATTTTAAAGTCTTTTTTAAAGCAAATCTTCTCATTCCAGTGGTAACACCAAGAACATTGTGACACTGTAACTATAGTCTGTATACAGGAATTTGTAATTTAAGTTGTAGACATTTCAAAAAAGTAATATTTCTATTTTGAAGTCTCAAATGTCCCTTCATAATGTGTTTACAACAAATCTGGTATGATATTTGAATTCTGCAGAATGTTGTACATAAATATGGGAAATTTCAAATATTTCATACTTCAACTTTAGGAGAAATTGAATAAATTAGAAGTACTTACTGAATTTTTGACAACCGTAGATACAATTTTTATGTATTTTAGGCTGAAAATCAGCTGTCTCTAATTCGAAAACGGATTAACATAGAAACCTGAAATTTTAAACCAGTCATTCATTATATGTGTAAACACATCATGTGTACCAAATCTCATGAAAATCCGAGTCGGTGGGTTACATGCCCAGGTTCAGTTGATATGAATTTGACCCCTCTATTGAGCCAAGGTCAACACGGATTTAGAAAATATTGTTCACACAAAACACATCTAGCTCTTTACTCAAACAAAGTAATGAGTGCTATCGACAACGAATCTCGTATTGATTCCGTATTTCTTGATTTCCAGAAGGCTTTTGATACCGTACCTCACAAATGGCTTTTAATCAAATTACGTAGTTATGGTATATCGCCCCAGATTTGTGACTGGATAGGAAATTTCTTGTCAGACAGGACATAGTTTGTAGTAATCAGTGGTAAGACATCAATTAAAACAGAGGTGATATCGGGCATTCCACATGATAGTGTTACTGGTCCTCTGCTCTTCCTCATCTACATAAACAGTTTGAGAGAAAATCTAAGCAGCTCTCGGGTTGTTTGTAGATGACAGTGTCATTTACTGTCTAATAAAATCATCTGAAGATCAAAACCAGCTGCAGAACGATCTTAATAAGACATCACTATGGTGTAAAAATTGGCAATTGACTCTAAATAATGCGAAGTGTGAAGTCGTCCATGTGAGCACGAAAAGAAATCTGTTAAACTTTGTTTACAAGATAAATCAAACGTGAAAGCCGTAAACTCCACTAAATACCTAGAAATCACTATTACTTCAGACTTAAACTGGAAAGAACACGAAGATAATGTTGTGGGAAAGACGAACAAGAGACTGTGTTTTATTGGCAGAACCCTTAAAAGGTGCAACAGAAGTACTAATGAAACTGGGATCCTTAACAGGTGGGTTTGACGGAGGGCATCAAAAGAGTCCAAAGAAGGGCAGTTCGTTTTGTATTGTCACGATACAGGGGAGACAGCATCACGAAAATGATGCAGGGTGTAGGATGGGAATCATTACAACAACAGCGTTTATCACTGCAGCGTGGTCTACTTACGTAACTTCAATCGCCAACATTCTCCTCTGAATGCAAAAATATATTGTTGACGCCCACTTACATAGGTAGAAATGATCATCAGAATAAAATACAAGAAATCAGAGCTCGAACAGAGAGATTCAGGTGTTCTTTCCTCCCGCGCGCTATTCGAGAATGGAATGGGAGGAGAATAGGATAAAGGTGGTTCGATAAACCCCCTGCCAGGCACTTAAATGTGATTTGCAGAGTATCCCATGTTGATGTAGAAATTTTATATACACCTTTCAACACACTTTCTATTCTGTTCAACTGCTCTTCCAGGTCCTTTGCTGTCTCTGACAAAATTACAATGTCATTGGCAAAACGCAATGCTACAAATGCTAAAAAGTAGGTTTCTTTTTCCTTAACCTACCTTCTAAGATAAGTCGTAGTGTGAGTATTGCCTCACGTGTTCCTACATTTCTCCTACATCCAAACTGATCTTCCCCAAGATCGGATTCCACCAGTTTTTCCATTCATTTGTAAATAATTTGTGTCAGTATTTTTTTCAACCATGACTTATTAAATTGATAGCTCTGTAATTTTCACATCTGTCTGCACTTTCTTTCTTAGGATTTGAAATTACTATATTGTTTGTGAAGTCACAGGGTATTTCCCCTGTCTTATACATCTTGCATACCAGCTGGAACAGTTGCTTCATGGCTGGCTCTCCTAACAACATCAGTAGTTCAGACAATTTTTCTTGCAGTATTGTATCTCCTGTCTCATCTTCCACTGATTTGTCTTCCATTTCTAGAATACTACCTTCAAGTTTATTTCCTTTCCACCTTTCCCTTCTTTGCCTAGTACTGATTTTCCATCTGAGTTCTTGATACTTGTACCATTGTCTTCCTCATCTCTTGTCTGCAAAAGTATCTTTTATTTTCCTATAGACAGTATCTGTCTTTTCCCTAGTTGTACATTCTTCTACGGTCTTTCATTTCTCCTTTAGCCTCTCCTTCTTAGCCATCCTGCACTAATTTGATCAATTAAGTGCTGTATCTCTTGTGTTATCCCAGGGTTGCTATTAGGCATTGTCCTTCTGGCTATGGTATATGATCCTCTGTGGCACTCACTACACTCTCTATCAGAGCTACCCAGTCTTCTTCTACTGTTTTTTTACTTTGCCCTGTTTCAGTCAATCCTTGCTTAATGCTCTCTCTGAAACTCTCAACCACCTCTGGTTCCTTCGTTTTGCCTAGATTCTATCTGCTTAATTTTCTACCTTTTTGCAGTCTCTTAACTCGTTTGATCCCAAGAAGGTTTGCCATTCAAATATTTTATGAATTCCTGTTTAAATCTTATGTTCAGAGTGTAGATAAACCATAAATACCACTTTCATGTTTGTAACAATATATTGAGTAAAAAAAAAATGACATTCCAGAAATGGAACAATGGGAACTGGAGGGTACAGCCCTCTTTCTTCTGCAGGTAACAGGAATAGTATTTGATGTTTGAATGATTTGAATGATTTACATCACTTTCACACTCATCACCTGAATTTTCATCGAACCACCATGTATCATCATGGGGACTTAAGTACAAATCAGCATCAGAAAAATTAGTATCCTCTTCGAATAATACTGTAGTTTCATTGGCAGTCAACCTAAAATGCAAGTGTACCCATTCAATCCCACTGTTCCAAAAATGGAACACTCAGCTGTAATGCATTATAACCCATTGTTGAGAACAGATATGAACAAATAACTCGCACACACTATCATTCTTGTATATGTACGTCAAAGTTAGAAATTGTAATATTGTTATCCACTGTCAAATATATTAGAACTTACCCTTTCCATGTAGTCATTTTCCCATAAACAGCAATTGCTACAGCACCAACAATATTGCTATGCAGATGCTTGCAGCACAGCTGGCAGTTTTGTGTAAAAGCAAGGTGTGGTGTCGCACAAGTCCAAAGTGCGCGCCACCTACTTTCGCCGCGCACCGCCATGCACGCACGGCGCGGCGTTCTTACGACGTCAGCCACGAGCGCCCTCTGCGACAACTCCGCTCGTGGCCACCACTGAACGACATTGTTCACTTGAGACTGAGATAGGAACTAGTCAACACTTCATATTCAGATAGGCACCAGTAAAGACTTGGCTATCAGTTAGGCACTAGGCAGGCCTCTAGCTCAACTATGTATCTGCAGTACTGAGCAATGTAAAAGTTAAGTATTGTATAAATTCTGTGCAATATATATATCGTTCTAATTTACTCTAGTGTTTCTAGTTTCTGGCTGCTCCCCTCCGTACCTGCACCAGCGTGCTATCTTTATTCCTGTGTCGGTCTCATTCCACTCGGCCACCGACACCTACGACGGAAACGAGACACAAAAGCGGTGACGAGGCTGGGACACAAAACAAGGAGCATGTGGAAGGCCAACAGTGTGACAGACTCACCAGAAACCAAAATCCCTGTGCACAAAAGAATTCCAACTTTTGTACCAGTGGGATCAAATGGGTTAAGTTCTAATCTACAGTTCATAACCAATAAGTTATGGTCAGAGCCTCTCTCTGCCCCTGATAAAACCTGGTTTCTAAATCTGATACCTCCCAGTGTCTCCTGGTCTTTTCCACATATATAACCTTCTTTCATGATGATTAAACCACGTGTTTGTGATTATTAAATTGTGTTCTGCACAAAATTCTACCAGGCAATCTCCTCTTTCTTTCCTTTTCCTCAGTCCACACTCACCTACTACATTTTCTTCTCTTTCCTTTTCTTCTACTGAGTTTGTCTCTCATTACAATCAAGATTTCCTCATATTTAACTGTCTAGATAATTTCTTTTATCTCCTCATCAATCTCGTCATTGTCGGCAGAGCTGGTTGGCATGTAAACTAGTAGTACTGTGCTCAGTATTGGCTTTGTGTCTATCTTTGCTATGATAAAGGGTTCGGAGAATGTTCTCTAGCGATAATCAATAACAGTGAACACCTGTCACAGTGTGGTACTGTTTACCCACGAGGTGGTAACAGGGGCACCTTACCAACCGATAACGGGTGTAGACGGGGTTGGAAAAACTGGCTCGCTATTAGTGTTACCTGGGTAATGGCAACATGTCACCTACAGCAAGCCAAACGACAAAAGTCGTAACTAATTTTAAACATATTATAATGAGTGTCTTCATTCATTCATTCTTTCATCATGTTCCTTGGGTCTACACATGAAGGGGAAACTTTGTTGATGTGGAATGAATATGTCAAGTATGAACAAATGTAGCTGGCAGATGTAATTATAAACTGAATTAATGACTCAACTATTGTTAAAATAATCTGAGCTTACTCAAACTAATTTCAAAGCTTCTTGAAAGAAACTACTGTTTTTGAGGCATTAACTTGTATAATAATGCTAACCTTTACTTTTTGTTTGCCTAATATCTTGTATATGCCTATATTGTGTAACCTTTGTCATCTACCTTTTTTCTTTTTAATCATTTGAACAGGTGGTTGTGTGATAATCCAGCTGTGAAAAGAGATGACAGGATTTTGGATGTTGGCTGTGGCAATGGAATGCTGCTCATAGAGTTGGTATGTGTTAAGTATATTCTGAAAATAAAGATTTTGGCAATGAAATTATGTTAAATCAGCTGGGAGAAAGTGGTGATTGTTTATTGTAGTAGTCGTAGTCTTCTGTCTGTTACATGTATACTGCTAAGTATCTCTCTCTCTCTCTCTCTCTCTCTCTCTCTCTCTCTCTCTCTCTCTCTCTCTGTATCCATTTCCACCTCTCCTCCTTATGATGGAAATGATGGTACATGTAATTCTTAATAAGACGACCTACATTATGTATTTATCCAATCTTCCCTCAGTCTGCCTTCTCCTTTCCTACTTACTATGTTCATCTGCTCCCCCCCCCCCCCTCTCTGTCCATCTGCTCCTCTTACTTCTCATTTCCTTATGTTGACACCAAACACTTCCTCCACTATAGCTTGGCTACCCAAGTATCGCTTATATGCAGTTGTGAGAACTTCCTTGCCCAATATGCTGGAGGTCTCATGAAGGCCTTCACTGACAGGCTAGGCTCTATCCCCCAGACCTAGTCTGCAAACAGATTCTCTGTGCCATATCCCCCCCCCCCCCCCCCCGCCCGCCCGAAACACACACACACACACACACACACACACACACACACACACACACACACACACACAGTCCTTCCTCTACCTCCAATAACAACTCACAAAGGGATGTCCCTTCTTCACCCAGTACCACTCTGGACTGTAACTACTGAACCATGTCATTCATCAGGGTTTTGATTAATAGATATCAAAATATGTAATGTGATGCTCGGATGTGAGATCCATCCCATCAAACAATCTTTGCACCCTTCCCAAAGTGATTTTCCATTGACCACTGAACCTCCATAACATCTCAGTCCATCCCTATCCTACTACCAATTCCAGCCCCTTGCCACAGGATGATATCCATGTGGAAGACTTGCCTAATCCACATTGCAGTCCTTTGTCACAGGCTTATCCTTCACCTTCAAGGGCCAGACCAACTATGAAAGCAGCCAAGTTATGTATCAGCTTTTCTGCAGTCAGCACACATTTTTATTGATTTGACTACCAAACAGCTGTCTTATCAGAATGTATGGTTATTGGTACCACCAAACTGGAGAAGGATAAGGTGAACTACCCAGTGGCACAACATACAAATGAGCGTAATATGTGCGATTATTGTGGCTGCTTCACAACCTGGCCATCCAGATTCTCCCCTCCACTACTAGCTTTTCTGAATTGTGCAGTTGGGAGTTACCCTTAAAACACATTCTCCAGTTCGTAATCATCCTGGCCTCAACGTACTGCCCTCACAACTTTTTACAGAACAGTTCCTGGCCCCTTCTGCCGTACTCCTCCTACCAATTCAAGTCTCTCATCTTCACAGTTTGCCATTATCTCCGCATTCCTGCCCTCCCCTTTCACCCATGTCCTTCACTCACCTTTTTCCTCCACCCTCACTCCTCCCATCACTACATGCCAGTTGGCTGTTGGCTACACCTCACTGTTTTAGTCCTTGCATACTCTGGCAGGCAGGGCAGATACCTCTACTGCCAGCCTTGCCCTTCATCCTTTCCCTTTCCTCCCTTCTCCCCAACATGAACTGACTTCTCACAATTGACACAATACTTCAGTCGTGATGGCCAGAGTGGGATGTCATGTGCCTATGGTTGTGTGTATATGACTTGATGAATGTCTACATGCTCTTTTTCTGACAGTTTACGGCTGAAAGCGTTAGTGTAACTGTCCATTCTATAAGGGTGATTCAAAAAGAAAAAAAGCCAGAGGCGTAATTACAGAAGAAGAATTAACTGTAGAAGCATTGACTCTGGCTGTTGACACTTGCCTCACTGTGGCACAACGCGGTGAATGGCTCTCTCTCATAAAATTCCCAGGGTTGCAATGTGAACCAGCTCCGCACATACAGCTGGATGCTCTTGTCTGCCCTTGGTGGCTATGGCTTTCACTGTCACTTAGTGGTCCTGGGTAATTTGTGCACCAGCCAGCTGGATGATGTCATTGGTAATGCAGTGTGATACTCCAGACTGTGCATCATTGGCTAATGACACCTGACCTTCAATGGATCGTTGTGTCACATCTTGACACTTACAAGTGACATGCAGTGATCGCTGTACACTTGTGACATTGGTCAGTGAATGTCTGTTTCCCCTACTCCTTCTGCTGTCAAAAAACAAACACCTCTTTGCTCTTCTTTCGACGCCTCCATGTCACTGTTTGCAATGCAGCTGGCAGTGTTGGATGATTGATACATGCTGATGTATTGTATAGCTTTGTATAGTCACATTATGTGCACATGTGTCCTCTAGCAATAGGTTGTGAACTTCCACACTCGGGTCAGGCCCATAAACCATAACACACGCCATATTACCATCCTGTCACCAGTTTGAGCATTCCAGACTCTAGCTTGTTTCTTTTGGATCGTCCTTTATACATGTCTATCTACAGCCTTTATGAAGAGGTCTTAATATTATCAGTAATGAGAGTTATGTAATATCTGACTTATTTAATGCCAAGTCATTGCCTTCTGTAACCAAGCAACAGTTTTAGTAATTTATACATGGCAACTGTTGTATTAATCTTTAAATGGTCGTGGTTGGCCTTCCCATTTATTCATTTTACATCTTTAAAGATCATTTCACTTGGGGGTGTTAAATAAATATTAACTCTAATCAATCTACATCAAGTCATGTGTTAAATATTACCTCTAAGTTATGTTTTTCTGGTATGTTCTGCATCCATGGATATATGAAATAAGGTATGTATACTACTTGAATTCTTATTTTTCAGGCTCGTGAAAAGTTCTGTGATCTGACAGGTGTTGATTACTCCCAGAATGCCATTGAACTAGCCAATGCTGTTGCAAGAAAGCAGAGCATTGATATTAAGTACCATGTCTGTGACATGTTGTCAAATTATGATGAGCTCATTGAAGGTGGCACATTACTGAAAGAATATGACATTATTTTAGACAAAGGAACATACGATGCAATTAGTCTGCATCCAGAAGATGCTAAGAAAAAAAGAGAAAAATACATTGAAAATATCCACAGAATACTGTCTCAAACTGGAATTTTTGTTATAACATCCTGTAATTGGACACAAGATGAACTAACATCACATTTCAAAACAAGTAAGTAGCTTCAAGAAGTTTCCATTCATTAATTTTGTATAGAGAAATGAATGCCATAATTTTATAACATTGTAATATTATTTTCAGAATTTGAACTCCTTGATATCATCCCAACACCAAAATTTCGGTTTGGTGGCAAAACTGGCAGCCTGATTACATCTCTCGTTCTTCGGAAATGCTAAATATTATAGCTGACAAGAATTTTATATTGAATTTGATACTTTTTTAATTAAATGTGTTTCTGATAAACAATTACAAAAGACGAGTGAGAATATAAAGCAATTTTATTCAGCTGTCATGGTTGTGATAAAAGTTATTTGTGCAATTATTTCTTCCTATTCAACTTCTGTTATAAACAAGTTAATTGACAATAATATGTTCCTTAATTCATTTGAGAATTATTTTATGTGTATGTTTATTTAATGTTATGTATGCTTCACATATGTGCTTTATCACACAGTAAACTGACTACAGAAATTGGGGATGCTAGTTATCCTTGTGTAGGCAGCAACATGACAAAGTCAATGCAGAAAATAAAGGGGAAAATTTTCTTGCAACAAATACTGAATTTCACTGGGAGTTTCTCTCTGCTCGTGTAAGGTATTTTGCAGAATGTGAACCATGTATGGCACACAGTTTAAACTTACAGTAATTGTTCATCACAGTATATACTTGGCTCATACACAGTAGTATACATTGTGACCTGCAAGATCTGTGATTGGTTTAGTAATATGAATGACAAAGAAATGTCACATAGGAGCAGCTAATGACAGCGTTCAAGGAGTGTGGGAATAAGAACAGGTGTAGAAATTGTGGGAAAAATAGTTCCTACTTACAAAATTCCCAAATACTATTATTTACTAGGATATCATTGTGAATTGGAAAGGAATGTGTTATTTGACTTTCTCTTTGATTTTCCAATATGGAATGCTGTTCAGTGGATGCTTTTTGGCTGATGAGATATAGCTCTCCAGCTAGTTTATCCTTGCAACCCCTTTCATCTGTGTGTAACTACTGCAGTGTGACTCCTTTCTAATCTGCTTACTGTAACAAAATGTTATCAGTGGAAAATGGTTAATACACTAGTGAACTTTTGGTTAACATTAACAATTGTATTATGGGAGGGGGAGAAAAACAGAGAAATATATGAGTATCACAGTGTTTGATATGTGTGCAGTGTTTGTTTCCTATTTGGTCCCATTTTTGTCACTTTTTCGAACCTCTTCTCTGGGCAACACCACCTTCCGTTAATAGCTAACTCTACTTTTGCCTTAAATACTGATCAGTGCTCAGACAACTACTAGTACTTAGCAGAATTACTATTAATTTATGTAGAATATGGATCTCATTAATTACATCACTATATTCCTTATTGTCATATGTTCTACAATATCCTTATTGAAAGTTGTAGGACTCTGAGTCAAGTTTTTTCCTATAACATTTCTCTTTTATTCTTGTTGTAACTAGGGAGAAAAAGAAATGTTTAGCTCAAAACATTTAGAGAGGCTTCATTGTTTCTTGTTTCTATTTAACTTTATCATGTTGCTGCCAGCCTTGCATTAATTGTACACTGTAGTGCATATCTATTATGTCACAACTTAAACTCATTAGTGTATGTGTGCAAAAGTGTTTTTGTAATTCACCACAATTCATTATTATTTAATTCCTCTGTATTTGGACACAGTATCAAATTGAATTGTGAAGTTCTAGGAGAGTTGTGATTCAAGATATTTAACACAGCTTATACATCGCTGCTAAGAAAAATTTGGTATTGCAAACTGCCATGTTTGTGAGTAGTTTTGTAAGGTAGTTTATTTGCTAGTTGTGCAGACTGAAGGTGAAACTTATCCATTTGTAAGCAAGCAGATGAAATCTGTAGTGAGTATGTGGCATTTGCTAGTTATAATTCTCAGGAGATTTTTTATTGCCTTGCAATAATTAACTCAGGTATTTACTGTAGAAATGTAAATCTTGTTGTAAGATTGTTGCAGTTTTGTGAATATAGTATTCATTTCTGCAGTTATGCCTGTAGCTTTTTCTGCACCACAAAGTGTCTTACAAAAATGCAGTCTGAAAAAGACTGCCCATTATTTATATAAAAATGGCTTTTAACATATTACCACTTGAGCCTATTTACAGTATTTTACTTTTTTATTGTATATAGATTTCTCAGAAACTATTTTGTACAAGTTTGTGACAATCTGTAATGTTCTATTTAAAAAATCACAAATAAAATGCACCAACAAAGCAAAGGTTTTTTTCTTTATGTTGAGGAACATACACCATTACCATTTTCGTGACTTGTTCTCTACTTAAAGAATTTGAAATGTAAAGTAACTCTGCCCCCTCCCATAAAAGGCTCATAGTTCTTTTATCAGTATGTGTGCGAAGTCCCAAGCCATTACAGACCTTCTTTCTTCCCTGTACTGCAGTTTTATATTATCTTAGATTTATTGTCTAGAACAGGTTCCCCACTGCCAACTTAACCTACTCGTAGAATGTCAATTTTAGCTTTTCCCACTTCATTTAAAAACACACTTGTGCGAGAAAGGTCATTCAGTACCCAGGCCACCATTATCAGTTCATGTGGGTGATAGCGCTGGAGCGGTCGGAGATGGTGGTTGTGCATAGTTGTCTTTGTGATTGAGTGAATGTATGTGTTTCTTTTTCTGAAGAAGACCATGGCCAAAAGTTTTTGTGATTGTCAATATTTCGTGCCTGTCAGCAACTCAGTGAATGTCTTTATGGTGAATTGTTTTCTATAATCCATTATTGATAAGTTAATATTGTCCACTCAATACATTTTGAAGTAATTCTGTAGCCCTTGTGTCTTGGACATCACATTTTCAGTTGCTACCACTGCAACATTCAGACAGGTAGATTTAGGAATAAATAACAAAGCCTGGAATGTGCAGAAAACCCATTCTGTCTGAAATGAAGCCCTGGATTTGAGTGCATGAAAATACATTGATCAATCGGAACATTATGAGCACCTAACTACTATTAATATAAACCAGTCCAGGCAATAGCCACGTCGCCTGACAAGGAATGAATGCTAGTTACAGTGTGTAAACTGTAGGTAGGAAGGCGCGAATCATTGTCTTCGTGGGGAACAGGTCATCAAAACCTGTTCTACGGGGAAGAGACAAGTTGGTGGCAGCTCAGTTCTGCGCATGAGCATCCATGGGTCCGGTGGAGCTTGTATAAAGCACCACGAGAGCCAAAAACTATTGTATTATTGGTTGCAGACCACACACATCTCTTCAAGATGATGATGTTTCCCAATGGCACTGTCATTGTTCAACAATATTATTCACCATGTATGATGGGGTGGTTCGAGGAACACAGTTGCAGTTGATGTGTTGGCCTACAACTTTCTTGATTTGAACCCAATCAAATACATCTGGAATGTGGTGTCAGATCTGATACCCTCCCCTGCCCTCCTACCCAAATATATAGGAATTAGGTGGCTTTTGCTTCCAGTTCTGATGCCAAGTCTGTCCAGAGTTGCCAAGGCCTCGTTGCTTCCATTCCAAGATGTGTCATCCTTGTCAAAGTTGGACATATGGGCTGTTTGCTAGGTCTTTATGTTATGGTTTATGTGTGTATGCCTATAAAATGTAAAATTGTACTAAAAGGGTCATACCAAAAGTAACTGTCCCTTTTTCATTAACAAGGAGACCATATGGGTATCGGATTTTACAATTTCTTGATACTTATCGTACGAAAAGTTTAGAACATAAATAACAATCAGCTAAAGTCATTTGACGAAGCTCTCAAAAATTATCGAGAAAATTAACTTTGAAGTTTTGCAAAGGTGGTAGCATTTGTGACCTTGCAACCATAGGGTCGGTGATTCGAGTCCTGCCATGACAGATATCCCCCTCCCCTCCCCCCATTGTGTTTGAATAATTACACAATTTTAGTGTCTAATGGTAATTTTTTACAAAAAATGCCTGTGTTTATCTATATTCAAAATTTTCTATATTTTATAAAATATTGCTAACGGTGATGGTTTCAATTAAAAAATACCATAAGTTATATCTTTTACAATATTGGTTTCACTATTGGTTGATGATGGTAGTCTTTGATTGTTGAGTTTGTGAAGAGCTTTCCAAGCAGCTAACCTACACAACCATCGTTTTAGGCGACAAGGAGTCTACATACACATAAACAAAAACAGACAACACGTGGAATTAGAGATCCCAAAATGTTTTATATACCTGTGTTTGAAAACAATGAAAAAAATATTTGTCACAGAGGCGATTTGAACCATTGACACTTATGATTGTGAAGCTAGAACACTGATCTGAGCTATGCCAACAGATGCTGTGACTGCTTTAATTGTTGGTACTTATGTGCGCTTGCAAAACTTCAGAATCGATTTTCTCGAGAATTTTTTAGTTGGGTTGAACGGCTTTGCCTGATTGTTATTTAAGTTCTGAACTTCATGTATCGTAAATACGAAAAAATTCTGAAATCCAATACCCATGTGGTCTCCCTGTAAGAACTGTAAAGTTGTATGTAAAACATTGTAAACTATATTATAGAGGAAAAAATTCCTAGCATGAAAAATATAAATAAAAAATAGATGTAGTTTACTTACCAGGTGGAAGAGCAAAGGTACGCAGACAGAAATACAAATAAAAACACACAGAGACAAATGCTGAGCTTTCGCAACCCTGGGTTGCTTCTTCAGAAAAAGGCAGGGAAGGAGAGGGAAAAACTAAAGGATGCCTTTTTCTGAAGAACTACCCACGGTTGTGAAATCTCAGCGTGTGTGTGTGTGTGTGTGTGTGTGTGTGTGTGTGTGTGTGTGTGTGTGTGTGTTTTTGCATTTCTGTCTGTGTACCTGTGCTCTTTTGCCAGGTAAGTAAACCAAATTTATTTTTTATTTAAACTTTGTAAATATAGAAACAAAACGTTTGTGCTATTTTTGGGCATAATCACACCAAATTTGAGACTGATGCCTATTGTGAGGTCAACTTTTGTATTCCTGTGTCAGATAAAGTCTGCTGCCTGGGAATGGAACCAGTGTTCTGGGACAGAAGAGTGTTGATTTCCTACCCACAGGTAGAAAACGTGAATGCTGACAGACTGTTTAACCTATGAGGCTAATTCAAAGGAAGTACAATTTCCAGACAAAGAAAGATGTAATCAAAATACTAATGATATGTAACATTCATATATTCATTTATTTCACAACTGTACTATAAACTATATTTCTTGTTACTTGTCCAGGTTCTAATATGAATAATTTCCTGAGTAAGTGACATAAAGTTGTCTGTGTTAGACACATGGGCAAGTGAAGTTCACTCCACATTATTGCATAGATTGCCACATCGTTTACTAATCATAACAGAAAATGCAAGTCTCACTGGAAATTGCAAAGTTGTCAACACTACTGTCAGCTTTCCAGGAATTTCCTTAAGCTGACTGGAATATGTGTTGCATGATGTGATAGGTTTTTACCCATTCGGTACATATGATCATATTTATTGATTTATATTTTGTGCAATTATATAATTTTGCAGTTATATATTAATTTGAATAAGTGTTGTGTGTCGGTGAAATCCATTCCGAACAGCCTTAGTTGTAAAGGAGTAATAGATTAAAACCTGATGCGTGATGAGGCAGTTTTCCATGAATGTTACTGTATTGCCCTTATGTCTCATGAACTACTTGTCATACTGTGATACAATTTCTAAAGTAAGTTCATCTGTATATGTGTATACTACCTGTAAAATTTTTTGTGACTACAATTTTCAGTGTAGAAATTATAAACTGCAATATCATACCGAATGCCATAGTTTTGCCGCTCAAAAACAAAAAGGTACCCTCGAGGTATTTGGAGGCCCCCTAGGACGGGAGGCCTGGGGCGGTCTGCGCCCCCCCCCCTCCCCTTAGTCCACCACTGGCGAGAGACTTTTTTTTCCTTTCTTTATTTTGATGTGGTTGTCAGCGAGAAATAGTTTAATAAAGGTTCGAAATTATGTTTAAAAGTTATTGCAAATTGCTAAGTACTGTCATTCTCATATAGTGTATTTATAAAATCTCGTTCCATTATGTGGAAATTTCTTGCAACACGTATTTTTTATGACGTATCTCCTGAACCATATGTTATATGTGGTTCTTATTCCTTCAGGAATTGTTATCTCACATAAGGAATATATGTACCAACTTTGGTTGAAATCGGTCCAGTGGTTTAGGATAAAATGAACAGCATTGTCGCTAAAAGCAGCAGTAGTTTGACTTTACAAACATTGGAACATTGGAAAAATTTTCTGTGGCTAATATTTGTAGTGTAGAAATTATAAATTGTAACGTCATACCGAATGCCGTAGTTTTACTCCATAAACAGTGGAAAATTAGTGAGCGAGAAACTGCCTCGCCGCCTTATGTGGCAGTTATTTTGCGATTCCTATTGTTTATGACGTCATATCTTCTGAACTATGTGTCGTATGTGGTTCTTAACCCTGCAGCAATTGTTAATTCACGGTAAGGAATGTGTGTACAAAATTTGGTTGAAATCGGTCCAGTGGTTTAGGAGAATATGAGCAGCACTGTTGCTAAATGCAGCAGTTTTTCGCACATCTCATTGTCTATGACACCATATCTCGTGAAGTATGTATCGTACGTGATTCTTACACTTACTGCGACCGTCCTCATTGACTGAAGCTTACGTGTACAAAATTTCATACAGATTGGAACAAAACTATATTTGTATGTGACGCGTACACAAAACATATGGTCACTCTGCTTTTTATATAGAGATATCTAAGGATTAATATTTCGCTAACAGGGAGAGCATGCAAGCAGATTTAAAAACACGTAATAGAAAGAAAATGCGCCGTTCATTTCACTGCGCTTTGTCGAGCGTAGTTGTCGCCTGTTCAACAGCTGCGAAGACGACTGATTAGGGCTTGGCCAATGATACTAGAGTTCGAACATGCTCTGGATTTCCTGATGCAACGGAGAATTCGATACAGTACCGAAATGTTCGAACACTCGAATAACAAATGACTCGCGCTGAGTATCAGCGAACGATACGCCGGGAATTTTAAAGTTACCGGGCTATCGCCTTGCTCAGAACTAATTTCATAGGAAGTAAAAGTACATGTAAAAGAAAATAAGGGCATAACTATAAAAAACCAATGCATACGTGACCTGTCTGGTATCACTGCAAGATATGATCCATTGATAATATATCTGCTACTATGACAGAACTACTGCATCACATGACTGAGGGCTAGCTTTCAAAGGAAAAAATGTGAATCCTTCAGAAGTAGAAATTACATATAATTAGGGTTGCCAGACTGAACTCGAGGCAGGCCCGGAGACCAGACGTGCCCCCCTCCCCCTTGGCCAATGACTCACCCCCCCCCCCCTTCAACTGCGACCAACCCACCCACCCCCAACCAGAATTACATGTGAAATCTAAAAAAAAAAAAAAAAAAAAAAAAAAAAAACTAATCATCTCCTCCCTCCCAGCAAGTATTGTAAGAATGGTGGTGTTTCACACCATGGTAAGTCAAAGTCGTCTTCTGCAGAAAATTGTTTCGGCAAGAATTTAAGAAGCGACTGATTCTTCTTTTGTGTGGTAATTTCGCTTTGTGTAGTTCTTATTGTAAATGTTTATTCACAGCTTTCACTCCATCGTACTTAACAGTAAATGAGATATTGCATATCCTGCACTTACACATACACTCATCAGTATCGACTTTTAGTAGCCACTCTTTATAATTTTCTTCCTGCAACCATTCTTCACGGAATGAACTTAGATATCGTCTCTTCATTTCCCTGTTATTACTCACTAATCTGAGTTAATGTAAGCTTGTCTGTTCACACACGATCCGAGTATTCCAAAAATTGCCGGTAAACTGATAACAAACAATGAACGAACGATCATAAATAATAGACGTCGCCAGTTGACACGTTGCCGCAACAATGTTTGCTTAATAATGCTTAGCCGATTACTACCGACACAACAATGAAATGTTTTCAGAGGAAGAATAGAAAAGTAGCGTTTTGATGCAATAAGAAATTGACATTTATATAAAGTTATTCATAATTACTAGAGAGGAGCCGGCCGGGAATGGCCGAGCGTACTGAGGCGTCTAGCCACGGTGCGCGAGGCTGCTCCCGCCAGAGGTTCGAATCCCCCCCTATGGCATGGATGTTGTGTTCGTCCTCAGTTTAAGTTACGTTAGTTCGATGTAGATCGTCGCTACATAAGCATAGTACTTAAAAAGCGCCGTAAAAAGAAAAAAAAAAAAAAAAAAGGTAAGACGAAGGTTACATTCAAGCCCGGAGATGAGAGTCATTGGCCCGTAGACCCGGAGAATTAATTCCAAACCCGGGCACTCCGGGCGGCGCCCGGAGATCTGGCAATCCTACATATAATGTGATTTAATAGATAGGTTGCAAATGACTATTCCATTCCCTAATCATACGGTACAGTAACAGATAAAAATGTTACCATCTTTTAATCGCCTTGAAAACAAGATTAAAAGAGATGAAATAGGGAAAACATCAGAAATTTAATACCCAATAACGGAAATAAGTCGTATAAAAAAAATTAAAAAAATTTAATTGCGACGTCCGAATAAACAGGTGTCGCTAGATCGCAGCACTAGAATTTGAAATCGCAAGTGCTATCGTTAGTCTATATTCGTTACTGTTTTTACTTATGACCTGCACCCTAGAAGCTAATATAGTGGGAATATCACACTTATTAATCCCCATAGTGCATTGTCACCCTATCCTCGTCATAAATAGTATACTGCTCAACACGGAAACGATTTATGAATCACTACGTTTACATGCAACACATCTTCCGGATGACGAAAACCGATTTTTGTAAACCGTTTTTCGCTGACGTGTTTACATGGCATAGCCTGAATCGGATTTCCTAGCCCACTTAATATGGCGGCTGAAAAACAGCTGATTCAGTTCCTGATTTAGTCCGCACAATCGCTCTTTTTCGTTATTTAAATACACAAATTTGTGTTCACTCTGATATTTATACTTTTACTAGCATAAACCCGCGGCTCCGCTCGTGTGTTGGTTGATGATAAGCTATCTTTCAGTATGTGCTACAAGATCAAATCACACGTAAAGATGCACTCCTTTCGAAGAATCCATCACGAAATTCAACAATGATGATTCTAATAATATCACAGATGTAATTGATGTAATGCGCGAAACGTCAAATCGATTTTTTTTAAACAGATGTATTAAAAAATTTCTATTTTACTCTTTATTTATTTATTCTTTTATTTCCTTATTCGCATGCTTATCCTTACAGAGAAAGAGCTGAAGACATTGTAGTTGCATTGTAGCACGCATAGGCCAAAGATATGGTCTGTGGCATCACGTTTCACTGTATGTAACCTCCTTGCTATAGAGTCGCAAACGTCATCGCTGGCCTTCAGTCCGAATTTTTTTTATAATTTGACGACTTTCAACCACCATATCTTCCACCCCCTTATAGTCATCGGCATGGAATTGCTATGGTGTACAATGGGAGACTTCGGACAACAATTACACACAGACCATTCGATTGCGTTCTGTAGTTTTCGCTGCAAAGCGAAATATTAACACACACACACGTAGAATTTTATGTACACCGATAACTTTCCATCCCAATATACTCCACCCTTTTATCATTATCAACCCTCAAGCAACAATGCAACCAATAAAACCATTTTCAATGAGTAAATATAATTTTCAAAGGGTAATTATTGTTCCGCATTTCGCGTTACATTCTTCAAATTACTAAATATCTATCAGAGCACTATAAAACCGTGACTAAAAACTTCCTAAGGTATAAATTAATAACTCTACAAATATTTAAGTCTCTGCGTCTTGTAGTTCGGACGTGTTAAGCGTACACCGAACAGACATTCACATTTATAGATATAGATTTCACATTAGAATATATCACTCTTTCCATATGTGCAGAAAATTCTTAACAAGAAAACACAATCGGACAAGCCAAGTACGCTTCAAAAAGTGTTGCGTTTACATGGGCACGAAAATCGATTGTGGAACTGGAAAACCGGTTTAGAGAAGCGGATTTCCAGAATCGATTTTGAAGTGTTCACATGTTCAACCAAAAGCGGAATTGGGAAATCGGTTTACGAAATCCGGTTTTGCGAGCCCATGTAAACAGGGTGAATATCATCGTTTTAAATCGTGGAGATAGTACCTCCTGAAATTGCTAGATAGCGTCGTGATCGAATGTTCGAACATATCCCGAACTGTGACGTAAACTGTTCGAACAGTTCGAGTCATGTTCAAACCGAGCTCTACGGCTGATGAACAGCGATAGAGCGATCCAGCGACTATACACACCGTACAGCGCACGGGTCAGTGGCGCTTGTCCTCGCAAACGCAAACCGGCGTGCGCCAATGCGGGTCTGGATCGCGGCAGTACGCACTTGGCTGTTCTAACAAGCACTTGTCTGTTCTGACGTTTAGCTACCCGAAGCGTACGTCGTCACGTGACTGTCCCATATGTAAATTGTAAACACAACGTTGCAAATTTGCTCCTGGCGGAATTTGTTGTTGAAACTATTTAAGGATTCAGTTTAGCATGAGCTGTGATATTCTTATCTCGTGTTGTATTCGTATATCTTCAATAAACAAAACAGGGTAAAAGTTACGCAGTAGGCCGTCAGTCGAGGATGCAACGAAAAACTCAACAGAGACGTGTTTATTCTCTTCCTTACTCCTGTGATTATCTGCAAGTTTTAATTCTTATAATTAAGTGTGCTAAATATGTCAAAATAAATGTGGCGAAAACGATCTGTTTCGCTTTCGCATTTGTTGGCTTTGTCTACTCACAATAGCTGTCACTGTTTAACAGACCTGGACTAGGGATAACTGTCAATACATCCAAAATTCCAGATGTAAAGCTGTTCACCGTCACATTTGGCCAAAATAGACAATATCCTTAAATGATTAATAAGTAACTGATTACCTGTCTCCAGTCGAGAATCTTAATTGGACATTGAACACACAAAGTGAAATAGGTTTCGCCATTGGTACATTTAAGAAAAAAACTTCATACATTATGTACAGTGAATTGTTCATGTAAAAGCAATGTCACAAAAATAACGAAGAAGAGCAGCCACGAAATAACAAAAACAAACAAAAATAACGAAAAACAGCAGCAACGAACTACCAAAAACAAACAACAAAAATAACAACATCAAAGAAGTAACAACAAAATTTATACGAGACAACGAAAGCACTCTAGGTAGCAAACCGCAGAATGGAATGGAGGCTAGAATGGAAGGCGGATTTGAAACATGTTGAGTGGTCACGTGACGGCAATATCCGGTTAGCAGCTGTTCGAACAGCCAAGTCCGTACTGCCGCGAGCCAAACCCGCGCCAATGCTCGCAGTGACCCGCGGACAGCGCGATGCCGCACCCCGCGCGGGCGTTGCGCCACTGGCGGTAGAAAGCTGGGTGACGTCACGCGGCCAGGTGGGCGCCCATTGGCGCCGCGGGCCGCGCTGCGCGTCCGACGCGCGTGGCGAACGGCAGTGGCCCAGTGGGCCGCAGAACTCCGGCGCACGCGCAGGAGTCCACGGAGAGGTGGCGCGCTCCAGTCAGCCGGTGGCCGCGACGTGCTCAACAGGTAGGCACCGGCGCGCTGCGGCCGACGCCGACGCTGCACAGCCAGGCAATTCCTGCAACCGCAGTGTCGCCAACCCGCTGGCTCCTATAAACGACTGTGTATTCAGTGTGCATTTGGAGTGGTGCAGCGCATTCAGAATGCGGCCGTGTTTCGGAGTTTTTGTGGTGCTATGAATCTTAGCGACTATCCAAAATATAACCCGGAAGTCTCTCATTTCGATTAGCAAAGGATGCCGAGAAGTAAGAGAATAAATTTACGAAGAAATTATTCGCAATTGCGATACAGCTCCGCTGTATTAGTTATAGATGTACCAAATGGTGACGTGAAAATTTGTGTCGGGCCGGGACTCGAACCCGTGTTTCTCGCTTTTGCGAGCTGTCGTCTTAACCACTAGGCTACCCGAACACCACCATTTGGTAAAACATCTGTGCCTAATACAGTGGTGCTGTAAGAAAATCGCAATTGCGAATAATTTCGACCAAAATTATTAGCCCATTGTATTTTGTCACCATGAAAGGAATAAATTTACGAATAACAAGTGTTCATACAGTGATTGGTAATTTCCAAGAATGCTTGCAATCGGAGTAGCTCGGCGTGAAATGACATTATCGAAAGTGCAACTCTAAATCGATTACGCTGTTACTCACACCCAACTTATGAAGTACGTTTCGTTCGTAGTCATCGGAACGTACTTTATTGGTTTCCATGCTCTTCAGTGGCTTGGAAGTTTTATTTTTTATGATTTAAAAGACTTCGTAGTCAAAGCGTCGCAAAGGAAAAGTAAGAACTGTCACACCCATTTAAAGATTAGTTCTGGAAGTACTTTTCTGAAGATGATATGCAACTCATTGTATCTATAATTGACATTTATTCGTACAAATTGGTTTTTGTCGTCGCTTATCTCAGAAATATACCTAACGCATGTTCTACATTACATTACAACGTATATCGTCAGAAACATTCAACAAATTTTCACGAAAATGCCACATAGAAACGTAGGCCTACTACCACAGTTTCCAATTTCGTCAGTGACAGAGCAATGATATTTACACTGAAATTCGTCAAAAATATCCAGCAATTTCCTGTGAAGTGTCACGATTCTACTGTAAAAATATTCACGTCATCGCAGTTTACATTACCACTCGTCAAAATAATTTTCATGTAAACATTCATATTTTGTCATGCTGTGCATCAATTACCGCGTAATAGGTTTAGAGTTGCACGTTCGATATATATCGTTTCAGGCCGAGCTACTCCAATTGCAAGCATTCTTGGAAATTACCCAGTGATTAGTTATGCTTATAACAATTCATTCACTTCCCATCTTCGGCTCTTGATAATAATAATAATTTCATGTGGCTCATTGGCCTTGTGCAAGTCTTTCAGTTGGATGCCTCTTCGGCGACTTGGGTGTTCCTAGCCTACCTCAGTTATCCAATCGGAGAAAGGAGACCTACAGCTTAACGTGGAATTCACGTATCGTTTGACCGCTAGTTTGAAAAAGTGAACGCCAGTGGCGAATTCGGGGGAGGGGGGGGGGGGGAGATATAGGGCTGCAGTCCCCAACAGAGCAAGGGGAACCCCCCCCCCCCCTCTTTTTTATAGACAGTTAGAGGTACGAAATTTCTGTGAGCTCAGCCCCCTCCCCGCGACCAAGATCCTGGATTCGCCAGTCGTGAACGCGTAGCAATAACTAAGTATGTCCGTGTATAAACTGTTGAGGAAGTGCCAATATTAGTACGTCACATTCTTGAAGATATACAATTTGATACCTGACAATTAGGCATACAGACATGCTAAGTAGTAAAATTTGTCCATAATTGTCATGGTTTCGAGGCAAAAATTACGGTGTTGCGGGAGCCTGTTCTAAAATTACGGAATTCGCTATTTAATTTAGCAACACTGTTTTTCGTTCGGTCTTTTACGAACCAGTACAGTTTCAGAAATGACGTAATGTCGTACCCTTTTATCATCAGTTTAGTACAAAGTGTAGTAGTGTATAATATACACAAACACTGAAGTGAGCCTCAATAACTTCACTACTGCGGGTGCGTAAACTTGCAGTTAGGTTGCGATCTGGCGTACTAAAGTTCTTGCTGTTATGTCATTGGAGAGTGTAAATCAGTTATTGACTAGCACTTATGTTCTTGCACTTGTATATTCTGTTTCGGTCATATGCAAACAAATGTAAAAGTCAATGTAATTTTTAAAAGGAATTCACCTGCATTTAACTGAAATATTGTTTATTTCCACGACCAGGTTTCAGCCTTAGGCCATTATCGAGTAATGAAACTCTTCAGACAGGATTTTTCCCCAAATCATTGTCATGGTAATAAAATCGTTAGGACAAGTTGATAAATCCACGTCATTAACATAAAATAGGAACCACATTTTTACCCGCATGTTTATTTAAAATAATTATACAGAATACGTGGTCGTTATAACTTTTTTTTCTAAAGACACATATACTCTGCCAGAGGTATATTTATTTTTAGTAGACACCTTCTCTTGGTTTAACAAATATTTTTAAACGCTACAAATAAGAATCAAATAGTATATGTTCTGTCAATTTTTGAAATAAATTGCGTTTAGGGCCCTGGTGCACACTCCACTTCCCCACACTTCCCCAATTCTTGCCCCATTTAAAAAAAAAAAAAAAAAAAAAAAAAAAAACCCTTGACATCTCTGGACTTGAAAGTAAGGACTAGGCGAAAATGGTGATATTACAATGTCCGAAACCAGCCAAAAAAAAAAAAAAAAAAAAAAAAAAAAAAAAAAAAAAAAAAAAAAAAAAAAAAAAAAAAAACTTGGGCACACCAGGAAGTTTCCACTAATTTCTCCTCTTGAATCGTCTTTGGGCGATACGACACGACTCTGCCATTGTGAGTCGTATATATTAAGACTGCACTCACATTTCGATATTATAGACCTTCATTAACAGAAGTAGTTACATTACTTTAATGGTGTTTTCATATTTTTATTAGAAAATTCACAGTCACATTTGATTACTAGTAAATATGAAAGTAACTACACTAAATATAGCATCTCAGTTTCTACCATGCCATTCTTCTATTACTATCTGCTAGCCGCTTTGAGTGCTAGCATCGCTTCAGGCTAGTCTACACGACGACACCAGGTTACGACACATGTTGGGTGAAATGAGTTGCACGCAACTGGTTTCGTGTATGTCTGTCTGTACACACGGCGCCAATACAATACACTTCAGTTTCCTTGTTTTCTGAGTGCCATAGTCAACGTAAAATGAAAGTTTTTGACAGCTGTAAGAGTTGCGGCGGAGCTATTACTTCTCTGTGTGAAGTCACTTTATAAGACTAAATATAAAGAGTCTAAGAAACGTGTTTCGGTTGGTGAATGGATTAAAAAAAGACGTCAACTCGGTTGGTCAACGATCTTGCTGAAAGAGATTGTCGTTGAAGACCCTAGAAATTATTTTAATCATCTTAGCATGTCACCTGATCAGGTTTTCTTTTATTTTTTTTTTTTTTTTTTTTTTTTTTTCTTAAACATGTCTAGTATTGCAATAAGGAAGCAAGATACTCTTGTCACCAGTATTGAAATTAGAAATTACGTTGCCGGCCGCGGTGGCCGAGGAGACTGAGGCGCTCCAGTCACGGTCTGCATGGCCACTACGGTCGGGGGTTCGAATCCCCCCTCGGGCATGGATGTTTGTGCCGTCTTTAGTATAAGGTAGTTGATAAGTAGTTTGTAAGTTTAGGGACTGATGATCCCGTACTTAAGTCCCATAAGCTTAACAAACATTTGAACATTTTTGAGAAATTACGTTACGTTTCTCGGCAAGTGGGGATTCATATTTGTCTCTACAGAATCTGCATCGTGTTCCGAAACCCACAACTTGTTAACCAGGAGAATGCGGACATTGGAGTTTACTAGCAGCAACATGGAGAAACACCAATACTGCTGAACTAATTGATGTAACGCTGCATGCCGGCAGCGATAATTATTCAAAGCAGGCTGCATTAAGAAGAGAATGGTAGCTAACTTTCTGTATCATGGCAATATCAGCATGTTTAAAAGAATTTACAAAAAACAATGTGACTGTAAAACCAAGTCACGTTTTAAATAAATATTTACAATGAATTGTGGATGTAAAAACTATCACGTTTTAAACAAATATTCTAAAATAAAAGAAGACTGCATAAATTACGCTTGTCCGTCCTTTTTTGGAGTATTGCTGCCCAGTGTGGGATCCTTAGCAGGTGGGTTTGACGGAGGACATCGAAAGAGTCCAAAGAAAAGCAGCTCGTTTCGTATTGTCACTATACAGCGTTACGGAAATGATACAGGATCTGGGATGGGAATCATTCCAACAACGGTGCTACTTACGAAACTACAATCGCAAACATTTTCTCCGAATGCGAAAATATATTGTTGACTCCCACTTAAATATGTAGAAATGATCATCGGAATAAAATAGGAGAAATCAGAGTTAGAACGGAGAGATTCAGGTGTTCTTTATTCCCGCGCGCTATTCGAGAATGGAATGGGAGATAAATAGTGTAACGGTGGTTCGATGAACCCTCTGCCAGGCACTTAAATGTGATTTGCAGAGTATCCCATGTAGATGTAGGACTTCAACTGTTTCAACTGTTTGTATAGCTTATGGGACTTAACTACGGGGTCATCAGTCCCTAAACTTACAAACTACTTATGAACTAGGTAATACTAAGGACGGCACAAATATCCATGCGTGAAGGGGGATTCGAACACCCCGACCGTAGTGTCCGTGCAGACCGTAACTGGCGCGCCGCAGTCCCCTCGGCGACCGCGGCCGGCTCGGACATTTTAATATACTCAAAACTAGACGAGATTTTTTTTAACATTCCTGGGGATTAGATGCTACATCTACTTACAAACTCACTTTTTCGCCTTGTAGTTGCTTTGCGTGTACCTACCATTATTATTATTATTATTATTATTATTATTATTATTATTATTATTATTTTACCTACTAGTCACGTATCAAATTGTATATCTTTAAGACTGTGACTTCCTTAACAGTTTATGTGCAGACATATTTTTTTATTCTTTTTTATAGCTACGCGTTCACTTTTTAAAAGTAATAGGTAACCGCCAAAATATGTAGCTTTATAAGCCTATAATTTTTGCCAAATTGATCTACGAAACTAAGCAGGCACTATTGAAACAATTTACTGTTGGAAACATCATAGTGAGGTTAAGAATGAAGCACATCTACTCCAGCCGCGTTATTATTTACTTTTTGACCGGACATGGCCCTTATTTCAACAAATATACCACATGAACATAAGCAAGATGCATATATGGAGGAGAAGGTTCTGCAGAACACATGGTCTTTGTCTGAGAATCTAAGGCAGACATCAGACACACACTACACGTAGACAAAACTAATATAAACCAAACTATACATAACTAGCTACCCACACCGAATTCTCACGTCTGGAATTAGTCTAATATATAAAACAGTGTCCGTATGTTTGTGTGTACCTGTTGCATACAAATCTACAGATTTGTTCCAATCTTTTTGAAATTTTGTACACGTAAGCTTCAATCAATGACGACGGTCGCCGTAAGTGTAAGAATCACGCACGACACATAGTTCATGACGTATGACGTCATAAACAATGAAATGCGCGAAAAACTGCTGCATTTAGCGACATAGCTGCTTATTTTCTCCTAAACCACTAGGCCGATTTCAACGAAATTTGGTACACACATTCCTTACCGTAACGTAACAATTGCTGCAGGTTTAAGAATCACATACGACACATGGTTCGGAAGATATGACGTAATAAACAATAGGAATCACAAAAACACTGCCACATAATGCGACACGATTTTATAAATACGCTATATGAGAATGAGAGTACTTAGCGACTTGCAACAAACTTTAAACATAATTTCAAACCTTTATTAAACTTTTTCTCGCTGACAATCATAGCAAAATGATGAAAGGAAAAAAGATTCTCGCTTACTACTTATCCACTGTTTATGGTGTAAAACTACGGCATTCGCTATGACGTTACAATTTATAATTTGTACATTACAAATTGTAGGCGCAGGATATTCTACTGACAGTAGAATGTATCTCCTAAATTATATCACAGTACGACACGTAATTCATGAGATATGAGCAGATAAACAGTAACGTTCATGGAAAACCGCCCATCACGCATTCTTTTCTTTTTTTTTTTTTTTTTTTTTTTTTTTTTTTTTGCTACTAATTGTATTCGCAAGAGATTGTACAGACATACAGTCCTTATACAAATGAATATATACCTGAAAAATGGCAGGAATAGATAAATAAATACCCGGGCAACGCCGGGTTTTCAGCTAGAATTCTATATCTGTAAAAAATCGATGTGTGTATGTATTTTATTGATTTCTATGACCTACTTAATAATTACAAATGAATTTCATACAGTAGCGACTGCTGCTTCGGATAACTGGAGGTTTCTTTCAGTGCCGAATCTACGGTATTTCCGAACCAGTGCCAAAACTTCATAGTGGCTCAACCCCCCCCCCCCTGCCCCCCCCCCCCCAACCACCCTCCCCTCGGCGTCCAAAGAGAAAATTTGGCGCACCTCTGCGAGTGGCGCCGGAGGAAAGTTGTTATCTTGTTTTAAATTTCACGAACACTTTCTAAACTCATTTCGAACTACTGTATTTCATTTACAAGGGCTGCGACGTAACCAAGCTCATTTCACAAACTACGACGTAACTGCTCGGCTTGGATTACGACACAAAAGTTTATAGTCCTCCATGGTGTTCTGTGTGGTGCATTTAGAACGTTACGTTGTTACCTCGGGGTTTGATGTAGTTTCTGGTAACTCAACAGCTGGAATTGCAATAATACACCAACCTCAAAACTATACTTTCCTCCTTTCCAAATTTTATTAGAATATAGACAATACACCATAATATAGAAAATACACCATATTTATGACATTTCATACAAAGAAAATTATGCAACAATCCAAATTATTATGTTAATATACAAATGAAAATGAAACATGTAGTATGGTACTACTTTCTATTAACTGTTCTAACATTATTTAATTGCTTATATTTGTTCTATTGCCACACACAAAATCTTTAAAATTAAACACTTATGCCTGAACACTAGTGAATCTCCTATTCACAGCAAGGTGACTAGCGATTTAAAGAATACCACTAAGCTCATCCTCAATAACTTCCTCAAAGTCAGAAAGTGGATCATCCACTACATTGTTTTGTGTTTCGTGTGTTTCTTGCACAACTAACTTATAATAATAAAGCTCTGGCAGAGAGGCCCAGTTTTCTCCATAATGTGCAGCAAATAACTCCGATACATCTTTTTTCTTAGCTGCTTTGATCACCACTCCAGTATTAACCTTCGTTGGCTGAAGAGAATTGAGTAACATGCCACGCTTCAATAAAGATTTGGCAACGCCAACATCAAGGCAATAATTTACTTCCCCTTGGACGAGAACAGAACGTAATCTTTTACTTTTAGTCAGCTTAAACCTCTTGCAGGGAGCGAACTGAAAATGATACGAAGCTGGAGATTTCATAACTGATTTCACAGCCGTTTTCCAATCATACACAGGACATTCTCCTTCAGATGAGACTTTTATGACGGTTCCTTGTGTTTTGTACAGTTCCAAGTAGCCATCTGGATTCACTATAGTGGACTTGCTCATAATTTTCTTGTCCAGTTTGCCAAACACCCGATCTGGTGGCAAAAATGAGTGGCCAGCAATTGTGTACAAACATTCAATTTCTTCTATATTTAAAGCAGCGACCGTGGCAAGCCATTTACTTAACATTCCCAAAGCAATTTGGTTTTTGTTTTGGCCACCACATCTATCACAGAAAAGTTCAAGTTTATGGATGTTGGACATATCGATCTTGTTCAAGCAATGAAATAAACATGAAGCAATTTCATTTGAGCCTTTGTTGTGCTCACTTTCAAGCCAAGTGTAAATAAATTTTCAGCAGTTTGTGCATCGTTTGAAGAGCCCACGCAGATAGTAAAGTTATAAATGTATAACTGACATGCATAGTAGGCTTACTGATTTGGAAGTTTGGGTAAAACTTGATTTTTCTGACAGTCGTATGAAATTATTAAAACGCCTTCAACTTTCGATTGTAACCTCTTGTAAAACTGCTGGGCTTTCAGTTTATGAGCTTTTAGCTGAACTCTTAGCTCCGATTTCTCATATATTTCTGTTGTATTGCGGATCCTTTCTTCCATCTGAATACACGTCGAACAACAATTTGTTGCAGGTGTACCAAAACTAATGTTAAACTCTGTATTAAAAATTTTCCTGTTGTAGTCGTACTCAACTCTTAGTTCTGGAGATTGTACATGTTCCACAAGCTATTTACGCTTAATCCACTAGGTAAATAGTGCTTTGATGTGTTTTTAGCCCGATTGTAGTGAGACTGTACAGGCTGCAATGACTGTATGAAGGATTTCACTGCTTCCTTTTTAGCTACATAATGCCTGTTTTTCACACCTCCACCACGATTTTCTTTTGGGGAGTTTCTAGTGTGAAAATATCTTTTGCAAAAGCCTTCCACTCTTCATTTACCAACTTGTAGCACGGATAGAAATATATCCTTACACGCCTGTACGGCTTCATGCACATTATCATCAATTCTTTTTGTTAAATAGTATTTAGTGGTTATCTCCTTACTGTAACAATTCTTATGTGATCTGGCCCTGCTCTTGAATGAAACGTGTGTGAGACGGAGTATTATTTCATCTTGGTTAATCTTGTTGGGAGTGGCATAAACCATCTGGTTGGCTCTACGAACATCTCGCATTGTTAACTCTGAACACTTAAATCGTGAGTTTTCAGGATGACTGCATTCGGGACGCGTTGGAAATGCTTTAGAAGACTGTCTGCAACAACAAAACAGTCCCATTTGCCTGTTGTTACAGTAACGTCAGAGAAAATAACAAATTCCAAGATTCAATACACTACTAAAGATATTGCAATGTGCTTACCTGTTTATTCTTGCTATGTTTCGTTTCCATGTTGATGGCAAACGGAGTTTCTTCCTTCCTTTTCCTCTCAGTGATCGTGTAATATTACCCTCAATCATCGCATCAGGTATATCTGACATAGTGAAACACCCTACTTAACAACTGGCAGCTAAACACCAACACTTACTAACACACAGTCTTGTGCTTGCATTGTCACCAACCAACAATAGTCACACAAAACCGCAGAATGAACAAAGAGTGATAATTCTGAAGGACTTGTCCCATTTGGCATCCTCAGTTATAAGAATACATAAACTAATCCAAGGACTTGTCCCTATTTGCAGCCTAGATGTTTGGTGTGTGCACTTGTCCCCTTCTGCATCAGAATTGCCATTGGACATGTCCCATTCTGCAAATTTTTGTAAATTTCTAAGCGAATTTAAAGCTAGACTTATTATATGTTATGCAGCATTTTCATATATCGTTCAGTTAGTCTTGGAAAGACGGACAAGATGGTACAAAGACCTTGTAAAGTGGAATTTTTGGACTTGTCCCCTTTTGCAAATGGACGACAGAACTGTAATTTATCAACACGAAATTATTGGCTCCACAATATGGCGACAACGGCTTCACTTCTGTAGCGTTAAGGGCATCTCCCCCTATTCTAACCTACTTGCATGATACAAACGGTTGGCTCTTTCTCCGCTAGGGGCGCTACTTTTGTTCCAAGAGCCATACTTAAACTTTTGCATAAACTTCAATGAATATTTTGATTCCATCACTACCAAACGCCACAGGATCACCTGCTGGGCTAGTCTGGAGATTTCCTGAATATGTCATCAAAATTGCTCCAGCCGTCTTGCAGTCCATAGGGAACATACACATCCATCTTTATACAACCCCTGACAAAGTTCGGTGAATAGTCCTGTAACATTAACGTAGATGAACTATGAACTACACTTACCTTCCTGTCCTTCGAAGTAGTCAACTCCCATAACTATGCATCGTTGACCTCTTCGATACATGTCCTGGAAACTTTGCACGAAATCTTCTGTTTGGTGTTCAAAATCTAGTCTCATGATGTCATGAATATCGTCAAATCTCTTTCCTTTCATACCGAGTTTGAGTCGAGGGGATAGGAATAAGTCTGGAGGGTTGATATCCGACGAATATGGTGGATATTAAGTTGTTTTTTGCAAGGACTGTTTAACGATATTGGCTGTGTGTGGGCGAGTGTTGTCGCACAACTTGAACATCCACCATACTCGCGGGATCTAAATCCTCCAGTTGTCAGCGTCCCATATTCCCCGCCTTTGCGTCGGTTTTCTTGACGAGGGCCAATACTTCTCAATCAAGAAACTCCTCAGCCTCAGAAGGGCTGAATGCAACCCACTTACCCAGAGCGCTCCCAAGAGTGACCCACCCAAGGCATAGCCAAGCTCGACAGTGCTTACCTTCGGTGATCTAGCGGGGCCGCTGTATCTTTGTGTTGACTGTGGATCTTAAAGTAAGTCGTACAAGAACCTCAACGCAACAAATAAGGTACAAACTCGATTATCTTGTAAACTGGCAATGCTGATATATTGGGCATATTCCTGCTAGACTTGCCAGCCCATTATTCCCCAGAATTAAACATCAGCGATACAACTGGTTGCAGATAACATCAGAGAATCAATTGATAGGGTTCACTTTGACACACGAAGCAGTCCACCTGAAAAGACTGCGTAGGTCCGCAAGTGAATAGCAATGTTTGCTGATGAAACACAAGAAGCTGTTGCTCATCGACCTGGTAGAACTTTTTGTATGACTGACTAGCGGTGAAGCGGCCACTCGACCTTTCAAGCGCTTCGCATTACCGGAGGCCCGGTAGGATCTCTGCATGACTAGTGGCCTGTAAACCACGCTTTTTCTGTCGACACCTGGCCGGGACCGCTACAACAACGGTCTCAAAAAAGTTTGATAACGACCGGTGGGCAAGTGTTACGGTATCGAAAACTCATTGGAACACGCTGGCTAATAACGCTAGCTGTTATTTGCTTCATTTGGATTGAATATATTGTCCCAATGACACGAAACTGTCAAGTGACATTATTTTTTTTACCTTGTGGAGTAAAAACAGTGTCGTAATTCCTTGTAAGGAAATTTAGAGTGTCAAAAATAAAGAAATGTAAGTTCCTTTTTTATTTTGCGATATTTTTTTAAATGACCAACTATGGACTGCAAACAACTTTGGCCGTTTTCTCTCTCTCTGTTCAAAATGTTCAAATGTTTGTTAAGCTTATGGGACTTAACTACGGGGTCATCAGTCCCTAAACTTACAAACTACTTATGAACTAGCTGTGACTAAGGACGTCACAAATATCCATGCCCGAGGGGGGATTCGAACCCCCGACCGTAGTGGCCGTGCAGACCGTGACTGAAGCGCCTCAGTCTCCTCGGCCACCGCGGCCGGCTCTCTCTCTCTGTCTTTTAGTCCCAGAATCTCTTCATTCATTCGCTTAGGGTTTTATTTATTTTTTTTCTGCTCGGAAATAACCCTTTTGGGCCTTGTGTTGTTGTGTTGAGTAGTTTTCTCTGAAAATAATTTGAAACTATCTACATTGCTTCTGAATTCCCTTCTGTTGTGTACCATATGTGAAGTAATTCCAACTTCTGCTGCATCCTCCTTTACCTCATCTACCTATTTACAGGTGTCTTTTATCCCACCATTAATTAATGATACTTTGGTCACTCTGCATTCATCCATCTTTAATAGATGTCCACAAACTTTAACTTTTGCTTCCTTATTATGTCCATGATCTTTTCACTGTACTTTCAGAGTTTTTCGTTTTTTCTCTTCTTCCAAGGCCCATCTGTAGTCTTCTGTCGTCCGAATATTTTCCTCGAAATCCTCCCTTTCTTCTTCTTCTTCTTCTTCTACTTCTACATACACACGCCGCAATCCACGGAAAGGTGTGTGGCGGAGGGTACTTAATACCACTACTAGCTATTTGCTTTCCTGTTCCACTCCATCTGTAAGAGCCCTAATCTCTATGATCTTTGTGGACTTTGTGCGACATGTAAGTTGGCGGCAGTAGAATCGTTCTGCAGTCGGCTTCAAACTCGGGCTTTCCTAAATTTCTTTTTCTCGAAAATAATGTCGCCTTGCCTCCTACGACTCCCATTTGAGTTCCCAAAGCAACACAGTAACACTCGCGCTTTGATCGAACCTATCAGTAACAAAACAAGCCACCTGTGAACTGCCTCTATATACTCCTTAAACCGATTTGGCGGGGATCCCAAACACTTGAGCAGCACTCAGGACGGGGTCACCTTTACAGAGGAATCACATCTTCCGAAAATTCTCCCAATAAACCGAAGTCGACCATCCGCTTTCCCCAAAACTGTCCTTCCTGTACACCACAGTATCAGCTGCAGATTGCAACTCACTCTATCCGTCAGATAATTTTTATAGGTAGAAAATAATGACCATCTTCTCGACTCTCCCCTTCCACTGAGTTCTAATGTCGTGTTACGACCGAATTATTATGTCTTTTGGTCTTAAATGATGTCGCCTGTTTGTTGTGTTTGTTCTGGATTATCTTGTAGGCCAGGTCTAGTTTTCTGGCTTTTCCTTTGTTTGCCTCCGTACCCAGACCATTGGGTTGGATGCAATTTCCCAGATATTTCAACTTTTCTGTCCTTCAGTGGAACCCTCACTTCCGTGCTTGTACTCCATATATTTGGGCTTTTCATAGGAGATTTGAAGATCCATTTATCCTGGATTTCATGAAGATTGCCAAGCATCTCTCTGGCGTCTTATCTGTTTGTGTGTAAGAGAGCAAGGTCGTCGAGAAATGTAAACCATGATTTCCAGCTTGTTTAAAATGTTCAAATGTTTGTAGAGCTTATGGGACTTAACTGCGGGGTCATCAGTCCCTAAACTTACAAACTACTTATGAACTAACTTATACTAAAGACAACACAAACATCCATGCCCGAGGGATTATTCGAACCCCCGACGGGGAACGGCCTCGCGCATCAGAACATAGCGCCTCAATGCGCGCGGCACGACAAAGATGACCACAGTGTTCTGGCTCTAGAGCTCCCGTTCAGACAATGCTTTTTATTTGGATATCTGTTCGGCACATGCTCTTTACCGGAAGCCAGCTGGGTATTTCCAATTAGTGATCACAGCTGTTCAATTTTTTTTAACAATTTCGTTGTTACGTTTTTATAAATTAAATTTTTTCCCCCACACTTGGTAAATTTTTTTAGCCAGATTTGACGTTTTTAGCCTCTTCTGCTGCCATTTTTGTCAAAATTGTTCTTTATAATTTCCCTTTTGGTTGCGTGGTTGCGTTGCAGAATTTTTTTCTTCAAAAATCAGTGTTTTTTCTGGGCAAATTTAAACTACTGTTTTATACACACTGCCCTTTTTTTGAAATATCCGGCCTTTCTCTATTACCAGATTTGGTGTTTCTTTTGCCAAATTTTTATTTCTTTCGCCGCGGTATTTTGTTAGTTCCGGTATTTTTATTGTCAGATTTACTGCGTTCATTGCCAACTTCAGTGTTTTTTGCCAAATTATGTGCTGTGTTAACATTACATTTCATTACATTGGAAATGAATTCTCATGAACCTTAACCTCGAGAAAGTCTGCCTTCGTAGTTTAGTGGACAGCATGGTGGGTTGCCACGCAAGGGGCCACATTAGATTCCCGGTTCGGTCGGAGGTTTTCTCTGCTCGGGGACTGGATGTTGTGTCTTCCTCATCATTGACTGTCGCGGTGGAGTAGCAGAGCGGTCTAAGGCGCCTCGTTACGGAGCGGGCTGTTGCTCGCCGTCGGAGGTTCGAGTCCTCCCTGGGGCATGGGTGTGTTTGTTGACCTTAGGTTAGTTTACCTTAGTTTAAGTAGCTTGTAAGCTACGGACTGATGGCCACGCAGTTTGGTCCGATAGATTTACAAACATTTGAACTTTTTTTTTTTTTTTTTTTTTTTTTCATCATTGAGACGCAAGTCGCCGAAATGGCGTCAGATAAAATGTTTTGCACCAGGCCTACTGAACATGACCCCAGTTGGATTCGAACTGCCGTAAATGCCACACGGTCATCATCACCATCTCGAAGAAAGAACGAAATCAAAATGCAGTTACGAGATTCACGAAGTATGAGTTACGAATATTGCCAAACTTTCGTTCTTAGGTTTATAACATTTTATATGAAAAAATGGCAAATATTGTGATGCTGTGTAAAACTAGACGATTTCGAGAAATTCCGCATTATTTTTTGCGATATTTCCGTGTCCCCGAGCCCTGTTGCTAAACATTTCACAGCCTTCGGTGATGGCATTAAAATGTAAAAAAAAAAGTTCAAATGTTAGTAAACCTGTTGGATCAAATTTCTATGGTTACCGTTCCATAGACTTACAAACTACAGGAACTAACTTTCACTAAGGACAACACACAAGCCCATGCTCTAAGGATGACTCGAGCCTCCGGCGGGAAAGGCCGCCCAGTCCGTAGCATGACGCCTTACACCACGCGGCCAATCCGCGCGATTTGAATTCACACGCTGGTGTCCCTTACTCCGTTCATTAGCATTACATGACTTCACCTAGTGTGGCGTCCTTGCAAAAAATTAAGTTTTCAAAACAAAAAACAAAAAAATAAATAAAAATAAAAACTGTGCTGTACTGTTACTTGAACTGAAATTTGCTGAACTTCTAAATACTGCATTATGATATCCTGTTTATTGCAAATAGAGTGCATTAGCCAAAGAACTGATTTTAATGAAAATATTTAAGGCTTTACTTTTTCGTAAGTATTAAGTAAAAAAGTTGATGAAACAGTATATTAAAAAATGAAGGATTTCAGTAATTTCTGGCTAGACTCTGGCTGTAGTAATTTTAAAGCTCTTTCTACACGGGAAGTGAGAGCTTACGAGATTAGCCTTGATGCACCGGTTACGCCGTCCGCGCACAGTGTAGACGCGTCCATTTGCACAAGATGCACGCATACGATCGCTAGTAGACGCAATAGGATAGATTCTATTCTCAGGCGTATGGAAGTGCTTCGCGCATGCGCAGACGACCGAATGGGTAACCCAGCTTACAAACGAAGCCAAGTCGTGAATTGGTTTGGAATGTGTACTTGTCTCCTGCTCAGAGGAACGTAGTTTTTCGACTCAGTCGTAATATTTTAGGAGGTGATACTATAGAGGAATTGCATTAAAAATTTAATATAACCTGTGTACAATTTTTATTGAAAATACAGAGATATAGCTGTTAATATGAAATCCAAACAAACGTAGAGCAAATGTAAATCAAGAAATTTTCACTGATTTATCCATCGGTTCTTGGTAGTACAACATCACACTTACTTAAAAGTAGAATTTTGTGTATCTTCTACACGTTCATTTCCACTTAGTTGCCCGGTTTTCGGCTTACTATGACATATTCAGACTTTAAACTACGTCGAAAACCGGTTATTTAACTAAAAGTCAATATGGTGATCTACCAATAACCGACGAAAGAATCAGTCAAAATATCCAAATCAGTTTGTTGTAAATACCAAGAGCTGTATCTCTGTACCCAATAAAAATTAAACACACGTTCTATGAAATTTTAACTGCAAATCGTCTTTACTACCCTCTTCTAAAATATTTGCTATTTTTCCTGAAACATGCTGTAGTTCACAGATGAAATATTTGTTTTTGCTGAGCATTATTTGAAGCTTAATGAAAGTGAAAGGTCTATGTATAAACACCTGAGCTCGTTCAAGTCAAATGTTTGTAGTCTACGGGACTTAACTACGGGGTCATCAGTCCCTAAACTTACAAACTATTTATGAACTACTTACAACTAAGGACGGCACAAATATCCATGCCCGAGGGGGGATTCGTACCCCCGACCGTAGTGGCCGTGCTGACCGTGACTGGAGCGCCTCAGTCACCTCGGCCACCGCGGCCGGCCCTGAGCTTGTTCATCATATACATAGGCGCCTCAAACCACAGGGGCTGGAAGTATGTAATCGCATTTTATAATAAGGACGTTAACACATGTGAGCGACGTAGTTACGCATGAACTGCACGAAAACAATTAAATACAGTTTCACAGTGGCAGTCTAAAACACAAATAAATGTTTTAACCATCACAATATCATACAGTTTCGAAAAGTGATGTTAATGCGGCGATTCATTTGCTGTAAGTTGACAACAAACGATGTAGACGCTTGAAGCGGACGACTTCAACAAATGCGTACCGTTTGAATGCTTCTTTGTAGTTCGACGATCTATCGCAAGGGGCGCTGTAGCTGACAACGACTTCCTTGTGTGTGTTGCACGTCTCGTATAGAAAGGGCTTAAGCATGAGAACTGCCTATCAGTATTATAATTGTTGTGAACTCAAGATCTGTCCACGCAACAATAAGATAGAACACTTCTATGAATCCCCTCAGTTTGATTCGTAGGCCTTCTTATGCAACTTTCATTAAGATCTGAATCATTATGTACAATTTATTCTACTGTCGTCCAGGATCGTCGTCCAGGCAGAAAAATAATTCTTAAAAGTCCTATTTTATTTCAAAGCCCGTCCCTGTATCATATAATAATTGTTGTTGTTATGGTCTTCAGTCCGGAGACTGGTTTGATGCAGCTCTCTACCCTACTCTATCCTGAGAAAGCCTCTTCACCTCTTCATAAGACCTGCAACCTACATCCATTTGAATCTGCTTACTGTATTCATCTCTTGGTCTCCCTCTGCGATTTTTACCCCACACACTTCCCTCCATTGATAAATTCACGATTCCTTTATGTCTAAGAATGTGTCCTACCAATCGATCCCTTCTTTTAGTCAAGGTATGCCAGAAATCCCTTTTCTCCCCAATTCTCTTCAGTACCTCCTTATTAGTTACGCGATCCACCCACCTAATATTCAGCATTTACAAGGCAACCCTCCACACAAATGCCTTCAGAAAGGACTTCCTTACAGTTAAATTAATATTCGATATTAACAAATTTCTCTTTTTCAAAAACGCTTTTGTTCCCATTGCCCTTCTGCATTTTATATCCTCTGTACTGCGACCATCGCATGTTATTTTACTGCCCAAGTAACAAAACTCATCGACCACCTTCATTGTTTCGTTATCTAATCTAATTCCTTCAGCATCCCACGATTTTTTTAGACTGCACTCCATTACCCTCGTTTTGCTCTTGTTAATGTTCATCTTAATAATTATTTACTAGAATTAAATGGCGGTCAAAGACTGCAGTTCAGCGGCCGATGTTGAAGGTGCTGCAACTGCAGCTAAAATCTTGAAAATGCTTAAAATCTTTGTGTGGTTGCTGTTACTGTGAATAACACGATATGCTGTTTAACATTTCTATTGAAGATCATATCTGACATTTTACAATCATTTAACAGACATCTCCAAAACAAAAGTAATGTCTGTGGGAAAGAGATTTAAAAAGATTGAGTGGCAAATAGGACGAACAAAGTTAGAACAGGTAGGCAGTTTCAAGTATCTGGGATGTATCTTCTCACAGGATGGCAACATAGCGAAAGAACTGGAATCGAGGTGCAGCAAAGTTAATGCAGCTCAGCTAAGATATACTCTCTTCTGCAAGAAGGAAGTACCAAGACTAAGTTAGCAGTGCACCGCTCTATATTTCGACCAACTTTGTTGTATGGGAGTGAAAGGTGGGTGGATACAGGTTACCTTATTCATAAGGTAGAGGTTACAGATATGAAAGTAACAAGAATGATTGCAGGTACTAAAAGATGGGAACAATGGCAGGACGGTGTCCATAATGAGGAAATCAAAGAAAAACTGGGAATGAACACCTTAGATGAAGCAGTTAGAGTGAACAGACTGAATTGGTGGGGTCATGTTACACGCATGGGAGAAGCAAGGTTACCTAAGAGACTGATGAGCTTGGCAGCGGAGGGTAAGAGGAGTCGAGGTAGACCAAGAAGAAAGTACTTAGATTCGGTGCAGAATGATTTTGAAGTAAAAGGCATAACATCAGACGAAACATCAATGTTAGCATTGAATAGGGGATCATGGAGGAATTTTATTAGAGGTACTATGCTCCAGACAGAACGCTGAAAGGCATAATCAGTCTCCAATGATGATGATGATTAACAGACCTTGATTACTATTGTTGAGAAAAAACTAACAGCGACTCTCGCAAAATTATGATAATTTCATACTTTCAAATCACGTACATGACAGCTACCAGTACGAGACAAGAAAGATTAGACATTGTACAACTGTTTAAGTAGTACTCGAACAAAGAGCTGAGATAACATTCACGACAATGTTAAAATTTCTTTGTTGTAAATAACAGTTCATTGACGTCTTTGGGAACACTTTATCTTTGACTCACTGCAGTTATGTTTCTGATTAGAATTCAATACGGCGTCATTTACTATTAATATCGTTTCTGCACGGGGTGCTTCACTAGTCTTAAGCTTGTCTACCGTTCAACAGCTCCCGACTGGAACGCACGCAGGGTTAGGGACCCATTGAATGAAACGTTGCTCGCTAGTCGAATGCTGGCCCGCGGCGGGTCCAGCGTAGCGCCTGGGCTTGGTGCGGCCGCAAGCGGCTGCGACGTGCCTGGTTTGCGAAGTAGACCGCCCAGCCCGCCCGCTCAGCCGATTACCAGGTACCGTTCACCTCGCCGCGCCGCGCCGCCGCCGGCGCCGCGCAAGCTGTGCGCCTTACCAACCTCCCTCCACTGTTTTACAACAGGGGTGCAAACCAGCGTATTAAAGCGGTCTGTGTCACTGGCTAGACTTGGTACAGGAACAATTCGTTTTATGAAACTTCCTGGCAGATTTGTCGTGTCCTACACAGGAAAGAGGGAAGAGGTAGCAAGGTCAGTCTGCATATCCCGAGCGGAAAGGAGTGATTGCAGAAAGACAGTACTAGAGATGCGGATTTCGGGACTCGAGAGGATACTTGTTTAGGACACTTTATGGAACTCCTAGGTACCTTGCATTGAATTTATTGCATCCCATTCTAAGTCTATGGAGTTAGTTATTAAAAAAAATAGTATAAATCGTTTGCCACAACAGAAGCCAGTAATTACGTTCCCTGGCAGCATCCCCTAGACAGACGCACTCCCAGCGAGAAACAGTCATGGAGCACCCCGAGGCCGACGGCGATAGTCGCGGGCTGGCGCCCGACTCGTCTGACTGAGAACTCCCCTCTTGATCCAAAAACCGGGGGTTTTAACGGCCGGTGTGGGCGCACCTCTTTTCCCCACTTTCCGACAGTTAACAATTTCCTATTGGCCGCTGCTTGGTCAACCAATCTAAATTGTGGTTTGCCCTCTCTCTGAGTTCTCTAGCGAACCACGTTTCAGCCCTGTCCTTTCTGCCATTCCCCGGGTGGGGAGGTGGCTTGTTTGTGCACTAACAAAATCCATACTTGGTAGCAACATTGTTCAGCTGAAAGTAAAACGTAACGACGCTAACCAATATGGGCAACAACAACAATGTTTTACGTCAGTTGGCCACACCTTAGGCTCCGCCTTAGGCCACGCCTCAGGGGAGCTGCTAACTTGCAGTTTTTCTTCTTTACCCTCTCACTCTAGCCTCACGGAACCACTGACGTTGCTATTCCCAAGTGACTGGTATCAACTTTGCTACGTACATTAAAACGTGCCTGTTGGCCACCAAGTACTAATGTAATTTCTTTAGTGCCTACATCTCGTAAGATATACGTGTCTGTTTTAGCCTGTTATCTGCAATGGTCTCTATTTCTCAGCCTGGAGTGCGTCTCTGTGGCTCACACAGCCTCTCAACAATTCCAACAGTAAAATCAATATATGACAGATTAAAATTGTGTGCCAGAACCGGGACTCGAACCTGGGACCTTTGCCTTTCGCGGGCAAGCGCACTACCGACTGTGCTATCCCGACACAGCCTAAGGAATGTTTCCAGAATGAAACTTTCACTCTGCAGGCTGTGGCTAAGCCATGTCTCTACCATATCCTTTCTTCCAGGAGTGCTAGTCTTGCGTGGTTCGCAGGAGTGCTTCTGTCAAGTTTGGAAAGTAGGAGGCGAAGTAGTGGCGGAAGTAAAGTTGTGAGGCGGCATCGTGAGTCGTGTCGGAATAGCACAGTCGGTAGTGCGCTTGCCCGCGAAAGGCAAAGGTCCCACGTTCAAGTCCCGGTTCCGGCACACAATTTTAATCGGCCACCAAGTTTCATATCAGCGCAGACTCCGCTGCAGAGTGAAAGTTTTTTTTTTTTTTTTTTTTTTTTTTTTTTTTTTTTTTTGTCAACTTCGGTGTCATTTTTTGTCGATTTCGCTTTGTTTTCTGTCATTATTGGTGCTATTTTTTGCAATTTCAGTGCTACTTCATTGGAGAATTAATTTTGTGCCAATTTCTCTGTTTATTTACGAAAGAATTAAGGTCTTTTCTATCGTATCCAGTTTCATTTTTTTTTTCAACTTTGGTGGACGAAATTTGTGTACAAAGACGAAAGTGACAACAAAATACCGCAGTTAAAAATTCGCCTAGGACATCCGCCACAAAAGCATTCTTCGTCGAAATAAGATGTCGTTAATAAGTTTCCTTGTTGCCATGCTGAAACAATTAACATATGCTACGTGAAATTTGAGTACAAAGACGAAACAGACAATAGAATAGCCGGCCGCAGTGACCGAGATGTCTGCTGCGCGCCAGTCACGGTCTGCACATTTGAACATTTGACAATAGAATATTGCAATAAAAATGCGCCTGGTTCAGCTGCCACAAAAGCATTGCACAACGAAATAACGTATCATTAATAACTTTCGTTGTTGCCACGCTGAAATAAGTACATGTTTGGTGCAAAGAACACAGACATATACAAATGAAAAAATTCTGGCTCTCACTACTGCTTCCACACTTTGCACTGGTTGAATGTCAACCATGCTCGATCAAGTATTCAAAATCAAATGTTTGTATAGCTTATGGGACTTAACTACGGAGTCATCAGTCCCTAAACTTACAAACTACTTATGAACTAACTAAGACTAAGGACGGCACAAATATCCATGCCCGAGGGGGGATTCGAACCCCCGACCGTAGTGGCCGTGCAGACCGTGACTGGAGCGCCTCAGTCCCCTCGGCCACCGCGTTCGGTGATCAAGTATTGTCAACAACAAATGAAAATACTTTTAAAGAAGGTGTAGACACTCAAGTGCGATTTCATCTACTACAGGAGCGACAGAAGAAAAAGTATCTCAAACCACACCTGGTAGACAACTGAGCATTTTTTATTTCAGAGGAATTGGTCATCGGAAGCTTCACTCTTGGGGCAGCTAAGTGCCATCAGTCAGGAGTTTTGTTTGAGTATAGACAGATTGAGATCGATCAAGGCAAAACATTTGGTGTTCTTGGATGAAGTACTTGTCATATTATCAATTCGATTTGTGAATTTAAATGCTAAATACACTTTGGGCATATTTCATCAGCAAAATTTTTATAGGTAACACACACTAAATACAACATAAAATAAATACAACACTTGAAGCTCAACAACAACATACGATAGACATGCATCTTCAAGTGTACCGACTACCAAAAACATGGCGGCAGAGTTTTCAGAAGTTACCGCAAAGAGCGCTGTAACTCGTGTGTTAGCCACTCTATGAAATTTAGACTTGTTGCGATACTCCCATTATACAATGTGACAGCAGCGCCCCAAGATACCGGAAAGCATTATTTCTGAATTCGATATCGCATGATTGCGAATACAACATTTATAGTTCGTGTATATAGATTTGTAACATAACAGTTGTAAGCGTAAACCGTGCCAAAAAGTAGACAGTAACTTAAAAATAACCCTACTTTTGGCTGTCTTAAGAAGTACGAGAATAATGTTACCAATAACAAGTGTTAATTTACGATGGTCAGTTATACTTTCGGTTATGGAAGAAAATTTTTAACATTTCACACACGTGGAAACTTCGGCTAGGTATTAATGAGAATTTAGAATTGTTTAACCACTAACTGTATGGAAGTAATTTCTGGACGTTGATGTTGAGGAGAAAACTGTACAATTTTAATACTTTTCACTTCCATCCCACTCACCTAGGCTTATGTTCACACACCACTGCTTTGTTGCTATTTCTGCGCCAGTTATCTTGGTAGCTAGGTCTAATCTCCCCATCTGTAGCGAGTTCAATGCCGCTCTGTATTTGACAACAATGTCTAATGGATGAATGATAATTCTTCAAAAATTGCTTTGTAGCTGACCAAATTAAGTCTGTGTGTCCACGAGCTGGTTGTGAAGCACAGCACTGACAGGAAGAGTGCACAATGTTCGTGCAGCTGGCAGGGGTAGTTTATACATACAGTATTGCATCACCTTGGTTCCAAGGTCTCCTGAAAGGCTGACGTTGAATGTGTATATTGCATCAATATCACAGTTTCTTAGATTGGCCAAAGATGTCACTCAATCCGCAAATAAACAACCTCGTATGAACAGTGCCAATACGACGCAGTGGGTAAAATGTACAAATGTTTGTTAAGCTTATGGGACTTAACTACGGGGTCATCAGTCCCTAAACTTACAAACTACTTATCAACTACCTTATTCTAAGGACGACACAAATATCCATGCCCGAGGGGGGATTCGAACTCCCGACCGCAGTGGCCGTGCAGATCGTGACTGAAGCGCCTCAGTCCCCTCGGCCACCGCGGCCGGCGCCGTGGATAAGACGGCCAACCAGTTCCAGTCATAACAGCGGGAAGTAAGTGCACCGCTTGTGTTGACTGTACTTCTGCTATGCCTAGAAGGTCAATTCAGAAGTTTGATGGTACTAGCATAGTTGTTTGTGTCAGTAGCGACTCTCATCAAGGGAAGTTTTCAGACGTCTCTGAGTGAGCCAAAGCGATGTTATTCAGACATACAGAAAGTTCAGACATAAAGGAACTGCCCATGACTTTCTTCACTTTGGTCTTACAGATTTTAACTTGGACGAACCCTGACATGAAAGACACCATGCTGAATAATGATTTTCGTGAAGTCACAAGAAGTCGTGTTTCGACTCAAACTGTATGACATGAAACTTCATTTCCGAAGTCAGTGGTGAATCCAGGATCCTGGTATGGGGGTGAACTCATTTTTTGCTATCGTACCTCAAATTGATGCATAAAAAATAAATAAAAATAAAATATAAGCTCAGACAGATTAGGAGGCGTTCCTCATGCTCTGGAGAAAAGGGGCTGCCGCTCCTTACCTCCCCCCTCCCCCCTATGAGACTCTCATCTGCATTCAACCAGACAATCATCAGAGACGTTTTTGGTGGTAGCCTAGTTAGCCTGAACGTTTTAGACTCGCCATCCAGCGAGTGCAGCAAGATGGTGGTTCCCTGAAGTTTTGGGTTGGCATTATGTGCGGCCACTATGTCGCAGAAGGTGATCAAACAGCTAGACGGTAGGAGGATGACAGCCTCCGATGTGTAGTGCAATCATATCGGCAGCATGTCGGTGAGATTCGTCTTAATGGACGACAATTCTCGCGATCATCGAGCACTTCTTGTGAATGAGATCCTTCATGATAATAGCACAAGATTGGAATGACCAGCATGGTCTTCAGACATGAACCGTGTCGAAAATACAATGAAAACGGTGGTTTATGGACGAGACGATCCACCAACCGATCAGAGATCTACGCCGAATCGCCGTTGAGGAGTGGGATAATCTACCTCTACATCTACATAGATACTCTGAAAATCACATTTAAGTGCCTGGCAGAGGGTTCATTACCCACTTTCATAACTTTTCTCTACCGTTCCATTCTCTAATAGTGCGTGGGAATCGATCTGGACAAACAGTCCCTCGGTGATCTAGTGGACAGTATGCCACGACGAATATAGGCATACATCAGTTCAAGAGAAAGTGTTGCCGGGTATTAGGTGTACAGGTGTACTGGTGTATGCTGCGATGTGGAACACAAATTCAGAATACAGTGAAACTTCTCTTAACGGTACTTCCCAACAGCAGACTCCTCTCAATACCGGACATTTTAAAAGTACCTTGCAAAACAACATTAGCCATTATGCTAAAATTATTCGGAATTGCGGATATTCTCAATAATGGACACGGGCACTGTAATATGACCACTAACGACAATCAAAACTTCCAAATAACGGACGGCGGGAAAGAATCAGCGGACGTCAAAAGTCTGAGTTTCGTCAATTCGAGCGTGTGTTGGTTGAAGTTTTAGCGTGTTTCTTGTTTGTGTTGTTTGGTTTCGTGGCATTGCCACATATATTGGAACTTTTTGGAAGAACAGTACGTGCTTCATGCAGAGCAGACGCAGCCCTGTCGAAACCGACTGTTGTCGATACATCAGGCAAAACCAAGCGTTTGGCCGCAAACGCACTGTTGTGTTGCCGCGTGGGCTTGGGTAGGACAAAGGAGAGGCGATAGATGTATCGAATGTTTTCTTTCGATGGCTGCCACAGCCTGGTTTCAAAAGTCAAAAGCTTTGTCTAATGCGTCTTGAGTGTTGTCATAAAAGGGGCAAAAAACCAAAACAGAATCATCCGAGTCCCGCTAAAATTTATACCGGTGAGCCATCCGCGAAAGTTGGTGGGATTTGAACGTCGGTATGAGTGCGATTACTGATTGGGAAACAAATCGGTCAGAAATTGAAACATTTTGTTCCATTCAAGCGTCAGGCAGCGCAATAAAATCTTGAAAAACAATGAGAAAAGGTTCACTTCCTCAGAAGCAGCTTCATTTTTGTGGCATGAACAAATAAGAATCAAAAGCGTGGCAGATTGAGGTCCTCTACTTCGTCAAAAAGCGATGACTTTTTATGAGCTGATTGAAGGAAAGGAGCAATAATTCCTCGGAAATGATGGATGGCTGGATCGGTTCAAGAAGCGGCGTGGCATTCGAAGTTTTATGACCGTTGTTGTTGTTGTTGTTGTTGTGGTCCTCAGTCCGCAGACTGGTTTGACGCAGCTCTCCACGCTATCCTGTTCTGTGCAAGTCTCTTCATCTAAGAATACGTTCGGCAACCTACATCCTTTTGAATATGCTTACTGTATTCGTCCGTCGGTCTCCCTCTACGATTTTTACCCCACACTCTTCATTGTAATGCTAAGTTGACAATTCCTTGATGTCTCAGAATGTGTCCTACCAATCTACCCCTTCTCTTAGTCAGGATATGCCAGAAACTCCTTTTCTCCCGAATTCAGTTAAGCACCTCCTCATTAGTCACGTAATCTACCCGTCTAATCTTCATCATTCGTCTGTAGCACCACATTTCAAAAGCTTCTATAATCTTTTTGTCTGAACTCCTTATCGTCCACGTTTCACTGCCATACAATGCTACACTCCAGACAAATGCTTTCAGAAAGGACTTCCTAACATTTAAATTATTATTGGATGTTAACAAGTTTCGCTTCTTTAGAAACTCTTTTTTTCCCATAGCCATTCTCCATTTTATATCTTCTTTACTTCGGCCACCAGAAGTTATCTAGCTACCCAAATAACAAAATTCATCTACTACTTTTATTGCCTCATTTCCTAATCTAATTCCTTCAGCATCGCCTGATTTTCTGACACGTTCCATTACCCTCGTTTTACTCTTGTTAATGTTCACCTTATATCTTCCTTTCAAGACACTGTCCATTCCATTCAATTGCTCTTCCAGATCCTCTGGAGTCTCTGACAAAATTGCTATGTCATCGGCAAACCGGTAACTTTTTATTTATTCTCCCTAAACTCGAATTCCCTCTCCAAATTTCTCCTTCCATTCCTTCACTGCTTGCTGAATGTACAGATTGAACCGTTATGACCGTACTTCGCGATATTGACGCAATTCGGTGTGTTTCACATGTGAAAACCGGAGGGCTTCGGTTTATCCGAGATTTTCGTTATCCGAACCGGCCGTCGTCCCCATCATTTCAGATAAACGGTAGTTTACTGTTTTGCATTTTTTGGCGCACTTTAGGTTACGGTAGTAACACTAAAAGTGGGCCTTTGCGATCGTCTTTTGACAGCTCGAAATTTAAATGAACATAACGGCTTAATCATTCATCTGAGACGAAAATGGAATAACTGACTTTGTAGAGGAGAAAATTCTCTACAACTTTGCTCTTTTATGTTTTTTTCATATCTCGTATCGTTTCAGAGATATTTGCAAAAATAACAGCGATTTTGGGATGTCTGTCCGTCCGTCTGTCTGTCCGTAACGTGTTCCCTGTTTTTAAGACGTACCGTTTAACCGATCAGCACCAAATTTTACAGACATGATTTTAGGCCGCCAGAGACCAGAACCTCGCTTTTTCAAATATGTCGGACAAGAAATACGTTAGTATAAAAAGCCGTTTGTAATGTAATTTTAATTGCAAATAAACCGTTCATCTGACGGGAAAATTGAATAACCGAATTTGTAGAGGAGAAAATTCTCTACAACTTTGTTCCCTTATGTCTTTTTTTCATATCTCGTATCGCTTCAGAGATATTTGCAAAAATAACGGTGTTTTGACACCCTCCATTGAACTAACGAAAACCAGCCGTTCGGAGATGTCACGTGACATCCTCGCCCAGAACTCTCTCTGGCATAGGTCATCTAGCGTTGCGTATTTGATGATTTTCTTATTGTAACTTACACGTTGTCATTGCAAAGCAATGGCGCACTGAAGAATTAATAAAAACACGTCGTTGTTCGTACGACAGATGATAATCTAATGAATAAAATTGCATATTAGCATCAGTTAACAACAGCCATCAATACTATGAGATTAAAGAACGTAACTTCTAATTGTTAGTTGTAGCGTAGTGGGCAATGCGTTGGACTGTGACATTGAAGGACAGTGGTTCGGAACCCGCCACTACATTTTTTTCCCCTTATAAGGGTTTCAGACTCTTATTGATTTTTGATTATTTAGATTATTATTTTGGTGCAAAATATTTGCAAAAACTTATACAAATCTAAAGTGGGCCGTAAAACACGTTAGTGCGATTTTTTTGTTAACAGCGGACATTTCTCAAAAGCGGACAATTTTATTTTCCCCATTGCTGTCCGTTATTCCGAGTTCCGCTGTATTTAGCTTATTGTCAGGAAGCCCTAGAAACGTGATGATGCTACACTTTTTTTTATGTGTGTAGTCTTCCGAATTTAGCCGTGCCAGTTTGTGCAGTATTTTCAAATCAAATGTTTGTAAATCTATCGGACCAAAGTGCGTGGTCATCAGTCCGTAGCTTACAAACTACTTAAACCTAGGTAAACTAACCTACGGATAAACACACACACCCATGCCCCAGGGTGGACTCGAACCTCCACGGCGAGCGACCGTGCGCTCCGCAGTGAGGTGCTTTAGACCGCTCGGCTACTCCACCGCGGCTGTTGGAGTATTTTATCTGCTTTGTGATGTACTCTGTTTTGTTTCCAAGGACGCTTTACAAAGCCGCGAGCGCATAGGGCCAGAGACCCACACCAGAGATAGTGGCCTAAACGGGTCAAGGCGGCGCGCGCAGACACTGTGCGCTGTTTACCGGCGCGCTTTAAAGCTCTGTATAGGGCTTTAGCGCGCTTGGCACGGTGTCCCCGCCGCAGCGCAGTTTCCAGAAGCGGCCCTGTTTGTAAACGGAAGCTGGCGACGGCTGGTGGCTGGCCCCCCATTCAGCACGCGCCCTCCCTGACTCGGGCGCTCCAATCACTGGCGTCACCCGTTCCTGGAAGGCGCTCAGCGCAGTCTAAAGGGGCCGCCGCCGCCGCCGCTGCCGTGGTGACCAATTAGTGCGGCTGCCGGGAGTTTACGAGTCGTGACGTACCGCAGCCGCCTCAAGGCTGCCGCCTTGGATTCGCGTGACTGCAGGCGGTGGCGCGAGGTGCCAAATGACAAGTCAGGCTGTTCCCAGTCCTCTCAGCGCACAGGAATGCGCCTGCTTCCGGGTGGCAGGTTTCGTATATCACGGGGAACACCAAGTATGGCACAGACTAATTTTGATGGATCGTAGGTATGTTGTGCGGGAATTCCTCAAGACCACCAAGCCAAAAGGATTTGTTCCAATGTTATACCTGTACTAACAGGGCCAGCGCAAGCCTAAATGCCGCGCCGTGCGAGTTGTAAAATTGCCGCCCCCCTCATTAAAGAGAAAATGAGGCAAAATAGTGTGTAACGCTAAAATTTGTCCGGTTTTGTTTGACACATCTTCTGTCACCTGCTTTGACAAAAAAGGACGCTTAAGAGTTATATAAAAGACATATATGAAGGCCTAGTATATAGAGGGTAAAAGTTTTTACCAAATATTTCCAAAAGTTCTTGATCTATTTATTAAATATTTTTACACCATACACCTATTACAAATTTCGATGAGTCGTACAGGAGTGAGTACATATGAGTAGCCTATTATCAAAGACGGACATCTGTCGTTTGCCAGAAACTGAGATAAACGTCATTTTTATTGCGAAACGTAGAGCTAATATATTTATAAGCTGATCTGAGCATTATCAACATTTAATACTAGAGGATTCATACCCGGAAGTGTCTAATATCTATGTGATTACTAAAGCACCTTCAAACTGTGTTTGAAAATACAGATGTCCGTCTTTGAAACCAAAACGTGTAGGTGTCCGTTTTGATGTGAACACGCTTTCAGATGCCCGTTTTTGATTCACAGAGATTCGCTTACAGCTGACGAGAATCTTTTACAGGCAAACAATCTGGGAAATAATAGGATTATCCTCATAGTGGAAAATATTAAATTCTGATCTCTATTACATATTGGAAAAATGATGAACTACAATAATCATAATAATCTTCTTAATTTTATATACAAAATGAAATGTTACGGCACTGAATCTCTAAAATTATTAGCATAAGGTCTGTTGAAACTGTCGCCAGATTTGTCCCTGAACATCCTTACGTCATTTCTAACATCGAACTTCTTTCCAACAAGTGATAATTTCGTACAACACACCTTACAATAGAACAGTGTAGTTTATAAGCTAGTCTTACTCGATTTCACTCGCTTTAAGATGGTTATTAGTAATAATACTAAAAAAAGTTACTGAAAAACTTAAGTACGGGCTAATATGTCTTACTACCTGGCACATACTGTCATCATGTCTGATTTTCGAGGTCATGTTATCATATACTGTGTTCCCATTGGTGCACACTGCTTCATTCAACAAACGTCCGAATTTGATATCAAGCTCTTATGTAGGTGTCCGCTTTTGATGTGAACAGTCAAATTTGACGTGTGATTTGTCACATTTACGTCAATTTTTGGAAAATAACGGACTTCACCAATGAAAAGAGCGGAGAAACGTCCATTGGGATCGACTGCTAACTAAATTTCGACCATTAGGTCAGATGTCCAAGTTTGATATTAGGCTGCTCATATATTGATTAGGTCCGCACGTCCGAAAAAAGTGATCCTATGAGCTCTTAATTTTTTCCTCTGTGCAACTAACCCCTTCTACACTTTGTTTCCCATAGTTTTGGAGGAGGTAGCGTGAACCAAGAAAAGAAAAAAAAAATCTACTAAACATGGATTCTACAATGAATACCGAATATGAAGTCGTGCCCAAAGCACTAAGACATTTTATTCTTGTTTTGGTGCATATTACGCCCTTCTAAAATATGGAAAGCTAAGAGCTTTCAGTAGTAATTATAGATTTGTTTCACACTGTCAAAAATTAAAGAAGCTCATACCATCAATAGATGACATTCGGTGACATGGCATCCTTATCAAATTATCGCGTACTCATTCCCCTGCACAAGTGATCAAAGTTTGTGACTATGCGAATACCCTGTATCTAAGGGAAGAGAGTTACCACAAATCTGGAAAAGTTCTTGATCGAGTTCGAATTTTTACATGATAATTTGCTGAACATTCCGTCAGAAATAAACAAAAAGAGGGGGGTAGGAGATTATGCAGTGCGAGATAAGGGGAGAAGGATATGAATGTTGGAGGGGGCGGTTGAGAAGATGGGTGGAAACATTGGTGTCACTTGAGCTAGTCACTTCAAGACGTAGTCCAGAATGGTTGTGTCGTAAAGAAAGTGTCATTTTCTAGAATGGTTTTTTTTCTAGATATAAAGGCAATATTGGATAAATTAGTTATAGTCAGCGACCACATAAACACCACAATGGCTACCGTTAAAACAGTGAAATGACGTTTCACAAAATTCCCCTCCCCTTGTCCAACAGGGGCGACAGTCTCGCCACTGCCTGTGTCTGGCGCCGCTCCGCCGATGTGCCACCCCGTGTGGCCACGCGTTTCGCACCTGCCTTGCGCCGGCCCTGTGTACTAAGTCCGAGCAGGATTTCAACTCGATTCGTCTGTCTGACAGTCGAGCGCATTACTAACTACACCACGCTGACTCACCTACCGCTGGTGACTTTGATCTAGATTTTCGTGGAAACCATGGCGCACTGGAACAAATCCTTATAGCTTGGTGGACTGCAGGAGTTCCCGCACAACATACCCGAGACCCATCAAAAATATTTTGTACCATACTTGGTGTTCCCCGTGTTTGTTCTGTCATCGTTACTGCGAGGCCCTATGCACACGTGGATAAACAGATGGCGTCTCCCCTGTCAACCAGGGGGCTGGGAGACTACGACTCGAGTAGCCAGTTACTTTCACGCTGGCACGACTCTAGTCTTCCGTACTGCCGAGTCGCTTGCTGTGTGAAACAAAATTAGCTCATTTCCCCTGAAAAAAATCATTCTTGTGCCAGCACTGTAAAATACTTTTATTTGTTATATTCGACCGGTTTCAGCAATTGCTGCCATCAACAGGAGATCAACAAAATATTTTACATTAACAACAACGAGATAAGATTTTTCCTGAATACAGCAACGTCAAATTTACAGTAAATATTGCGATCGTTTCTTTAAAAACATAAATAAAAAAAAAAAAATAAAAAGGAAAAGAAAAAAACCGGCCAATTTTACATCGTTTAGTAAGTATCCCTTCATTTGATCTATAAAGCAATAGTTATGGATGAAATGGTGGAACATTTAATGATGTAAAATGGACAGTTTTTTAGAATCGATCGCAATATTTACTGTAAATTTGACGAATTTGTTGTTGTTCATGTAAAATATTTCGTTGATATCCTGTTGATGGCAGCAATTGCCGAAACCGGCCGAATATAACAATTAAAATTTTTTTACAACTCTGTCACAAGAATGATTTTTTCAAAGTACATCACGGCTGTAGGCTGCGACCTAAAAACAAAATTAGATCAATTCCATTGGCTGTGGGTGACGAAACTTCGTTTGAGTGTGAATCCTGCCGCCTGCAGTACAATATCTAGAGACTTTAGCACTGACGATGGTACAACAATACAGTTTTGTTCTTACTGCCGGTACACGCAGATAATTCTGAAAATTTGTGCCTCTTAATTTTTAATCGCTATTGCATTATTTGCAATATTTAAAATGCAAAATATGGGAACATGCATTAGATAACTGAGATGCGAGTAGTTCACCATAGTCACTAACGATTTTGTTGCATTACAAATTTTATGAACGATTGTGTGATTTTTCTAAGCCACAAGTACTACCTACTGTCATATCTATTCCATGCTCCCCACATTTTTTTTATTTATTTAAATTGTAGAAGAGATGTAGCTTTTTAATATTTACGGGCACAGATTTTTACGTCTTTCTCTATTAGTTTAGGAATTTGAATGGGATTAGGAGATATATTATTCTTTCTAGTCGGTTTTAAAAACATGCAATATTTTGAAAATTTATTTAAATAACTATTTTCTGGTTTTTGGTCTAGCGCGCGTGATATTTTTAAATCGATTTCAAACATTATGATGAGAATACATGAGGTTACTTTCAAGTTAATTTCAGTTTTTCCTCCGTGAGTCAAGTAATATATTGCCTCCGTACGTATATCTAGTGCAAAGACGTGAAGGTAACAAAATAGAGGATTTCGAGTTCAAACGTTTACCATCAACCATTCTTACCGCTAAACATTCGTGATAAGAACATTGAAAGCGTCCCATCTTCACGCAACAGGTAAGAAAACGATTCATACCGGTATTGAATGTTTCAAGTCTGTAACACATCGCAAAGTCAGGAAATATCGTTTTATATACCACGAATTAAAAATTAAGCATTTTTTTGGCACAGTGCGTAACTGAGTGGTACAAATGCAACCAACAGACTGGGCGACTCGGCAACCAGCATGTCGGGTCACGTGATATCCGAGCCGCAGCGACTCTGCAGCTCCAGTATCCCCGCGTGAATGACTCCATTTAACTATGCATGCCGCGTCTGTTGGTCGCAGAATATCCCAGTCGCTCGGAGACTAGAGTAACGCCGTGTGAATACGGTCTCACGCAGCTGTCAACATGACACTACGCATTCGTTTAGGTTCCTTCTCGAGCCTGGAATCTTCTCGTAGTACCTAAACAACGTTTTGTCCAGTACTATAATCACTCTGCCATGAAATGTCAAATGCCACAGTGGTGTTAAAATATAGGAAAGCATTTAGCATTTATTGATTGAATTTTAATACTTCGATAATGTTGATACAGAGAAACTGTGCAGGATTATGAGAATAAGAGAAAAAAATAGGATAAGCACAGCGCCTAATTACAGGTCTGTAAATACTCTCAACTGTAATTAGATTTAAATGGTAATCACAAAGAACACAAAGGAATTACAGACATAATCTGCTAGTGGGCACTGAATGACCTCAATGAGGCAAGGTGAAAATTGGCCATTTGTTCGAAAAAACAAACACTGCACATGTATATTTTTTATTTATAAATTTAGCCAGCTATTAACCGCATTCAACTTAAGAATAATTGTGTTTCTTTGTCTTCCTTTCTTGCCAGTACTTCTTCATTTTCTCTCCAACTACTTGTCTCTTTTCATTTGGCCACACTCTCTTTGGTCGAGGTTTTGGCTTATCTTCTTCATAGGTTGCGTTTTCTATCAGTAACCTGAAGCATATCCTAACACATATTATTTATTCTGTAACACCTAATTTGTTTGCATCTTTCTTCACTGCTTCTATCCATCCTATAATTTTCGTAAGTCCATTAACATAATTAAAAATTTCCGTTGTAATCCGTGCGTCTTCGATTCTTTTTAAATGTCCATAAAATTTTAGCTGTCTGTTCCTCATTGTATCTGTGATTTTTTCCTGATTTTTCCATAAATCTTCATTTCTCCTTTTCACCGAAATATTTTCATCCTTTTTCTTGGCGCCCAGAATTTTTCATAATATTTTTCTCTCTCTTTTGTCAGTTCTCTTAGTTCGCCTTTCTTATTCAGTGTTAGTCACTCTGATCCATACTGCTTGTTTACTAATAACTGAATTCGCTTTGATGGATACTGGTTTCTTATTGTAGTAGTTTTGTTTGAATTTGTATACAAAATCTTCTTTATTTGTTGTGTTATTTAGTCAGTTGGCTTATATCCATTCCGAGGTATTTACATTTAAATTTATCAACTCTTTCAACTTTTCCATGTTTAATCGTTTTCATAATGTTTCCTTCATTATATCCTGTTGCCTCCATTTCTGACGTATTGTCTATCCATTCCACTTTCGTTTTCTTCTGCTCAATCCTTGTGACGGCATATCTCCTGAACTAGGTTTCCTACAATGATATAGTTTTCCAGGTACGTAGACTGGAATATTACGAAAGGGTCTGAGAACGCAGCTGGCAATGAACAAGTGATAAATAACAACCTTATACGTGACGGGGCGGATTTTCATGTATTTCGTTGGTTTGGGTCTCTTATCTCTTGAATAACGATATAATTTTGAAGGATCCTTTCAGTGGTATATGTGCATGCTGTCTCCAAAATATGTCGTGAATAGCCTTAGTTGTAAAATAATAAATGGATACCTCATGACTGATGAGAGTTTTTCATGAACCAAACTATACGTGAATTCATATCTCACGAACTTCGTGTCGCAATATAAGTTCGGCGGTACTTTCAGTTATGTGTGTATACTGGCTGTAAAATATCTGTGAACACAATCAGTAGTGTATAAGTAATAAATTGTAATGTCATGCCGAATGCTGTAGTTTTACTGCATTAACGAGTAGGTCTAAGTAGTAAGGACTAAACATTTTTCCTTTCATTATTTTGTCGGGGTTGTCAACGAGAAAAGTTTCTTAAGGGTTTCAAATTATGTGAAAAGTTTGTTGCAAGTCGCTAAGTGCTCATCCAGATAGTGGATGAATAAAGTCTCGATATTTAAATGCCACATTATTGTGAAGTTTCTTGTGACGCTCATTGTTTATGACGTCGTATCTCCGAACTAAGTGTAGTATGTGATATGTCGGTTTCTGAGTGCGAGGAAAGTGAAACCAAGTGAAATTTATCGGCAAATCTGCTATGTTTACGAACCAAATGCGATGAGTGATTCGATGGTGAGAAGATGGGTCCGACAGTTCAATGGCGGGCGTAGTGATGTCCACGATGAAGAACGAAGTGGGCGTCCACATTTGGTTACAGAAGAACTGGTTCACGCGATTGATGACAAGATCCAGGAAAACCGTAGGTTTACAATTAGTGCTCTCCCTATGGACTTCCCCCAAATTTCACGATCACTGATGCATGAAATTGTTACCAAACAACTGAAATTCCGTAAACTTTGCTCACGTTGGGTACCAAAGATTCTCACTGAGCAACACAAAACTCAACAGATGGGTAGTGCACTTGAGTGTTGACCCGTTATTCTGAAAGCGGCGAAGAATTTCTGAGACGGATAGTCACAGGAGATGAAACGTGGGTTTCTTACGACACCCCTGAGGGTAAGCGGCAATCAATGGAATGGATGCACACTTCATCCCCACCAAAGGTAAAGCCGAAGCAAATCATGACACCTCGGAAAATGATGTGCACAGTGTTCTGGGGCTGGAAAGGCATCCTACTCATTGACTTCTTACCGCGTGGTCAAAAAATCAAAGCTGATGCTTATTGCCAGACACTTCGGAAATTGCGCCGTGCAATTCAGAATAAGCGCCGGGGACTGCTGTCAAAAGGTGTTGTTTTGCTTCACGACAACGCACGACCACACACTGCAAATGTGACGAAAAACCTCCTACAGGGATTTGGCTGGGACGTGTTTGACCATCCTCCGTACAGCCCTGACCTCGCCCCTAGCGACTTTCATCTGTTCTTACATCTCAAGTCTTTCCTTGGCGGTCATCACTTCACCAATGACGACTAGCTGAAAGAAACTGTTTCCAACTGGTTGCAGACACAGGCGGCAGATTTCTATGAAGAAGGTATACAACACCTGGTGCCACGCTATGACAAATGCATGCAAAATTTCGGCAGTTATGTGGAAAGGTAGTTTAAGAGTTGTAGAATTGTGTGCAATAAAAATTCCTTCTGTATCTGTGTACAATTTCATTTTATTACCAAACGGAACTTACTTTCTGGACGCGCCTCGTATTTGTAGGTATAGATTATCGTTCAGATCTTTACATTTAACTGCAATGAACTTCTACGTAATTACAGAAAATAATCGTAGAGACTGCGGTTATTTAATGTTTCGTGAAGAAATTTTGAAAATGTAATTCAAGCCCTTGTCGACTACGCTAGCTAATCGATTATGGTAGAAAGAAAAATGTCCCTTTCACAGGACAACAGGCGAATGCATCCTGCGCAGAGTCAAAGATATAAAAGAGGAGAACACTAGATTCTCGACCTATCTGGCAACTTCAAAAACGTTTAAATTAAGAAACATCGTGACATATTCCCACTTTCGGACGAGTTTTCGTGATTCCTCGACGATTGAGCTCTCGGGGGTACACCTGTAACAGAATTCATGTGGGGATGCATGTATCAAATGTTGGAATGTTTGAAAATCTACGGGACTTAACTACTGCGGTTATCAGTCCCGAGGGTTACAAACTACTTACACTAACCTAACGACAACACACACCCCTATGCACGAGGGAGGTCTTGAAACTCCGACAAGGAGCAACCGCGCACTCTGCAGCAAGACGCCTTAGAGCTCTGGGCCATTCCACCGCAGCAATGCAGGCATTCAATGACATTTATCGTCCTTTTGCTATTGCACCCCATGATAATGCCGAGCTGGATGACATTATGCTATGCACCATGTTAAACGACATGTCATTACGAATCGTTATTTTTTAAATATTAAATGCGAATATGTCAAGATTTTTTAAATTTAAATGTTTTTAAAGCTTGCCTGTGAAAAGTCAGCTCTTTTACATTTTCGATTCTAACCAGCAGTACACGTTGGAGGTCTCTGGATGTGTCACCTGTTTTAACTGCTGTTTTAAATTTTAATGTAACTAGTGACTTGTATTAACAGTGGATAATCTACAAGATTTTATCAGCCATTTGTAACATGCATTGTATTATCACGGTTTGAAAAAGGCTAACGGTTTGATAATAGACGGTAGAGTCCGAAACTAGTCAAGCACTTAAAAAATTGTGCAACTGCGACGGACAAAATACATTATTTTACAACAGATATTCGCCTACTGTGCTGTGATAAAATAATTTTTTCCTATGGTAATTAAATCACGGATAAGAGCCTTACCTTCCACGCGCAAAGCAGTCAGCCACCTCATATACCCTTTGTGATTCGTCGCGAGCTTTTCGATTAAGGCTTTCTCTTTCGTATTTTTTTTTTTTTTTTTTTTTTTTTTTTAATATTTGACATGTCCATGGTCTGTCTTGTATTAATACTCTTATATCCGAATGAAAAAAGGTGCCAGCCAGCCGGAGGTTCAAAATGTTCAAATGTTTGTAAATTTATCGGACCAAACTGCGTGGTCATCAGTCCGTAGCTTTCAAACTACTTAAACGTAGGTAAACTAACCTAAGGACAACAAACTCACACACACCCATGCCCCAGAAAGGACTCCGACGGCGAGCAACCACGCGCTCCGCAGCGAGGCGCCTTACACCGCTCGGCTCCACCACCGCGGCCTTGGAAGAATCAAAATGTTCAGATGTTTGTATAGCTTAAGGGACTTAACTACGGGGTCATCAGTCCCTAAACTTACAAACTACTTATGAACTAGCTAAGATTAAGGATGGCACAAATATCCATGCCCGAGGGGGGATTCGAACCCCCGACCGTAGTGGCCGTGCAGACTGTGACTGGCGCGCCTCAGTCCCCTCGGCCACCGCGGCCGGCGCGGCCTTGGAGTTTCGAGTCCTCCCTTGGGCATAGATGTGTGTGTTGTCCTTAATTTAACTTAGTTTAAGTTATTTGTAAGCCTAGGGACTAATAACCAAAGAAGTTAAGTCCTATAGATTTACAGACATTTGAACATTTTTGAATACCTTTTATTTTTAAACAGGCTCGATTTACCTTTTCCATTTTAGAACAGACGCCACTTTTGATTATGCAGTTATTAACTATTCATATTCACCGAATGTAGGACGTTAAGTGTGAATGGGTAAAGTTGAATATGTGTACCCAAAGTGATTCGAGCCTAGGTCACCTGCTTTCTAGGTAGTTTCTTTGCAGGTAGATCGATAGATCAATGCTTTGCAGTCGTTTGGTTCAGGTACTTTAGCTCAGTTTTTTATTACAGAACGTTCAGCCCTCTGACCAAACGCGGTGAGACACCCTACCCGGTCCAAATCACCACACCTGCACGGATTACTCAAGCACACCTTCCGTCAGATACCAATTCTCAACTTCACCCTGCCTACTATTACTCAAACTCGTAGTTTTTTAAACTGATCCCCTCCAGTCAGGTAAGCGATCGCGGTCTACTCTGCGTGACGTTAAACGAGAGCGCAACCCCTCTGCGGTGCGCGCGACCGTTTGCCATCGGGGGTTCTAGTCCCCCCTCCCCCCCCCCCTCGGGCATGGGCGTTTGTGTAGTCCTCAGGTTTTAGTTTACCTTAGTATAAGTAGTTTGCAAGTTAGGAACTAATAACCGAGCAGTCAGTTCAGTCCGATAGATTTACAAACATTTGAATATTATACATTTTTTTGAGAGCACGACGGCCTTCTCTTTCGGTGTTGTTGTTTGGGAATATTCATGGAAGTGGCACGCTCGCTACAGTGTGTGTAGACACGGTAAACAGTTGCTGCAGAAGCTTCGTATTTAACTTTGTGCGAAATTGAATTATCCGATTATAGTTTACCTAGGTTTAAGTAGTTTGTAGGCTACGGACTGATGACCACGTAGTTTGGTCCGATAGATTAAAAAAATGACATTCACTGGTACATAGGTGACCAGCTGGAATAAGGTGTAGCAGCGGTTCTAGTAGTGTTGTTGATGCACTTGTTGAGCCTTGCCGTCTGGATTCCGCAGGCAGAGGGCTGTCTGAGTTCTAAAAGCAAATACGATCCTCTGGGATACGCATTTTTAAAAATTGATTTACACATTCATTTCAACTTGTTTCCAACTGCTTTAATATCACATATAAGAAAGCGAGGTATTCATACAAAACATGTTTATTTTAATGTCTATATTTTTCAATTCTCAATGCATAGGTAATTTTAAAGTAGAAATTTTTTCATTTTAGTAGTAACTCTTCTATTTTGCTTCATCTGCTTTGTTGATGAAGGTCCAAATTAATCTCTGAAAGGATAAATGTCATTTTTTTAATCTATCGGACCAAACTACGTTGTCATCAGTCCGTAGCCTACAAACTACTTAAACCTAGGTAAACTAACCTAAGAACAAACACACACACACCCATGCCCCAGGGAGGACTGGAACCTCCACGGCGAGCAACCGCGCGCTCCGCAGCGAGACGCTTTAGACCGCTTTAGACCGCTCGGCTGTCATTTTTTATTGCATAGTAATGAAATTAACAGCCATGAATAATAATATTACAATTTCTCGTTCTAGAATTACTGTGTGAGTTCTGCGATCATTTCAACCCGTTTCCGATACTAGTAACTACTAGATTCATTTTCTGATATTTCCTCTTCTGAGACACCTATATCAGAAATTGTTGTTCCTGTATTGTGAGCACTGTGCTGACATTCACAATCACTTGTATCGGAACATGTTCCTGGCTTCGATCATCTGTTGCAGATTCATTCTCTCTCTCTCTTTCTCTCTCTCTCTCTCTCTCTCTCTCTCTCTCTCTCTCTCTCTCTTTGGTTCTTTTCCCGCACATGTAGGGTCGGCAGTGTGTTAAACGCGGATTTGGCATGTGTTAATATTTACAGGGTAGCCGGATGTCCTCCTTGCCATCACCCCATGCCCCCCCCCCCCCAGGAGGAAATCTGTTTGCAAATGTTTGTAATTCAAACTACGTTGGTCATCAGTCCCTAGTCTTACAAACTACTTAAACTAAGTTAAACTAACCTAAGGACAACATACACATCCATGCCCGAGGGAGGATTCGACCTCCGCCGCGGGAGGCCGCGCGATCCGCAACGTCGTGCTCCAGACCGCTCGGCTACTCCCGCGCGGCAGGAAATGTGTACCCCAAATGTCTGCGTATAGTGTTAAAAGTGTGCGAAAGTGTAAAGTGTTACGAAATGTTTTCGAACCGTGTAACCGTGTAACCGTGTAACCGTAACCGTGTAACTCCCCGGGACTTGGGGATCAGCCCGGTATTCACCGCCTAAAAACCACATACAGGCTGGCCGGCAGTCCGACCCTTTTCCTTAATCCGCCGGGTGGATTCGAACCGGGACCGGTACGCCTCCCCGTCTCCGAAAGCGGTGCGGTAGACCACACGGCTAACTGAGCGGGTCTCTTGCAGCTTCATTTTCTATGTTATCTTAATAGTCCATAACCTCTTTACCGTTATAACATGTCCTTCAAAGCGAATAGATTCTACACCTCTTTGTTAGATTACACACGCCTCAGTAAACAGAATGGAATATTGAGAAATAATGTGCACGTAAGTACTATCTTGGGGTCTTCAGTGACCCCAAAGTCTAATTACTCCGTAAGAAACAATGTCATAATTTACATTACCACAATCAGTTGAAGTTAATTTACTTCTAAGAGAATACATAAAACCTGTGGCGCAAGAGTGGCACCATTCCTGATATAAATAAGGTAATGTTTATTGCGGGGTCACAAATGAAATCACGATAGTAACTGGGATCCGCGCGACAATTCCACGGACTGCGCGGCCGCTCCCGTCATAGGTTCGAGTCCTCTCTCGGATATAGGTGTGTGTGTGTGTGTGTGTGTGTGTGTGTGTGTGTGTCGTCGTCGTCGTCCTTGGCATAAGTTGAAGTTAGTGTAAATAATTTGTAGGTCTATGGACCGATGACGTCAGCAATTGGGTTCCTTAGGTTTATACAAGATATCGTCGAGCGGCATGGTACAGTCGTAAGATACGGGGCTCGTATTCTGGAGATGGAGGTTAAAATCCCCGTTCATCCATCCAGATTTAAGTTTTCCTCACTTTAATAAGTCGCTTAAAGTAAATTTTGCGTTGTTTCCTTTGATACGGTCCGGTAAATCCTTCCTTATCTTTACCCAATCTGAGCTTGTGGTCAGACTCTAATGAGCTCGCCACCGACGTGCCGGTTTATCGATAGTACGCATCGCATTGCGACCATTAGCTTCCAGATTATCGCACCTATTTCGATAACGTGGTCTTCCATTTGGTGGGTTGCGATGTTGGTTTCGTGCGTAGCCCTGTGTCACGCTAGAGCGACTTGCGTAACGGTTGTATATTTCTTCATCCACGACGAGCTACAGTGAGACTTCACTGTTCTCTTCTGAATTAGTTGTGTTACCTCCATCTGTTTGCGTGTCTTGCTCATGCCGATGCCAGTAGTGGTGCTGTAGCGACTTTTCCTTGTGCTGTGGGCGGTGCTGATATTGTAATGGCTTTTGTGCGTCTTCCTCTTTCAGTAGCAACTGCTCATGATAGTTTATCTGCCGCTGTTGCTAGTGCAATCGCTGTTGAAAATATTCGGTCTTCTAACAGTATATTAATGCAGGGACGGGGCCTTGAATGAAACTTTCACTCCGCAGCGGAGTGTGCGTTGATATGAACCTTCCTGGCAGATTACAACTATGGTTCGAAACCGGGATTTCTTTCGGACAGGTGACGACGGATGTTTCCACTCCATAGCCGTTAAACGCTTCTTCCGTATCCAACGCTCTGAGTTTTTCCTGGGCGGCTTTTTGAAGCTTATAAAGCGGCTTGACAAATGTCTCAATGCACTTGGAAATTATGTAGAAAAATAAAGATATGTCTTATATTTAATGTCTCATTTTATTTTTTTCCTTCAATACACAACTCCCCCTCACAATCGCGATCCATCGATATTGCTCCGAGTGTTATACATCAACTTGCACTCTGTTTCGCAATATATCTTCTTTTTTCTTTAGAATGAAAGGTTGAAGACAAAATATTCAACGGCGAAAATTTGTGCCGCATTAGGGTTCGAACGATGGTTTCCAGCTTCGGGCCAGAGGACGTACTTGAAAGAATAGAAACCAACCGCACGCCCACCACCCACCTTCTCACCCCCACATCTCCCCCCCCCCACTCATATATATATATATCATTGTGCCACTAGTGGCATAGTAGTCATTGCAACTGTCTAGTAAGCAGGAGGACCCCAGTTCGAATCCCGCCTGGGCACAAGTTTTCAACTTTCCCCATTCATTTGTTTCAATGTTCACTGACAGCTAATGTCGTTAATTCCTTTGTTTGTTGATAGAAGAAATTGCCTGAGTACTACAGTGACGACTGGACGAGCGTCTTGGCTCATGAAAGCTGTTGGTATGCAATAAGTGGCACATCAAATGTACTTAGTCCCTACGCGGTTATTGAGTAAATCTGTAAAATTGTCCCGAACACTTACTGCTGTTATTGTTCAGTCAATTTTAAAATTTGTTTGGATGTAAAGATACGCAAAAAGTTGTAAAACACATTAGGGCTCGTAGTCTTACTCGCAGGCTTTATCAAACGCCTAGTATTTTATTAAATTACGCTTTCTGGAGAGCATTTTCTTTTGAAGTAATTGTTCAAAGCCGGCCGCGGTGGCCGAGGGGTCACGGTCTGCACAGCCACTACGGTCGGGGGTTCGAATCCCACCTCGGGCATGGATATTTGTGCCGTCCTTAGTGTAAGCTAGTTCATAAGTAGTTTGTTAGCTTAGGGACAGATGACCCCATAGTCAAGTCCCATAAGCTCTACAAACATTTGTACATTTGAATTGTTCCGCGTCCTAGTGGATACGGCGATTGCAGGGACTGTCTTAAAGCACGTCTCCCCCCACAACACAGACTTCAATTCTGCCTCATGTTGCACCAGACAAATACGTATCAACGCTGCCGAGGCTCTGCAATAGCAGAATAGCACCCCAGTAAAGAATGGAAACGATTCTGCCGGGTACCTCAGACTCAAATTTTAATTCAATGCCTCTTCTTCAATTCAATATCTCTGATGTACATCGGGAATAAATATGTATTTGGACATTAATTTTTTATTTGATATTTGTATCACCTGTGCCTGAGGTAGAAGGCAGGATTGTTACCATTAACGCTCATTGCTGGGATGCTATTCCGCTATTCGAGAGACTCGGCAACGCTGATGTATTTGTATAGGGGAACATGAGGCAGAACTGAGGTTTGTCTTGTGGACGGAGACGTGCTTTAACCCTTTAGTGACCAAATTATTTCCAGAAGTTGTAGACTTTTTATGAATACTTCATTGGGTTAAGAAGCCATACATAAAATCATACTCTAAATCTTAAGCCTACAGGTACAATAAAATTAGTGGACACTATTATTTCCATCGAACTTTATAAAATTGTATTTCCTTTATTTTTTAAGTACAAAAAGCATATTAAACATTCGATTTTCTTTTGTATTAGCTCATATTGTCCATTGAGTTCACTAAGGTGACGAACTATGGAACTTAGAGAAGCTGGTGCTACACACAGAGGTACACAACAGTTGCTACACATTTCCCAATTTCACTAGCGTCTATTGGCAAATTGAAACAGTTGTCTTTATTTAAAACAATAATGTTATCACAAGTTTCGTTCAAAATCTGCGAAGTATTTGGTGACTCAAAATCATCAGTCAGCATCGACATCTGAATCTCTACATCTTCTGGTAAAGCGTACAAAATTGTCAAAATCTCATTGGGCGTGAATAGAGCCATTCTAAACAATGAGAAACAAACAGTAAGTACGATGCCGAATGCACAGCCATACAAACTGCACTCCACACACGTTCAGTGGGGAACATAGTTCCTACTAACTTACCTCGTAATATTTATGTAATTTTCATTCATACCCATCAAATATACACAAATACTATCTCCCTCGTAAATATAAAAGTAGACAAATACAAGTCACCTCACACGCAAAAGGAAAGCGCACTATACAAAAAACGCTGTTACGGTCGAAACAGCGGCTTGTTTTCCTGCGGAAACTGCGCTTCTGCATTGCCTAACTAACAATGTAGAAATAGAACCACTTTCGCGCGCCTGTTGACAATCTATTCGTATTTAGCGCACACTGACAGAGATGGTAGCACAAGTTAGATGTGGGAACACAGATTACCAGAGAACGTTTGGGGGGAAAATGTGGGGACTATACTTCCCACTCGTCACTAAAGGGTTAAGATAGACCCTGCAATCGACGTATCCAATAAGTCGTGGTGGCTTACTGGTCATCTCTCTTATCTAGTAAGCAGGAGGTCCCGGGTTCGAATCCGGCTATGGCTCAAATTTTAATTCAGTACGTTTCCTTCAATTCAGTATCTTTGAAAGTATAATACGTACAACAATTATCCCTCCATCACCAGTGTCTATCGGTGGCCGAGGTGACTGAGGCGCTACAGTCACGGTCAGCACGGCCACTACGGTCGGGGGTTCGAATCCCCCCTCGGGCATGGATATTTGTGCCGTCCTAGTTCGTAAGTAGTTCATAAGTAGTTTGTAAGTTTAGGGACTGATGACCCCGTAGTTAAGTCCCATAAGCTTTACAAAAATTTGAACCAGTGTCTATCGCTCTACTGAGGGCCAATACCTTTTAAGACATGTTCAGTAAAGCGAGCGAGGTGGCGCAATGGTAACTCACCGGACTCGTATTCGGGTGGTTCAGATCCAGATTTAGGTTTTACGTGATTTTTCCTAAATAACTCTAGCCAAATGCCGGGATGGTCCCTTTTAAAGGCATGGCCGATTTCCTTCCCCATCCTTCCCCAAAACTCCGCGCATTAGCTCCATCTCTAAATAGCAAGCTGTCGACGGGACGTTATACCTTAAGCTTCCCCTTCCCATGGCTGACAGTAGCTCACGTGACCGTTTTACTGAAATTTTAGGCTTCTCTGATACTTGCTTTAGTGTTCCGGCTGCCAATAGCCCATTGGGCGCTGAAGGGTACCTCCACAGTAGCTTTTGTCACTTTGTGCTAGTTGAGATTGAAGAATGCGACGACATTAAAATGACATCCGCAAAAATGCCTCAACATTCCGACAAAGATTTCTTTGAGCCTCGTGGAAGCTGCCACTGGCACAGGAGGATCCCAATTACGCTACAAACACAAACAAGCTTCAACAGAGTGTCACAGAAACAAACGAAATGCCGCCTCCCCCCCCCCCCCCCCCCCAAGAAGCGAAAACAATCTGACACAGTACCAAACAGCAGACGCTAAAAACACCACCTTTACTCGTTTCAACAGGCCCTAACGAGACGTCACTCAAAGGAAATGCCACTGTCCTCGCAGGTGCTTGATCTCATTACTGATCTCGTCTGCGTGATTGTCATATGCAGACTGTCTATGTTTTTGCAGTTCAAGAAGTGATGGATGAATTTCTTTTAAGGAAGAATAGGAAACGAATTCTGTCCTACAGAAACTGAAAGTGGACATACGAAAGAAACAAAAGCTGACACTAAAATAGGCGTACCAAATAAACAATTATTGTAAAAGTGGAAAGTGTTATATACGTGGTGCAAAGTGCGGTATTCTGGGAGTGATTTCATTGTTTTTGTGTGAGAACACGGAAAAGAACTGTTTGTCGCATCATCAGCTAAGCTGTAGTGTTAATATTCGCAACACAATTAAAACGGTTTTTAATATACACAGAAAGGCAAATAATTATAAAAGCATTCTTTATCTCAAATTAGATTCCATTCAATTTATGAATGTCGGCCTAATTTCTTAATGCAATTCTAAATTGTTCCCGTGTTAATAAATAATTTGAATTCCATATATTACCATGAAATCTGACTTCTAGTTCTTGTAAGCTATATACAAATAAATCCGTAACCATTAACGGTTTTCTTTTCATTAAGGAAATCGTGTTGTCAAAGCCGATCGTTAAAGAGACGTTAAATCTCGGCAGGCCATAAGAATTCAGTTACAGAGTCGTCACAGACAGTAAATTTTGTCAAATCCTCGTCTGAATCATCTAAAGATGTTGACGGAATGTAGCAGCCGCTATAAAAACCCTTTACAAAATAACGAAGGTAAGTACTGGCACAATAAATTTGTCCACACCGCAAGAACTGTTTATAGACCTCGGATATCCTTCTTTAACCAAATAAACTTTCAGTGGCAACGGAAATTGTAAAAATTATGATAGTATTCTGATATGGAGGATGCAATGGTGTCAAATAATTGTTGATGACAGTTTGTCGAAAATAAAGTCAGTCATGTTGTACTCAATTATGATAGACGAGTCTACTGACATTAGTCAAACATAAACTCTAATTGTATGTGAAACCTAGTGCAGAAGTGGAAAATTTACACGCTCTACTTAACATTGCGACCACTATAATAATGTACTGAAAGAGATGCATATGCACGTGTCTAACTCTGGAAAAAGTTAGTAACCTTCTGATGATTAATATTGAAGGGCCATCTCGTAATGACTTGGATTATGAAAGGCATTCAACGAGTAGAGTATGCATAAAAACGGACGTATACTAATGTGACATGATATAATGCAATGCAGAATGTGTAAATCACTACAGACATGTTTATTGTAATGAAGATATGATACGGAGTGGGTTGAGCTATATACATCTTCTGACAATAAAGTTCGGTGAATAGTCCTATAACATTAACGTAGATGAGTGACCTATCAAGAAAGTTTAAATAATAATAAAATTTCATTTCATGGATGACTGTTAACATTAAAAAATGTTCAAATGTTTGTAAGTCTATGGGACTTAACTACTCTGGTTATCAGTCCCTAGGCTTACAAACTACTTAAACCAACTTAGGCTAAGAACAACAAATACGCCCATGCCCGAGGGAGGACTCGAACCTCCGCAGCAAGGCGCCTTAGAACGCTCGGCCACTCCTCCCCGTCACTGTTAACGTCAGTTCATTATACCCATATTTCTCGTTTAATAACATAATGCACACAATTTTCTACTAACAGAATTTTGCACAAACTTTTCAACCAGCCCAGTGCCAGGGGCGCGTCCACTGGGTTTCGCTCGATGGACATCCGTGGCCACCCTTACGTTTATACGTTACTGGCACACGTGTAATCACTGCAGTATTTATGTACCTAGTAACACGTAGGTAACCTAGAAGTAGGAACCCCTCAGTAGACTTTGCAGTAGTTTATAGAATGATACAGAGTTAAGTTTGTTTGTATAGTCTATGGGACTTAACTACGGGGTCATCAGTCCCTAAACTTACAAACTACTTATGAACTACTTACGAACTAGGACGGCACAAATATCCATGCCCGAGGGGGGATTCGAACCCCCGACATAGTGGCCGTGCAGACCGTGACTGGAGCGCCTTAGTCTCCTCGGCCACCGCGGCCGGCCAGAGTTAAGTAAATCACTGTTAACTAGAGTTGTATAAGTTAGGACCCATTAATTGTATTGGTGATGGGTTGCAGTATAATTATGAAATAAAGATAGAAACCTTTTCAAGCCGCGACGGTATGGCCGTACTCTAAGGAGCCTTTCTGCGGAGTGCGCGTTGCTCCCCGTCAAAGGTTCGACTCCTCCCTCGGGCGTGTGTGTGTGTGTGTGTGTGTGTGTGTGTGTGTGTGTGTGTGTGTGTGTGTGTGTGTGTGTTGTCCTTAGGTTCGTTTAAGTAGTTTATAAGCCTAGGGACTGATAACCACAGTCGTTAAATCCCATAGATTTACAAACATTTTTTAAACTTTTCATGTCTTGTTAATTGTTATTTGTGCAGTTTTGCGACATTTTATTTTCTAGCTAATAACTGCCTCACACTCGGGAACAGTGCAGAGATAATCAATACCAGTATTGTCAAGTACCACAGATAAAAAATACACACAGGCAACCTCTGCAAGACCCCGTATAGTATTACTGGCTGCTACTGCTGACCCTGCGTGCAGAAGGTTTTCGGTTTCCGTTAACCCCACAACACAAAGGGCTGCGTTTGGAGTGACACATGACGGAATGATGGATTGTTGGCTAATGGCGTGGCGATGAATTGCGTTTCTTCAGTACCTTCCATTGCCGGCGAATGTGGCGACGAGATAGGTCGTATACTTACAATCTTTTGAACAGGAGCTACGGTCGTGACATGTGTCGCCTCTGGTAGCTATCAAATACAACCGTTCGCTCAGCGAAAGATCCGTACCCAACGACTGGAAAGTTGCACAGGTCACTCCAATCTTCAAGAAAGATAATAGGAATGATCCGCAGAATTACAGGCCCTTATCATTGGCGTCGTTTCGCAACAGCATTTTGAAACATGTACTTTCGTCAAACACTATGACCCCTAGTCAAGATGTAGGCCTATTCAGAAATTGTCGTTCTTGTGAAACACAGTTAGCTCCTTTCTCACATGAAGTAATGAGTGGTATCGACAAGGGATATCAAATCGATTCCATACTTCTAGATTTCAGGAAGGCTTTTGACACTGTATTTCACAAGCGGCATCTTCGTAATCAAATTGCGTGCTTATGGAATATCGCCACTGTTGTGCCATTTGGATTCGTAAGTTCCTGTCAGAAAGGACGAGTACGTTATAACTGACGGTAAGTCAATCCAAGTGATAAATGATATCTGGCGCCGGCCGCGGTGGCCGAGGGGACTGCGGCGCGCCTGTCAGTCTCCACGGCCGTTACGGTCGGGGGTTCGAATCCTCCCTCGGGTATCGATGTTTGTGTCGTCTTTAGTATAAGGTAGTTTGTAAGTTTAGGGACTGATGACCCCGCAGTCAAGTCCCTTAAGCTTAACAAACATTTGAACATTTTGATATCTGGCATTCCCCAGGGAAGTGTTGTAGGGCGCCTACTGTTCCTTATCTTTAGAAATGATTTAGGAGATAATATGAACAGCTTAGAATGTTCGTGGATGATGCCGTCATTTACCGTTCAGTAAAGTCACCAGATGTTGAAAAGCAACTGCAAAATGATTTAGATAAGATAGCTGCTTTGTGCAAAAATTGGCAATTCACCCGAAATAATAGAAAATGTGAAGTCATCCGTATGAGCACTAAAAGAAAGCCGTTAAACTTCATTTACACGATAAATCAATCAAATCTACAGACCGAAAATTAAGCTAAATACCTAGGAATAACAATTACGAGAAACTTCAATAGGAAGGAATACGTAGAAAAGACTGTAGCCAAGGCTAACGAAAGGCTACGTTCGTTGGCAGAAAAATGTGCAACAGTTCTAATAAATAAACTGCCTACACTACACTTGTGCATCCTATTTTGGAGTATTGGTGCGCATTCTCGAATCTATCAAGGGAAGCTGATAGAGGATGTAGAGAAAGTTCAGAGAAGGGCAGCTCGTTTTGTATTATCGCTTTATAGGGGAGAGAGTGTCGCGGAAATGATGCACGAGTTGGTGTGGAAATCATTAAAAGAAAGGCGTTATTCGTGGCGGAGAGATTCATTTGCGAAATTTCTTTCACCAACTTTCTCTTCCGAATAGGAACATGTTTTGTTAGCACCACCTGGGCAGGATGACATGATCATCGTAATAAAATAAATCAGATTTAAAACGGAAACACTTGGGTTTTCTCTTTTCTTTTAGGGAATGGAACGTTAGTGAAATATAAAAGTGGTTTGATTAACTCTCTTCCTTGGACTTCATTGTAATTTGGGAGTATTTATATAGATGAAGGAAGATAGGGTTTAACGTGCCGGCGACAGTGTGGTCATTGAAGCTCCCGTGGTTTGGGTTAGGAAAGGAAATCGTCCATGCCCTTTCAAAGGAACCATCTAGGCATTTGCCTGGAGTGATTTAGGTGAATCATGGGAAACCCAAATCTGGATGGTCGCGGGTTGATTTGAACCTTCGTCCTCCAGAATACGAGTACAGTCTATTACCAATGCGCCACCTCTTTCGGGTTGTGACTGCAGGAACACAGCACAACGGTACATCCTAATACAATATCGTTCATGCGAAAGTATAGTGGTACTATTTTATAACAGGACAACACTCGTTCACGCAATGCAAGTACCGGTATCTCTACGAACTGTGTGCGTGATTTTGACGTATTGACTTAGACAACAAAATACGCAATTCTGTTCCCGGTAGGACATGTGTAGGACTAGCGACCTGTTATCAGTATCCAAGATGTCAAAGATCTGTTATCAGTATCCAAGTTGTCAAAGACCATGTCCGTAAGATGATACAACCACTTTATGCCGCACTTGCTAACCGAATCACAAAGCAAACAATTCCCTTAATACGTGATAGTAATGGTGATCCTGCCGATGATAGCGCTACTAGAGTTACTAAACATAGCTTTTAGAAACTCATCACCAAAGAAGACTAAACCAATATTCCAGATTTGGAATTACAAAAAGAGGCCATAATGAGTAACGAAGAAGTAGATATCATCGGAGAAGTGAAGCAACTAAAATAACTTAACAAGAAGAGTTTCTGGACCGGACTGTATACCCATTAGATTTCTATCTGATTATGCTGAAGAGATAGCTTCTTACTTAACAGCCATATACAACCGCTCTCTCAAAGAAGGATCTGTACCAAAAGATTGGAAAGTTGCACAGGTCACACCTATATTCAAGAAAGGCAGTAGAAGTAACTCACTAAACTACAGGCCTATTTCATTGACGTCAATTGGCAGCAGGGTTTTTGAACATATCCTGTATTCAAATATTATGAATTATCTCGAACAGAACGATCTATTAACCCAAGGTCTACACGGGTTTAGAAAATATCGTTCATGCGAAACATAACTAGCTCTTTATTCACACGAAGTGATGAGTGCTATTGACAAGGGATCGCAAATCGATTCCGTATTTCTTGATTTCCAGAAGGCTTTTGACACCGACCTCAAAAACGGCTTTTAATCAAATTGCGTTGATATGGTATATCGCCCCAAATTTGCGACTGGATAGGGGATTTCCTGTCAGAGAGGACATGGTAAGGCATCAACTAAAACAGAGGTGATATCGGGCGTTCCACAGGGTAGTGTATTGGTCCTCTACTGTTCCTTATCTACATAAACGATTTGGGAGGAAATCTAAGTAGCTCTCTTAGGTTGTTTGCAGATGACGCCGTCATTTACCGTCTAGTAAAATCATCTGAAGATCAAAACCATCGCTATGGTGTAAATATTGGCAATTGAGTCTAAATAATGAGAAGTGTGAAGTCGTCCACATGAGTACAAAAAGAAATCCGTTAAACTTTGTTTACAAATAAATCAATCAAAAGTGAAGGCCGTAAACTCCACAAAATACTTGGGAATTACTATTACTTCAGACTTATACAGGAAAGAACACGTAGATAATGTCGTGGGAAAGGCGAACTAGAGACAGCGTTTTATTGACAGAACCCTTAAAAGATGCAACAGAACTACTAAAGAAACTGCATACACTACGCTTGTCCGTCCTTTCTTGAAGTATTGCTGCTCAGTGTGGGGTCCTTGTCAGGTGGGTTTGACGCGGGACATCGAAAGAGTCCAAAGAAGGGCAGCTCATTTTGTATTGTCACGATACAGCGTTACGGAAATGATACAGGATCAGGGATGGGAATCATAACATCGGCGCTTATCGCTGCGGCGTGGGCTACTTACAAAACTCCAATCGCCAACATTCTCCTCCGAATGCGAAAATATATTGTTGACTCCCACTTACATAGGTATAAATGATCATAAAATACGAGAAATCTGAGCTCGCACGGAGAGATTCAGGTATTCTTCCTTCCCGCGCGCTATTCGAGAATGGAATGGGAGATAAATAGTTTAAAAGTGGTTCGACGAACCCTCTGAGAGGCACTTAAATGTGATTTTCAGAGTATCCCATGTAGATGTAGATGACTGCATCCAAGACAGAGAGGGTGCATCATACTGATCATTGGACTCAAACAGTGAAATTGACTCAATATTGTAATCCATGACATAACACCACACACCGACTCAATGAACGCATGAAGTTTCATTTATTTCCCTCCGTCCATTCTGGATGAATCTTAATTTTTGTTGTGCAGTATAGATCCGTCTCCTGAGTCCCATTACGAAAGGCGCGTTGGGTTCTGTCTACTAGGAAGGCACAACGCTGGTCTGATACTCTATGAGGATGTGTTTTGTTCTCTAAGAAAGTGGCAGAGCGGAACTGTATCAAATGACTTCCGGCAGCCATGGAACACTGCATCAAATCTCAGACTCATTATCTACGCCACTCTGGACGGAGAGAGCCAGCTGAGTTTCAAAAGATCTGTGCGGAATCCCTGTTGATTCATGTGAGGGAGATTTCCTCTCTCCAAACATGAGAAACATGGGGATCTGCGATCCTTACCAGATCGGTTTAAGAGAGAAGAAGTAATTCGGAGTCGGCCAGCTAGATTTGTTACTGGGAGGTAAGATCAATACGCAATGTCGTTCGGAAACTGAAATGGGAAGCCCTTGATGGAATACTACTTTCTTCTCGAGGAAATCTAATGAGGATATTTATAGCGCCGACTGGAGAACGATTCTATTGCCGCCAACTTACATTCCCGGACTGATCTTAAAGATAAGAAAAATTAGGGCTCGTGTGACGGCTTATAAGCGCTCGATTTTCCATCACAGTGTTTAAATAGAAACGCCAATGACTAGTAGTGGAACGAGGTACCTTCTGATGGGCTTGTGGAATATGTATGCAGTTGTAGAAAACGCGGCTCGTAATTCCACTACAGACTGACGTCAACAGCACAGGTCTATTATGGTTAAGGGCATCTGGCAGACGTTCTTCACCTAAGTAGGGGCTGACCTGTGCATTTTTCCCATTCACTTGGTCCCCCATGTCGATAAGAGATCTACGGTTAAATACCGTTGAAACTTTGTTTTTTTGTCCATCTTTTCTCTTCTGATTGCTACCAAAAAGAATAATTACCACAGCAGCAGCGTCCCGATCTTCCAAATTTTCGATCCAGAGTAAATACTCAAAAATAGTACTGTATGTTTTTACAGAGCAGTCTGGAAAGAACATCAGTTTTATTGTACAACATAACTGAACAATAACATTAACTGTCTATGGACCGCTTTACTTAATTTTCATGACAACGCTTCTACACCTCAAATATTCGCCACGTCTTACTTGTATGAGAGACTCCCGCAAAACATATTTTACAGAGGATTGTACTGGAGACTTCTCACCGTTCAGTTTCCAATGAGGCCGGAATGGATAAACTAATGTGTGAAATCTCGAAAAGTTCTGGGTAGAGTAACCTGAACTGATAAGGCTTGACTAATTGATGCTCAAAATGGGCGTACTGTTAGCCTATTTCTTGGAATGCACTGAATACTGAAAACTATTTTTCACTTAAGATGTTTCAAGAGAAAGTAGAATTTTATTTTGATCTCATCCGTTTATAACAGAGAACGCCTGTAGCAATCTATAATTTATTCAGCATACTCTCAGAAGGAGTGAATCAGGGACATTTGACAGAACGCTATTATTCTTTTATTATTACAGGGAGTGTTTGCACATCATCGCCGTTTCTTGCAGCCTAACTGCCACGCGTCCTCGTCTATCCATTCCATTACCTCTTGAATACTATTTATCCAGTTCTTACCTGATCTCTAATGGTATCCTTCCCTGTACTATACGTTGCAAGTGACCGTACCATTTCAGTAAATCATCTGATGGACGGGGTCGGTGAATATATCACTGTTTGCTGATCATGCTGTGTGATTGGGGAAAGTGTAGTAGTTGAGTGACTATAGAAGGATATAAGCTGAATCAAAAATGTTCAAAAGTTTGTAAAACTAAGGGACCAAACTGCCTAGGTCATTGGTCATATATATATATATATATATATATATATATATATAGTGTGTGTGTGTGTGTGTGTGTGTTTTGCCGTTAGCATAAGTTAGTTTAAGTAGTTTTTAAGTCTAGGGACCGATGACTTAGGCAGTTTGGTCCCTTAGGTTTACAAACTTTTGAACATTTTTGATTCAGCTTATATCCTTCTATAGTCACTCAACTACTACACTTTCCCCCATCACACAGCATGATCAGCAAACAGTGATATATTCACCGACCCCGTCCATCAGATGATTTACTGAAATGGTACGGGCACTTGCAACGTATAGTACAGGGAAGGATACCATTAGATACCAGGTAAGAACTGGATAAATAGTATTCAAGAGGTAATGGAATGGATAGACGAGGACGCGTGGCAGTTAGGCTGCAAGAAACGGCGATGATGTTGCAAACACTCCCTGTAATAATAAAAGAATAATAGCGGTCTGTCAAATTTCCCTGATGCACTCCAATGGAGAGTATGCTGAATAATTTATAGGTTGCTAAAGGCGTTCTCTGTTATGCCTGATGGAAAACTCTAACCTCCGACGGGAGCGGCCGTGCAATCCGCGGTATGGCGCCTTAGACCACTCGGCCATTCCTGCGTGGCGATACTTAGACGAAATTTCTGGATGGTGTGATGTATGGCACGAGGTTTAAATGTAGGAAAATGTAAGTTAATGCAAATGAGTAGGAAAAATAATCTTCCAATTCAACATTAGTTGCGTGCGACTTGACACATTAACATAAATGAAATATCAAGGCGTTACGGTGCAGAGTGGTGTGAAATGGAGTAGGCATGTAAGGACCTCACCAACTTCGGTTTGTTGGGAGAATTTCGAAAAGATGTGGTTTATCTGTTACGGAGACCTCGACACTTTTTTTGAGTACTACTTCAATATTTGGGATTCCGTAAGGTCGATTTGAAGGAAGACATAACTGAGAAGGAATTCAGAGGTGGGCTGCTAGATTTGTTAATTGGTAGGTTCAGTCGACATGCGAATGTTATAGAGATGCTTTGGAAACTCATGTGGGAGTTCCTGGAAGGAAAACAGAGTTCTTTTCTAAGAAAACTGTTGTTGTTGTGGTCTTAAGTCCTCAGACTGGTTTATGCACCTTTCTACGCTACCCTGTCCTGTGCAAGCCTCTTCATCTGAGAATACGAACGGCGACCTACCTCATTTTGAATCTACTAACTGTATTCATCCCTCGGGCTCCCTCTACGATTTTAACCTCACACGCTTCCTTCTAATGCTGACGATTCCTTGATGGTTCAGAATGTGTCCCACAACCTATCCCTTCTCTTAGTCAGAATATGCCAGAAACTTCTTAATCACCTCCTCATTAGTTACAATATTCGTCTATAGCACCACATTTCGAAAGCTTCTACCTTCTTTTTGTGTGAACTTATCGTCCACGTTTTACTCCCACACAATGCTACACTCCAGACAAATGTTTTCAGAAATGACTTCCTAACATGATGTTTAAATGGCGACATTTGAAGCTGTCTGCAGAACGTTACCTCTGCCGCCAAATTACATTTGTCATACGGATAATAAATATAAGAGAAATTAGGGCTCATACAGAGGCATATAGACGGTAGTTTTTCCTTCACTTTATTTGGGAGTGGAACAGGAAAGGAAACGACTAGTAGTTGTACGAGGTACCTCCGCCATAAATCGTGTTCTGTCTGACGGAGTATTTATGTAGGTGTAGATATTCATACAACTGTAAGGTGCCCCAGTATCCATGTTAGTAGCAACTACGATTCCTCAGCAGTTGCCACGTTATTAATTTCCGTTAATTAGCATCTGTCTTCAGTGACGGAAGGAAGACTTTATCGAAACTGAAGAGACTTCGACCTTCGTGGTGCATCAATAATTTCGTAACGAAAAGGTAACTCCAGCTATGGCTGGACGCTACGTAGGTTCGTGGCTGGCGGAGCGCGTCGTGCTGGAACAGTTAGCTTCCTTATACGTCCAACACCCGCGGCGGTCGGTACACATGTGTGATGACTGAGCGCACAACGCGACCTGTTTCCGGATTGGGAGTCACTGACCCCCTGGTTGCGTGCGCTTTCATAGTTACCGCACGCAGCACGGACCACCGCGAGCTTACTTGTGATACCAGACGAATGATGCGGGTTAATATATTTTCGCTGAGTTTGGTAGACGACAATAGTTCAAATGAAACCTGTGTTGAAATCTGACAGCAGCTGAAGGACATGAAACGAACGCAGTAGTTGGGAAGGGCAATAAGACAACATCGTAATCTTTCTTTGATGTTATTCAATCTGTACAATGAGCAAATTGTAAAGGGAGAAGACTTGTTGACAGCAGATATTCACTTATATGTTCTTTCGGACATGTCCCAAAGAACAGACACCGCTTTAAATCCTGCAGTTAGTGTGAATTCATATTCACGGAATTTACGACATTAACTGTGAATGGATGAAATTGAAAATGTGTACCCAGCCGGGAATCGGACCCGTGTCTCCTGCGACCTAGGCAGTTGCTCTGACCCCTACACCACTGGGGACAAGGCGATCAGCACACCTGCACGGATTACTCTAGCTCGCCTCCCGTCAGATACAAATCATCAACTTTTTCCTTCCCTCTAATACTCACGTTCGCGGTTTTCTCAAACTATTTTCCGTAAGAGGACGGGGCGTCAGAGTGCTTCCAGACTGAAGAAAGGATCACAGCTTGTCTTCTCTTTGTTATATAAGTACATATATTGGTTTCTGTTATTTCCGACATGTTTGAATAAACCGCGAGTTTGAGTAATAGTGGGCAGGGAGACGAGAGGCGTGCTTGAGTAGTCCGTGCGGTTACGACGATTGCTGTGCCCCGATGGTGTAGGGGTCAGCGCACCGGCCTAACAAACAGGAGACCCGGGTTAGTCCCGGCTTGGTTCACATTTTCAACTGCACCCATTTGCAGTTAATATCATAAATTCCGTGAATATGAATTCACTAGATTGTTAAGAAGTTTTCAATTATGCAATTTGTCTGGTGTGAAAAGTAGATGATAAGTAATTACCGCAAGAAGATGATACAAACTTTCGACACACGGAGCAACAGATTATTGGTCAAGATTAATTGGGCAGATTGCGTAACTAATGAGCAGGTCCTGGACAGAATTGGTGAGGAAAGAAATTGTAATTTGACTGAAAGAAGAGATCGATTAACATGACACATTCTGAGACATCAAAGAATATAGTCAATTTAGTATTAGAGGAAAGGGACGGGGGGGGGAGGGGGTAAAATCGCAGACGGACAACATGAGACGAATACAGTAAGTAGGTTCAAAATGAGTCACTTGCCGTTGTTATTTCGAAGGAAGGAAGGTAGAACGCTCGGCCACTCCACCGCGGCTATGGTTTAACATTCCGTCGACATCGTCGTCATTAGAGACCGTGTTATTCAGAGATGAAGACGCTTGCTCAGGACCACACAAGCATTCAGACTGAAGATCACTAAAACAACTTAATAATGTAAGACTAATGTAAAAATTACGTTTTCCAAAGCATAGAACTACGCATTTCACGAATTTGTTATCATAATCAAGTGCAACAAATGACCGCGCGGGAGTAGCCGAGAGGTCTGGAGCGCCACGTTGCTGATCGCGCGGCCTCCCGTATCGGAGGTTCGAATCCTCCCTCGGGCATGGATGTTTGTGCTGTCTTTAGTATACGTTAGTTCATAAGTAGTTTGTAAGTTTAGGGACTAATGACCAGACAGATAAGTTCCATAAGCTTTCCAAACATTTTTTAAAATTTTTTTCCAACAAAGGAGCAGATGATTTTCGTTATGTCTGCAAGTGTGTTGCTCTGCCTGTGTTGAAGTTTAGTTATAGATATCCTGTGTTTGCTAGTATATTTCTACTCCTGTGAGTCTATTGTCACTTTTGATTTACTACTCCCGTGAGTCTGTCGTTACTTGAAGCGTTTTCTTGCTGGTAAGTGATACCGTATTTTGTTCTAGAAAAGATGCTGCTTTTAGGAGAAAATATATAAAATTTGTGAAAAACACGACCCGACGGTAAAGATAATCTATTCATACACTCAGTACGATGGCGCTGACAGAGCAGTCGGGGCCGCCCGAGCGCCGTGCCGTCCTTGACTAGGCCAACGAGAAAGACAGCCTGCGGTGTGTACGTCACGTCACGTGATCAGAGTAGGCCTAAGGCAACGCGATCGCTAGAATGACTCGCTTGGCGCTGTCTCATTGGCGACAGCCTGCACAGACAAATGTAGCTCTAGCTTAGACCTACTTTGATCACGTGAGATGACGTACGTGCCGCAGCCTGTTTTTCTCGTCAGCCACTCAAATGATCAAATGTTTGTAAAGCTTATGGAACTTAACTGCGGGGTCATCAGTCCCTAAACTTACATACTACTTATGAACTACCTTATACAAAAGAGGACACAAACATCCATGCCGGCCGCGGTGGCCGAGGGGACTGAGGCGCTCCAGTCACGGTCTGCAGGGCCACTACGGTCGGGGTTTCGAATCCCCCCTCGGACATGGATATTTGTGCCGTCCTTAGTCTTAGCTAGTTCATAAGTAGTTTGTAAGCTTAGGGACTGATGACCCCGTAGTTAAGTCCCATACGTTCTACAAACATTTGAACATTTGAACAAACATCCATGCCCGAGGGAGGATTCTAACCTCCGACGCGGGAGGCCGCGCGATCCGCAATTGGCGCTCCAGACCGCTCGGCTACTCCCGCGCGGCCGTTGGCCACTGTCCTGTACTTAATGACGTCATTCTCGTGCGGTATGTAGGGGCACGAAGCCATCGCATCGCTCTTGGGACCGTTGTCGACCAGAAATTAGTGCAGTAAATAAAACCAGTGCCACGAAATAGTTTATGATGAATGAATAATTATTAAGATGACATAGAATTTCTACACTCTGGAGACTACCAAATGTACAAGATAAATTTTTGATGCTTCTATAACCAAGGTAGTCAAAGTGATAAACGTTTTAAGAAGATTCATATCGCATACAGGGAAAGCGGACCAACAACGTAGAAAGTACAGTGGGGTAGACAAAATAATATGAACACCTGACGTAGATACAATATTTATTTGTTAGTAAAGAGTTGATTCAAATGTTTGTAAATCTATGGGACCTTTCTACTCTGGACATCAGTCCCTAGGCTTACAAACTACTTAAACTAACTTATGCTAAGAACAACAAATAAACCCATGCCCGCGGGAGGACTCGTACCTCCGACAGCGAGCAGCGGCGCTCTCCGCAGCTAGACGCCTTGGAAGGCTCGGCCACTCCACCGCGGCAACGAGTTGGTCCAACATTGGGTTTGTGAACAGTGCAATAGATATGTGAAGCATCTTCATAGATTCCACCAGAATATTATCACTTTTTGAACCCAAATATCCGCTAATTACTTGAACTATGGTGGAGCTGTAAATTTGGTCTTCAATCTCTGCGCTAAAACTCCACATAATAGTTCGACTCTGTTGAGGCATGGCGAGTTAGCTGTCCAGAGGGTAAGTCTGATAATTCTCAGATGCTGTACAAAGCACGCCGGAACTTTTTTTTTTTGCTGTGTGTGTGTGTGTGTGTGTGTGTGTGTGTGTGCATTATGTTCAAAAAAGTTCAAATGTTCGTAATCCTATGGGACGAAACTACGTTGGTCATCAGTTCCTAGTCTTACGAACTACTTAAACTAACCTAAGGACAACAAACACATCAATGCCTGAGAGAGGATTCGAACCTCCGACGCGGGAGGCTGTGCGATCCGTAACATGGCGCTCCAGACCGCTCGGCTACTCCCGCGCGGCTGGGGCATTATGGAATATGTTTGGTATAGTAAGCAGTTTGTTGTCGAGGATGGTGAGATATTAATTTTGCAGTTAACCTACCAGTAGGGTAAGATAAAAACGAATACTACGATATAGATCACCGACTATTACTTCACTGCCGACCGCGGTGGCCGAGGGGACTGAGGCGCTTCAGTCACGGTCTGCACGGCCACTACGGTCGGGGGTTCGAATCCCCCCTCGGGCATGGATATTTGTGCCGTCCTAGTTCGTAAGTAGTTCATAAGTAGTTTGTAAGTTTAGGGACTGATGACCCCGTAGTTAAGTCCCATAAGCTGTACAAACATTTGAAATTTTTTTTATTACTTCACTGTTTGATCAGGCAAACTTCTTTTGGAGTTTGCGATACTTAAACCAGGTCGTTTATAGGAAGCAATGTGAACGATGATTCATCGGACAAAAACACATATATCCAGTCATAAAGTGTCCAGGTTTTATAATCATTATTTAAGGGCTGAAAAACTGCAGCGCTTCAAGGAATGTTAATCGTTTTTATCGAAGAAGTATAAGTTCAAGTGAGTGTCGAGTTTTGTTGTCGCTTTTGCCGTCAAAGTATTAGGTTGCTTGGCCATGATGTGGTTAATGCCCATCGGTTGTTGTCAGCACATAGTGTATTTGTTGAATGATCGTGACAGTTCGTCTCGATAGAGGATTACGACGAAAAATAAGGGCACAACAGTTGGAAAAGTCACTGCAGAACTGAATTCGCTCTCGTGAGTCCTTCCACACCAAAACAACCCGAAGGGAGCTTCAGAAGCAGGGAATCGCAGCACGAGCTGGAATTCGAGAACCACTCATCATTGCTGCAAATCGGCACAACGAATACGTGGTGCCGAATCCATAAAATCTGGACCAGTAAAAGGTATTCAATTCTGATCAACTTTACGTCTGTTCTACGTTGTCCCAGTCCTACGATACTGCCAAAAATGAAACATGGCTGGCTTCGGTGGTGATGTGGGCAGGTATATCGTCATGTTTCATGTGCTCCATAGTACTCTGCACTTTCGGATTACGTGTGAAAGTAGTGTGAGCATTCTGGATGGTCAGGTCCATCACTTGGAGCAATGTTTTATCCGCGTTGGCAGTGCTGTAAAAACAGAGCTCCCGTTTACAAAACTCGCATTGACCATGACTGGTTTTTTAAGCGCAAGAATGAATTCGTGCATTTTCCCTGGACACCAGATATGAATATTATTGAGCCATTGTGACCTAATGTGGAGGCAGCCACCTACATCATCTCCATCTGAAGGTGGCACTATTTTCCAGGAAGACAGACTTCTCTTAAAACTCATACGGGTTCCCTCTTTATCCATTCTGGGACGACTTGAAGCTGCTTTGTATTCCGGCGGTTTTCCTACGCCGTATTACGCATTTTAAGGTGTTATGTTTCCATATGTTAGTCAACCCACAGTAACAAATCGTGTGTGTCAGGCCCAGTAAGAACTTTTCCAAGATGACACTGTTTACTTCCATGCAACACCTTACATTGCTGATAATTATCGACCTCAGTTCCGAATGGAATGAAAGTTTAGTCATTCGATACAAACATCTGCATCAACATCCATACAACGCAAGCCACCTTTCTGTGTGTGGCAAGGGTACTTTGTTCACCACTGTCACTTTCTATTTTTGTCGCGGCGGATTAGCCGCGCGTACTGGAGCGCCGTGCTGCGGTGCGCGCGGCCGTCCGCCGTCGGGGGTTCGATTCCCCCCCTCGGGCATGGGTGTTTGTGTTGTTCTTAGTTTAGTTTACCTTAGATTAAGTAGTTTCTAGGGACTAATAACCAAGCAGTTGAGTCCCATAGATTTACTAACATTCACTTTCTATTTTTCCTGTGTATGGTTCGGGGGGAACACGACAGCAGGTACCCAGTACTTAACTTGGGCGATTATTCAAAGGCATTTTTGCATACAAATTCGTGACAGTGTTTACCGGGTCCTCCTTGCTGGCGAGTTACATTTGGGGTCGTTAATATTTTCGCAAATTCGAGTAACTTTTTTTTCATTGCAGTACAAACTAAACGCGGACAGTGTCACAAAGTAGCAGTAAATAGTAATCTGTTTTTTTTCCTATTTCATGGGACTATTTGACACTTTGCCGTGACCTAACGTGGCTGTCGTGGTTGTGACATATACAGTCACGACTTGGTAGTAGTCTCTCCAGTTTAGTACTGAGCTCTCTTTGTAAATGTCCGTGAGCTTTTAATGAGATATACGTAGGAGGAAACAATATATGGGTTGTATCTCTCTCCTTTTTAGTTTTTAATGGAAATGTATGCTTTCGTAACTTTAACAGAATCCTATAACATGATGCAGATCGCCTCTCTTGCAGCGTCTACTACTGAAGTTTAACGATTACTTAAGTGACGCTTGCGCGCTTACTGAATGAACCTGTAACGAAGCGTGCTGTTTTCCTTTGGATATTCTCTACCTCTTCTGTCAATCCCGGCTGGTTCGGAACCAAACAACTCTTGACAGTTCATCTGATATTACTTATATTATTTTTTTGTTTATTAGGTGACAGGACAAAACCGTATCTAACGTCTTCCGGAAATGAAGCAATACAGCATATTTCTGGGAGCCTGTAATTACTGCTTTGTGGGTCCCATGGTCTTATACACCGTTTTGTGTCTCACGCGATCTTTTCACTCGGAACCGATAGACTTTTACGGTTTTCATAAATGTCATAACCCTCAAAATTCTACAATACTCCGACGTCAGAGATATAGGCCTCTGGTTTTGGCCATCCGTCCGATGACCTTTCTTAAAACGATAATAATTACGAACGCTTCGCTCCTCTAGAGATCTACGGTATACTGCTGCGAGATGGGAGGCCAGTTCCTTCTTCTCAATTAACCTTTCAGTCCCACATTATGAAATCAGCTTTGGAAAAATTAAAATTCAGTGTTTTCTGTATTAGTACAGTGCACTAAACATCGAAATATGTGTTTTAAAATTTTTGGTAGAACTATTGATTTTTTATTTCATGTATTTCATGCACAACATAGACGTTTGTATCGAGGTATTTTATTACTTGGACATTATTTTGTTGATAATTAACACTTCCAGATCAATAATCCTAGCATAATCTTCGTCACAGCACCAAGACAATTCACTGCTGGAATAAAATAAAAGGAACCACAAAAATGTTTGTAGAGCTTATGGGACTTAACTACGGGTCATCAGTCCCTAAACTTACAAACTACATATGAAGCATGTTGTTCATCAACAACTTTAAGGACTGACGCACAAAAGACGGTATAAACCAACTTTTAATACGTTTTTGTCCAAGTATAACAAACGGAATGAAAGGGCTAAAAGTGCAGATGCGTAAAGGTCTGCAAACTAGGTGTGTCTGAAAGAAAAAAGGAAGAAGGAAGTTTAGGATTTAACGTACCGTCTACAACGTGGTCATTCGATTTCTGTCTAGTATTAACTAAGGGAAAGCTGTTAACTCTTGGTAATAGCCAAATGTTATTATCAACAAACGACATGAAAGAAATATTTATTTAGAGGTCAATGTCAGAATTCCCAGGCTGCTAAACAGGGATCGGTATCAGAGTGGTAGGGAGGCAGACTATGAATCGAAAGGTTCGATTTCCGCTCAGTCCCAGGACTTTTATCTGCAATTTTCACTTCTTTCACCTCTGGCAATGTTGTTAATGTGAAAAATGCAGAGCTGCGACGTGGTCCGGAATCCACACTAAGTTGTAGGTCCTCCCTATAACTGGCTTGCTAAGTAAGTTGAAAGATCGGAAGGAAGCAACGGCATACCAGCTATAAACAGGACCACGTCTAGTAAAGAACTGTGGGGTTCAACCAATCTTCAGCTTGTTGACTGCTTTACCTATGGAACGGATGTGGTGTACATTAGGTTCAAATGTTAAAATATTTATTAAGCTTAAGGGACTTAACTGCGGGGTCATAAGTCCCTTAACTTACAAAGTACTTCTACTATAGACGACATCCATGACCGAGGGAGGATTCGAACCCCCGACGGGGAACGGCCTCGCTCATCTTAGCATAGCGTCTCAATGCGCTCGGCCACTTCGCCGCGGCTACCATTAGATCTAGTGGCCTTTGCTCTGTTGCTTTTCTATTCCTTTATTTATTTCGATATGTGTCATTATCGTCCTTGCGCGTATTTAGTGGAGGAACTCTATGGCGATCTTTCTCTCTGAAATAGCTTTGGAAAATGGCATTTAGTAATTCGGCTTTTTGTGTGCCATACTGTTTCAATGCCAGGCCACAGACTGTATGAAAAACTACCTAGGATTTTCTGTCACGTTTCTACATAGAAATTTACTTTCCAACTCGTTGAATGCAAAACACGTGGCTCCCCTTACGCTGATTTTAGCTTAGTTTAACTTTTGCTTGTCTGCAAGGTTTTGGCTCGTTTAAATTTGCTGTTAAACTTTTTGCTTTCGTTGCAGTTTTCTAATTCGTTGTCGAGCGATGGTGGATCTTCCGAACCTCTCATAATTTTCTTCTTACCCATTACGTGCTGATCGTATCCTCGAAGTATTAAGTGCATTAAAGTAATAAGCACCTTCGTTTTTCTCTCACAAACTAACCAAAATCAAACATTGAAACTTCTGTTACTTCTCGACATAATTTCCTTGCAGCTGTCAACATTCTCATGACAGCGAACGCTTTTATATGAGTCTGCTTTGACCACCGGAGAATCGCTGATGTAATTGCAGCACGGCGCTTCGTTTTCAGGATTGAAAAACTTCATCCATGTCTCATCCGTTTCCACAATCACTGAAAAGAAAGTCCAAAACTTAAGTCAACATTACGCGATAACATTGCCTGACAATGCCACCCACGCAACCTTGTGTTCGTTCATCAGCATTTGCGACATCCACATAGAGAACACTTTTCGTATTTTCAGGTTCTCGTGCAGGATTGTGTGCACAGAGCCCACGGAAATTCCAGCGTTGGAGACTCTGTGTTCCACAGTCCTTTGTCGATCCTCCAAAGCAATTTTCTCCACTCGCTCGATCATGTCGTCAGATTAGGTGGTGTGAGGCCGAGATTGTCTTGGCGTGTTGTCGCACGACGTTCTGTCTTCTCCCAAATGTCGTAAATAATCTATTCTTCTTTCAACAAACGACTCAGTTCATACATACAATACTAGAAACAACAATGATCTACGCAAGGACTTAAAAGCACTTTGGTTCAATACGGAGTCCACTACTCAGAAACACACATTTTCAACAATTTGCCAGCGATCATTAAAACTTTAGGTACAAATTAAGATCATTTTAAGAGGATCCTGAAAGACTAGTGAACGAACAGCTAATCTAACTAATCTAATCGCACCAACGAACGCATATTGGACACATCCATGACACCACATGCCACACTTTTACCTAACTTGAGTGCACCGCGTATGGTAAGTATCGTACTGCTTCGAATGTTTGGAAATCTATGGGACTTAACAGTTGTGGTTATCAGTCCTTAGGCTTACAAACTACGTAAACTACCTTAAACTAACCTAAGGACAACACATGTACCCATACCCGAGGGGGGACTCGAACCTCCGATGGGGAGCAACCACGCGCTCCGCAGCAAGGCCAATGTAAGCGTATTGTGTGCTACATCTTTGACTGCCCGAGCGATAACGATTGTCGGACGCGCGCGAGAAGTAGAGTTTTAAGCAGTATTAGTTGGAGTGTGTGGCTGAGAGCCGACGGATCTACTGTAGCTGACTACGTCAGTGAATCATATTGATCAGCCACGCTAAACTATCGTGTACCTTTACAGTCAGTGGGAATTTGTATTTCTATGAAATTGTTCGCTAACGCGTTTCGTGTTGTCGAGAAAAAAATCAACTGCGCCTTGACGGTAACGGTTTTATATATGGCTTGGAACTAAATCGGGACTATCTGGCTGTGGAATTTTGATCTCGCAAAATACAAACATTCATCGCAACCGTAACATCAATGTGGTGTCGCACAATTCCAAAGTGCGCGTCACCTACTTTCGCCACGCGCCGCCATGCACGCACGGAGCGGCGTTCTGACGACGACAGCCACGAGCGCCCTCTGCTGCAACTCCGCTCGTGGCTACCACTGAACGACATCGTTCACTTGGGACTGAGAAAGGAACCAGTTAACACTTCGTAATCAGATAGGCCCCAGTGAAGACTTTGCGATCGGATAGGCACTAGGCAGGCCTCAACTATGTATCAGCATTCTGCCGTACTGAACTATGTAAAAGTTAAGTATTGTATAAATTCTGTGCAATATATATCTCGTTCTAATTTACTCTGGTGTTTCTAGTTTCTGCTGTCCCACTGGCTGCTCCCCTCCGTACCTGCACAAGCGTGCTACCTTTATTCCTGTGTCGGTCTTCCTACTCGGCCACCGACACCTACGACGGAAACGAGACACAAAAATCGAGATTATCGGGCAAACGCGTCGCGATCGGACATGTTGAGCTGTCAGCAATTGCTGTAATTAATGCTGGACTGCCAGCACACGCGAACATTATTTATTCTGGAATTGGGCAGTCAGTCATATGCATTGTGTACTGTTAATTTAGAAAAGTGTGTGAACCTTCACCCTAATTGTTATTATCTTTGTTTTGCTACAGTGCAACCAAATACTATTGCATGATTTTCAATATACTGGCTCAAGACTGAATTAATTTGTATTAATGAATGACAGTCCTTTATCGATGATATTGCATCAGGGTGAAGTGCATAGGTTGGAAGTGGGGTGTATTGAAGGCTCAGGGGGATATTTGTGGGCAGGTATACGGTCAAATCCAACTAAATATCCACCCACAATTAGCTGACGATCGTAATCAAACCAACATTTCATTATCTATATCTATAAATGTGAATGTCTGTTCGGTGTACGTTTATCACATCTGAACCACAAGACATAAAGAGCTAAAAATTTGTGCAGTTACTAATGTCTACCCGGGGAAGGCTTTAGGCAGGGTTTTATGGCGATCGGATAGTTACTTATATATATTAATGTGAATATCTGTTCGGTGTACGCTTATCACGTCCGAACGACAAGACGCAGATACTTAAATATTTGTGCAGTTACTAATTTATACCTGAGGAAGGTTTTAGGCACGGTTTTATAGCGACCTGATAGATATTTAGTAATTTGTAGAATATAACGCGAAATGCGGAACAATAATTACTCTTTGAAAAATAAATTTACTCTTTGAAAATGGTATTATTGGTTGCATTGTTGCTTGAGAGTTGACAATGATAAAAGGGTGGAGTATATTGGGATGGAAAGTTATCGGTGTATATAAAATTCTACGTGTGTGTGTCTGTGTGTTAATATTTCGCTCTGCAGCGAAAACTAAAAGAACGCAAACGAATGGTCTGTGTGTAATTGTTGTCCGAAGTCTCCCGTTGAATACCATAGCAGTTCCATGCCGATAGCTGTAAGGGGGTGGAAGATATGGTGGTTGAAAGTCGTCAAATTATTAAAAACATTCGGACTCAAGGCCAGCGACGACGTTTGCGACTCTATAGCAAGGAGGTTTCATACAGAGAAACGTGATGCCACAGACCATATCTTTGGTCTATGCGTGCTACAATGTCTTCAGCTCTTTCTCTGTAAGGATAAGCATACGAATAAGGAAATATTATCAATCAACACCTGAGCGGAGCCGCGGGTTTAAGCTAGTTAATTATATATTTACACCAGCAAGGCGCCTTCGAGCGGTCGGCCTTTCCACCGCGGTTATCGTACTGGTGCTCCATAGGGTTGCCAGATTGAACTCGAGGCAGGCCCGGAGACCAGACGTGCCCCCCTCCCCCTTGTCCAATGACTTACCCCCCCCCCCCCCCCAAACTGCTATCAACTCCCCCCCCCCCCTCCAACCCAACCAGGATTATCGTCTTCTGCAGAAAATTGTTTCGGCAAGAAATTAAGAAGCGACTGATTCTTCTTTTGTGTGGTAATATTCGCTTTGTGTCTTTCTGATTGTAAATGTTTATTCATAGCTTTCACTCCGTCGTACTTAACAGTAAATGAGATATTATATATTCTGCACTTACACATGCACTCATCAGTATCGCCTTTTTGTAGCCACTCTTTATAATTTTCTTCCTGCAACTATTCTTCAAGGAACGAACTTAGATATCGTCTCTTCATTTCCCTGTTATTACTCACTAATCTGAGTTAATGTAAGCTTGTCTGATCACACACGATCCGAGTATTCCAAAAATTGCCAGAAACTGATAAACAATGAACTAACGAACACAAATAATATCGTCGCCAGTTGACACGTTGCCACAACAGTGTTTGCTTAATAATGCGCTAGCTGATTATTACCGACGCAGCAATGAAAAGTTTTCAGAGGAAGAATAGAAAAGTAGCGTTTTGTTGCAGTAAGAAATTGACATTTATATAAAGTTATTCATAATTACTAGAGAGGAGACGGCCGGGAATGGCCTAGCGCACTGAGGCGTCTTGCCACAGTGCGCGAGGCTGCTCCTGCCAGAGGTTCGAATCCCCCTGTAGGGCATGGATGTGTTGTTCGTCCTTAGTTTAAGTTACGTTAAGTTCGATGTAGATCGTCGCTGCATGAGCATAGTAATTAAAAAGCGTCGTAAAAAAAAAGTTAAGATGAAGATAACATTCAAGCCCGGAGATGAGTCATTGGCCCGTAGACCCGGAGAATTCATTCCAAACCCGGGCACTCCGGGCGGCGCCCGGAGATCTGGCAACCCTAGTGCTCCGTGCTGCGACACTTCACATACCCTGCAGTATAATTAGTGACACGCCAGTTTCCTTCTCCGCTGCATAAAGCTGATATCATTGGGCAGCTCTGTCAAGCGCTGTTCAGTGCAGCGATGCCTGAGCGCGGCTGTCGGCCTGACAAGTGTTGCGCGCGTTACCAGGAGAACACTGGGCAGCGGTCCAGCAGCCAGAGTACCGCCGCTCCCACAGGCGGCCTGTGCCTGCGTGGGCGGGCCGGAGCCGTGGCCCGGCGTCCACTTGACAGCGTCTCTCTCTCTCTCTCTCTCTCTCTCTCTCTCTCTCTCTTACTCACACTCTCACTCTCACTCTCTCGTCTCTCGCCGCGCCGTCTCAGCTTCCAGCAGCTGCAGGAATGTCTGCCGTATCTGCGCGGAGTGGGAGACGCACCCAACGTTGGCCCGACGAATCTTCTACTATTACTTATACACACCCAGATCCGATTCAGGATCTTTCTACCAAACGTAAACGTACGCAGCTGCGGCCGTTGTCACTGTCAATAAAATTCTATAGCGTGTAATAGCGTATTGTCAATCTTTAAAACTACCCGACATTTCGGCCACTATAGCAAGTGTTCTAACTTTGGGTTTATGTCAGACATACAGTATGTGATTAGAAGTATCCGAACACCCCATTAGGTGCAGTCCACTGCCACCTACTGCCAGGTACTATCAATAACCTCTGTAGTCATTATCGCGAGAGAGCAGAATGGGGCGCTCCTCGGAACTCACGTACTTCCAACGTGAACAAGTGACTGGTTGTCACTTGTGTCAGAAGTCTCTACGCGAGATTTTAACACTCCTAAACATCCATAGGCCCATTGTTTCTGACGTGATAGTGACGTGGAAACGTGAAGGGACACGTACACGCCGACCTCGTCTATTGACTGACAGATACCGCAGACATTTGAAGAGGGTCTACAGTATAATAGGCAGGCATCTATCCAGACCACCAAACATGAATTCCAAACAGCGCCAGAATCCACTACAAGTACTAAGACAGGCAGGATGTGAGAAAATGTGGATTTCATGGTCGAGATGCTACCCATAAACCACACATCACGTAGGCCAATGGCAAACGACGCCTTGCTTGGTGTTTCAACGTACTTACTTACTCACTGGTCATACAGGACTTGAAAGTCCATTACCGTAGCAACATGTTCTCGCCATCTGTTCCTGTTTTGAGTTATTTCCTTCCAGTCGCCTTCAACACCTGGGCTCTTCAAATCGTTCTTCACGTTGTCCTCCCATCTACGCCTCGCACTCCCCACTGGACGTTTTCCCTCTAAGTGCCATAGCAATACTCTGCGCGCTGCCCTGACTTCATCCATTTGAGCTACGTGACCCACCCATCGCAGCCGACGTGATTTAATAACACTGATTATGTTAGGGCTAGATTAGAGTTCGTGAACCTCTTCGTTATGCAATTTTCGTCACTCCCCGCTAACGTCATTCCTTTCTGTTCCAAAAATTTTCCTCAACATTTTGTTTTCAGATGCTCATGTTGAAAAATGATAGGTCAAGTTTCACATCCATACAGCACACCTGGAAAACTAATAGTTTTGTATATTCTCATCTTTAAATTTCTAGACAATAAATGTGATGAGAGTAATTGATTCAGCAAGCATTTCCAGTCCGTAATCTCTTCCTCTGCTCGGATTCATTCTCTTTTCTCGATGTAATCTCCACTCCTAAATACTTAAACGCGTTCACTTTTTCAAACTGCATGTGACCAACTCTTACAATTTCCCGATTGCTGTTGAAATTATAGCAGTAATCAGGTATTTCGTTTTGTCTTCACTTATCCTCAGGCCTACGTCTTCTCACTAGCCTTGATTAATGCATTCGCATTTCCTCTTACAGATTCTTTCCTATCGCTAATGATGTTTACATCATCTGCATACCCTAAGCTCTTAATATTTCCATTTAACTCCACATCATCTGAATTATCTGTTGCCATTCGCACCATATATTCCAAGACTAAATTATAAAGTAGCGGGACAGGGCATCTCCCTGTTTAAGTCCGTTCTTTATTTCGAATTCTTCTGACTACAATTTCCCCACGCTTACTCTACTTTTGTGGTTTTCAAACTCGCTTCTATAAGCCTAACATACTCTTTGGTATTTCAAATTCCAAAAGAATTCCGTACAATTTTGTTCGCAATACTGACTCATATGCTTTTGTAAAATCTATGAAAAGATTATTAACCGGTTTATTATATTCCAAAATTTGACGCAGGGTGAATATTTGCTCTAAAGTAGATCTGTTCCTCCGAAAGCCAACTTGGAAATCCCCCACAATTCATCTGCATATAGTGTAAGCCTGCTTAGCTGAATATTCGAGAACATTTTGGAACATACTGGTAATATCGATATCCCTTTATAATTTCCATTTACCATTTTGTCGCCCTGGGATCAGAATTCACTCCTGTCACTTTTTAGGTATCATCTCTGAGTTCCATACTTCAGTTATTACTTTGTAAATTACTTCTGCTCATTTCTGTCCCCCATTTTTTACTAATTCTGCAGATATGCAATCTGCTCCCGGTGCTTTATAGTTTAGGGGAAAGGGTTGTACCTTGGGACATTTTTCACATTTTAATTTTTTATACTATGATTTTTTTACAAGAAATTTGAAAATTTACCCATCAGAAATCAATTTTAGGTAATCTTGAACGAACAGCAGTTTACGCTAGCTCTAATATTTACGCAATTACTCACCAATAAAGACTTTTGTGACACTTGTCCCCAAGGTACAACCTATGGTTTCACCTTGGGACGGTGGTGGTACTTCAGTTTCGCAGTTTTATGAATGGAAAAATCGTGTTGGAATTAGGTAGTAAATGTTTGTTAGCCCAAATACAAAAGTTATTTTACCTAAAAACAAGAGTTGGTGGGAATCAAATATTAATTGGATGAAACCCACGACACACAACTGGAGCTGGTAGTTCTTTCTCCATATTACTGCGATTAACAAAGATGATACTCTCAACATTAGGGAATACAAAATGGTCCTTTGCTTCCTTAAGAATTTCACAGTTGCATCTTCTTCTGTGCTTTCTGAAACTACTCCTGCATAATAAACATGAGATCTGTCATTGATGTCAATTTTTACCAAGACCCAACTACCTTGAGAACGAGAAAGTGTTACGTTTCTAGATGGAAAGAAGGATGAGAAATCCTCTTCTTCAGATGACAAATCAAATATGCTACCTCCAGAGCTTCTGCCAAGCTCGGGAATTTCTTCATCAAAAGAAGTGGAAGATGAAAACTCCTTTGTCCGTTTAGTGACTTCTTTCTTTGGGAAAGACTTCTTGTTTTCTTTTTTCTTTTTTTTCCCTCTTCGATTCTTTGTTTGGTGTATCAGTGACAATCATACACCTTCCAGGTATCCCAAGGTGCAACCAGAGAAGTGTCCCAAGGTAAAACCAAATACACAATAACAGAAAACAGTATCCTAACCTATGTACACATTTATATCTTTATAACTTATGGTATCAATAGCTTACTTAAAAAATGCCCTACAACTCTGTATTTAAGAAACATCAATAATGATGCTTAGCTTTAATTGCTATCTTCTAAAGACAGTGCCTAAATTTTACTTTCAAACACGAAAACTTTTAAAACTCCTCCTCAGATCTCAAACATCATCCAAATACAACATGGGCTCCTATTCCCTTTGAAAATAGACCTGACAACTTTATTTCATAGTTCTTAAAGTTTTCACTAGAGTGCACTGCCTTTATTAAAAAGTGTCCCAAGGTGAAACCATCCCAAGGTACAACCTTTTCCCCTATCAATTTGTTGATTGCATCTCTTACTTCCTTTAGTGATTCTCCTGTATATATTTCGAACCCCTGCTCATTTCCTGCTTCCTGGTGAACATTTAATAGTTCCTCAAAATACACCTTCCATTTACTTAATATAGCACTTAGATCCGTCAGTATACCCCCTCCATCCCCTTAAAGAGCATTTGGCCCAGTCTGGAACCCCTTCCTGTACCCATTTATGTCTAGGTAGAGTTCCCTAATAAGTTTGATGCTCTCAGCACACACTAAAATCAGGACGAGGGTGTAAACAAACAGTGGATCACGGTTAGGAATAATATGAAAGAGGCTGCGAGGCTACAATAGGTTCAATGAAGAAGAATAGGAGGAAACCATGGTTTGATGAGAAATGCAAGAATTTGGTGGAGGAAAGGAGAAAAGCACGATTAGTTTGGGATAGAATGGGAGACAGTAAACGAGATGAGTTCTTGAACTCGAGAAGGGAAATTGGTCGTAGGTTACGGGCAAAGAAGAGGGATTATTTGAATAATCAAATTAAATAAATGGAATCTAAAAGTAAAATGTGTTTTAACATATCGATAAAATTTGATACAGTAAACTTCGTGTCACATGATACAGCTCATGCAGTCCATACATGTTATAAAATAGGCTGTATGTGTGTATGTGGTTATGTATGTATGTATGTTCCACATCTCCTCCTAAACTACTGGACCGATTTCAACAAGTTTTGGTAGAGATGTTCCTTATTATCAGGAAACAATCGCTGTCGGGGTAGGAACGAGAGCACTTAGCGACTTACAATAAACTTTGAACATAATTTCAAATCTTTACGAAACTTTTCCTCACTGACATCCTCAACAAAATGATGAAAGAAAAACGTTTATCGCTTACTAGTTTTCTGTTCATGATTTATATCTACGGCATTTAGCATGACGTCATAAGTTATTACTTCTAACCACTGAATGTTCCTTCGCCGCGGCGGAGCGGACGAGAGCATTGAGGCGCTATGCTACGATGCGCGAGGCCGTTCCCCGTCGGGGGTTCGAATCCCCCCCTCGGGCATGGATGTTTGTGCCAACTTTAGTGTAAGGTAGTTTATAAGTAGTTTGTAAGTTTAGGGACTGATGACCCCATAGTTAAGTCCCATAATCTTAACAAACATTTGAAGATTTTGTTCCTTCGATACTATATCACAGTTCGACATATTTTTCATGAGATATAAAGGTGATCTAATTTAAAATTTAATTATTACAGCTCATGTACTTATTATAATCTTTTTTATAGTTCAAATTCAAATGTTTGTAAATCTATCGGACCAAACTGCGTGGTCATCAGTCCGTAGATTACAAACTACTTAAACTAACCTAAGGGCAACACATACACCCATGCCCCAGGGAGGACTCGAACCTCCACGGCGAGCAACCGCGCGCTCCGCAGCGAGACACTTTAGACCGCTCGGCTACTCCACAGCGGCCTTTATAGTTATACCACTTATAATTGGAGGATTTGGAAATTGACTTATTCCGTTAATAACTGGTTAATGAAAAACAGCATCATGACATATGAGGTTCGTTTTATTATGTGTTTACTGCTAAGAACGTTGACGACATATTTTGCAGACATTAGGCACTGAATATACATACTAGTACGACATATTTTAGGAGGTATGACGTCATAAATAATGGAAATTTCGAATAACTGCTAGATCATGCGCTAATTTTCAAATCTCCTCCTAACATAATGGACCGATTTAAACTGAACTTGGTACACATATTGCTTACTATCAGACAACAATCGCTGTGGGGTTAGAACTACCAACGACACATAGTTCAGGCAGGAGGTATGACATCGTAAACAGAAAAACTTTCCCATCCCAAGTATCAATATTGTTTATAGTCAAGTTTTGAATTAATGTTATACATCATTTGTATTTGATTACTATTTTTCTTCCTTTGGATACTGCACTTAAAATTTTGTACATTATGCATATTTCTTTGTTCTACTGTTTCATAATTTCTAAGCTGTTTGCATGGGTACATGAAGATGAGATCTTTTTCGAGTTTTTATTTTCGTTTCTAATATAAGACTGGAAATATGCATATGTACTCGGGCTATGCCGGGTTTAGCAGCTAGTTAAAATTATAAAAGACGATCATGTAAAATCATTGTTGCCCAATGTTTAGGTTAAATAGTATCGAAAGCAAGCAGTTGATGTATACAGCCTCGCGGGAGTAGCCGAGTGGTCTGGATCGCCAAGTTACGGGTCGAGCGGCCTCACGCGTCGGCTGTTCGAATCCTCCCTCGGGCATGGATGTGTGTGTTGTCCATAGGTTAGTTTAACTAAGTTTAAGTACTTTGTAAGTCTATAGTCCGTTCACCGAGAGCTGGCACGAAACGTAAACAGTGTCAAGTGAGCGACTATGGTCGTTTCCATAGAAAGCATTCGGTGTTCACGTGGTACGAAGGGGTGTACAAAATCCTTGGAGCACGCTTTGCAGCTGGTGGCGTCGGCTGGCTGCCGAGCTGACGTCATAGCGGGCCCCGAGAAACTGGACAACAATATAACGAAATACAGCACAACATGGAAGATTCAAAGACAGTTAAAATAATGTTAAAAGTGCGATGAAACTGAGTTCATTCTGTCAAAACAGATTTGTTTTCATACAGGTTGCTAACAAAACGCTCCATTTATACACAATTTTTAATAACATTACCAGTAATAATAATGGTAAAGAACGGCGAAACAAGGTTCACTGTGTCACACTTTGACTGTTTTCATTGAGGTTTATACCAAACCACTCCTCTCTCTCTGTCTCTCTCTCTCTCTCTCTCTCTCTCTCTCTCTCTCTCTCTCTCTCTCTCTCTCTCGTCTACAATTTCCACATTTGACTTTTAACTAAAAATACGACACAGTGGACGCACTTGTTCCAAACTTCTACAGTCACTGTTTTTACTGCTTCTTCTTGCAGTTCTTTAACTAACAGCATTTTGTATGTTTTATCTTTCGCTGCAACACAGCCTTTGATTCTGGCCCACACTTACTCGATGGCGTTTAATTCAGAGCGGTACGGAGGAATTATAAGAACAGTTTTCCCTGCATTCTTCGCCATTTCATCTATCGCGTATTCGTTGGTGCTGTTCTGTAATTTTGAAATATATTTAAAAGTTATTTTTTCAACATACCGTCTTCAAAATCGAGGTTTTTAGATTTTAGCCACTCTGATATTTCGTGCTTATTGGAATTCGCACTGGGAACTTTTTTTCTACGATAATGGTACGGCGCTTTATCAACAACAGTAACTGTAAGCCGAGGAAGAACATCTTGAAACCACTTCTCGAAGGTTCAACTAGTCTTTCAAGCGTCTTTAACCCGCGGTCGCTCGCGTATATTGTTGTTACGCCCTAACTCCCGTGGTAGTTTTTTCTAACAATGAGATCTTGCACCTTTTCATCTCTTTCTGCCAGAAAAAGACACGTTTATACAATAAACGATTTCTTTATTATTACCAAAGCATGTTATTTGACGAGTTTGTGGATGTTTGCAAGAAGAGCTATAAAGCCGACGCACTGACAAGGATGGACGAGATGTTAGAACCATTCCGCTGAAGTTTGAAATTCAGGCAGCATATAGCAAACAAGCCTGCAAAATATGGCATCAAGGTAAATGCGATTTGTTGTGGTGTCGCACAAGTACAAAGTGCGCGCCACCTACTTTCGCCGCGCGCCGCCATGCACGCACGGCGCGGCGTTCTTACGACGACAGCCACGAGCGCCCTCTGCTACAACGCCGCTCGTGGCCACCACTGAACGACATCGTTCACTTGGGACGGAGATAGGAACCAGTTAAGACCTTCGGAATCAGATAGGCACCAGTGAAGACTTGGCTATCAGTTAGGCACTAGGCAGGACTCTAGCTCAACTATGTATCAGCATTCTGCAGTACACAACTATGTAAAAGTTAAGTATTGTATAAATTCTGTGCAATATATATCTCGTTCTAATTTACTCTAGTGTTTCTAGTTTCTGGCTGCTCCCCTCCGTACCTGCACCAGCGTGCTATCTTTATTCCTGTGTCGGTCTCATTCCACTCGGCCACCGACACCTACGACGGAAACGAGACACAAAAACGGCGACGAGGCTGGGACACAAAATTTGTGATGCCAGAACCTTTTATACGCTAAATATGGAAGTATATGCAAGCAAACAGCCTACTGGGCCATATCAAGTAGCAAATGATGCAGAGCATGTGTTGTTACGATTGATTAGAACGATTGACAAAACAGGCATAAAAGTGACGATGGGCAGTTACTTTACATCTATACCACTGGGTAACAAAATGTATGCCAACCATAAATTCACATTAGTAGATACTGTACGGAAGAATAAAAGAGAAATTCCACCGGAATTTCTGGGCGTAAAATGTAGGCAACTAAACAGTAGCATTTGAAGAAAAACCAAGCAACAACTACTTGATTTGCTCATACGTCTCAAAAAAGAAACAGAAAAAGAACGTTCTAATGTTATTCACCATGCACAGCGATGATTCTGTAGACGCTGGCAGTGGCGAAGCGAACAAACTTGAAGTAATTACATTCTACAATCTCAAAAAAAAGGAGGTGTAGATGTTGTGGACCGTTCGAAATCAGAATATTATTTTTCAAGAAGACACCGCTGACACTTTACAGTGTTTATCAGTTTTATATACTTCCATATCCGACAGATGTCATGTACTATGTATAAACAATTGCTTAATTCAATTCGTAAAACCAAATAAGAATACCTACTTTGCTCAAATAAATAAATAAATAAAAATGTTTGTTAAGCTTATGGGACTTAACTACGGGGTCATCAGTCCCTAAAATAACAAACTACTTATGAACTACCTTATACTAAAGACGGCACAAATATCCATGCCCGAGGGGGGATTAGAACCCCCGACCGTAGTGGCTGTGCAGACCGGGACTGAAGCGCCTCGGCCACCGCGGCCGGCTGCTTTGCTCATAAAAGACTTAACATGTGCTGAATAGTTTCAGGAGAAAAGAAAGGAACACAGGCAACAGGCTGATAGTGAAGCAAGGCGGTTTTCCACGGAAGGAGAAGTAATTGTTACGTTACGACTCCCACGTATTAGGCGCTCCAATCACGGTCTGCACGGCCACTACGGTCAGGGGTTCGAATCCCCCCCGGGCATGGATATTTGTGCCGTCCTTAGTATTAGTTAGTTCATAAGTAGTTTGTAAGTTTAGGGACTGATGACCCCGTAGTTAAGTCCCATAAGCTTTACAAACATTTGAACATTTTGAACTACCCACCACTTCAAATAATGGCACAACTAACAAGCTATTGTTGAAATTTGATAAAAAAAAAAAAATGTTCAAATGTTTGTAGAGTCTATGGAACTTAACTACGGGGTCATCAGTCCCTAAAGTTACAAACTACTTATGAACTACTTACAACTAAGGAGGGCAGAAATATCCATGCCCGAGGGGGGATTCGAACCCCCGACCGTAGTGGCCGTGCGGATCGTGACTGGAGCGCCTCAATCCCCTCGGCCACCGCGGCCGGCTGAAATTTGATCGTCGGGTCACAGATTAATTGAATTACAAGATATGAAAGAATACATTTATAGATGGTCAGTTCATTAGCTTTCAAAAATGTTCAAATGTTTGTATAATCTATGGGACTTAACTACGGGGTTATCAGTCCCTAAATTTACAAACTACTTATGAGCTAACTAAGACTAAGGACGGCACAAATATCCAGCCCGAGGGGGGATTCGAACCCCTGACCGTAGTGGCCGTGCAGACCGTGACTAGAGCGCCTCAGTCCCCTCGGCCACCGCGGCCAGCTCATTAGCATTGAAATGTGATGGAATATTCAGTTAAAATCGTAAATGTTAAATTTTTTCTTACAACGCGACTGGTCGAGGGTTAAAGATGAACTTAAGAGATCCTGAAATCGCCGCTGAAGAACACGCACTAATGAGCTGATACCTGCAATTGAGATGGCCGCGCTGACTGTGCGCCCCTGCCTTGTACAGCCCTCGACGGCAGCACTGTGGTCACGCGCCTCGCTGTGTTTCCAGTACGTCTCTCGTCTCGGTGAATGGTGTATAGGGACTGATGACCGCAGTAGTTAGGCCGCTTAGATTTACAAACAGTTGCCGGCAGCAGAGGGCGTGGGGATACCTGTCGGCTGGCCAGTGTACCGCCGCGCCGGCCTATTATAGAGCGGCCACGCGCGGCCCCCCATGGGCAGCGGAAGCTGCTGGCCGCGTCTGCTCCTTCCGGGAAGTGCGGCGGCGCCGGCGCATCTGCCGCCCGCCTCGTCACACGCACTGACACCGACCCTTCTAACGATGCACTGTGTCTCACGAGGGGAGGCCGCCAATTGTGAAATTCAGATTCATACTGCGCATAATTTAAAGCTCATGGCCAGAGGTGTAATTTGGCAAAGCACCAAGATGCACTTCTCAGACCAAGCGAGGTGGCGCACTGGCACGCAATGGACTCGCATTCAAGAGGATGGTGGTTCAAATCCACCTCCGGCCATCCAGATTTAGGTTTTTCGTGATTTCCACAAATCACTCCAGCCATATGCCGGGATGGTTCCTTTCAAAGGGCACGGCCGATTTCCTTCCTCATCCTAACCCAAAAACTCCGAGCGTTAGCTCCGTCTCTAATGGCCAAGTTGTCGACGGGACCTTAAACCCTAAGCATCCATCCATCCATGCACTTCTCAGCCGTTGTCGAGAAAATCGAAAAAAAAAAAAAAAAAAAAAAAAAAAAAAACCTTGCGGTCAAATACTCTCTACGATTTCTACGAGTAGTAATATTATACAGAGGCGTGGCGTAGCGGTAACCGCTCGGGTTGGTAATCCGAAGGTCGCCGGATCAAATCTCGCGGCATGCAACTGTTTTTGTTATTTTTTTTTTTTTTTTTTTTTTTTTTTTTTTTTGTAATTCAAATTATATATATCTATATCTATAAATGTAAATGTCTGTTCGGTGTACGTTTATCACGTCTGAACCACAAGACATAAAGAGCTAAAAATTTGTACAGTTACTAATGTCTACCTGGGGAAGGCTTTAGGCACGGTTTTATGGCGAACGGATAGCTATTTATCTATATATATTACATGTGTGTACATCTGAATTACAAAAAAACAAATAAAAAGAGGGTGCATGCCGCGGGATTCGATCCGGCGACCTTCCGATTACCAACCAGAGCGCTTACCGCTACGCCACACCTCTGTACAATATTACTATTTGTAAAGATCGTAGAGAGTATTGCACCGCAGCGGCTTTTTTTAACTGTCGATTTTCTCGACAATGGCTGAGAAGTGCATCTTGGTGCTTTGCCAAATTACACCTCTGGCCATGAGCTTTCATTATTCGCAGTATGAATCGAATCTGGCGGCCTCCCCTTGTCAGTTGAGCCCAGTGTGTCTACTGCAGCGCCCCTACCTTGTGATTCCCATACTACATCTAGCCTGCCAGAGTAGTCAAATTCAGTTAGACATAAACACGAAAACTGTAGAGCTGTCTGTATATGTAGTTTCGCATGTGAATGAAGAAGTGAGGTAATGAGGTCACTTTTTACGTAGGAGCAGGAAATGGATTAATTGAGTTATTAACGACGAAACCGTAATTCATAGTTTGTTCTCCTCAAATGACATGTAGTAAATTGTACACACAACTGAGGAAGCCGGCCGCGGTGGCCGAGGGGACTGCGGCGCTTCATTCACGGTCTGCACGGCCACTATGGGCGGGAGTTCGAATCCCCCCTCGGGCATGGATATTTGTGCCATCCTTAGTTGTAGCTAGTTCATAAGTAGTTTGTAAGTTTAGGGACTGATGACCCATAAGCTATACAAACATTTGAACATCTGAGGAGCTAAATAATAGGGAAAGTGTCATGCAGACATTTCAAAACTAACATATTTATTTTCTGAATAAGGTTTAATCTGGTAAACACACCGAACAATATTTAAAAAGCAGTAAAAAACTACGTCTTGCATTACTTTCCAATATCGAAAATAATTATCCCATCTAATAATTCTGACTCTTTCACCGTTAAAATAATTTTTGTTGAAACACGTATACATATGAGCTCTAACTTGGAAATTAAGCGCTTCCGGACACATTTCCACATAACATATTTTGTTTCTTTGTGTGTGAGGAATGTTTCCTAAAAGTTTGGCCGTACCTTTTTGTAACACCATATATAGCTCATAGAGCTCATTTTAGTATTTCGGATTACGGATGAGGCTTCATTTCAACGTGATCAAATTGTATATTTTCACAACACAATCAACATGTGTGGGCTGACGAAAATCCGCACACAATTGTACAATCACGTCATCAACACAGATTTTCTGCGAATGTTTGGGCAGGAATTGTTGGTGATGTCTTTATTGGGCCTCATGTTCTTCCACCTACACTCACTGGAGCACGTTATCACGATTTCATACGGAATACTCTACCTGTGCTGCTAGAACATGTGCCTTTACAAGTACGACACAACATGTGGTTCATGCACAATGGAGCTCCTGCACATTTCAGTCGACGTGTTCGTACGCTTCTCAACAACAGATTCGGTGACCAATGGATTGGCCTCCACGCTCTCCTGACCTCAACCTTCGTGACTTTCATTTATGAGGGTATTTGAAAGCTCTTGTCTACGCAACCCCGGTACCAAATGTCGAGACTCTTCGTGCTCGTATTGTGGACGGCTGTGATACAATACGCCATTCTCCAGGACTGCATCAGCGCATCAGGTATTCCATACGACGGAGGGTGGATGCATATATCCTCGCTAACGAAGGACATTTTGAACATTTCCTGTAACAAAGTGTTTGAAGTCACGCTGGTTCGTTCTGTTGCTGTATGTTTCCATTCCATGATTAATGTGATATGAAGAGAAGTAATAAAATGAGCTCTAACACGGAAATTAAGCGTTTCCGGACACCTGTCCACATAACATATATTCTTTGTGTGTGAGGTATGTTTCCTGAAAGTTTGGCCGTATCTTTTTGTAACACCCTATATATATTTCCCCGTAAAACGAAAATATTTTTTTGCTTGCAAATATTTAGTCTCTTTGAAACTTGTCTGTTAAATTATTTAACCAAGATCTCGGCAGTTGAGATCTCCAAATGTAAGTTAAAACGCTCACTGCTGCTCTAAATTACTTTGTGAGTGGCTACAGTATTTGCACAACGGAAATTTATGTAACTGCTCACTCCTTAAGGTAGCAGCCAACGTTTTAACAAACACAAAATCAATGTTAAATACAAATGAATAGATAATTAAACATGAGACAGGAAGCATGAAATTATAAAGGAGAGGTTTGATACTTTAAATCATCATCTATTCAGTAAAAATACAGAAGCAATTAAATGTGGGGAGACCAAATTAAGCACACACCTTGTACAAAAGTAAATTAAATCATAAAGCTACTGCCCGTAATAAAATTGTTCCTTCCCTTTATGAATATGGAAGTAACGTAGGAGAAAAATTGCAAACACACAATGGGTAGATGAAAGCACATTCATTCATTCAAAGCCAGACACGTGCATAATGCTTGTGACACTACCCATGAAGGATCACTTGATAATAATGACAAACGAAGCGTCGGCGGCGTCTTGACGAGATGGCGGGTGTCTTGAAGCACAAATTTAAAAGTCATTATGCACTAAACCAACTCATATTCGGGGAGGAAACGGCATACTAGTCTTAAGTACCAAGTGGTGTGTGACCACAAGGAATTACACAGAATTTACAAAAGAAATTACTTTAGAATAAGCAAGTAAAGCACACGCGAGAATTCATATAGAAGAAAGCTAGTATTAATGAAACCATGGCTGAAGACCGAAGTAATGACCATTACGAAAGCACGTGGTGCAATTTGTCATACAAGACAGGAAAGACGGAATCAAACTAGAAAATCTGAGAAATATTTAGCATACTCACGGATACAGACGTGACGCGTTAGTTAAAGAAAGAAACAAGAAAATTTAAACATACTAAGTTTACACAAAGGCCACACACGAGTATTCTAACTTGAGAAAAACAGGACACAAAAATCATCACGACTGCAAATGCAAATACTAAATTTACACCGAATTACTCGAGTTCTGTAAATTAAGGAAAACGTCGCCTCACATAGCGAAAGAATTACTCAAGGAAACTATCACTGGAAAACCAAGACTGCCTGATCACAAGGAGAGCAAAGTTGTTACCCTCAGCATGCTTCGACGAAGTACTTCCTTCCACGGTCGCAGCAAGCTCTAAGGCCACGCCAAAACCTTCCCCACCACACACCAGATTTCATGGGTTTCATTTCTTACAAACTGCAGGAAATTATTAGCAAACACCATTCCAGTTTTACAAACCGTGCAATACTAGTTTTTAGTCACTTACTTTCTACACTTTAAATAAATCTTGCGTTATTTCTGTAGTCAGAAAACGAAATAGACGTGTTCACTGGATAGACATAATTTCCGATATCAAGAAACACTCATATAGTGGCGTCTCCACTTTGCTGCTGTTGCGCCGCGTGTGCAGAAGCTTACAAGTTATTCATATAGACCCTCTGTTCAATTAGCCCCGCTCTACCCTATTTTTTATGTATCTTTTTGTATGGGACAGAAAAGTGGGTGAATTGCCCTGTAAGTGCGACATTGAATTTCTTGTCATAAAATGTAGAGCGGGCTGTCCTTTGTAGAACTTGGATATTTCCCCTACATCCCACTGAAAAAAAGTAGCCCTTCCTCATAATGAACAGCGGAACTGCCTCGCTATAAGAACATAGTTTAATGTAGTATAGGTATTTATGTTCTTTACGCCCGTTGTGATGTGCACTTTTGTATTCCAGGTGCGGATGCTTCTAGGTGAATCCCCGACTATCGGCTGCAGCTGTTGTGCTGACGACTCGTTCCTGGATGTGGCAGTCTCCAAGGTACCGAGTCTCTCTGTTACTGATTTTTCAAGTTTCCATCATTTGTAACACTGCAAGCATTAACGTCGTATTACAAACGTGAGATCATGTAGCTCAGAAAAGTAATGTATGGAAAAGTGTAGGAGGAGTCTTTATCTAATAGTAGATGCAAATGACTGATGACGAGGTGGTATCCTGTGATCTTCTCATATTTTACTGTCGGTTCAAGCTGCAAACAAATTAAGGTCTGACACGAGCATCAGAGCAACTGTAAGAGATTGTTGTGGTAGCAAAGAGATTACTTAATCGCCTGACTGGGGTCGAGATTTTCAAAGCAGTGACCACTTATTCTAGGAAATCTAGTTTCTACAAATAGAGGTCAACTCCGAATTAAGAAATAAGGATTTCCACCAAGGTATACAAAAAAGGGCGTCATGGACAGTAAATAAATTGCTTTGACAGTTCTTAAGAAAAAGTCGTCTATTGTAGCTATTATTACCACAAGAAGTGTCGCAGCAAAAGATAAATAATTCTCAGCTACTTCTACAGTAACCTCATTATTTGACTGCTATCGTTTTACTCTCACAAGTATTATTTAAATGTGGGAATAAGCCAAATCAGGGTGATACCGCCATAATTTAAGTTAGTTGTTACATCACTTTGTACATTAAATATCTCTTTTTTTTTTTATGAAATGTCTTTTGTGCAGATATGTCGTCGTAAAGAAACTTTTTAGAATACAGATATATTCTTGCGTTCTTTTTCATTGAATTGTTGTTTCGCATCATATTCAATATCGTTTCCTATATGTAACTGGTAATCTCAGTACTAACTACCATAATTCAATGTGTTAAATTGACGATACCTTGTAATGCACAGCACATCACGCCATTTTAAATGGTTCTGCAGCTACTCTAAGTGACGGAAGAGCGCACTCAGGAAACTAGAAATAAATCATACCCAACGCTTTGCATTCTCAACATTGTCTTCGGCTGAGAAAAATAGCGGAGCATGAATTTCTGGGCAACCGTCATTCTAATGAGCAAAATGTACAAATGGAATTATGTATAGTTGATTGCATCCAAAATCCAGAAAGTCAGATGCCATAGAAATGTCACTCCCTCACGCGCACCAACAACTCGACATTATAAAAATGCATCTCTTTCTGGCACATTCGACGAAGCTAAGGTATTCGACAAATCGACTAAGGAAAGGCAAACCTACATTCTAGCTTTTGTAGATTTAGAGGAAGCTTTTGACAATGTTGACTGGAATACACTCTTTCAAAATCTGAAGTCAGCAGGGGTAAAATATAGGAAATGGAAGATTATTTACAACTTGTACATTAACCAGACAGCTGTTATTAAAGTTGAAGAGCATGAAAGTGACGCAGTGGTTGAGAAGGGAGTAAGACAGGGTTGTAGCCTTTCTCCAACGTTATTCGATTTGTACATTGAGCAAGCAGTGAAGGAAAGCAAGGAGAAAGTTGGAGAAGTAATTAACTTCAGGGTGAAGAATTAAAAACATTGCGTTTTGCTGATGACGTTGTAATTCTGCCAGAGACAGCTAAGGACCTGAAAGAGCAACTGAACGGAATGGATAGTGTGTTGAAAGAAGCAAATAAGATGAACATTTATAAGAACGAAACAAGGGTAATAGAATGCAGTCTTAGAAAATCAGGCGATGCTGAAGGAATTAGATTAGGTAACGAAAGAAATGACATATGACGGTCGCAGTACAGAAGATATAAATGCAGAATGGCAATAGGAAGAGCAACGTTTTTGAAAAAGAGAAATTTGCTAACATTGAATATTAATTTAAATGTAAGAAAGTCCTTTCTGAAGGCATTTGTGTGAGTGTTACATTTTTCGGGAGTGAAACTTGTACGATAAATAGTTTAGACAGGAAGAGAATAGAAGCTTTTGAAATGTGGTGCTTCAGCAGAATGCTGAAGATTAGGTGGGTAGATCGCATAACTAATGAAGAGGTATTGAACTTAATTGGGGGGAAACATTAGCACACAAAGACGCCGCCGTTGGCGTAAGTAAAATTTTATCGTGAAGAGTAAAGACACATCAGCAACGTAACAAATATTATTTTTTTGCTATAACTCGCAAAAGACAAACCAAACTGTACCTTTAATTCCGGAGCTATAAACGTAACATCTTCAAGCGATCTTCGCCTCTCATTCTTTACGTCAAAAAGACACGCCATTGGCAGCTCAAAATTTAATGAGTTGCCAACGTAAGCACGCTACAAAAAAGCCGCCGACGCTTCCCCACCGACCGCAGTAGCCGAGCGGTCTGTGGCGCGTCAGTCACAGTCTGCACGGCCGCTACGGTCGGGGGTTCTAATCCCCCCTCGGGCATGGATATTTGCCATCTTTAGTATAAGGTAGTTGATAAGTTGTTTGTAAGTGTAGGGACTGATGACCCCGCAGTTCAGTCCCTTAATCTTAACTAACATTTGAACATTTCTAACATTTGGACGCTTCCCTTTCGCTGTTGTAGACGAAGTGATCATAATCGTACGGTTGATTACGTTCGCACTAAGTGTCAGATGTGAAGGCTACGCAACGTGGCTATATTATCAATCGAAAATTCTGAGTCTCGTAATGTGAACTTTGATGTTGCCATTGACTCTTTTGCTGAACAGAAAGCACGGAAGAACTACTTGTAATAAATAAGAATAGACATTTGTCTGGAAATATTTTTTCTCTTTTCTTTCAATACCTACCTGCTCTAACTAAAAGTTACAAAAGTCGGCGCACTTTATAAAAGAATTAATCCTTTCATGAACTTTTGTAAGTTCCTCCTGTGCTCATCGCCTCTTGGGTCGGGGGCCCCCTTCGGGTCGGGGGCCTGTGGCATTTTGCCCACTCTGCCACCCTCGATTTTACGTTGGTGACAGTTCTATGCTATTCGCAGAAAAAAGTGTATTGCGAAAACATGTAGAATTCTTTTATTCATTTAATATGGTAGTTTCAACGACTTCCCGAGGGGCGTAAATGCTTGCAAATTACCTTTACGGAAACTCACACTTCCAAGTATTTCTTTCCTTTAGTAACAAATTTCAGATTCTTGTTCATGAAATATGCCATGTAGGAACCACATTGTCAACATCGAATACAATTGTTAGTTGTTACTTGGAACACACATGTGGACATAGAAACTATTCATGATAATTTTCATCATTAGCTATTACAATCTATCGTCATAATGTTGAAATGTGGATAGGCTACTGCGGCTGATATAAATGTCCCAATACATTTGGTACGGCCTCCCGAATGTTGACGACTGGTGGCCCGAACTCAGCTGGTCTAGCACGGTCGAGAGTTTAAGAATTCACTGCGTCTGGCCCCAACTTCAGATCAAGGGAAACATAGTCCTTCCGGCGCCTGAGCTCCGCTTTCTACACTCTCGCAAAGTGGTGTCTACCTGGCGCCTTCTCCAGAAGCTATTGTAGGCATACTTACGTTTCTGTACATAGTGATTCATTCCTCGCCGCAGCTCAGAGGACAAAGAAGGGGCTGGCTGTCCCGTTGTTCCGCGTCATCCACCTGCGAGGACAAAGGTACCGCCTGTGTTCTGCACCTGCCGACAGGTGCCAGGAACTTGTCTCCGTGTGAGTGGCCACCGCGACCCGCCCGAGCTCGCAAGCACACTGCCAAATGCACTTGCATACACCATTCCTTTAAAAATTCGCCCTCTGCTGGAATGACAACCGTGCAACAACTTAAGTCAACTTATATAGAGGTTTAATACTTCCACTCGTAACCAAATATCTGTCGATTATAAAATTATAAGTTTCCTGCAAGAGTTGATTACGGGGAAATTTCTTAAATAATGATCAGTTTGGTGTTTGAGACAATGAGTATTATACACAAGAAATTTACATCATTAACTGCTAGTGGACATTGAAATAATTCAATGGAGAGAACTGAAGATTCGTGCCCAGCTGCGATTCGAACCTGGGTCCTCTTGCGTTCTAGCCAATCGCTCTGACAGAATAACAAATAGTAAATAATTACTCTCTATAAAGAAAGTGTATGTTACAACCTCTGACGATAACGTTCGGTGAATAGTGCTGCAACATTGACGTAGATGAACTATGACCTGCCGGCCGCGGTGGCCGAGGAGACTAAGGCGCTCCAGTCACGGTCTGCACGGCCACTACGGTCGGGGGTTCGAAACCCCCTCGGGCATGGATATTTGTGCCGTCCTAATTCTTAAGTAGTTCATAAGTAGTTTGTAAGTTTAGGGACTGATGACCCCGTAGTTAAGTCCCATAGACTATACAAACATTTGAACATTTGAACTATGACCTACAGTTACCTTGTTATCTTCCAAATAGTCACATCCCATAACTACACATGTGAAGGTAACTTTTAACAAAAATGTTCAAATCTTTGTAAATCTATGGGACTTAACTACTGCGGCTATGAGTCCCTTGACTTACAAACTACAAAAATTAACTTAAACTAACCTAAAGACAACACACACACACACACACACACACACACACACACACACACACACACACACACACACACACACGAGGGAAGACTGGAACCTCCGTCGGAGAGCGACCGCACGCTCGGCAGCAAGGCGCCTTAGAGCGCTCGTCCATTCCAACGCGGCAAACTTTTCACAAAGTCTTCCTTTGGGACGGTGTTCACGAGCCTCGTCACGTTTCATCGGATGTCAGGAATACCGTTTAATCTCTTTGCTGTCAAAGCAAATTTGAATCGAGAGAATAAGAAGCAGTATCGAGGACTGACATCTGTCGAGTATGGTAGATGTTCAAGTTGCTCTACGCTCGCCCACACAAAGGCAATATTGTCAAACAGTTCCTGGCAAAAAATGGGGTGTGTAACTTCAACATCGACCATACTCTGCAGATCTCAATCCTCCAGACTTCTTCCTTTTCTCTCGACTCAAAATCGCTTTGAAAGCAATGAGATTTGACGATATTCCTGACATCCAACGAAACGTGACGAGGCTTTTGAACACCAACCAAAAGAAGGAATTTGTGAAAAGTTTCCAGGATATATAATGCCGAGTTCAGCAGTGCATAGTTATGGCAGGTGGACAGTAAGTTATTCGTAGTTCATAGTTCGTCTATGTTAGTGTTACAGGACTATTCACGGAACTTTATTGTCAGAGTTTGTATAAACTGACAACACAAATTTCACACGTTCTTTTAAATACACTAATAACTGAAAATTTCCTTGGTTTCACTTCGCAATCCGTGCTACAATAAGTGAGGCCATATTTTACAGTACACTGTAATACGCAAACGACAGTTCTCCTGCAGTTGCGTAGCAAACTTCGTCTTGTGTGCACTAAAGATGCCACTAAGATGTCTTGCATTTGTGCCTGTTCAACTTCGCTTTCCCTCACTTTGCGACACAAAAAATTAGTCACTGCTCCATTTCCTACATTCAGAAATGAATATCATTAAATAAATAATGATTAGGTCACAATTCATGCTAGTTACCACATTATCACATTCACTGGCTACTACAATTTACAAAAATAAACTACAAAATTAAATAAAACATATACCTCAACGTGTTGCAGAGACTATGAGCATGTGGCAACGGCATTACAACAAGAGAACGCTGCGAGTTATAAAGTATAAGCCAAGCTCTGCAAATCGCATACTGCAGTTGTTCATGTAAAAGAAGATATAAAATATAAATAACCCTTGTGTATTTAAAATAGCATTTTGTAATCTATAAAACTTAGTTGATATTAATAATTTCTTTTTTAAAGAGAAATAATCTATTGGCAGTTGATTTGATCGAGGACAAAGTTCGAATCAAAGATAAAATAAAGCGACGCCAATGGTTGTCGTGGATCTGGCGGCATGGAGACAGTCGATACGTCGCAGTAGATGATACGCGGGAGATGTAATTACCAGGGGACGCCGTCGGTCACCAGTCACCATGGAGTCAGGTAACGATTGAAGTGGCGATTCGTGTTTACACGTACATAGATAAGATGCCTAAAACTCTCCGATACAGAAGGTAAGCGGGTAGGAATAATATTTAAAATAACTTATCGGTTGTCAATAAAAGCAATAATTTTGTCAAAGTATTTCTATGTGATGTGTAGCACAAATAAACATATGGAAGAAAAAGAACTGATGTGCACTACAGCACGTCGTCATAAAGATCATAAAAATGTTTCTCTCTACAGTCCAATTGCTCTTTTAATAATGTTAATGGCTGTTTTTATTGATAAAATATTTCAACCCTTTCAAGATCATTTAATAAAGGCCATTTAGGTGCGTTGTGTAAGGTTTTTAGATTCACTTGTATAGACCCTTCAGAATGTTTGCTTTGTAGTAGGTGTTGGCCAATAGTTGGATAATAGCTAGTTCGTACGTCGTTTCGAATAACATAAATCAATGTTGACACAAGCTTGTACGAGGATTCCAGTCTCTTAAGTCACGCGAAGAAAGGAAATAAAGAGATACCATCAAACTACAGACCTATTTCACTTTTACCGGCATGCTCAAAAATTCTAGAAAAGGTAATGTACAAGTAGCTTCTCAACCACCTAATCTCAAATGAAATATTGTCTAGAACACAGTTTGGATTTCTGAAAGGTTCGGATATCGAGAAAGCTATTTACACCTACAGTGAGAATTTACTTAATTCATTAGATAATAAATTACACGCAGCAGGTATTTTCTATGATTTGTCCATTTCGTTTGAATGTGTGAATCATAACATCCTTTTAAGTAAATTAGAATTTTATGGTGTCACGGGAATTGCTACAAAATGGTTCAAGTCGTACCTCGATAAAAGGAAACAAAGGGTGTGAGTGTAAGGGACTAGCGATTTTAGCCATCAGTCATCAGATTGGAAGAAATTACTTGTGGTGTCCCACAAGGATCCATTGCTTTTTCTTGTGTACATTAATAACGTCTAACCAGTTACACTGCCAGAAGCAGAGTTCGTTTTGTTTGCAAATGATACAAGTATTGCAATAAATAGCATGTCGAGTATAGTTCTAGGCAGTCAGTTATACGGGGGATCTACAGTTTAATGTGTATTCCGAACCATGGTGCAACTTAGCCTTTTTCATATTAACAACTTGCCAGAGTTGGGCAACGAAAATATTTGCGGATGATCGGTGTTATGTTTTATACGTTTCCGTATAATTCAGTGTTTTTTGTTTTCCCTACAGAAATCGTATTACTCCTGGTACGTCACACGCGGTGGGGTCCTCCTTTACTTCACACATTTGAAACACCCGTGTTGATGAAAGAAATGACCGAATACTACCTCACAGCTGTACTGCTGAGAGCGTTCTGAGCGAAGCTACACAACGGAACGAAGTCGCCGATGCTATCGCCACTCAGATTAGATCACATTAGATTAGTTGGTCGTTCGTGTTGAGGAGATCCTCGTGAATGTGGAACATGTCTTTTTTTTTTAATTTTTTTTACAAGCTGATGACATAATAATACTAATACAGGTACATACATTTTTTACAAGCTGATAATATAACAATACTAATAGTATGAATACAGATACATGCATCATTTGTTTCTATTTAAAAATTCGTCGGTGGAGTAGAAGGAATTGGCAACTAGAAAGTCGTTTAGGCTCCTCTTAAACTGATCTTTATTTGTAGCTATTTTTGTTTGTTTGTTTGTTGGTAAAATACTGATTAGTGAACCCCTTTTTGAACTGAAGAAAGTGCTTTTAAGTCCTTGTGTAGATCATTTTTGTTCCTATTATTGTATGTATGAACTGAGATGTTTGTTGCGAAAAGGGATATATTATTTATGACAAATTTCATTAAGGAATAAATATACAGAGAGGCAGTACATAATATACCCAGTTCTTTGAAGAGGCATCTACATGATGTCCGTGAATTTACTCCACAAACAATACGTATTACACGCTTTTGGACTCTGAACACTTTAGCTTGATTTGAAGAGTTATCCCAAAATATTATACCACATGACATCGTGGAATGAAAGTAGGCAAAAAATGCAAGTATTTGTTTTAATTCTTATGTCTATGTCTGATACCAGTCGTATTGCAAATACAGATTTGTTAAGTCGTTTCTGCAGTTCTGTGGTGTGCTCCTCCCAACTGAATTTATTATCAAGTTGTGATCCCAGGAATTTAATACTGTCAACCTCCTCTATCTGTAGTTGTTCATACTTTATGCATATGCTGGGTGGAAATTTCTCACATGTTCTGAACTGCATATAAAGAGTCTTTTCAAAGTTTGATGTCAATGTTCAAATGATGGAGGAAACCAACGGCCATCCTGAGTGCTTAAAATGTAGGTTAAAACATATTAAAGCTTCATGTTGCAAGACGGGATCACAGTCACTGTGTCCAGTAACATTAATAGTCTCACTTTTGTTCGACGTTGGTGTCGTGAATTTCTTGGCGGCCGTACTACTGTATAGTACATAATGAAGAACGAAGTGGCTGACCTTCTGTTATGAATAATGAACACGTTGCAAAAGTGTATGGTCAGATAGAATCTCAGATAATTTTTCGAGAGTCGGATAGCGTTGATGGATGGCTACACTTACAGTTGGGAGAGTCTTACGCAGTAGGGATTTCGAAACTTGTGAAGCGGGTTGACGAATGTTCGAATGTGCACGGAAATTATGTTGGGAAATAGTGGAAAATATATACTGTTCACCGAAAGTGTCCACATTAAAGCGTTTTCTGAAGAATATATCGGAACTTACTCTGCTAATCGACCTTGTAAATTTTGACTTAACTTCGACACTTCCATTGATATATTAAACTCCCTCAGATTATCAAGTTGACTGACAATAAACTTGGCTACTAGTCCAGAACTTAGGACCACTTAGTTGTTTCATGAAGACTTCAAGATAACATATTGGTAAACTGGATTGGAACGAATTTTGAAATAAACTTTAGACTCGGTACTGCTAAAGTTGTATACTGTCTATGTAGCTCACCCCTAGTAAGTATGAAATTCGTAATGACCCATTTCTTGATTTCACAGGCTGTAGGCGCTCGTTAGTCTTTTAAAATTCGATGGTATTCTTTCAATGTTTTCATTGCAATTATGCAATTATGCATTTCCTATACGCACTTGACACGAGAAATCACACAAGGAAAACAATCACAAAATGAGCACTCTTGAGGACCGAACAATATCAGGAAGCAAGCAACACGTGTATTACTGTGGTCACTGTTGGCTTCGTTTCTGTCTTTCCTACGATAATGCGTTCACTTCTCAGTTAATAGTAACTTACCCGCATTCCCATTTTGTTATTCACTATCAGACCTACTCCTGCGTTACCAACAACTGATTTTGTATTTATAACCCTGTACTCATCTGACCGAAAATCCTGTTCATCCTGTCATCGAACTTCACTAATCCCCACTATATAGAACTTCAGACTATCATTTCCCTTTTTAAATTTTCTGATCTGCCTACCCGATTACGGGATCGAACATCCCATGCTTTGAGCTGTAGAATGCCAGTGTTGCCTTTCCTGATAACAACCTCTTGAGTAGTCCCCGCCCGGAGATCGAATGGGGGACTATTTTACCTCTTAGATTATTTTACCCGAGAGGATGCCATCATCATATTTTCATACAGTTGAGCTGCATGTCCTCGGGAAAAGTGACGGCTGTAGTTTTCCCTTGCTTCGATTTGTTCGCAGTAACTGAATGGCAAAGCCACGTTAGCTGATATTTCAACGCCAGCTCGTTCAATCATCCAGACTGTTGTCTCTGCAAATACTAAAAAGGCTGCTGCCCCTCTTCAGGATCTACGTAGCAATATTATTTTCGTCCGCTTCTAACCGCTTGATCGAAATTCCGCAGCTGCTCTTTGAGGACTAATATAAGTACTATCAAGTGAGTAGTTATATGCTATTATAATTATTCTGAACGGCTAGTTTTTTACACCGTTAGTTGAAAATGGAATACCACACTGGCATCAATGAATTACGTATAATTTCTGTCCTATTGTATTGCCATCTTGTTAATTTCTCTCTGAGAATCACTTATGGTAGAATGCAAACTTTGCGTGGAAATGACATAGGCTAAAGATCGAGTGTTATTCTAAGCATGGTTTCGCACTGTTGCGAGCGTTCGAAGATGTTCCTATCAGTTATAAGGAACCCATAACTTACACTTGAAAGTATAAACGCTAGTACGATCACGTCTTGAGTATTGTTCAATTGTTTGGGACTCGCAGCAGATCAGTTTAAAGGAAAACATGGAAGCAGTTCAGAGACGAGCAGCTAGGTTCGTTACTGGTCGGTTCCATCAATGCGCGAGTGCCACAGAAATGCTCCGGGAACTCAAATGGGAATCGCGGAGGAAAGAAGTTTTTTTCGAGAAGTTCTGTTGAGGAAATTTAGAGGGCCAGAATTTGAAGCTGACTGCAGAATGATCTTGCTACCGCCTTCTTACATTTCGCGAAAAGATCACAAAGACAAGAGAAGAGAGTTAGGGCTCGTACAGAGGTATATAGACATTCTTTTCTCCCTCGTTTTATTTGGGAGTGGAATAAGAAAGGAAATGCCGGTAGTGGTACAGTGTACCCTACTCCATGCACCTTACGGTAGATTGCGGAGTATTCTCAGACTCTATACACACCCTGTCTTCCACTGATACCAGGTTCATAAATGACCACAGAAAGTACTGCATACGTATAATTTAGTTGAAAGTCGTAATTTTTGCTCGATGTGTTGGGGGCACTCAGTCGAATGTAAATTTCTACTATTTATATCGTTCAATTATGTTTTATATTTTGTAATTAAGTTAGATCAATGTCCTGGTTGTATTATTTTGTGAAATCATTGTACCTGGTGAAACACATCTGCCGGCCGCGGTGGCCGAGGGGACTGAGGCGCTTCAGTCACGGTCTGCACGACCACTACGGTCGGGGGTTCGAATCCCCCCTCGGGCATGGATATTTGTGCCGTCCTAGTTTGTAAGTAGTTCATAAGTAGTTTGTAAGTTTAGGGACTGATGACCCCGTAGTTAAGTCCCATAAGCTTTACAAACATTTGAACATTTGAAACACATCTGAACCCAATTAAAGTAAAAGTTCTTTTTTCCTATAAAAAAAAATCTCTTTATTGCATACATTTTTATAAATGGATTCTTCCGTGGCTTCTTGGTAGAACGCTTCCATATTTAAGGTTGAAAACAAACAAACTGTTGCTGTTCTATTTTTTTTTGTTTATTTACTAACTAGTTTTCGGCTTATTAGGCCATCATCAGGTGCGACAAAGACAAAGACGCTATTGCTTCGGTTCTCAAATATGATAAAACGAAGATACAAAACTAGTTTTCGGGTTAGATACAACACAATAGTGTGCTGTATCTTCGTTTTACCATCTTTGAGAACCGAAGCAATAGCGTCTTTGTCGACGCATGTCAACAGTTTACCTGATGATGTCCTGTTGTTGTTATGATCTTCAGTCCGGAGACTGGTTTGATGCAGCTCTCCACCCTACTCTATCCTGAGCAAGCCTTTTCATCTCCTCATAAGAACGACAACCCACATCCACTTGAATCTGCTTACTATACGCGTCTCTTGGTCTCCCTCTGCGATTTTTACCCCACACACTTCCCTCCAACGCTAAATTCACAATTCCTTGATGTCTAAGAATGTGTCCTACCAATCTATCCCTTCTTTTAGTCAAGGTATGCCAGAAATTTCTTTTCTCCCCAATTCGGTTCAGTACCTCCTCATTAGTTACGCGATCCACCCACCTAATCTTCAGCATTCTTCTGTAGCACCACATTTCAAAAGCCTCTATCCTCTTTCTGTCCACACTGCTTATCGTCCATGTTTCACTCCCATACAAGGCAACACTCCATACAAATGCCTTCAGAAAGGACTTCCTTAGGCTTAAATCAATATTCGATGTTAACAAATTTCTCTTTTTCAAAAACGCCTTTCTACCCATTGCCATTCTGCATTTTATATCATCTGTACTGCGACCATCATTTGTTATTTTACTGCCCAAGTAACAAAACTCATCTACCTCCTTTATTGTTTCGTTACCTAATCTAATTTCTTCAGCATCACCTGATTTTCTTACACTGCACTCCATTACCCTAGTTTTACTCTTGTTAATGTTCATCTTATATGCACCTTTCAGCACACTGTCCATTCCGTTCAATTGCTCTTCCAGGTCCTTTGCTGTATCTGACAGAATCACTGTGTCGTCGGCAAAACGCAATGTTTTTAATTCTTCACCCTGAACTTTAATTCCTTCTCCAAATTTCTCCTTGCTTTCCTTTATAGCTTGCTCAATGTACAAATTGAACAACATTGGGGAAAGGCTACAACCCTGTCTTACTCCCTTTCCAACCACTGCATCCCTTTCATGCCCTTCAACTCTGACAACCGCTGTCTGGTTTTTGTACAAGTTGTAAATAACCTTACGCTCCCTATATTTTACTCCTGCTTGCTTCAGAACTTGAAAGAGTTTATTCCAATCAACATTGTCAAAAGCCTTCTCCAAATCTACAAAAGCTAGAAATGTAGGTTTGCCTTTTCTTAATCTATCTTCTAGGATAAGCCGTAAAGTGAGTATTGCCTCCCGTGTTCCTACATTTCTCCTGAACCCAAACTGATCTTCCCCGAGGTCGGCTTCTACCAGCTTTTCCATCCTTCTGTATATAATTCGTGTTAATATTTTGCAACCATGACTTATCAAACTGATGGTTCTGTAGTTTTCACACCTGTCTGCACCCGCTTTCTTTGGAATGGGGATTATAACATTTTTCTTAAAGTCTGAGGGTACTTCACCTGTCTCATACATCTTACACACAATGTGAAACAATTTTGTCATGGCTGGTTCTCCCAGAGACTTCAGTAGCTCTGACGGGATATCATCTACCCCAGGGGCCTTGTTTCGACTTAGGTCTTTCAGTGCTCTGTCAAATTCATCTCTCAGTATAGTATCTCCTATTTCATCATCATCATCTACGTCCTCTTCCCTTCCTACAATAGTGTCTCGAAGTTCATTTCCTTTGTAGAGCCCCTCTATATACTCTTTCCACCTTTCAGCTTTCCCTTCTTTGCTGAGAACTGGTTTTCCATCAGTGTCCTTGATATTCATAGAGCTGTTTTTCTTATCTCCAAATGTTTCTTTTATTTTTCTGTAGGCTGTATCTATTTTTCCCCTATTTATAAATTCTTCTACATCCTTGCATATGCCTTCTAGCCATTCCTGCTTAGCCATTTTGCACTTCCTGTCGATCTCATTTCTTAGTCGTCTGTACTCCATTTTGCCTGTTTCATTTACTGCATTTTTATACTTTCTCCTTTCATCGATTAAATTTAGTATCTCCTGTGACATCCAAGGATTCTTTGTAGGTCTTGCCTTCCTACCTATTTTGTCCTCTGCTGCCTTCACTATTTCATCTCTCAAATTTACCCATTCCTCCTCAATTGTTTTATTTTCCCCTGTTTCTGTCAATTGTTGCCTGAAGCTCCCTCTGAAATTCTTAAGAACTTCAGGTTCCTTCAATTTATCTAGGTCCCATCGCCTTATTTTCTTACCTTTCTGTAGTTTCTTCAGTTTCAGCCTACAGTTCATAACCAACAAGTTATGGTCAGAGTCTATGTCTGCCCCTGGGTATGTCCTACACTTCAAAACCTGGTTCCGAAATCTATGTCTTACCATTATAAAATCTATCTGGTATCTCCCGGTGTCTCCTGGTCTCTTCCACGTATACAACCTTCTTTTGTGATTCTTAAACCAAGTGTTTGTTATAACTAAATTATGTTCCGTACAAAATTCTACCAGGCGGCTTCCTCTTTCATTCCTTTTGCCCAGACCATATTCACCCACTATCTTCCCTTCCCTTCCTTGTCCTACTACCGAATTCCAGTCTCCCATAACAATTAAGTTTTCCTCTCCCTTAATTGTCTGAATAATTTCCTTTAGCTCCTCATATATTTCTTCGATCTCCTCATCATCGGCAGAGCTAGTTGGCATATAAACCTGTACTACTGTTGTCGGTGTTGGCTTCGTATCTATCTTGACAATGGTAATGCGATCGCTGTGCTGGTCATAGTACCTTACCCGCATTCCTATTTTCTTATTCATTATCAGTCCTACTCCTGTGATACCCCCAACTGATTTTGTATTTATAATCCTGTAGTCACCTGACCAGAAATCCTGTTCATCCTGCCACCGAACTTCACTAATCCCCACTATATCTAACTTCAACCTATCCATTTCCCTTTTTAAATTTTCTAATTTTCCTACTCGATTAAGGGATCTAACATTCCACGCTCCGACCCGTAGAATGCCAGTATTGTCTTTCCTGATGATCACATCCTCCTGAGTAGTCCCCGCCCGGAGATCCGAATGGGGGACTATTTTACCTCCGGAATATTTTACCCGAGAGGATGCCATCATCATATGTTCATACAGTAGAGCTGCATGTCCTCGGGAAAAATAACGGCTGTAGTTTCCCCTTGCTTTCAGCCGTTCGCAGTAGCTGTGTGGCAAAGCCACATTAGCTGATGTTACAAGGCCAGCTCAGTCAATCATCCAGACTGTTGCCCCTGTAACTACTGAAAAGGCTGCTGCCCCTCTTCAGGAACCACACGTTTGTCTGGCCTCTCCACAGATACCCCTCCGCTGTGGTTGCACCTACGGTACGGCTATCTGTATCGTTGAGGCACGCAAGCCACCCCACCTCGGCAATGTCTGTGGTTCATGGGAGTGGGATGTCCTAATAAGCCGAAAACTAGTAACTAAACAAAAAAAAATTAGTAGAACAGAAACAGTTTGTTTGTTTTCAACCTTACATTTTTTAAATTTATAGATTTCGTGTTTAGGCTGGTCGCTGAAGAAAAACGAAAATATGTACACAGCACCACATTCAATGGAGAGAGGAATACGTGTTGCTACGCGATTAGCCGACAATCAATGGAGCTCAAGGCCATAATCCAAATTCATACGCTGTTGAAAGCAATTCTAAAAGGACGGCAAAAGAGAAACCGCCCCATCTAGAAAACAAACGTGTGTGGTGTTTTTTTTTTCCATAGAATAATAAATACTGGAAGACAGTGGACGTTAATTGTTCAGTAGCGGAATACCAGCAGCATATTCTAATAAGGAAATAAGATACAGGGATCTTTGGGGGTATTGCCTAGAGATCTAAATTGGTGGCCATGATCTATTTGAGTTCGTTACTCTTGCAAAGTAAGTAGATTATGCTTTAACATTGATGTCCATGTGAGTTCCTGTTAGGTGATGCCGAGGAAGGCTACTAAACAAAACGCTGTGGATTACTTCTCGAGGGATTATCACGAAATTAATAAAAGGTGCCCCGCGTTTGTTGGCTGTATCAGGAGCGGTAGCACTGCGCTCCTTCTGAGCCAGACAGCCAGTAAATTGGCAAGGCCGACGTGGCGGCGTAACATCCGCGCGCGGCAACCAGGAGCCATGCCGGTGGTTTTATTACTCGCACCAGAGCCATTCCAAAGGGACGTCTGCACAAACAACTGCCGTTCATTCGTTCCTTATATTCAATAAGGTGCGTGCAGAATGTAGTCAACACTGCCGACTTCTTCCCGCAGTAGGTGTTAATACAATTTTGTTTTGGTTGCACTGAGGTACATTCTATCGTCATTTACGAAGATTTTTTTAAATAGGTTGGAACCATTGTCTTCAAGTAATACACGTGTATTAAATCACAACGTAACTATAATTTGCCTCTACGCTAGCCCAAATGAACGTGAGAATAAGTTGTTAAAGTGATGCAAAGGGCAGGGGCGAGGTATTGTGTGTGTGTGTGTGTGTGTGTGTGTTTACGTACGTACAGTATATCCAAGATACGTTGAGCTTCGTTCCAAAGTAGTGATCGCTACATATCGCATTTTGTTTACAATGGCCATCAAGCTCAGAAGGCAACGTGGCATGTTGTGTGTCAAGAAAAATGACTAACGTAAGACACGTTGGAACAAGAGGCGTCTGCATAATGTGCTTTCACGAAATTTTGTTATTCTGTGTTGTATTTTATACCACAGGTACTGATCACCTGTGCGTGTGGAGCACGCATGACAAAGTTGGCAGCATTGCGAGCCTTTCCCCATGGCATTCTTGACCTTTCAGTCTTTACCTGCCCGGCACCCTTCTTCGAACATGGTTGACGCTCAACTTATTTTATATTATCTATACAGCAGAGGGGGGTTGTCTCAGTGGCCAATTTCTAACTCCCACTGCAAGATGGAGGTGTATTGCATGTTTGACATGTAGGTCTGTCTGTCTGCCTCAACGTAGTTTCCATACGAAAGTTCTGATTTTAAAGCAATTCTACAAAATATTTAGATATTGGAGAATTCAGCAGGTAGTCAAGCAAACACGTGAAGTGTTGTGAAAGTGCCGGCCGCGGTGGCCGAGGAGACTGAGGCGCTCCAGTCACGGTCTGCCCGGCCACTGCGGTCGGGGGTTCGAATCCCCCCTCGGGCATGGATATTTGTGCCGTCCTAGTTCGTAAGTAGTTCTTAAGTAGTTTGTAAGTTTAGGGACTGATGACGCCGTAGTTAAGTCCCATAGACTATACAAACATTTGAAACATTTTGTTGTGAAAGTCTTCCGAAATTGTAGAAAAGTTTCACCATTGTAGAATATACTGAGAAAGTGCCAAAAATCGTGTTTGACGATAAATTCCGTTCATATGCTTCAGTTAGAACGCTAAAAAACTAAATGTACCAATCCTGTTTAGTTAGGAAAAAGAAACACTTCACCAGAGCAATCATACCACGCGTGAGTGCCCAGACAGTGGCCATTGTGCATCAAGCCCCCACAATCCAATGACCGTCCGACTGTGAACAGCGAGGAAATTGAAGAGCGCCTCAGCGGCCATTATGGTGGCAAACTTCCGCGCCAACTTTAGATGTGCGTAAGACTCTTTTGGTTAGAGTGTGTATTCATTAGGGTTAAGTCGCGAAACTATGTCTCATTTAAATATATAACTTCAAAACAGCTTCAGACTCTCTGACTATACAACAACTATCGGTTGTGTGTGAGTTTATTACACATACGGTGTAGAACTCGGCCGACATGGCTGCCTGAAACAGCTAATGTTAAAAGTCGACTGTAAAAATGAAATATTCCATCAGATACATTAACTGTAAAATAGCGCTTTACCTTGTGCATACAGCAACCAGCAACTACCAAATTCTATTAAGAACATGAAGTATGCCATAACTTTTTCTGAACGAAATGCATTTAGCATTAGCATTAGGGCATCTAGCACGAATATTAGGATTTTACTGCTGTAAGCCAAATACCTTATAGTAGCGTGATCTGCTCAAAGGTCAGAAACTATCGTCATAAGGTTCAGCTTCACAATGTGCATCCAGTGTGGCTATGTGACATTCATATATGGAACTGTAGATAGTTCTGCAAACCCCTTTCAGTTTTTATACATAGGTAAAGCAGGTGACCTTTAAATTCTGTGTTACAAGTTGCTAATATTAATTTCATAATAAAAAATTCGAACTGCAGTGAGGCAATTGATCTTGTGCAATCAATAGCTATTTTACACAAACATAAAATGAAACCAGTACTGCCTAAAGCAGCTCGGTTTTAAAAGGTTCCAGTATTGTAAAAGCCTGTTATTTATTTCATTCAATCCTATATTGTCTTGACTAACAGCCTGTTAAGCTGGAATAACAGTCTCTGAACACAATTAGAAGGGTTACTTGTATTCCTGATAAATATAAATGGCAAGACAGTATTCGTTGCTTTTATTCCTTTCTTAAATCGATGTATGCAGTTAAAAGCTGAGCAGTTCTTCACCATCGTTCTTCATGTGTACTGCAATAGTCGAACAATACAGACGTGACTACCAACTGAGTACACAGGGTGTTACAAAAAGGTACGGCCAAACTTTCAGAAAACATTCCTCACACACAAAGAAAGAAAATATGTTATGTGGACATGTGTCCGGAAACGCTTAATTTTCATGTTAGAGCTCATTTTATTACTTCTCTTCACATCACGTTAATCATGGAATGGAAACACCCAGCAACAGAACGTACCAGCCTGACAGTTACAGCCTGACTGTTACAGAAAATGTTCAAACTGTCCTCCGTTAGCGAGGGTACATGCATCCACCCTTTGTCGCATGGAATCCCTGACGCGCTGAAGCAGACCTGGAGAATGGCGTATTGTATCACAGCCGTCCACAATACGAGCACGAAGAGTCTCTACATTTGGTACCAGGGTTGCGTAGACAAGAGCTTTCAAATGCCCCCATAAATGAAAGTCAAGAGGGTTGAGGTCAGGAGAGCGTGGAGGCCATGTAATTGGTCCGCCTCTATCAATCAAATGTTCAAATATTTGTATAGTCTATGGGACTTAACTACGGGGTCATCAATCCCTAAACTTACAAACTACTTATGAACTACTTACGAACTAGGACGGCACAAATATCCATGCCCGATGGGGGACTCGAACCCCCGACCGTAGTGGCCGTGCAGACCGTGACTGGAGCGCCTTAGTCCCCTCGGCCACCGCGGCCGGCCTCTACCAATCCATCGGTCACCGAATCTGTTGTTGAGAAGCGTACGAACACGTAAACTGAAATGTGCAGGAGCTCCATCGTGCATGAGCCACATGTTGTGTCGTACTTGTAAAGGCACATGTTCTAGCAGCACAGGTAAGAGTATCCCGTATGAAATCATGATAACGTGCTCCAGTGAGCGTAGGTGGAAAAACATGAGGCCCAATCAAGACATCACCAACAATTCCTGCCCAAACGTTCGCAGAAAATCTGTGCTGATGACGTGAATCGAGTACATACTAACGAAACAATTGGGTATTTTGACAATTGCCTCCGCGAATTATTTCAATTTACATTTATAGAGAAATACTAAAATGAGCTCTATCATGAAAATTAAGCGTTTCCGGACACATGTCCACATAACATATTTTCTTTCTTTGTGTGTGAGGAATGTTTCCTGAAAGTTTTGCCGTACCTTTTTGTAACACACTGTATATACCGTAGTAGCTATATAATACACGATTTGTCTCCTTACAACATTAGTATTTATCTGACGCTTGCCAATATCATGGCGGTCGGCCCAAAGTTCAAATTATCCCGCGACAGCAGCGCCGTTAGCGAGTGTAGTTATTTTTACAAGGTCTTTGTTCTGCAGCACTGGAAACGGTGTTGCCTAGTGTCCGAGGTTTGACATTCGGGGCAATTTCCAGAGTCAAGTTGGTGTATATCGGACAGCCTCTGATTCTTCCGCAGGGCGTCGTTCACGAGTCTATACCGCAAACTGCTAGCATCTGATGGCAGGAGCTGGCGAAAAACATTGGCCCACACCTGCCGCCACTCGACCTCAGGGCCGGCCTCCAATTTATGAACTGGTGGGCGTCCCTGGAGTCTCTCGTAAAGCATGCGAGCTGTCCGGTGTTCAGCAGTCCGTGCTGTTTCTTGCGAACCATATCCGAGTGTGACAGAAAAACAATCTACAGGTACATACATACTCCGCAATCCACCGAAAAATGCGTGCCGGAACGTAAACTGTACCACTACTAGGCTTTTCTAATGCCTACATGCCTCCTTACGAGTCTTAATTTCTCTTGTCTTCGTGACCAATACGCGAAATGTAAGTAGGCGGCAGGAAGATCATACTACACTCAGCTTCAAATTCCGGCCCTCTAAATTTCCTCAACATAAATTCACGAAAAGAACGACGTCTTTCGTCCAGCGATCTCCAGTTGGGTTCCCGGTGCATTTCCGTGACACTCGCGCATTGGTCGAAACTACCAGTAACAAACCTAGCTGCTCGCCTCTGAACTGTCTCTATGCCTTCCTTTAAAGTTATATTCTACGTGTCCCAAACACTTGAGCAATACTCAAGACGTGGTCGTACAAGCTTTTTATACGCGGTTTCCTTTACAGATTAAGTACATCTTCCCAAAATTCTACCAGTAAACCGAAGTCGTCTGTTCGCCTTCCTCACAACTGTCCCTTCATGTTCTTTCCATTTCATATCGCTCTGTAATGTTACGCCTAGATATGTGAACAACGCGACTGCATCAAGAATCTCACTACTAATGCTGTATTCGAACATTATGGGATTGTGATTCTTCAGTTTTTCCCGGCGTATTTGTTAATCAAAATATCCACGGGTGTACTGCCGGTCTGTAGTGTCCAACGGGCACAATATTTCGGCGATCATACATGTCGCCATCATCAGGTGAACTGCTCAGTCCGTCAGTTCACCTGATGATGGCGACATGTATGATCGCCGAAATATTGTGCCCGTTGGACACTATAGACCGGCAGTACACCCGTGGATATTTTGATTATGGGAGTGTTTTTCCTACTCTTCCGTATCACCTTACATTTTTCTGCATTGAGAGCTAGCTGCCATTCTTCGCACCAACTAGAAATTTTGTCTCAGTCATCCTGTATGCTATTACAGGCGATTAAAGACGACACCCTCCCATACAACACAGTATTATCATCAAACAGCCGCAAATTACAAGTGACTCTGTCCACCAGATCATTTATAAGATAGAAAATAATAGCGGTTCTATCACACTCCCCTGGGGCACGCCTGACGATACACTCGTCTCTGGTGCACAATCGCCGTCGAGAACAGCGTACTGAGTTCTACTACTTAGGAAGTCTGCTAGCGAGGCACAAATCTGTGAACCTCTCCATAATTCAAATGTTCAAATGTTTGTAAATCTATCGAACCAAACTGCGTGGTCATCAGTCCGTAGCTTACAAACCTAGGTAAATTAACCTAAGGACAACACATAGCCGTGCCCCAGGGAGGACTCGAACCTCCACGGCGAGCAACCGCGCGCTCCGCAGCGAGACGCTTTAGAACGCTCGGCTACTGCACCGCGGCAACCTCTCCATATTCTCGTATCTTCATTATTAGTGTGCAGTGTGGAACCGCCTTTTTGAAATCGAAAAAAAGTGAATCCGTCTGTTGCTTTTTATACATGGCTCGCAAAGAAGCGAGCAAAAAAGCTCGCAAAGCAAGAAGGAAAACTGGTGGTAACGAAGTGGTACATGTAGCTACGTGTACTTGTAGCTACGAATGCTGAAGCTGCCAGTGCATACTCGGGACTGCGTTAATTCTGCTATTGGGGACGGAATGCCGTCTCTGTCTGCGTGATTCTCTCCGTAAGTGGCTAAGAATGTGTTTACCGGAGGCCGGCGGACTGGAAACGGCCGCGCGGAGTGAGGCGAGAGTAACGCCAGTTGTGGCATGTGTCCGCGGCGGCCGCTCTATTTCGGGCGGCGGAATGCCGCTTCACCATTTACGAACGCTAGGCGTGGCCGCGCCGGACGCTACCCGTGTTCCACCGCGCGGTCGGCCGCGTCTGCAGCCTTGCGTACACCGGGGAGCGGTGGCGGAGGCGGGGGCGGCAGCGCCCGGCTGCTAATGGAGGCCGCCCGCCCCCGCCGTCACAGGGGACAAATTAAGTGAGCGGCCGCTTTCAGCGCCGGCCAGATAGCGACGCCCACAAAGGCGTCTCGCCGCCCCTGTGTTCTCTGCCGTCGTCCAGGGAGCGATCCCAGCTTCACGTGATGGCAGGCACCTAATTTTCGGAACGTTTGAACGCTGCTGGCTCTCCGTAATGCACCACCGAGAAAGACCGGTGGTATCACAACCAAATTTATTTGGGAGATAACGCGTTTAAAAATGGCCACATGGCGGAAAATACAACCTCACTTGGTGTGAAAAGGAAGGAAGGAAGCCGCGGTGGAGTGGCCGAGCGGTCTTAAGCGCCTCGCTACGGAGCGCGCGGTTTCTCGCCGTCGGAGGTTCGGGTCCTCCCTGGGGCATGGGTGTACGTGTGTTGTCCTTACGTGAGTTTACCTTAGTTTAACTAGTTTGTAAGCTATGGATTGATGGCCACGCAGTTTGGTCCGATAGATTTACAAACATTAGAACATTTTGAAGAAAGGAAGGAAGGTTATTTTTCCATTTTTATTTTATACTAGCTGAAAACCCGGCGTCGGCCGTATACTTATTTGTTTCAGTCTTAAGTTAGCCCATCTCTCCTTCCCTTTTTAAAAAAGGAGCAGGTTCTCAATTTCACTGTACTTTTTTGTTACTTCTGAACCTTAGACTTTGTGAACTGATTTTGATGATTCTCTTTTTATTTTATAGCTGGTGCTTTCCGTGTGGTCCCATTTCACTTTGGTCACTTTGGCATCCATAAAAAAACCATGTAAGTCTTAAATTTAAGTATGTACGCGACAAATGGACGAATAACTCAATACCACGCCAAGAGATTTCGATTATTCTTTTTTTTATTGGAAAGCATATACTTCAAGGGTAGTTTGATGAGAGTTTGTTTAGGTTCTGGTTGTGGGATCCGTGACAAATTAGGAGAAAATTAACGATACTCGGCCGAATCACTTATAGGTTATTCGGATATTTGAGTCACCTACCGTAACGTCGTTATGGTCAAGTAATTGTCGTAGTCCATCTATTCTCTTTCCATTTCCTCCTCGCCCTCCCTCTGTTCATCTCCTTTCACCTCTCTGTCACCATCTCCCCTCTCTCATTCTCCTCTCCTCTCTGTCTGTCTTCCTACTCTCTCTCTCTCTCTCTCTCTCTCTCTCTCTCTCTCTCTCTCTCTCTCTGCCCCTCTCCTCCCTCCCCTTTTCTAGTCCGTCCCTTCCTCTCCCTACTCCTCTCACTTCTGCATTTGAAATCATACATATATGCGCCAAGTTTCATGGTGACTGGTCTAACGATGTCAAAGACGTAAGGTATACTCTGCCATGCTAAATTCACTGGCTCGCAGATTATTAAAATCTCCTTCGTAAAAACATTCATTTACACTACTGGCTATTACAAATGCTACACCAAGAAGAAGTGCAGATGATAAACGGGTATTCATTGGACAAATATATTATACTAGAACTGACATGTGATTACATTTCGCGCAATTTGGATGCATAGATCCTGAGAAATCAGTACCCAGAACAACCACATCTGGTCGTAATAACGGCATTGGTACGCCTCGGCATTGAGTCAAACAGAGCTTGGATATCCTGTAGTGGTACAGATGACCATGCAGTTTCAACACGATACCACAGTTCATCAGGAGTAGTTACTGGCGTATTGTGACGAGCTAGATGCTCGGCCACCATTAAACAGACGTTTTCAGTTGGTGAGGTCATCAGTCGAACAGAAAGGCCCGTACAGGACCTGCAACATATGCTCGTGCGTTATCCTGCTGAAATGTAGGGTTTCGCAGGGATCGAATGAAGGGTAGAGCCACGGGTCGTAAAACATCTGAAATGTAACGGTCACTGTTCAAAGTGCCGTCGATGCCAACAAGAGATGACCGAGACGTGTAACCAATGGCACCCCATGCCATCACGCCGGGTGATACGCCACTATGGCGATGACGATTATACGCTTCCAATGTGCGTTCACCGCGATGTCGCCAAACACGGATGCGACCATCATGATGCTGTAAACAAAACCTGGATTCATCAGAAAAAATGACGTTTTGGCATTCGTGCACCCAGATTCGTCGTTGCGTACACCACCGAAGGCGCTCCTTCTGTGATGCAGAGTCAAGGGTAACCGCAGCCATGGTCTCCAAGCTGATAGCCCATTCTGCTGGAAACGTCGTCGAACTGTTCATGCAGATGGTTGTTGTCTTGCAAACGTCCCCATCTGTTGACTCAGGGATCGAGACGTGGCTGCACGATCCGTTACAGACATGCGGATAAGATGCCTGTCATCTAGACTGTTAGTGATACGAGACCGTTGGGATCCAGCACGGCGTTCCGTATTGCCCTCCTGAACCCACCGATTCCATATTCTGCTAACAGTCATTGGATCGCGACCAACAAGAGCAGCAATGTCGCGATACGATAAACCGTAATCGCGATAGGCTACAATCCGACCTTTATCAAAGTCTGAAACGTGATGGTACGCATTTCTCCTTCTTGCACGAGGCATCACAACAACGTTTCATCAGGCAACGCCGGCCAATGATATATGGGTTGGAAACTTTCCTCATGTCAGCACGTTGTAGGTGTCGCCACCGACTCCAACCTTGTGTGACTGCTCTGAAAAGCTAATCATTTATGTATCACAGCATCTTCTTCCTTTCGGTTAAATTTCGCGTCTGTAGCACGTTATCTTCGTGGTGTAGCAATTGTAATGGCTAGAAGTGTATGTGCTGACTTTCATGGTGACCAGTCAGACAATTTGAATGTTTATTGTAACGTACCCTTCGTCATTCACCCATGGAGGCTTAACAAAGGTAACCCATATATTAATTCGGGGTGTAAGCTATATCCATTCGACATTTCATTCAATTCCGTCCCGCCTTTTCAGCGTGAAGAGTAACAAACGTGTTAACCCAATGTAAGGTACCCTCTGCTACGCACCATAGGTGGCTTACGAAAGATAGCTCATGTGTTAATGCAGTGTATAAGCTATCTCCATTCCAAATTTCAATCAAACCTGTCGATCCCTTTCAGCATTAAGGAGTAGCAAGCAAATTAACCCATTGTAAGGTACCCTCCGCTGCCCACCATACAGTGGCTTACGAAAGGTAGCCCGTGTATTAATGAGGGTATAAATTACCTGTGTTCCATATTTCATTCATATCCGTGTAGCCATTTCCGACTGAAGGTGCAAGAAAAGAATTAACTAATTGTAAAGCACCCTCCGCCATGCAACATGCGAAGTTATTTTCAGTATGCCTGTAACCTTTCGCGCGAGTGCAAGCAATGAACTGACAAAGTTTTATCGCAATCGGATATACTGTATGGCCGTGCATAAAATACAAAAGAGAAACGAACAAACATTAATTTTTATATATTATATTTGACTTTATTAGTGTTTCTTTATTTATGTTTATTTACAATAGTCCATTACCTCATCTGTTAAACGGGTCAATTTTATCTACATTTCAATACAGTGCTTATTATTTATTTTTTGCTGTATGGCTCTAATTTTAACTGTCTATTCTACTGTTAATTTTGTTATGCTTAGGATTAGTATTTACATGAACTTTAGCAGGGCACTTTGTACCGGAAACCTTGTTACTTTCATTCTTCGACTGATTAGTTGCGGCGTCCTGTAGCGTGTTAGAGGAGCGGCAGCAGGAAGTAAGTTTAGAGTTCAACATATCGTCGACATGATGTCATTAGAAACGGAGCATACACTCGGAAAGAATTTGTCACGGGTTGGGGAAGGTAACCGGTCGTGCCTTTTGAAAATAACCATCCCCACATGTGCCTGGAGTAATGTGTGTAAAACCAAAATGACGATGCTGGTGAATAACGCAACCAGCCACATAGAGTTTTAACCCATATAGCGCTGACGTCCTTCCAGAAGGACTAAAACGGCAGCTTACTTTTTTATTCTTGTCTGTAAGAATTCGAGAACAGTGTCATATTTTATTTCTTTGAATCGCCTGCTCCCATTGGAGATCAATTTTAGCGTGTATTGTCGATTCCAAAGTGGTTAGATACAGCTGCAAAGTTGAGATTCATAAACAAGATACTGAAGAGTTCCTCGTAGTTGGGTTTATATTTCTTGAACTTTCTTCAATTTTTGAGACGTTTATATGTATATATTTCATCTTAAATGTTGTTTTAATAATAATGATTCATCAGATTAAAATTATAAAACATTCATTTTGACGTCATTCCAGAAAGAAGGGCAGTATTGCAAAACTAACGGCGTGAATGTGAAAAAAATCACTTATAACGATCTTGTGCAGTCATATGACGGTAATTAATAGCTTCTGAGAAAAAAATTAACCAAAAATAATTCCGCGCCATCTGGATTAAAAATGTTTTATTTCAAAAGCCATTCCGGTTTCTGGCTACCTTCACATCTTCAGATGGCTGCGTTTTCTTTATACATTTATTTCTCTCAGTAGCGTGTCTACTTCTTTACTGTACAAGAATATTCAGAAGTTTAGTGCCACATATACGAGGGTTGGAAGTTAGATAGTGGCAACACTGCTGTGGAGACACTATGTAATGGAATCTACAATAATCGCTGACAGCACACTTTGTTAACATACCTACCTTACCTCCGAACAAATGGACTCGCCCGTTCCATGTCATCGTCGTGAGCATAATCGAGGGAAATACACTCACTTGTGAGCGACCGGTCTAACGTAACTTTGTCACTATGTTTTCGAAACAGGAACAACGTAGTAAGATCAAGACTCAATGTGCCAGAGGTCGTACAGCACGAAAGTGTCATCGAGGTCAAGAGGCGTGCAGGGAATCGGCATCGTCGTACAGGACAGTTACAGAAGCTATGGCGACTCTCGTGTACGACTGTGATGGTGTTTTCTTAACGCATTACGTTCCTTCACGGCAGACAGTGCACAGTATTACTGTCCGTTTTTAGAGCATCACCTGCGACCAGCTTTGCGAAAGACGCGGCAACACTTCCTGCGCAACCCACCCACCATTTTGCACGACAATGCGCGGGCGTATACAGCGCAAGCTGTGACTGCTCTGTTCGGTCGATGGGTCTGAGAAGTACTGTACCATCCACCATACCCTCCGGACTTGAGTCCTTGTGACTGATTTGATTCAGATGACGAAGAAACCATTCGCTTCAGAACTGTTGCAGAGCTTCGACAGGCAGCAGACCGCTCCATTCGCACAATCAACAGAACAGGCTCTGCTGACAGTAACAAGGACAGCAACAGATACAAACATGTAACGCTTTTGCATCGGTTGTGAATAAATAGTTGCCACTATTTACGTTCCAACCCTAGAATATGGGACTTAACTACTGAGGTTATCAATCCGTAGGCTTACAAGCTAGTTAAACTAAACTAAGGACAACACAGACGTCCATGTCCGAGAGAGGACTCTAACCTCCAACGGGGAGCAACGCGCGCTCCGCACCAAGGAGCGAACGTAATCTGCAACTAAGCGTCAGTGCGATTTACCAAAATAGAACAAGAACGCAGATGCCGTAGATAAAAGCGTTACCTATTTTCTGATTCCTCCTCTCGGAACGGTGGAGCGGTGGAGCGGCCGAGCGCTTTGAGGCGCTATGCTACGATGCGCGAGGCCGTTCCCCGTCGGGGGTTCGAATCCCTCCTCAGGCATGGATGTTTGTGTCATCTTTAGTATAAGGTAGTTCATAAGTAGTTTTTTAGTTCAGGGACTGAAGATCCCGCAGTTAAGTCCCTTAAGCTTGACAAACATTTGGACATTTTGAGCACGCGCTGGTTACTCTAATGAAACTGTCAGATGCCTCTATTTTAGTTGATTGCAGAGTATCTGATACACACAATACATTAACCGCACGATCCAATCATAACTTCACCTTTATAAGCAATGTATTTCGTTTTACTATTACATGCAAATAATCACACGCAATTCAAAGAATTGTTAAATCTTAGAGTCGTGTTATAATGGCCGAGTAGTCTGGGGCACATCGTCGCGGAGTGCACGGCCTTTCCTACCGGAGGTTCGAGCCCTCCCTGGGGCATGGGTGTCCTTAACATAAGTTAGTTTAAGCAGTGTGTAAGTCTAGCGACCGATGGCGTCAGCTGTTTGGTCCCTTAGGTTTACAAACATTTTGAATGTCCAGAATGAAACTTTCACTCTGCAGCGGAGTGTGCGCTGATATGAAACTTCCTGGCAGATTAAAATTGAATATCTTTGACTTGCGACTAGCAGAGGGCATAGCTATGGTCTTTTTCGTTATCAGAACCCCCAGGGGGCTCACGGTTCATTCCTGAGTACGTGCGTGGCGAGTACTGGGGCCCGAGCTAATGCAGTCTTCCTTCCTTCCTTATTTCTTTACTTCCCAAACTTTCCCCTCCCCTCCTTTCCTATCATCACTCATTCCCCTCCTCACTGGGGGATTGATAATCTTAGCAGTTTATTCCCCATATCGTAACCAAACAAGCCAACCCAATCTAATTAGACGTTGGCACAAAAAGATGGTGGGGAGTTTGGTGCGATATGTAGAACTGTGTTGTGCTTGGATTTATGTCTTGAAGCCAACCTGTTACTGAGGTAGTGTTGAAGAAAATTACTGTGGAAATATATCAACTGTAAATGTCTTCTGAAGAGTATTAAGTGAATAATAATAATTATTATTATTCTTTGTTATGGCTTTTGGTTACAGTGACCATACAGCCAGCGGTTATTACAGTGACAACATTACAGTAGAATTGAGAGTCTTACAATGTATAGCACAATATTAATAAGTATCTCACATCATACAGCCTTAGAATAAAAGTAGAAAAATCATATGTACAAGACATAAAACAATACATATTTAAAAGTACGAGTGACATAGTGCAAACAGCATAGGACCATATGAGAGGTGAAAAGACAAATAAAAGTCAAAATGTTCAAGTTAGACACACTAGCTCTAAAATTATAGCTGTATGCTGTATGCCGGTGACTTTGAGGTAGTCCGTCAGTAAACTGTACTTCAACTTGTCGAATCCATGAAGGAGGACAGTGACACTTGTGGGGAGGGGGTAACCCCTCGAAACCAGCGTGCGGTAGAATACACTTTGTGCAGCCGTGTACTTGGTGCATGCCAGTATGATGTGGTTGAGATCCGCCACTTCCGTTGCATCTTTGTCGCAATGCCGAGAAGCGATGATTTTCAAACAGTGTAGGTGGGCAGGGTAACATCCATGTCCCAGTCTCATCCGAATGATGTACGTTGCATGACGTCTACTAAGCGTCATCGATGAAAACCATGGTCGTGAGGAGACATTTGGTTGTATAGCTGCCAGGGGTCCTCCCTTAAACGCTTGAGAGAGGTGTCATTCGTGGTCCCAAGTGCGATAGGCAGCTTTTCCAGTCGTCTTTCGGAAGTCTGTATATGGAATCGGCGTGGGGCAGTGTTGTCATTCCGTAATACTTCTCTTGGCAAGGCGGTCTATTGTTTCGTTATGGGGTATACCTTGATGTCCTTTAATCCAAAGTAAGTGGATGTCTATGCCCACTGTCTGTGCATTTGTTATGGCCTCCAAGACGTCCAATACATATCTATTCGTTTGTTTGTCAAACGTCGGATGTTGTAATTTTCGCAGCACGCTTTGAGAGTCCGTGAGTATCAATATAGAGTCAAATGTCTGTCTACCGTAATAAATGGCCTCCCTGATGGCCAGTAACTCTGCCGTGTAAATAGATGACACAGGCGGAAGCGCAAACATTTGGTAGGTGCCATTGGATGGGCAAAAGAAGGCGTATCTCACCCCTGCTTCAGTTTTAGAGCCGTCAGTATAGATGTGACCATGCTGTGGCCAGTTGCGGAGAAGAAACTGTTCCACGTCGAGAGTGATGTTGGTCCCCGTTGTGTAGTCGGATGACAAGTGTGTCACCGGGACTGGGTTGAAAAACAGATGATACGAATAACGGAAGCAAGGAAGTTTGGTGTCCTGTATGATGAGTGGGAAGAGATGTCTTCATTTCTCATAGCTGCGAACCAGTAAAGGAACTCGGGTCATGCCTCTTCTGTGATGCATTTGTGTAAGGCTCCAAAATTGGTGCACTGTTTTGAGAGAGGCACTATCACACATTGACGCTCGGCTGAGGTGGAAAATATCGGACAGAATTTGTCGACGTATAGTTAACGGTAGTTCAGACGCTTCCACGAGCAAGGCGTTGCTGGGTGTTGACTTCATAGCTCCGAGAACAAGACGAAGCATTCTGTACTGGAAGACATCAAGTTTGCGCAGGGTCGATTGCGCTGCAGTAGCGTAGACGATACTGCCGTAATCCAAAACGGAGCGGATCAAGACCTTATATAGAGTAAGGAGTACCCTCGGATCGGCTCCCCACCAAACTTTGGCAATCATACGCAGGATATTTGCAGTAGTGTCCACTTTGTCCAAGAGGTATTCAACATGGCGCGTCCACGTCAGTTTGCTGTCGAAGTAAACACCAAGGAACTTAGCATATGACCGAACAGGCAGTTTGTATGGACCGAGCTGAAGGTCTGGAGAGAAATAATTCTGTCGTTTCCTCGTTAATATCATCACAGTAGATTTTTCGGGCGACAGCGTGAGCCCGTGTTCTAACTCCCATTCAGCCAGTTTTTCACATGCAGTAGTAAGCCATATGTGTGTCACCCAAAAGCACGACGAGTGGGCGTATATACAAACGTCGTCCGCGTACTGAAGTACTTTGACAGTAGGATGAAAGATAGTCTAAGTCGGCAACATACAAGGCGTATAGCAAGGGGCTTAATATCGAACCTTGCGGGAGGACACGGGAAACGATTCTTGGGCCATGTAACACATTGTCCTGGTCACAGATAAAAACAGTGCGGCGACAAGGTAATCTGTATATAATTCTTAACACCTTCAGAGGGAGATGCAAAAGTTGTAATTTATTTATAAGTTTATGTATCAAAACATTGTCATAAGCCCTCGAAAAATCAAGAAAAAGAGCCGTCAAATACCCATTTGTCAGAAACGTTTTTTCGATGTCCATAGCAAGAGATGTTATATTATCGTAAGTGCTCTTCCCTTTGCGAAAACCGTATTGTGTCCGTGGGAACAGGTCGTGATGCTCTAACTACCATTCTAACCGGACCTTGAGGAGACGTTCAAAGGTCTTGCACACATACATGACGACAATGCAATGGGGCGATACGACGTTGCCTGACCAGGGTCTTTTCCAGGTTTCAATATAGGAACCAATACCTGAGTGGTCCAGTCGGGTGGAACAGACCCCTCTCTCAAGATGTCATTAAAGATATTCAGAAGGATAAGTTTTGCATCATCAGACAAATTGCGTAACATGGAGTAATGTATCTGGTCATGCCCGGGCGACGTATCGGCCGAGGGCGGCAGCGCACTGTTGAGTTCAACGAGGGAGAACGTTGAAGTGAGATCATCTTGAAGATCTTCAACGTCGACATTTGTCGTGGGATCAATGGGTTCTGGCACGGCCGTAAGAGGTGCTACAATGTTGGCAAACTCGTCTATCCAGGTCTGTAACCGCTTGGGAGGCGTTGGTTTTCGTTTGAGTGAGTTAACTTTTGACCAAATCCTTCCGACAGGAGTATGCAGGGATAACTGTTCACAAAATTTCTTCCAATGTTCTTTCTTACAAGTCTTGAGAAAGCGTTTGGTAGTCGCATCCATACGTTTGTAGGCGAGGTAGTTTTCCCATGTGGTTTGCCGTTTAAGACGGCTACATGCCAGTCTCCTTTGCGCTACTCGACGCGAGCACTCTTTGATTCCACCAGGCAACCGGCAGACGTCTACTGCCAGTTACCACCCTCGTCTGTGGGATTGACTGCGAGGCTGCTACGTTGATGCAATTCCTATAATGAGCGTACCTTGTTTGCGGTGACAACTCGGTGGGGAACGACGAAAGTTGTGTATCCATGATGGCATCATACTGAGACCAATCTGCCCTCCTGACATTCCATTTGCGAGACGGCCGACAGACCGTGTTCGGTGACGAGGTTGGTGAAGAGAGCGGAATAGCATAATGGTTGGAACCCATCGGATAGGAAAGTACAGAACATGTAAAGAATGAAGAAACAGACGCTGAACACAAAGTCAAATCGACGGCTGATGGTCTCTGTCCGGGTAATGGAAGTAACGTAGGGGATCCATTATTGAGGATGATAAGATTGAACTCGTCGATAATATCAAGAATGCCATCACCCAGCCTATCGTTATATGCACACCCCCACAATCTGTTGTGTGCATTAAAATCCCCACAGAACAGAAATGGAGGTTCCAACTGTTGTACCAGAGCGTACCATTCTTCAATGGTAATGTATGATCGTGGTCGGCTGTAGAGGGCCACAATAGTTATTCGACCAATTGGAGATGAGAGGTTTACTGCTATCGCTTGAAAGCTTTCAATATCGTCATGAGAAATCAGAACAGGGGTGTGATACAGCATATTATTGATGAAGAGGGCGACTCCTCCTCGACCATCATCTCTGTCTTGGCGGTAAACGTGGTATCCTTGGAAGCGTACGATGGTATCTGGTTGAAACCATGTCTCAGAAATGGCGGCCACTGCTATCTTCCGCATCCAAAGTTCACGTGGAAGTACACCCTTGTTGGCAATCGCAGATCGCGCATTCCACTGCAGTATCTTAAATTCCGCCATTGTTGTTAGAAGTAAGGAGGGTCGTTAATAGTTGGCGAATAGGCTGTATCTGTAAAGTTCCAGGTGGCATTATTTTCGCGTCTTCTATGAGATGAAGGATAAACCAGATAATTTTCTCTATGATGTATTCACTATTGTTACGTGGTGGCACTGCTTGTTGTCCGTACTGAGGAGGATACGGGTTGGGTGGTAAAGGGGCCTGTGGTAGATGTTGGGTCTGGCGGGTCTGGAAGTTTGTTTTTTCCCCGTGCCGCTCATGAAGGAGCTGTCTGCTATGGGAACATCATTCCGTTGATACCTGTCTTCCTTAGGGGGTGAATGCAACTGTGGCGCCACTGGCGGCATTGGTGGCCCCCGTAGAACGCTCTTGTACGGCGACTTGCGGATGCTGTAAGTGCCTTGGAGATAGGGGCGGGAAGTCCGCAGAACTCTGAGGGCTAGGAGGCTTCTGTACGGCCGCTGAATATGTGGGGTGCGGCCCACTGAGTGCCCTTCCTGACGTGGCGTACGCCCTTGCACGTTGCAGCTCGTGCTGGAGGAGAAAAATGGTGCATGACCTCTCAGTGACAGGGTGCTGTCCAGAGCAATTTAAACAGGTCGGAATCGTCGCCGGGCAAGAATCAGCTTGGTGCTGTCCGCCGCATCTGCTGCAACGAGTATGGCTTCGACACTGGTCCGCCCGATGATGGAAACGGCAGCAATTTGTGCACTGAATGACTGGGGCAACGTACGGTACCACTGGGCAGCGTGCCCCCAGAATAGCAACATGAGAGGGTAATGTCTGAGAGCGAATCACCACCATGCAGACTGGAATGGGTACTGTGAGCTCAGGATTGGAAGGATGTTTCTTCGTGTATCTTGTTACAGGATAGACACTTTCCATGGCATCTATTATCTCTTTGTCCGTTAGGCTGGTCTCTACGTCATGGATAATGTCATATGTATGGAGTAAAAGGTTAGGGATGTAAACATCGAACGTGTGATCTTTGAAAGCAGGGACATTTAGTAAGTTATTAGCAGCTGCAGCTGTTTTCAGTTCTATCTTAACTCTGTTCTTGCCTGAGGAACTAATGTCAACAATATCGTGCTTGAGGTGAGAGCTGTAGGAATACAATAACTTGCCCACTGACATGGGGTGGAGTTTACCAATGTTTTTATCTAAGCTCTCCACGAAGACAATGTAGGGGCCTGCATCTGTCCGACTGTATCGGTTATTGATACTCGGTCGAGTAACGGCGGCAGGAGGAGCAGATGTTTGTACCTGCGTGCGTTCTGTATTTGCCTGTCCGGTGCCGTCGGTAGAAGACGCGTGAGAAACCGGTACCTGGCTCATTTCACAGTCCGTGACTGAAGGAGAATCGACACACAGTCGTTTACTATGAGGACCACTTTCTTGCTGCTGTTGTGCAGCTGTATCGCTACTAGGTAAAATGCTGGAGGGGTCGCAGGAATAGCTGAGGTGCTGACTAACCTGTTGTAACTCATGTTGTTGATGTTGTTGCTGGAGGAATTTCTGGTGTTGCTGTTGTTGCAGCTGCAGTAGCTGAAGCTGTTGCTGCTGGGCCAGTTGCTGCTGGAATTGTAGGTGTTGGTGGTGTAGAAGCTGCGGTTCCTGTTGCTGCTGTGGCCCTTGTTGTTGTACATATTGTAGGTCCTGTGTTGGTAGTTGACTCTGCTGTACATCAGCAGGGTTGTCGGACATCACCGGCAGCGGGAGAGCCGTCGCTGCAGGTTGATTACATATTTCCATGGCGGACTGGATGACCTGACCCGTATTAGGTGGGTCGGCCATTTCGAAGATACACTGAGTAGTACTGCTACCACGAACGTGTGGTTGAGACAACACACACAATTCCGGCGTGCACTACTCTGCACGTAAACGTTTCTCCCCGAAAAGCAGATACAAGTATACAAGCGCACGGAAAAATAAGTACGCCGCACCACACTCGTCCGCGAAACGTAAACAAAGCGCGATCGCATAGAGCGCAGCAGTAAACGCGTCCGGACTCCGCGGGAGGCGGAAGTAGACTGTATTAAGTGAATAATGAATAACGAAGAAACTGGTTTCGTACCCTTGATTCAGCACCTGAAAGAAATTAGCTCTGAAAACCATGAAGAAAGGCAGAACTTCATCCCTGACAATGATGAAAAACCACAAAAGTTAAATACATTTTTCTTTCTTTTTTGCGTAATCCTTTTCGAAGTACAAATAATTCTTGTATTGAAACAATGAAAAGTGGGCTGATGGTTAAATTAGTATACCACACTGAAGACTACAAAACATAAGAGAAGACGGTGTCATCCTGTGCCTGTGACGTCGTTATGAAAGTGCGGTTGGTTTGCACACCACTCTCCAGTCCGTCAACTTTGGCTTTCTCAAAGCAAAAGATCTGCTTCCTCAAGTTTCTCTCTAAGCGAATGCACTTCATTCCATTCCTTACGCCAACGAAAAGTTCTTAACTTTCGTCCGCTTGTTGAGCAGTCCATTAAGGAGACGAACCAACAGTAAGCTATCAAATATCTGTACGTTGACTTGAAACGACACTTGTAGATTTCTCTCAGCTCCACCTCACATTGCGTCATCGGTTTATCTCTCAGAATAAGCTTATTGTAGCTGACAACAATGCAGTTAGATATCGGCTCTTTAGGGAGATTTCCAGATTAACGGTTGCTTTACAGAGAACTGTTACCAATGACAGTTTCCATGTGCACATCAGTTATTTTTCAGAAAGGGACAAAGGGATTTTTGGGGAAAAGCGAGATGAATGTGGAACATTTAGTTGGTGCCTCCTTTTTTGTTTATTTAAGGTAAAACAGTAAAGCAAGTAATAATACGACACCTGCTGTTGATTATTCAACCAGCAGTCCGCACTCCCATTGTAGAGTAGCTATATTTAGCTGATGACTTGAATGTTCTTATTTATTTATTTTTATTTGCTCGCCGTACGCTCCCAATGTGGAAAAAGAGGCGCAGCATGCATTATGGAGCTGTCGACCTTTTCTCTTTATTTTGTTCTCAGCTCTCATGTTTTTGTTTGCTGTGGGGCACGTTATGCTGAGAAAGGACATTTTGAATTCCTGGATGGGTCTTTCGAGCTTCAGAGGTAGGCAACACTGGTGCACATTGGTGATGTGGAGCCAAGTATCGGTTTGAAATGATTCATGTTTCACGACTCTTGCCATAGTCATTACTTTAAACATAAACCTCGACCCCTCTGCATTTTGAGGGCGTGACTTTGAAATCTTAAATAAGATCCCCTATTTTTTATAGCAGATTTGGATTCTCTGTGAAAAACTATGTAACTTTCGACTGAACAATTTTTATTTATTTATTTATTTATTTATTTCTTTTTCGTTTCATGAAAGAAGGCGCTGTACGGCAAAATGAAAACGAGTTGAAAATACACGCGACAAGGAAAATCGAAATACAGTGTTAGATATTTTGATAATGCTATCATCTGACACCTCCCACAGTCGAATGAAAGACAACACACTGTGGTCATGCTCCCAGTCTATGGTCAGACTGTTCATTGTACTTCAATTATTCCGACTGTACACGTCTCTATACAACTGTTCCACGATAGTAACGTTTACAGTGATTGTAGAATAATTTTCTCGTACTTTGAGTCTCATAGACATGTTGGAGCTCGTCAAAATTATGCTAATCTGTTCCCTGATATGAATGTTCGAAATGTTCAAATGTTTGTAAAGCTTATGGGATTTAACTACGGGGTCATGCCGTACAAACTTACAAACTACTTATGAACTACTTACGAACTAGGACGGCATAAATATCCATGGCCGAGGGGAGATTCGAACCCCCGACCGTAGTGGCCGTGCAGACCGTGACTGAAGCGCCTCAGTCTCCTTGGCCACCGCGGCCAGCTATGAATGTTCCTTCTGCTATGACTTTTCGCAGTATGCCCAACTGTTCGTTGAAACTGAAAGTGTTAAACCTAGAGACAGAGTTCAATGTCTATTTTTCGAGATAACTGTGTTTCAACAATTATCAACTCATTTTTGATTTTACCGATTACAGCGACATCTATCACGAAACAAACGAAAATGTTTCATACAAAAGTTACATTTTTACGGATAACCTAAAGATGCAATACAAAATACTGGTCCCTATTTAAGGTATCAAAGTCACCCTCCTCCGCCCCAGAGGTGCTGAAGGACGATCCTGCTTTATGTTAATGGACGTCCCTCTCCGAGGTGAACAACTTTTATTACAACTTTAAAAAAAATCGTTTTGTATTTTTCCAAATATTACGAAAAGCATAGTGCCTCAACCTGTATTATTCGAAAAGTACTTCGCAATACATGTGCTCGAAACAAAAGTGTTCGTGGCCATTAAGACTGATAAAGGCAGTGGATGTTGTCATATCCATAACTCTGATGTTACTTTTTTTTATCACACATTTAGCTCTCCAGTTGTCATAATAGGTGCAAATCGAAAATTGAATTGTCACCAACTTCTGCTCTGCGTATGGATCAGGTGCTGTGGTAAAATTACCACACGTAAATAACGTTTCCTGAAATCGCATTCTAGCAACGTTAGTGTTTCAACGCTTCTTTTTCAGTACGACAAAGAGTGCTGCAATTGGTAGGTCGATGAAGACGCTGGCAGTGGAGGTCAGGAGATCTTAGTAAAAAACTCTGCAAATTACGCTGTTTATTGGGGCCACTCGTTGTCGTTACCAAAAACTTGAAGTAATTTCCTAATTTTTAATTTCTTTATTTTGAATAGGAACTACAAGGGGAAGAGGAGGTGCACTAAGAGGTGGAGAAAGACAGAGAAGGGACGAGAAGGTGGAAGACAGGAGGAAGGAAGTGGGAGATAAGCAGAGACAGAAGATGAATAGCGGGAGAAGGAATGAGAGCAGGAGTAGGAGGCCGGCCGCGGTGGCCGAGGAGACTGAGGCGCTCCAGTCACGGTGTGCACGGCCACTACGGTCGGGGGTTCGAAACCCCCCCTCGGGCATGGATATTTGTGCCGTCCTTAGTATAAGGTAGTTCATAAGTAGTTTGTAAGTTTAGGGACTGATGACCCCGTAGTTAAGTCGCATTTGAACATTTTTTGGAGTAGGAGGAGCGAGTGGGACAAAAGGGGGGGATTGCTTTTCTCAAGGACAATTATTATTCGCACGCTTCATAGTCAGTAAACCAACTTATCTGTATGGCTAAGCATAAAACCGACAGACAGAAATTTTAGTAAGTTCGCTGCCTTTAATGTTTTCTGAGAAAACTTCTTTTTTCCGAACTTTCTATTCATTCCACATAGGTACAGCAAGGCAAAGCAGAGCACATACTGATTTAAGTGATATGCTTTCTAGATGACTATGTTTGCGAGAATTATTTTATTTACTTTCGTGTTCATTTCGTACCAAAGTGAGCTACAGCGAAGCTTGGTCGTGTTTACCTACAATTCTTGAATATTGTTTGTTCAAATGTTTGTAAATCTATCGGAGCAAACTGCGTGGTCATCAGTCCATAGCTTAAAAACTACTTAAACTAAGGTAAACTAACCTAAGGACAACACACACACCCATGCCCCAGGGAGGACTCTAACCTCCGATGGCGAGCAACCTCGCGCTCCGCATCGAGGCGCCTTAGACCGCTCGGCTACTCCACCGCAGCCTTGAATATTGAAGAAAGAAGAATAACTTTTACAGTTGGTATATAGCTCATGAGGTATGGACTGAAAACGTATGTTGTTGTTGTTGTTGTTGTGGTCTTCAGTCCGGAAACTAGTTCGATGCAGCTCTCCATCTTACTCTATCCTGAGCAAACCTCTTCACCTCCTCATAAGAACGACAATCAATCCGTCCCCCCAGGGGGCCCACAGCTCTTTTGTGGGTACGTGTGTGGCGCGCACGGGTCCCCGAGCCATTGCAGCCTTTTTTCCTGCTTTCCCCAGGCTGCATTACCCCTCCTAGTTCCCCCTCCTTCCCATCCCAATTCCTCCTTCCCACCTTCTCCAACCCCGTCTCTCGGTGGTACTCTGGATGACGGCTTGGCTATCCCATGGTACCGATTGTCCTGCACTTTGGTTTTGTCTGCTGTGTACACCGGTTTTTGGCCCAGTTTGGTCCCCCTCGGGGTTTGACCTTCCATACCAAAATTGTCCGATAATGTGTGAGCCAATTGGGGAAGAACTCCCGACCTAGCCCCTACAGCGCGGGTCCTATCCTTTCCTTTCCACTTCCTTTCCTCGCTGTAGCCCCCATCCCCCGCTAGGTCCCCAGCACGTGTAGCCAGTCCGTGTGGGGGGGCTGTTATGTACCCTTTGGCTGAGCCCCCTGACACCACAGGGATCACACTACTGGTGTCTGAGCTGCGACCTCTCCATGCAAGCCAAGGAGTTGATGCCTGTCCTCGGGGGTATCAGAACTCCCGGCAATGGCCATCGTGCCAGGTGGCCTTTGCTGAGGCTGGGTGGCGCCCATGGAGAGAGCCCCGGTTTCGGAGTGGGTGACACCAGGGCGGACGTCTAGCACAATGAAAAGAGTTAGACTCCAAAATGGTCGTGCATCGGCCGTCTCTCAAGACAGGAAGAGATCGTTTAATGCTGTTACTGCGGATAAGAGGATGTTTCCCTCCCTTGCTACCCCTTGGGAGGAAGGCCAGGCTCGCCGGTTAGGAGCAAAACCCTTTCCTCGCTATCTCGTTTGCTCAAGGACTGATGGAGGAACTTTCACTTCCACCAAACCTCTGTTCTTTGTCGAGACCATAGAGGACAAGTTTGGTGAAGTGGAATCTATGGGTAAGCTTAGATCTGGTTCATTACTCATTAAAACAGTCTCGGAAGCCCAGTCTGAAGCTTTGCTCGCCTGCAACACCCTTGGCGATATTCCAGTCACAATTGTCCCGCACAAATCCTTGAATATGGTACAGGGTGTGATATTCCACCGGGACCTCCTCCTTCAAACTGATGAGGAGCTTAGGGCCTATCTCGAGCGGCGTGGTGTACATTTTGTTCGCCGCGTTCAGAGGGGACCTAAAGATAACCGCGTCGATACTGGGGCCTTTATCTTGGCCTTCGAGGGGCACACACTCCCAGAGAAGGTCAAGATAATGATATATCGATGTGAAGTGAAGCCCTACATTCCACCTCCCATGCGGTGTTTTCGATGTATGAGGTTTGGTCATATGTCCTCTCGCTGTACAGCAGTCCCAGTATGCGGTGATTGTGGACGCCCACTACATGAGGGGAGCCCCTGTGTTCCTCCGCCGGTGTGCGTCAACTGTCAACAACACCACTCTTCACGGTCGCCAGATTGCCCTATGTTCAAAAAAGAAAAGAAGATACAAGAGTACAAATCCCTGGAGCGTTTGACGTACCCTGAGGCCCGCAGCAAATATGAACGTCTGCATCCCGTGCAAATGGCGACGACCTTCGCTACGACGTTATCGTCTAGCCTTTCACCCTCCCCTTCCCACTCCCATCTCCCCCCTACACCCCGTCCACACCCCTCCCTCACATCTCCCTCTCCTGTAGCTCCTGTAGCCCTCCCTTTGTGTCCCACCCCTTCCCAGCCGGAGAAGTGCACCCCTTCTCCGTCGCCTGCCGGTGACAGTGCCCTATCTCAGGGCCTTCCGTCCCGGCGTTCCCCAGATCGGAGATCTTCGACCTCCAGCCGGCCATCGGACTCCCAGTCAGTGAGTTCAAAGGTCGCCCGATCCTCGTCAGTACCAGACCTAACTGACAAAAGTCCTCTCTCTGGGGTGGGTCCTGCCCGTCCCACACGAGAGAAGGAGAAGGAGAAAGAGAAAGAGAAGGAGAAGGAGAAGAAGAAGAAGAAACCAAAGTTACAAGATAAAGCCCCTCCGGTACCACCGGAGGTGCCGACTGTGCTTTCGCAACTCGCTCATCCCATTGAGCCCGAGGCTGATCAGCTATTTATGGATGTTGTCCCTTCTTCTTTGGTGACGGATGCTGACAACGCAGCGTGACAGACGTTATGCCATTCGCTTCCCGCCTAGATCCTCGTGATGTGATCATCCAATGGAACTGTAATGGTTACTATCGTCACCTCTTGGAGATTAAACAGCTAATCTCTCTCTCTTCTGCGGCCTGTGTCATCCTGCAGGAATCGAGGTTTATGGATGCACATTCACCGACCCTCCGTGGGTTCCGTGCTTTTTGTCGGAACCGGGTTGGTCCCCTCCAGGCGTCTGGTGGGGTTTGTACTTTGGTCCGGACAGATATTGTCAGTACCTGGATTCCTCTCCAAACTCCATTGGAAGTGGTTGCTGTCCGGGTTCACTTGGACACTCCATTGACCATTTGCAACCTCTACCTTCCTCCAGACAGGCCACCTACTCTCACGTCCCTAGTGGCCCTCCTGCAGCAACTCCCCCCTCCTTACCTCATCCTTGGGGACTTCAATGCCCATCATCCTTTGTGGGGCAGTGCTTATACATCTAGCCGGGGCCGCCTCATAGACCAGTTTCTTGCTGACCACAATCTGAGCCTTCTCAACGATGGTTCTCCAACTCATTTTAGTGCCGATCACGGCACCTTTTCTGCCATAGACCTCTCTCTCACTTCTCCTTCTCTCCTTCCTTTATTTCACTGGTCGGCGTATGACGACCTCTGCGATAGCGACCACTTTCCGTTGATCCTTTCACTTCCCTCACGCCTACCACGAGCCAGGGTACCCCGCTGGGTATTCCGTCGTGCTAATTGGCCGCTATATACATCCCAGGTTGTGTTCCCATCTTCCCCCTCAGGCTGTATAGATGATATTATAAGCCAAATGACCAACATGATCACCCAAGCTGCCAACGCCGCTGTTCCCCGGTCGACAGGCCCTCCTTCTCGAAGGCCTGTCCCTTGGTGGAATGCAACTGTTGCCGCAGCCATTCGCGAGCGCCGAAGGGCCTTGCAACATCTTAAGCGCCACCCATCGCTCGCTGGTCTAATAAATTTCAAACGTCTGCGTGCCAGAGCTCGTTACTTAATCAAACAAAGTAAGCGGACATGCTGGGAGTATTTTGTCTCCTCGTTGGGTTCTTCTGTCCCTTTGACAAGAGTGTGGGCTATGCTCCGATCTATCCAAGGTAGCTGGCGGCCGTCTTCCGTCCCTGGTCTTGCCCTGCCTGATGGGGTCTGCACGGAGCCATCTGTTGTTGCAGAACATCTTGCAACTCACTTCGCCAATGTCTCGGCGACAACTTCATATCCGGCGACCTTTCTCCTTCAGAAACACCAGGCCGAAACCTTCAAATTAGGCTTTACTTCTCACCAGGTGGAACCATATAACGAACCTTTTACTGACTGGGAGCTGTCGCTGGCCCTCTCCTCTTCTCGTGATTCAGCACCTGGCCCTGATGATATCCATAATCAATTGCTGAAACACCTTAACCCCTCACAACGACAATTTCTCCTAAAAGTTTTTAACCGTATTTGGCTTCAAGGGGTGTTCCCCTCCCAGTGGAGGGAGAGTATTGTGGTCCCTGCCCTCAAGCCTGGCAAGGACCCGTCGGCGCTGGACAGTTATCGACCAATAAGCCTGACAAGTGTCCCCTGTAAACTACTTGAGCGGATGGTAGCCCGCAGATTATGCTGGGTTCTTGAATCCCGGGGACTTCTCTCACCTTACCAGTGTGGGTTCCGGGAGGGACGATCCCCTATTGACCATTTACTTCGACTGGAGACTGCGATCAGACAGGCCTTCTCTAAAAGACATCATCTGGTAGCAGTCTTCTTCGATCTGCATAAGGCGTACGACACTGCTTGGCGTCATCATATTTTACGTTCTCTTCATGACTGGGGCCTCAGAGGCTCCTTACCAATTTTTATCCGTCAGTTTTTATCCCACCGCCTGTTCCGTGTCAGAGTTGGCTCTTCCTTTAGCTCCCCTCGGATACAGGAGAACGGTGTCCCCCAGGGCTCAGTGTTGAGTGTTACACTTTTTCTAATCGCCATCAATGGGTTGGTGAGCTCTGTTGGGTCACTGGTAACCCCGGCATTGTATGTCGACGACTTTTGCATATGGTACAGCTCCTACTCATTAGCCTCTACTGAACGTCAGCTCCAGAGCGCCATTCGGCGGGCTACAGTGTGGGCTACGTCCCATGGTTTTCAGTTTTCCTCATCAAAAACGAGGGTGGTGCACTTTTGTCGTCGTACTACAGTTCACCCTGATCCAGAACTGTTCTTGGGTAATCAGCGCCTGGAAGTTGTAGCACAGCATCGTTTCCTGGGTCTTCTCTTTGACAAAAAATTGACTTGGGTGCCCCATATTCGCCACCTAAAGATTAGTTGTATGAGGAAACTCAATGCCCTACGTTTCCTTGCTCATTCATCTTGGGGTGCAGACCGAACAACTATCCTCCGTATCTCTCGGGCTCTAATCTTGTCCCGATTGGACTATGGGTGTCAAGTTTATGGCTCGGCAGCTCCTTCTGCCCTGAAATTATTAGACCCGGTTCACCATTATGGTGTCCGCTTGGCTACAGGTGCATTCCCGACTAGCCCGGTCGACAGTCTCCTTGTTGAGGCGGGAATCTGCCCTCTTCAGGTCAGGCGGCATCAGCTTCTGGCGTCTTATGCCATCGCCATCCGGCAATATCCTGATCATCCCGCTTACCAGGTTCTTTTTGCATATGAAGGGCTTCGACCCCCTGATACCCGGCCGCGGGCGGGCCTTCCAGTCGGACTGCGGCTTGCCTCTCTTTGCCGGGATTTCCATTTCCCTTCGCTAGATTGCGCCCCCCATTTTACTGCACGCACACCTCCGTGGATGGTGCCGCGACCACTAATTCGGACGGATCTCTTCCAGGGCCCAAAAGCTTTGATTTCCCCCATGGTCTTTCGGCGTTTGGTGCGTCCAGTACTAGAAGAGTTTCAGGGAGCCTCTATCTTCTACACTGATGGCTCGAAAACAGCGGGCCACTCCGGATATGCTTTTACGTCTCCTGTTGGGGCGGAATGCCATTCTCTGCCAGAGGCATGCAGTGTGTTTACGGCAGAGCTGATGGCGATTTATAGAACCCTCTGTTTTATTAAACGTTCTGCCGTGGAACGTGGTTTAATCTGTGCTGACTCCATGAGCAGTCTGCAGGCCATTGATCGTTGTTTCCCCTCCCATCCTTTAGTTATTTCCATCCATGAACTCCTTGCTGACCTTCATCGTGCTGCCTGCTCAGTTACCTTTCTCTGGGTGCCAAGCCATGTTGGTATTACAGGGAATGAAGTAGCTGACCAGTTGGCTAGATCGGCAATTACTCGCTGCCCGTCTCCCTTTCAAATTCCGGGTGCGGATCTGCGGGTGCAGATCAGATCTTTGCTTCACTCCTCATGGGATAGCAGTTGGAAAGCTACTGCCCCTTCCAATAAACTCCGCACCATCAAGGATACGACTGCAGCTTGGAGTTCATCTTTACGCCCTTCCCGGAGAGAATCAATTGTCCTCTGTCGCCTCCGTCTTGGACACTGCAGGCTGACCCATGGATTTCTTTTACGAAATGACAATCCACCACATTGTGATTGTGGAGCCGTACAATCCGTGTCTCATATTCTGACTGAATGTCCTCTGCATTCCACACTCCGTGGCGACTATGGCCTACCGCCTGCATTGCCTTCAGTTTTGGCGGATGACCCACGGATGGTTGATCGCGTCCTTGCCTTCCTCCGTGAAAGTAGATTTTATTGTCAGCTCTAGGACTCGCTTGTTCGGGGTGAGTGGGTTTGTGATTCTTGGCTGATTGTGGGGTTTAGAGACTTATCCCCATCAGCCCCCCCACTCTTTTACATTTTAATGTAGTTTTATTTCTCCCTGCTCTGGAGCTATGATACGTTGACCACTGTGCCATTACTACCTTGTGGTTTAGGCTAGAGGTCGCTTCCAGAGCTGTGGGTTCGGACACTGTAGCATTTGCTGCCCTGGGTTGGTCTTAGTCTTGTTGACGAGTCGATTTTACTTCCTAGTGTAATGGTCTTTTGGCTTTCACCTATTTTTTGTCGAATTCCATGGCGTATTCAATTTGAGGTTGAAGGGACTGATGACCTCGTTGTTTGGTCCCTCATGTCCACCACCACCCACCCACCCACAATCAATCCGTTTACTGTATTCTTCTGTAGGTCTCCCTATGCGATTTTTACCCCACACACTTCCCTCCACCGCAGCAAAGCGCATATGCTATGATGCGCGAGGCCGTTCCCCGTCGAGTGTTCGAATCCCCCCTCGGCCATGGATGTTTGTGCCATCTTTAGTATAAGCTAGTTCATAAGTAGTGTGTAAGTTTAAGGACTGATAATCCCGCAGTTAAGTCCCATAAGCCTTACAAACTTAACATACACTTCCCTCCAGTGCTAAGTTCACTATTCCTTGATGTCTAAGAATGTGTCCTTCCAATCGATACCTTCTTTTAGTCTACGTATGCCAGAAATTCCTCTGCTCCCCGATTTTGTTCAGTACCTTTTCAGTAGTAATGCGATCTATCCACCTAACCTCGAACATTCTTCTGTATCTCCACATTTCAAATTATCTATTTTCTTCCTGTCTGAACTATTTATTGATCATGTTTCACTCCCGTACAAGGCAACACTCCACGGAAATGCCTTCAGGAAAGACTTCCTTACACTTAAATTAATATCCTCTGTACTGCGAGAATCGTATGTTATTTTACCGCCCAAGTAACAAAACTCATCTACCATCTTCATTGTTTCGTTACCTGATGTAATGCCATCAGCGTCGCCTGATTTTCTTAGACTGCATTCAAGAAAGACAAATATCCTTCAATGCGTCAGATATACAGATGTTTGTAAACCTATTGTACCAAACTGCTATGGTCATCAGTTCCTAGACTTACAAACCACTTAACTAACTTACACTAAGGACAACACCAACACCCATGCCCGAGAGGGGACTCGAACCTCCGACGGAGAGCTACCGCGCGCTCCGCAGCAAGGCGCCGTAGAACGCTCGGCCACTCCACAGCGGCCTTCAAAAAGTTCGTATGTCTGTAACGCTTAAGGACTTAACTGCGGAGTCATCAGTCCCTAAACTTACAAACTACTTATGAACTAGCTTATACTAAATACGACACATACAGCCATGCCAGGGGGGGGGATTCGAACCCCCGACGGGGAACGGCCTCACGCATCGTAGCATAGCGCCTCAATTCGCTCGGTCGCTCCGCTGCGGCACAGCGGTCTTCAGTGCATCCTTATTCCCAATGTATTCTTGACATTTATATTATTACTCGGACACTGCATTACTCGGACACCATAACGTGGCAGTCGGCCGCGAGCGTAAACAAATGACGACTATTCACCTCCTCCGCCACAGTCGTATGCTTTGGGGAAGAAAGTCTTAGGTTCTTCATACAGAAAAAGAAGTGTGTCTGTTTGTTTTGCTCATTTGTCTACCGTCACGGCTGAGTGGCACAATATAGCATCCGAGTAATACTAGTGCTTCAGGTCTGAAAACATACGTGCAGAGTGTTTCTCGGCTGCATCGTTGTTTTTATGGTGTTCTTTCGTATCAAGTACTACTCGCAGTTACTCGTTCAGCATGAAGCAGCTGTAGAGATAAGAGCTGCTTTGTATGCCCATGGCCATATAGATAAGACCAACAGTGCTGAAATATGGTTCTGACTTTTCGAATGCTGGATCTGACTGGATGCAGATGCTACTGCCTCAGTACACGTACAGGAGAACAAGCTTTTGGCTTTGATTGCTATATGTTCCAAGAATGTCGGGCACAGGTTTTAGTACATCTAGTGTTCTGTCTGTCTATGGCAAAGTTCCAGTTAACATGAGAAAACGCATTTTAGACATAAAGTTCCAGTTAACATGAGAAAACGCATTTTAGACATAGGGCACATTTTTCAAGTGTTGATATAGTGTGATTCAAAGTCAGCGTTAAGCTGTATAAGTTAGTTCATAAGTAGGGCGTAAATAAGAACCTTCCGAAAATGATGCCTAAAAAGCATTTTACGTTCAAAATAACACTCGGGTTTAAGCAACATTATTTTTTCTGTATTAAATACGGCCGTCTTGAGACTCAAATGTTCAAATGTTTGTATAGTTTATGGGACTTAACTACGGGGTCATCAGTCCCTAAACTTACAAACTACTTATGAACTACTTACGAACTAGGACGCCACAAATATCCATGCCCGAGGGGGGATTCGAACCCCCGACCGTAGTGGCCTTGAAGACCGTGACTGGAGCGCCTTAGTCCCCTCGGCCACCGCGGCCGGCGTCTTGAGACTGACAAGCTTGCAGTGTGACCTCAGCTTCTTTCCAAATCGACCAGAGAAAGAGAAAACATCAAAATTATGTGCGACAGACTTGTACCTGTATGTCAAAGAGGTTAACTAAGTGCGTCACCTGTTCCTAAAGTTCGTTGACGTCGTACAAAATTCTTAAATTGGCGTAACAGCTAAGGGAAGAAACTACTTGCCGGCCGCAGTGGCCGAGCGGTCTGCGGCGCGCCAGTCACAGTCTGCACGGCCGCTACGGTCGAGGGTTCGAATCCCCCATCGGGCATGGATGTTTGTGTCGTCTTTTGTATAAGGTAGTTCATAAGTAGTTTGGAAGTATAGGGACTGCTGACCCCGCAGCTACGTCCCTTAAGCTTAAAAATTTTAACTTTGAAAACACAAAAAAGTTAATTACTCGAACGTCATTAGCTTTTGACCCCACATATATAAATAGAAAATACCCATCTTTAGACGATCTTTCGATGTATAGCATGAAAATGCGATTTACCATCTTTGACCTTGATATTTTCAGAGACTTCTAGCAGGAAGCCGAAACACATGTCTTTATCTATGCATCTTATAAAATATGCTGTATGTATGTGGGTATGTGTGTATGTATGTATGTTACACATCTCCTAAAGTACTGGACAGATTTCAACCAATCTTGATACACGTGTTCCTTACTATCAGGCAACAATCACTGTCGGGATAAGAACCACCTACGATACATACGTAAGGAGATATGTCAAACAGTGGCAGTCGTGAAACACGGCCACATCATGCTATAATATTTTACATCTGCTCCTAAAGTAATGGACCCATTTCAACCAAATTTCAAAATGTTCAAATGTTTGTATAGTCTATGGGACTTAACTAAAGGGTCATCAGTCCCTAAACTTACAAACTACTTATGAACTAAGAATAAGGACGGCTCAAATATCCATGCCCGAGGGAGGATTCGAATCCCCCCGTCAACCAAATTTGGTTCAAATATTCTTTAAGGTCAGGAATCAATTGCTACGGTTGTAAACACCACCTACGATACATAGCTCATACGATATAACATCATAAAAAAAAGAAAACTGCCCCACCTTGTGGAGCGTGACAATGAGAGCACTTCGCGACTTGTAATAAACTTTGAACATAATTTCAAATCGTTACGAAACTTTTTCTCGCTGACAACCCCAACAAAATGATGAAAGGAAAAGAGTTTATCGCTTACTACTTTTCTGATGTTCATAATATATACATCTCTACGGCATTTGGCATGACCTTACAAGTTATTAACTTCGCGAGACAATTCACAGACAGTACACATGTATACCAATGAATTTTCCTTCGATACTATAGCACAGTTCGGCATGTAGCTCATGAGATATGAAGTCGTAAACAATTTGGTTCATGAAAAACCGCATCATCACGCACGAGGTTTCGATTTATTACGTCTTTACTGCTAACACCATTCACGACATATTTTGCAGACATTAGGCACATATACCACTGAATGTGCCTTCGAATTTACATCATAGTAGGAGACGTATTACAGGAGATACGTCGTCATGAACAATGAAATTTTCGAATAACTGCTACATCATGCGCTATTTTTCCACATCTCCTCCTCAAATAATGGACCAATTTCAACTAAACTTGGTACGCATATTGCTTACTATCAGACAACAATCGCTGTGGGGTTATAAAACTACTTACCACACATAGTTCAGAAGATATGACGTCGTGCACAATTAGTCAGAAAAACCTTCTCATGAATACCCCTTGTTCCAACAAATCTACCTTTTAACTTTCCAATGAGACTAGCATTTTCTATTACAATAAACAAAATCACGGGTACAAAATGTTAAATACCGCGGAGTGGTTTTGAAATCTCCTTGTTACTCACATGGACAATTCTATGTCGACTTCTCAAGGGTGGACTCACCAAAGAATTTATTCATACTAACTCCTGGACAAGTAACAAGAAATATGGTTTATTGTCAAGTTTTGAATTAAATTAATGTTATACATCATTTGTACTTCATTACTATTTTTCTTTCTGTGCATATATTTTTGTATATTATGCATATTTCTTTGTTTTACTGTTGCACAATTTCTAAGCTGTTTTCATTAATACATATTATGAAATCTTTTGTGGATTTTTATTTTCGTTTTTATTATATCAGTCAAAAATGCGCCACGACGGATTAGCCTGCGCACTGGGGCGCCGTGCTGCGGTGCGTGGGCTGTTCGTCGTCGGGGGTTCGAGACCTCTCTCGAGCATGGTAGTATGTTTTCTCCTTACGTTAGTTTACCTTCGTTTATTTTGTAAGCTACGGACTGATGACTACGTAGTCAAGTCCGATAGAATGACAAATATTTGAGCATATATATTTTTTTTTTTTTTTTTTTTTTTTTTCGAAAAATGCATATACCGGGTGATCAAAAAGTCAGTATAAATTTGAAAACTTAATTAATCACGGTATAATGTAGATAGAGAGGTAAAAATTGACACACATGCTTCGAATGACATGGGGTTTTATTAGAACAAATTAAAAAAAACTTTTAATGCAAAGTATTTCTAGACGCGTGAAAGATCTCTATCGGGCGTCGTTTGGTGATGATCGTGTGCTCAGCCGCCACTTTCGTTATGCTCGGCCTCGCAGGTCCCCAGACCTCAGTCCGATTATTGGCTTTGGGGTTACCTAAAGAACATCATCTTTCCTTTGTCTTAATTTGTTATGCTAATTATTGCTTTTCTTATCAGATGACATTTTTTGAACTTTTTTAATTTTATTTTTATTTATTTAGTTCTAATAATACCCCATGTCATTCCAGGCACGTGTGTCAATTTTTACCCTTCTATCTACATTATTCCGTGATTTATTAAGTTTTCAAATTTACACTGACCTTTTTATCACCCGGGGGATACCGGGTTTAGCAGCTAGTATTCAGTATAGGATGTACATTTAAGATTTGATCGAAATCGGCGACTCACATGTCAGACCCTTCCCTTTTTCAATGTCGCCGGTCACAGTCATCGAGGGTGGCTGCACGCCCGATAGTTTGTGTGCTGTGGACTCGCACACCTTCATCCAACCAGTCACGATACACCCAGGACACGGTTAAACGCGAGAAGCCGAATCGAGAGGCGTCAGATCACAAACCTTGCGTGTTTCAGAAATTACTTGCACAACCACCACTCAGCTGCCAAAGGATTGTGGTGCGCAAACAGCACACCTGCGCAATCTCTGCTCCTCTAAGTCAGTTTATTTATTATTATTTATTTATTATTATTTATATACAAAGGCAAACTATTTTTAGTTAATTACAATATTCTTATACAACTATTCTAACAATACAAGGTTCTTATAGTACTAAACTACATTACATATTCTCTCAAGCCACTTTAAGTCCGAGTCACTGAGTCTGTGTATATCTTTCAAGTCACCATCACAGCCATACACTTCACACACGAGCAAATGGTCCATTGTTTCTGTTTCAGCACACTCACATTCAGAGCTGTCTGACAGGCCCCATTTCTTCATTAGTTGCTTACATCTGTCGACACCTGTTCTCACGCGGTTCAAAGTTGTCCACGGTTTCCTCAGAAGATTGAATCCTTCGATCTTTTTGTTGGGGTCGTCCACCAAATTGCAGTTCTTGTGTGCACTTGTAGCCCATAGCTTTTTCCAGACTGTTCTCGAGTTGAAGTCTTTAAGCTCTTTGCCGATTTTCCAAAAAGCTGTCCTGGATTTAAGCCTGCTTGTAGGTCTTAGATCTTCATGGATAGGTAGGTCCAGGTTGCCTAGGACTTTTGGTATTTTATTATGGCTAGCTGTGATCGCCTGATTTCAGGAGGCTCTATGTTGGCAAAAGTAGGTTCGTTCGAGTGGCCGTAACGCTGATAGTTTCTGACGGTTTGGAAGGCCTCCATGCGCATGCGCGGTTTACAACAGTTTGCAACCTCGAAGCCACTCGAACTCTTACATAACTTGTTCCGCAGTTTGGCCACCCATAGCGCTAGTTGGCACCTTTGCTCTCTTCCGCAGTCGTTCGACGTGTTTGCTTCCCATTTGTGATCTACTATTATCATAAAGAACTTCGCTTCGCTTTCTGTATCCGCCCTTCCTGTACTAATAAAATGAGGACCTCCCAAAATTCTCCGTTAGATCCTCTGCCACGTGACGACGCACACGGAAATGTTCTAAAAATTCAGCATCAGTGAACAGAGGAATCACTGTTTCGAAATAATCTTCATTCTTCTTTCTCCTTGTCCTCTCCTCCATTTCTTCCTCGGTAGACAAACAACTCTCACTTCCGCCCAGCAAAACTGCATTTTCCATCTAGAATTAGTCTCATTCGCAAAAAAAGTTATCGAAATTCATATAAAATTCATGATATTATGCACTAAAATGCTACTAAAGTGATATAATACCAACAAAAAGATTTATTACCTTGCAAATGACCTAGTGCAAAAACGGCAAAACCATTAAATTTAATACAACATTATTCTCTTCACTATTCTTCGGCGTCTCACTCACGAAAAAATGGAAGACTTGGAACACAAGACTCTTCGCAAATGTGCAGGTTGTCTTTTGGAGTAAGTTTATTAAACGCTTTGAAGTCAGCCAGAAAATGGTTTGACGAAAATCTGCGAATTTAAATAAACGATTTCAAACTATCAGCTCCTCCACTCGAACACCTGACGGTCATTCAGATCTCGTCAGAAAGAGTCGAAAGAGCCCCTCGAACGCCTCATACCGTTTCAGATCGTTGGAAGCGCCACTCGAACGAACACAGTGTGTGTACTTGATCCGTCTGTAAACAGTGGCGGATCCAGGCAACACCACTTAGAGACAAGGCCTTTACAACAGGCCGTGCTACGTCATACTAACCAGGCCGCGGCCGCCAGCTTACTGGCTGGCCGCAACGAGGCAGGGGGCGTGCCCCAACGGCCAGCCATTCAGCTGGCGGCCGCAGCCTGGAATATGCCATCGAATCCACCTGTTTCAACTTTAATTTTATGTTTATAGAGGATCTGAAAAAAATAGTATCTCAAAGCCGTAAGAATCGCGATGTTGGACATCAACAAGAGTAAAACGAAGGTAATGGAATGCAATGTCAGAAAATTAGGCGATGCTGAAGGAATTAGATTAGGTAATGACACAATAAAAGCAGTAGATGAATTTTGTTATTTTGGTAGCAAGATAACTTCTGATGGCCGAAGTAAAGAAGATATAAAATGCAGAATGGTTATGGGAAGAAAAGCGTTTCTGAAGAAGCGAAAATTGCTGACGTCCGATATTAATTTAAATGTTAGGAAGTCCTTTCTGAAAGCATTTGTCTGGAGTGTAGCACTGTATGGGAGTGAAACGTGGACGATAAGAAGTCCAGATAAAAAGATGATAGAAAGTTTTGAAATGTGGTGCTACAGACGAATGATGAAAATTAGATGGGTAGATCACGTAACTAATGAGGAGGTGCTTAACCGAATCGGGGAGAAAAGGATTGTCTGGCATATCCTGACCAAGAGAAGAGATAGATTGGTTAGACACATATTGAGACATCAAGGAATTGTCAACTTAGCATTTGAAGAAAGCGTGTGAGGTAAAAAACGTAGAGGGAGACCGAGGGACGAATATAGTAAGCAGATTCAAAAAGATGTAGGTTGCCGAACGTATTCTCAGATGAAGAGACTTGCACAGGACAGGGTAGCATGGAGAGCTGCATCAAACCAGTCTGCGGACTGAAGACCACAACAATAACAACAGATGAAATTTCAGCCCATGGGAGTAAAATAAATGCATAGCTGTAGTAGACTCAGGCTCAGTATAAAAAGTCTTTTTACCCCATGCCCAATCAAACAAAAGTCTGACAGTATTTGAAGACTCCTTTTTTTTCTAGGGGTCCCAAGTTCGATTGCCGGCCATCAGGATCTGCGTTTTCTGTGTTTGATGTAGAGAAATGGACAAGCAAAAACTAAAAGAAGTTGCTAGGGGGCGCTATCGACCCTCCGCGCCCCTCTTTCCCCCCTCCCTCCCCCCCTTGGATCCGCCTATGTCTGTAGACGCAGCTTCTTCAAGACGGTTAGTGCTCGTCCGCGGTGTGCACCTTGTGATGTCATCGCAGTGCCGACGGAGGCAGGCTGGACTTTCCCACGCCTTACCAGCCGCTGGGCAGCGAACTCTAGCCGGACAGGTTCCCTGCCCCCCCCCCCCCCCAACGCCTCCCACCCCCTGCTCACACACGTACACGTAAACACACACACACACACACACACACACACACACACCAGCGCCACCAGCTGACTCGCGGCTCGGTGGCCTTGCCCTGGATTCTTCCGCGCCGCGCCGCGCCTCGCGTAACAGGCTTTTAAAATGCCAGCCTTCAGGCCTCTTCCTGCGTCATTTAAACGCGCAACAGCATTAGCAGCGTCATCCTCTGGTTCAAGGCAAGGGAACACCTTGCGCGGCTAGCGACGCTGTCAACAGTTTTGTAATGCCACTGCAGAGAGAGAAAAAGAGCTATCATCACAGTAGTAAACAGGTGTCTTAAATGTCTCGTCTGTCGCTCGGAAGTTACTGCTTGTACACATTTCATAGAGCTACAACAGAGAACGTAGCCAAAAGGGGTGTCTGGGGACAGTGCCGGATTACCCATAAGGCAGAATAGGCAACTGCCTAGGGGCCCCGCACATTTTAGGGACCCCGTGTGTACCGATATAACAGCGAGAATTTTATAGAAATAATTTTGCGTTTTATATATAAATTAGTTGCCTTTTCGTTGTTTGTATGCAGGTGAGTGAAAGAATGTGTATATGATAGGAAATGGATCCTTATAGTTCTGAACAGTTTGAGGAGTACAAGACTGTCACTTGGGGCCCTTTTTAGTCTACTTACCTACCGATATTTGATAAAATGTGTATTAAAGAATCTGAATAGAGATTTAGACATATTTATTTTGAGGACATCGAAGAGGAATTTGTGTACGAAATGATTAATTTTAATTTCTTCACATCAGAACTAGGATATTTTAAAGCGGAACAAGCAGTTCCAGCTTCGCGATCATACAGACTCATTTTTGAAAATATGGTGCAATCAACGTTCCCAAATGTTATGACTGCGTAAAAAATTTGCAGGTGTCTCATGATTACGAAAGTAACGGGAGAGCGAAGCTTTTCAAAACTAAGACTTATAACAAATTGTCACAGGTCTTTAATGTCCAAAGAACGTTTGAACTCACTTGTCATTCTTCCAGGAATACACTTTAAAGATATTTTGAAAGATTTGTCTGGGAAAAAATTGAGGAAAGTAAATGTTTAATTAGTTTCTTGTTATTAATTTCTATATTTTGTTAAATAATCTCTGGAATATTATTGTGTTAATCAACGTATATTGATCTATTGATAACTGTTTGTTTCGTTGAATAAATAGATTTACATGTTGCACGGAAGTGTCTCATTGCACTTCGCTATTATTATTCTTATATCCAAATGTAAATTTATTGCAGCTGGTAAGCGGCTATGATACATGATGGTTGAACATGTTAATTACTTCAAACGAATGCTTTGGTTGTGGAATACCGCAATTTTATTATTATTATTATTACGGATTACCTCAATTTTATTATTATTACCAATCTATTCTTCTTGTTTCGTCGAAAATTATTAACTTATTAATTGATGAGTTTGTATTGGGGCTCCAAGATTTGGATTGCGTAGGGGCCTATATAGGGCTTAATCCGACACTGTCTGGGGATTCAGAACCCTCTGTCACCTAAATGGAATTACACACGACCTAGGTGCTGTGCCGATTCGCATAATTTTTTTTCTCTAAAATGAAGTAAATTTTCAGAAATAAATGTTATTTTCATTTTACATTTTATGGAAGAAACTCCGTAGAACTATTCTCCGTCCATCAGACACAGGTACGATTATACTGTGACCGCCCAGTGCCACTTCATATGCACGACGCTTGTCCACATAAAACTGGAAGCCGCACTGATATAGACTATGTCTGATCTCTAAATTTTTCGAGTTTCACGTTGTTTTTGGCCTAAAGTGTCATAATATACTCCAACATCTCGTGAATAAGGTCAAGGCATGCCCAGAAATTTTATGCCTAAGAAATGACCATTTCTGACACCAAATTGTGTTAAACTGTGTATGGGTAAAAAATGACCCATATGGTATGTCTAGTGTTAAAAAGAAAACAGCCATCTTGCAACCGGAGGCTGATTCCTTTGTAACCAATTCCATATTTTATGATTTCCGAAAGGCTTTTGACACCGTACATCACAAGCGGCTATCGTCTCAATTGTGCAACTGCTCTCACGATTTTCAGTCTGAAAGGATACAGTTCATAGTAATTGGCGGAAAGTCATCGAGTAAAACGGAAGTGATATGTGGCATTTCCCAGGGAAGTGTATAGGACCGGGACCGGGGTTGGGGTTGGGTTGTTTGGTTGGGTTAGGGGGACTAAACTACTGAGGTTATCAGTCCCCCGATGGGGAGGGAAGGAGTGAGGATAGGAAAGGAGGGGAGGAGGAAAGGAAATGCAGTCCGAGAAGTAAAGAAGGAAGGAAGACTGCATTAGCTCGGGGTCCCGAGAACCCCTACTGTTCTTCATCTTTGAAAATGATATAGGAGATACTCTGAGCAGCTCTGTTAGAGTTTTAGCGGATGATTCTGTCGTTTGTCGTCTAGCGAAGTTACCAGAGGATCAACCGCGGCGGAGCGGCCGAGCGCATTGAGGCGCTATGCTTCGATGCGCGAGACCGCTTCCCGTCGGGGGTTCGAATACCCCCTCGGCTATGGATGTTTGTGTCATCTTTAGTATAAGGTAGTTCATAAGTAATTTGTAAGTTTAGGGACATGACCCCGTAGGTAAAGCCCTTAAGCTTAACAAACATTGGAACCAGACGATCAACACAAACTGCAATTTACATATTAGTAAACTGTGCATCTCGGATGCACAGTGGTAAAGTGTCAGACTACCAATCCAAAGGTTGCGGGTTCGATCCCCGCCACGTCCTAGTTTTTTTGTCTTTCACTTTCCACTTCTTTCATCTCTGGCAGTATTGCTCAAGTGAAAAATACCGAGTAGCACCGTGGTTCGGAACCCACGTTAAACTGTAGGTCCCCCTATAACTGGCTGCGTAAGTCAGTTCGAAAGTCGGAGGAAGGCAACGGCATACCACCTCCGAACAGGACCACGCCTAGTAAAGCACTGTGGTGTTGAAACCGATCTTCGGATTGTTGACTGCTTTACCTTTCATGGTGCAACTATGGCAATTGACCGTAAATAACGATAGTGTCAGGTCATCCATTTGAACACTCAAATAAATCCGTTGAATTTCATTTACACGATAATTTAGTCAAATAGAAGGACGTAAATTCAACGAAATATCTAGGAATAGCAATCACAATCCAGGTTGGGTTTTATTGGCAGAATACTTAGAAGATGCAAAGGTTCAAGTAAAGATACTGCCCACGCTACACTTCCACCTCTTTTGAAGCATTGCTACGCGCTGAAGGGTCCTCACCAGGAGGGGTACATCGAGGACATACAAAAATTTCAGGGAAGGGCAAGTCGTTTTGTACTATCGCGATGCAGAAAGAGTGTCACGGAAATGATCGACGATTTGGAGTCGAAATCATTAAAAGAAAGGCATCATTCGTTGCGACGAGATCTGTTTGCGAAATTTCTCCCCCGAATGCTAACATTCTGATAGCACCGACCTACATAGGGATACACGATCATCATAATAGAACAAGAGAAATCATCAAATGGAAAGATTTACGGGTTCCTTTTTCCCTCGAGCTATTCGCGAAAAGGAAGGTACAAAAATATTACGAAAAGTCTTCGATAAACCTTCTGCGAGGCACTTAAATGTGAATTGCAGAGTAACTATGTAGTTGCAGATGCAGTGGTGTCGTAAAGGAAGTCGACCAATTTTTCAGGCACAATATTAGAGTTCGAAACGTTTCGTAAATATCCTACCCAAAGCAAAAAAGTCGAGATTGTTGACAATCTGTGACACCAGATTTATAGAGCGTCAAATTTCAGCCAACGTTTTTGTTGAACTTTTTCCTGCAGTTGTTCTAGGTCTTCGAGGAAGAACTTTCCTCTTTGGGTAGCACTCAAGAACTGCATCGACACTTTTAGCTATTATGGATAAAGGAAGCTTTACAGATGGTTTGCTTCCTATGTAATGTATCGAGCTTTACATTAAGGGTTTATCAGTCCCTTCAATCTAGTGGTGAAATTCTGCTGGAACTGAAAGATCTTCGAAGATACATTTGAGATCGAATATCACTTGATATCTGACAAATCATAGACCTAACTAAAGAAGTGTTTGAATCTGTTATCGAGGTAGGCAAAGAAGCAAATGAAGACAACGAATCACACGACTCTCCTGAAATATGTTACAGAATAGCAGTATTTTTGCCAGCAGCAAATGGACTCATCGTTAATCTAGAGAAAATATTTCATCGAAACCAGGATTTATCATCACCAGTCTAGACAATTTTACCCATTAACTGCTATGGCGGGAATTTAGCTAAGCTACCCCACCTGAAAGTTTACTTTGAGAGTGTGGTACCTCAAACCGCACTTGAAGCACAGCACACATCATGGTGTGAGAAATGGCGTTATCAAAACAAGTCCTCTGTACAAGACGTATGTTATTTGTTGACTATTCTGACAAGAACCTCTATCCAAACAATATACATTTCTTTTGTGTGCTTGTGCCCCTACCTGTATCAACTTGCGAAGCTAAAAGAGCATTTACCACAATGAAACGAGTAAGACTTACTTGCTTAATGCCCTGGGCAATGAAAGATTAAACGGGCTAGCGTTAATGTGAGTACATTATCTTCTTAGTTATACAGCAGAAGATGTTTTAAACTTCATGCTACAGAAGGGAAACAAAGACTGACTACATTTTTCAAATCGCGTTGAGTGGTATTTATGTGCTATTCTTTTCTTTAAAAGGGTATTTTACCTTAGCTTTATACATGAAATAATATTTATATGCTGGCCTAAAAAAACAAAGAATGTCCATAACATTAAAAGTTTTATACTAAATGTGTTTTTAGAATAAATGAAAAACGTGACCCTTTATAACTCCCTCTTTAAGAAATGGGACCCGTTCCTGCCTCCTATTTGTCAATAACCTGGCCACGACCTTAGTTGTAAGTGCACTAATATTTGAAACAATTTATTATCTGATTACCAGCCAACAGCTACGAATGGTTTTTTGCATTAACATGTTTCAATCCTTCTCGATCTTTCTCAGAAACTAGTAGTCGCGTATGCTACCCGTCTCGTCTATATTGTGACAGCACTTCTCACAACATAGATGAGACGAGTTGCAGTCGCAACTACAAGATTCTGAAGATGATCCAGAAGAACTGAAACATGTTAAGAAACAAAAAATCATTCGCAGCTGTTCCCTGTTAATTAGATAATTGATTGTTTCAGATATTAGCGCAGTTCTGACTCTCACAAAAATGATTATGTCGACTATAAAAAAAAAAAAAAAAGTCTCACAAAATTTCATCCTTCATATACTTCCAACAGTAAATGGACGTCGAAGATGCGAGAGGGTCATATGCGATATACGACGCAATTCGCGCGCGTGCGCGTGCGCTTGCGCTGGTGTATCACACTGTCTGTTGGGCGTGCCTACCACTAACTTGTCCACCAGTCCTGTTCATAGTTTCTGGCTCGAGCTCCCAGCACACTGCATGTTCAACAGATTGAAATGAAATCACAGGTAATCACTACGCCAACTGGGGCAAAGTGAATCAGCCGGTTTTCTGAAAGTTTGGTTGGCACTGTTTCCCTGTCTAGAGATCGACTGCTCACTCCTCACTTTAACGCCCAAATAGAAATAAAGTTCACACTTAATACACAGAACAGTTGAATTAAATTTTAAAAAAATTCCACTACCAGGCAAGGCTACGTAAATTATAGTCACTCACGGATGTTTGAATTTTACAAATTATGATTTATTCGGTTTGGGTTACACGATACTTGTTCCAAAAAACTAGCTTATACTAAAGACGGCACAAACATCCATTCCCGAGGGGGGATTCGAACCCCCGACAGGAAACGGCCTCGCCCATCGTAGCATAGCGCCTCAATGCGCTCGGCCGCTCCGCCGCGGCAGCCTGCTGGTTGGCGATGCCCTTGGAACAATGTATGTTTGTAATAAGACTGTGAAATGCTTTTACAGTGTAGTTTTATCTTTGCATAATGGATGCCTATTACTCAACACGGAAAGTGTCAGATATGATCTTTTTATTCCCCCCGGCAAATGGAAGCAAGCGGCGAATCCGTGCTCTGTATACTGATAATATCTAGAAGGCAGGGTACCACCTTCACAATTCTGCTCTCAACTGTTTACTCGTTTGTCTATCACATTCTGCAGGTCGTCCGTAAAAGCAAATGCAGAAGTAGAAATGTGTTTCGCAGTAACGAAATGTTCAAATGTTTGTAAAGCTATCGTACCAAACTGCAGTGGTCATCAGACCCTAGACTTACTAAAAACTTTAACAAATGTCGTGAAGGGATTGTTCCACCTGGTATGCAGGATGTATGAGACAGGGGAAATACCATAAGACTTCAAGAAGAATATTGAATTTCTAATTCCAAAGAAAGAAAGTGCAGATAAATGAGAAAATTACAGAACTATCAGTTTAATAAGTATGGTTGCAAAATACTAAAACGAGTTATTTACAGACAAATGGAAAAACTTGTGGAATTGACCTCGGGGAAGACCAGTTTGGATTTAGGAGAAATGTAGGAACACGGGAGGCAATACTCACATTACGACTAATCTTAGAAGATAGGCTAAGAAAAGGGAAACGTACGTTTTTAGCGTTTGTAGATTTGGAGAAAACTTTTGCCAATGTCGACTGGAATACACTGTTCCAAATTCTGAAGGTATCAGGGATAAAATATAGGGAGCGAAGAGTTATATTAAACCTATACAAAAACTGGACAGCGGTTATTAGTCGAAGGCCAAGAAAGGGACGCAGAGGTTGGGAAGGGAGTAAGACAGGGTTGTAGCCTTTCCCCAGTGTTGTTTAATCTGTACATTGAGCAAGCAGTGAAGGAATTCAAGGAGAAATTTGGAGAGGGAATTAAAGTTCAGGGAGAAGAAATAAAAACACCGCGGTTTGCCGATGACATAGTAATTTTGTCAGAGACTGCAAAGGATCTGGAAGAGCAAATGAATGGAATGGACAGTGTATTGAAAGTAAGATATCATATAAGATGAATATTAACAAGAGTAAAACGAAGGTAATGGGATGTCAGAAAATCAGGTGATGCTGAAGGAATTAGATTAGGTAATGAGACAATAAAAGTAGTAGATGAGTACGCTTATCACGTCCGAACGACAAGACGCAGAGACTTAAATATTTGTACAGTTACTAATTTATACTTGAGGAACGTTTTAGGCACGGTTTTATAGCGATCTGATAGATATTTAGTTATTTGAAGAATATAACGCGAAATGCGGAACAATAATTACTCTTTGAAAATGGTTTTATTGGTTGCATTGTTGCTTGAGGGTTGATAATGATAAAAGGATGAAGTATATTGGGATGGAAAGTTATCTGTGTATATAAAATTCTACGTGTGTTTGTGTTAATATTTCGTTCTGCAGCGAAAACTACAGAAAGCAAACGAATGGTCTGTGTGTAATTGTTGTCCGAAGTCTCCCGTTGTACACCATAGCAGTTACATGCCGATAGCTATAAGGGGGTGGAAGATATGGTGGTTGAAAGTCGTAAAATTATAAAAAAATTCGGACTGAATGCCAGCGATGACGTTTGCGACTCTATAGCAAGGTGATTGCATACAGCGAAACGTGATGCCACCTTCGACCATAGATACTACCAGACAGGACAAACAGCAGAGCGGCTATTCACATGGTGTGGTTCAAACATATGACCACGTGACTGTTGGCGAACATTAGCTGGATATAATAAACAACTCCACAGTTTTGAAGAAATGCCATCATTTTAAACTAATAATACTTTCACTCGAAATTTAATGTTACTTCCTTCCACAAAAAGCAAAGTTATAAACTAGGACGTGACTGTTGGTGGAACAGTGGTTTAGCTGCAAGATGTTGGTGCCATGAAAACGATGGCATGCCCAGTCTACCAGTACCTATGATCGAAGCATGCCACAGACCATATCTTGGTCTATACGTGCTACAATGTCTTCAGCTCTTTCTCCGTAAGGATAAGCATACTGAAATATAGCTTCTCTATCATAATCAACCAACACGCGAGCGGAGCCGCGGGTTTAAGCTAGTATACCATATTAGAGGGAAACGAGAATGATATTTTCACTATTGTGGTAGACCCATGTTGTCTCACTGTAAGTAACAGTCTTGTAAACCACAAGTAAAGAGTTGAAACAACAAAATAGCGTACTGTATCACACACAAATTGCAATTGTAACCGATGACCGAGTAAAATACGTCACCATACGTATATTGTGTATATCTCATTTGATCCCGTAATCGGTTTGAACAGTGTATATTATCATACACCGGGAATTATTATGAAGTGCATAGCACTTTTATTTTACGTCTGCAGCTAGACTCTCACGGAACGTGAGACGAGGAGCCTCGTGCACAGCCGTTACGTCAGACCGTTCCTGTTCTAGCCTAGACAGGTTGTCATAAAAAGCAGGCACTCCGGACAACTACGGAGCGTGTGTTGCGGTGCCAGTTACCGCGGCCTGTAGAGAAAACCCACATCAAGGCAGAAAGCGCCGACTCCCATACCTCCACACAACACCGCAGCAGCCTCTAGGAATATCGGAACAATTATTTACAATGTACAGCTTCAAACGGAGTAGCTAGCAATGAGCCGGGAGTGGTAAGGTGCCAGGTAACAGGAGTTAATGTTTTATGCCAGAAAATACATTTTTATTTTCACATTGAACAGGTCAGAAATGCAATATCTGATTCTGTGTGCACATTGGGGAACATCAACTATACAAAATAAAATAAAAATAAAAAATAAAAAAAACACTTGCTTGAATTAAAGAAAACTTCCATAAGTTTGGTATCCTTAACTGAATAAATAAAGGAAAACAAGGCACATTCACAACTGATATACAAGGAGCCCAAATATCTTAAGGAAGTGGAAACCTTATATTAGTGATAAAAAAACATGTACAAATGTCTTCAACTAGTAATCTAGTCAGTAATGGAATCAATTACTGGTCTTATGTATTAAAGGTCCGCAGATATTTACGATTAACAAGAAAACTGTTGCTTGTTTGATTCCAGTTTCCGAGTTCAATACAAGTGGTGCCATTTTACACTGCACTCGGCACCACTGCCATCCTTACATTGGGAGTGACTTCGTTAACAAGCACCGAAACTAGAACAGAAAGCTGACTGATAAGTCGCTAAAACCATTTACATACACTAGACACTTGGTTCAGGAAATGCAATTAGAAATTGCTATTAAAACTGAGAAATGTCTATCAGTACTCTTCAGACAGTAACAACTAACTTGACAATACATTAACAAGATCCAAAATAAGTTATGTACGAGGAATGCTAAGTTCTGTCTGCAACATTCGTGCATTACGACATTGCACCAAATCCCACTTTAAGTTCCGGCAGTAACACTAAAAGTGGGGCTTTGCGATTGCCTTTTGACAGCTCGAAATTTACATGAAAATAACGGCTTAGCCGTTCATCTGAGAGGAAAATTGAAGAAACGAATGTGCAGAGAAGAAAACACTCTACAACTCTGCTCTGTTTTAGTCAAAGTCAACCAAAGGCCGTCCGCGGTGGCCGAGGAGACTGAGGCGCTCCAGTCACGGTCTGCACGGCCACTTCGGTCGGGGGTTACAATCCCCCCTCGGGCATGGATATTTGTGCCGTCCTACTTTGTGAGTAGTTCATAAGTAGTTTGTAAGTTTAGGGACTGATGACCCCGTAGTTAAGTCCCATAGAATATACAAACAACAAACAAGTAAACCAAAGACTAAATAAGGAAAACCCTGCCAAACAAATTTATCGTCTAAATATCCTCTTAAAATTTATAATATAAATCTTTAACCATACTCCCTACATAGTAACATACACAGAAATAATAAATAAAATAATGCCATCTCTATTAACTTTTATACATTCTCTTTGGGAAAAATTTGTAAACGCACAGTATTCTGAGGCACTGGGAGATAACTGACTAAAATTGGTAGATGGAAGTATACGATTAAAAGATCAAAAGAACGCCCCATAAATATCGAATAGCCAGTTAAAGCACCTGTATACCGAATGTACTGCACTATATAATAGAAATTTTATAGATTGTATTTATGTAAATTTTATCTAGTACTTGGTGGCATACTGATAACAGAACTGCGAACTCTTCAAAAGTTTGCGCAGTAGTTTATTTAATTTCATATAGCACAGTAACTATACGGAATAACGAATAGAAAGATCTTTATCGAGTTAAAACATCACACTATAAGATGTGAAAAATTAATTTTTTTCATCGAATAGACTTCTCAAAATCGGCTGATAAATATTCTAAGCGCACTGAATGCTGTTCTACATCTATATCTACATGGGATACTCTGCAAATCACATTTAAGTGCCTGGAAGACGGTTAATCGAACCACCGTTATACTATTTTATCTCCCATTCCATTCTCGAATAGTGCGCGTGAAGAAAGAACACCTGAATCTCTCTGTTCGAGCTCTGATTTATTGTATTTTATTCTGATGAACATTTCTACCTTGTAAGTGGGAGTCAACATTATATTTTCGCATTCGGAGGAGAATGTTGGCGAATGGAGTTTCGTAGCCCACGCCGCAACGATAAGCGCCGTTGTTGTAATGATTCCCATCCCAGATCCTGTACCATTTGCGTAACGCTGTCTCCCCTGTATCCTGACAATACGAAACGAGCTGCCCTTCTTTGGACTCTTTCGATGTCCTCCGTCAACCCCACCTGATAAGGATTCCACACTGGGCAGCAATACTCCAAAAATGGACGGACAAGCGTAGTGTATGCAGTTTCTTTTGTAGTTCTGACGCATGTTTTAAGGGTTCTGCCAATAAAACGCAGTGTCTGGTTCGCCTTTCCCACGACATTATCTACGTGTTCTTTCCAATTTAAGTCTGAAGTAATATTAATTCCTAGGTATTTAGTGGAATTTACGGCCTTCACTTTTGATTGATTTATCTTGTGAACAAACGTATTTCTTTTCGTACTCATTGGACAACTTCACGCTTATCATTATTTAGAGTCAATTGCCAGTTTTTACACCATAGTGATATTCAGATCGTTCTGCAGTTGGTTTTGGTCTTCAGATGATTTTACTGGACGGTAAATGACGGCGTCATCTGTAAACAACCTAAGAGAGCTACTTAGATTTTCTCCTAAATCGTGTATGTAAATAAGGAACAGCAGAGGGCTAATAACACTACCATGTGGAACGCCCGATAATCACCTCTGTTTTAGTTGATGCCTTACCATCGATTACTACGAACTGTGTCCTCTCTGACAGGAAATCCTCTATCCAGACGCAAATTTGGGGCGATTTACCATAACCACGCAATTTGATTAAAAGCCCAGAATGAAACTTTCACTCTGCAGCGTAGCATGCGCTGATATGAAACTTTCTGGCAGATTAAAATTGTGTGACGAAACCGGGACTGGAACCTGGGACCTTTGCCTTTCGCGGGCAAGTGCTCTACCGACTGAGGTATCCCGACATGTCTCATCAGCGCACACTCCGCTGCAGATTGAAAGTTTCATTCTGGAAACATCCCTTAGGCTGTGGGTAAGCCATGTCTCCACCATATCCTTTTTTCCAGGAATGCTAGTCTTGCACGTTTCGCAGGAGAGCTTCTGTGAAGTTTGGAAAGTGGGAGGCGAGGTACTGGCGGAAGTAAAGTTGTGAGGCGGCATCGTGAGTCGTGTCGGGATAGCTCAGTCGGTAGAGAGCTTGCCCGCGAAAGCCAAAGGTCCGGGTCCGAGACCTGATTGAAAGCTGTTTGTGAGTTACGGTGTCAAAAGCCTTCTGGAAATCAAGAAATACGGAATCAATTTCCGACCCCTTGTCGATAGCACCCATCACTTCGTGTAAGAGCTAGTTGTGTTTCGCACGAACGATATCTTCTAAATTCGTGTTGACCTTGGACCAACAGATCATTGTGTTGCAGTCTTTATGTAAGCAGCATTAGAATAGGCCCAGCATGGGCGACGCTGGCAAGGTGGGATACTTTTCCCTATACAGAGCTTTAGGAGGACCCGGGTTCGAATCCCTGGCCAAATCGATAATGGCGTAATTGTCTTTGGTGTCAACATAGTACACGACACTACCCACACCACTTGCGATTGGACCGGGAAATACGTGTAGATGAGGTCAATCGGGAGGGGGGGTAGGGGAGAGACGGGGGACCGTAAACGGTCGTGGCACCAACACCAGCGCCCGCCCTCCCGCTAGTGCAGTCCCACGCGCCGCGCCGCGCCGCAGCGTAGATGCAGCTGCAGGCAGGTGGCTCTGGCTGTGCCGCGGCACCCCCGGAAGCCGTCACGCCGCTGCCAGCGCCGGAAGTCACGCCCGCCGCCGCCGCCGCCGCCCCCTCCGCCCCCGCCTCCACCTCCAGAGCCGGCGTTCCGTCAGCGGGCGCAGGCGCAGCGGCAGGGACAACGGCCTGAATGCACGCACGCTGGCCTGGCCGCCTGCCAGTGCCCACATTCCGTGTTCCGGCCGCCACACAAAGGCACGCACACTGCTCCACGGTCCACGGTGCTTTCTGCGCCAGCAAGCGCCGGTCGCCTCACCCACCGCGCGCTCTTCATTCCCGAAATCCAGACACGTAGCTCCCAGATAGGTGCACGCATTTCCTTCTTTTTCTTTTCTTAAATTTCGTTTCACACTACTTTGGGATACGTCAAATAAAACACTTTACAAGCTTTTTTTTTTTTGGGGGGGGGGGGGGAGGGGGCTGTAGCATTGTGTACGTCTTTTAAGGACATATTGTTAATCTAAGAAATACCAAAATGCTGCTTTACTTTGTAGATGTTAAATACTGTCTATTAATATAGAAATAGGCCTATTACAGCACTGCGGCCATCACAATACGTCCATATTTTTGTGTCCCGACCTCGTCGCCACTTTCGTGTCTCGATTCCGCCGGTTGTCGTAGGTGTCGGTGGCCGAGTAGAAAGAGACCGACACAGGAAAAAAGGATGCACGCTTGTCCAGGTACGGAGGTGACCAGCCAGTGGGACAGCAGAAACTAGAACACTAGGCTAAATTAGAACAGGATATATATTTCGTGGAGTCTTGGTAATACTTAACTATTATATAGTTCTTCACTGCAGAATGCTGATACATAGATTAGATAGAGGCCTGCCTACTGATGATTCCTAGTGCCTATCCGGTAGCCAAGTCTCAACTGGTGCCTATCTGATTCCCAAGTGAAGGATGCAGCAGTCGTGGCCACGAGCGGAGTTGCAGCAGAGGACGCTCGTGGCTGACGTCGTAAGAACGCCGCGCCGTGCGTGCATGGCGGCGCGCGGCGGAAGTACGTGGCGCCCACTTCATACTTGTGCGACACCACACATATGGTATCTTATATATATATATATATATATATATATATATATATATATATATATATATATATATAGGGTGTTTCACTAAGTATGCTTGCATCTGTAACTTACAAAATAATAGGTGACGTGTAATTTTAATGCGGTAGGTTAACACAAGAAATGTTACACTTTCTGCGGAGCTTTGAACATATTTTATTGTATCATTTTCCAAAGAGTTACACCACAAAGATATAATTTTTTAAATGGAACAATGGTTTATCCTATCGTGTATTCGATTCGTTTAAACCAGCTGCGTCCAAATCAATTTAAACTACATTCCTAGCACTGTTAGTTTTGGAGCTACAACCCTTCAAAGTTCCGGGGGCGGAGGCTGCGATAGCGTAGCTGACTGGCCCAGTGGCTATCCCCTGGGGCACGGCCCACTGTCTCATGACCACCAGCCAGTCAGCTACGCTGTCGTAGCCTCCGCTCCCTAAACTTTGAAGGGTTGTAGCTCCCAAACTAACAGTGATAGGAATGTAGTTTAAATGGATTTGGACGCAGCTGGTTTCAACAAATCCAATGCACGATAGAAAAAACTATTGTTCCATTTAAAAAATTATATCTTTGTGCTGTAACTCTTTGGAAAATGATACAATAAACTATGTTCATAGCTCCGCAAAAAGTGTAACATTTCTTGTGTTGACCTACCGCATTAAAATTTACCGTCACCTATTATTTTATAAGTTACAGAGGCATAGACACTTAGTGAATATATATATATATATATATATATATATATATATATATATATATGGACATAGCCATAGTGCCGAAATAGCCCTGTTGCTATATTAACAAGCAGTGTTTAACCCCCGTTTAACATCTACAAAGTAAAGCAGGATTTTGATATTACTTAGATTAACTTTTTAAGCTTTTATTAAATTGAGCCCGATTTTGTGTAACATGTTTCAAGTTTCGTCCTCGGATACGCAATGGTACTGCAAGCACCGTTTAAGGTCTCACAAGGGGACAACATGGGTATCGTATTTTAGAATTTTTCCGATATTTATGATACGTGAAGTTCAGAATTGAAATAACAATCAGCCAAAGCCATTCGACACAACTCTCGAAAATTATGGAGAAAATCGACTTTGAAGTTTTGCAGGTACACTTGTTGTTGTGGTCTTCAGTCCGCAGACTGGTTTGATGCAGCTATCCACGCTAACCTGTCCTGTGCTACTCTCTTCATCTGAGAATACTTTCGGCAACCTACAGCTCTTTGAATCTGCTTACTGTATTCGTCCCTCGGTCTCCCTCTACGATTTTTACCCCACACATTTCCTTCTAATGCTAAATTGACAATTCCTTGATGTCTCAAAATGTGTCCAACCAATCTATCCCTTCTCTTGGTCAGGACATGCCAGAAACTTCTTTTCTCCCCGATTCGGTTAAGCACCTCCTCATTAGTTACGTGATCTACCCATCTAATTTTCATCATTCGACTGTAGCACCACATTTCAAAAGCTTCTATCATCTTTTTATCTGAACTCCTTATCGTCCACGTTTCACTCCCATACAGTGCTACACTCCAGACAAATGCTTTCAGAAAGGACTTCCTAACATTTAAATTAATATTGGATGTTAACAAGTTTCGTTTCTTTAGAAAGGCTTTTCTTCCTATAGCCATTCTGCATTTTATATCTTCTTTACTTCGGCCATCAGAAGTTATCTTGCTACCCAAGTAACAAAACTCGTCTAGTACTTTTATTGCCTCATTACCTAATTTAATTCCTTCAGCATCGCCTGATTTTCTGATATTGCATTCCATTACCTTCGTTTTACTCTTGTTGATGTTCATCTTATAACCTCTTTTCAAAACATTGTCCATTCCATTCAATTCCTCTTCCAGATCCTTTGCAGTCTCTGACAGGATTACTATGTCATTCGCAAACCACAAAGTTTTTATTTCTTCTCCCTGAACTTTAATTCCCTCTCCAAATTTCTCCTTCCATTCCTTCACTGCTTGCTCAATGTACAGATTGAACAACAATGGCGAAAGGCTCAAATCCTGTCTTACTCCCCAACCTCTGCATCCCTTTCATGCCCTTCGACTCTAATAACCGCTGTTTGGTTTTTGTATACTCTTCGCTCCCTGTGTTTTACCCCAGTTACCTTCAGAATTTGAAAGAGTGTATTCCAGTCGACATTGTCAAAAGCTTTCTCCAAATCTACAAACGCTAAAAATGTACGTTTGCCTATCTTCTAAGATAAGTCGTAATGTGAGTATTGCCTCCCGTATTCCAACATTTCTCCTAAACTACACTTACGTTCCTATAATTAAAACAGCCGCAGCATGTATCAGTGTAGGTCAGATGGTAGCTTTCTGGCCTTACAACCATAGGGACGGTAGTCCGAATGCAACCGTTATAGTCTCTTTCTTTTTTTTTCTTTTTTCTTTCTTCTTTTTTTTCCGTTGCTTTCGAATATTTACAGCCTCTTAATACCTAATGGTAATTTATATGAACAATGTACGTATTATTGTCTATTCGTAATTTTCTGTGTTTTATAAAAGGTTGTCAATAATGATGATTTAAACATGCCACCATCTAACCAATCGAACTCGTGTGCGAGAAATTACTTCATGGAGGGTGTGAACAAATTTAAACTATGTCAGATTCAGTTACATAAAACATCATTTTGGGATCTCTATCTCGACGTGTGGTGTCAGTGTTTGTTTATTATGTAGACGAGCTGAACACCTGGTCGTTACACAAAATGATGGTTGAGTAGGTTAGCTGGTTGCAAAGCCATTAGTAGCTATGGACTTGACTTCAAAATCAGCGACGTAGCTCAGCAAAAACTGAACAATCAAACACAACAGTTGTCAAGTAACAGGAAAGTCAATACTGTAAAAAAATGTAACTTGTTTTTTGATTGAAACCATCACTATTAACAACCTTTTATAAAATAAAGAATAAACAAAATAACGTGTATTTTTCGTTAAATTACCATTAGATAATAAAACTGTGTAAGTATTCGAACACAACGAAGAAAAGGAACAAAAACTCCCGCGCCGGGATTCGAACTACCCACTCTATGGTTGTGATGCCAGAACGCTACCACCTGAGCTACACCTTCAGGTGGTGCTATTCTTTTAGTTATTAGAATTTACGTGCACTTTGCAAAACTTCAAAGTCGATTTTCTCGAGAATTTTTGAGAGTTGCGTGTAATGGCTTTGGCATATTATTATTTGAGTTCTTAACTTCACATTCCATAAATATCAAAAAATTCTAAAATCTGAAACCCATGTAGTCTTCTCAAACACAATAATGTTCCATTGTCTTTTGTGAAAAGTTTCGCAACAGTTCGAATCTTTAGCAGACATTGCAATTATACGTTTACCAGCGTATTAGTTTCTTTCTATTTTGCTCTAATACAAGAAAAACTGCTTATGAATGGTAAAGGAAGCTTTCAAGTTGAGATTTTACATCAAAATGTTAGCGATTTGTAATCTGGGACATTCAGACATACAGCGTCTCCCCTTTATCTTGCACCACTCAAAATATCTCTGGAACACCAACAGCTATTGTAAAACGACTTTGCCGGTAGCAATGTGAGGAAGGGGCTCATGAATGTAAATATTTTAAATCATTCTAAAACGATAGAATATTTTTTTTAACACAAACGTATGAGCAGTCTCAGGACTTGTGCTAGCCGCGCGTTTCGCGTATTCCAAGCGTCAACCCCGCTTCGCAATATCTCGGGATGTAATTGGCGTATTGCGATGCAATCAACGCCATTGTTTATGTGATTTGTCACTCAACACATTGCTGATGAAATAATATAAGGTGTCCATTTAAAAACAAATAAGTTTATGTTAGAAAACGCATATTCTATCGTTTTAGAACGTTTCAAAATATTTACATTCATTAGCCCCTGCTTTACATCGATACCGGTGAAAGTTGTTTTACAATAGCTGTTGTTGTTCCAGAGATATTTTGGGTGGTCGAGATAAATGGGCACCCTGAATAGTTTGCTGGGAACAGGGACCGTGGCAGACCACCGTGGAATGGTCAACCAGGCCAGAAGTAGGGAAAAACAGCATCTTCATTGATAGTGAATGCATGACATGACAGTTTTAGTTTATTGCTAGATTACGGGCTAAAAAGAAAACGTAGGCTTCGTCTTCATGGGTACTTGACCTTAAAATGAGGATTTTGTGGGAGTGTTTTGTGTTTTGTGCAAAAAAAAAGGACATTTTTCATACATTTCACATGAAATAGTGAAAAATTAGCATTGTTTGGTAAAGCGCTGAGAATAAATCAAGACATTAAAACAACGATATTTGTTTGCTATGAAAATATATACATACAGACACATTAAATAATATTTATGAGGGAAAGAACAGGCGTCACTTTTATCCAGCAGTTATTATCTATTCACATTCACGGAAAATATGACATTAACGCGAATGGGTAAAGTTGAAAATTGTTAGAATCCCAGCTGGGTGCACATTATCAACTTTACCCATTCGTAGTTAATGTCATATATTCCGTGATTAGGAATAAAGAGTGCCTGTTTACTTTATAAATTAGTGTTTTCCTCACATAACGAATAACACCCTCCTCTAACTTCTTCCCTTAAATGTTGGTAATGAAAACTGTTTCAATAACGTGCGTTCCTATTTATAATCGGGGGGCCGTCACCCCTTTCTTTTACTGGGTTGTGGAACCTAAACCTTTTTCGTTTTTAGATATTCTTGAAAGAACACTATGTGAAATTTCCCACTAGAACAAAGATCAGTAAGACACTATTGTAACTAATCCCCTACTATAACATGAATCACCGCGACAGAAGTAAGTTAACTTTCAATGTTAGCAGACGACGGTTACGTGGAAACTTTCTTCCCGTGAAACTTGACGTGACGTGATGGACACTGTGAATGACTCTATTTGTTAAGTACTGTAGAATATTTCGACGTGACGTGACGTGACAAACAGTTTGAATTGGCCTTTAATCCAACTACACTAAAAGCGAGCAGCACGAGAGAGTCATAACGTAACAAGAAACGTGACTTTTTGACCTTGAGTCTAGAAATCTATTGAGCGAGGTGGCGAAGTGGTAACGCACTGGACACGCGTTGGAGGCCACGCGAGAATGGCCATGAGCGCTAAGGCACCTTGCTGCGGAGTGCGTGGCTGTTCCCCGTCGCAGGTTCGAGTCCTCCCTCGGAAATCTGTGTGTGTGTGTGTGTGTGTGTGTGTGTGTGTGTGTTGTTCTTAGCGTAAGTTAAAATATTTTGTAAGTGTAGGAACGGACGATCACTGGAGTTGGTCCCACAGCTTCACAAACATTTAAACTTACGGACGCATTAGGTTTTCTTTGATTTCCCTAAATCACTCCAGGCAAATGCTAGGTTGGTTCTTTTCAAAGAGCACGGCGCATTTCCTTCTCCATCACTGACAGAACTACCCGAGCATGTGCTCCGTCTCTGATGACCACGACGTCGACGGGACGTTAAACCCTAATCTTCCTTCACTTTTTTGAGAACATTGCATTGTGACTTTTAAGTAGACACCTCATGATATTTTGTATCATTTTTCGCTGCTCATATCCAGAGCATAATTTGCCCTGAAGCCTGTTTTACTTTACTGAGATCTAGGTATTTTATTGTTGACGTTAACTAATAAAAAAACTTAGCTACTTAAAAAAAAGCTGGCACAAACTTCAGACCATAACACCCACTCCGATCACCAATAAACGAAAGTACGTCTACCACGAGCATGACTTTATGGAGCATTCGTTAAAGTAATTCGGATACCATAGTTATTTTTTTTCTTTTTATTCTTTATTTCGGGAGGGGCCCAGGCCCCCTCGGCCACGGAGTCCCTGGGTGTGATGTCGAGAGTACGGAAAGGGGTCAAATATGGTTGTTCAAACCGGAAGTCCGTGTGTCTGTGTCCTTTGAAAAATGAACCGGTTCGTTTTCGCGGAAAAAAACACCCATTTAGCAGCTTCCTGCGATGTTTCGTCTTGACAGGCTCTTGTAAACTCATTAACGCTCCCCTTTCCTGTGCAAGCCTTTTCATCTGTGAATAAGAATGGCAACCCACATTCTTTTGAAACTGCTTACTGCATTGGTCTCTCTGTCTCCCTCTGCAGTTTTTACCACAAACAATTCCTTCCAATGCTAAGTTGACGATTCCTTTCTGTCTAGAAATGTGTCCCTTCTCTTAGTCAGCATATACCAGATACTCCCTTTCTCCTGAATTCTGTTTAGTAACTCCTCACTATTATAGATAAATCTCTGGAAAAGACATAATCAGTAATATGTTACTTTGTAAAAGATTTAAATTTGGACACTGTCTGAACTTCACGGGACATTATTATTGGTGCCTATTCATCACCTCCTTCCCTCCCTCCCTCCCTCCCCCCCCCTCTCTCTCTCTCCAACCCCCCTTCTCCCCCTCTCTCTCTGTGCATCACCTCCTCCCCACTGCCAGTCTTCTGCGCCTCAAAGTCTCATGCCAAATCCCCTCCTCTTCATCTCTTCTCATGTATCAATTCCTACCAATTTGTTTGCCCATCTCCTTCCCTACCTAACTCTCTGTTCCATCTCACCCTCTCTTATATCTGACAATCTCCTCCTTTCTCTCTCTCTCTCTCTCTCTCTCTCTCTCTCTCTCTCTCTCTCTCTCTCTCTCTCTATCTCCTCATCCCCCCCTCTATATGCCCATCTCATACACGCAAATCTTTGTCTGTATAGCATTTCTTTGTATCCATCTCTTCCTGTCCTTTCTCTCATTGCATCCTCCTCCAGTTTTTCTATCTTCTCGTCGACCCTCTCTCTGTCCATTCCCTTCTCCCACTTCTCTCTCCAAGTCTTTCTCCCCCCTCTCTCTCACCATCCTCTCCTTCACCCTAACCTCTTGGGACAATTTCCCTTGGCCCTCTATCTATATATCTCCTCCCATTGTCGACTCCGACCATTTCCTCTTACCCCCTTTCCTCTCTCTGTTTACATCCTGCTGCCCCCTGCCTGTCTGTCCAACTTCTCCCGTCCACCTCTTCCTCCTCATCTCTCTATATATCTCGTCTTCCACGTTTCTCATTGTTTCTTGCCACTGACATGTTGACTGCCCTGAGGAGCAGGTCGATAAGGCAGGTTGATACTATTCGTACACGACACTCCGGTTTTGCGGGGCAGCATATATGATACGGCCTCGAAAACACGTTTCGGCCGTATCTACGCTCGAATGGGAGCTGGGAGGTTATAAACCCCATACTGATCTCTAGTTTTCAAGCAGTAGGTGTGACAAATTTGGTTGAAAACTATCCAGTAATTTCCGAGGAGATGTGGAATATATGTACACACATAAGGCCATTTTAATATTTGTCTATTAAATGACGTACAGATATACATTCACTATGTGATCAAAAGTATTAGGCTACTCCCCAAAACATACGTTTTTCATTAAGATGCACTGTGCTGCCACCTATTGCCAGGTATTTCATGTCAGCTACCTTAGTAGTCAGGAGACATCGTGAGAGAGCAGAGTGGGGCACTCCACGGAACTCACGGACTTCGAACGTAGTCAGGTGACTGGGTGTCACTTGTGTCCAAAGTCGGTTTGCGAGATTTCCACAGTCCTAAATATTCCTAGGTCCACTGTTTCTGATGTGATAGTGAATTGGGAACTTGAAGGGACACATACAGCATAACCTTATCTTTTGAATGACAGAGACCGACAGTTAAAGCGTGTCGTATAGTATAATAGGCAGGAATGTATCCAGTTCATTACATAGGAATTCCAAACTGCATCGGGATCCGCACCAAGTACTATGACAATTAAGCGGAAGGTGTGATAAATTGGATTTCATATCAAGCGGCTGCCCATAACCCACACATTACGTAGGTCAGTGCCAAACGATGCCCGGAGACTGTATTGATGCAGCTCTCCACCCTACTCTATCCTGAGCAAGCCTTTTCGTCTCCTCATAAGAACGGCAACCTACATCCATGTGAATCTGCTTACTATATGCGTCTCTTGGTCTCCCGCTGCGATTTTTACCCCACACACTTCCCTCCAATGCTAAATTTACGATTCTTCGATGTCTAGAATGTGTCCTACTAAGCGATCCCTTCTTTTAGTCAAGGTGTACCAAAAATTCCTTTTCTCACAAATTCTGTTCAGTACCTCTTCATTAGTTACGCGATCTACCCACCTAATCTTAAGCATTCTTCTGTAGCACCACATTTCAAAAGCCTCTATTCTCTTCCTGTCCGAACTGTTTATTGTCCATGTTTCACTCCCGTACATGGCAACACTCCACACAAATGCCTTCAGAAAGGACTTCCTTACACTTAAATTAATATTCGATGTTAGCAAATTTCTCTTTTTCAAGAATGCTTTTCTTCCCATTGCCATTCTGCATTTTATATCCTCTGTACTGCGACCGTCATATGTTATTTTAACTACCCAAGTTCATTCTTTCGTTACCTAATCTAATTCCTTCAGCATCACCTGATTTTCTAAGACTGCATTCCATTATCTTTGTTTTGCTCTTGTTAATGTTCATTTCATACGCTGTCTTCAACACACTGTCCATTCCATTCAACTGTTCTTCCGGATCCTTTGCTGTCTCTGACAGAATTATAATGTCATCAGCAAAACGCAATGTTTTTATTTCTTCACCCTGAAGTTTAATCCCTATTCCAAGTTTTTCCTTGTTTTTCTTCACCGTCTGCTCGATGTACAAATTGAATAACATCGGAGAAAGGCTACAACCCTGTCTTACTCCCTTTCCGACTAATGCTTCCCCTTCATGCCCATCACATGTTCACATGTTTGTATAGTTTATGGGACTTAACTACGGGGTTATCAGTCCCTAAACTTACAAACTACTTACGAACTACTTACGAACTAGGACGGCACAAATATCCATGCCCGAGGGGGGATTCGAACCCCCGACCGTAGTGGCCGTGCAGACCGTGACTGGAGCGCATCATGCCCATCGAGTATAATAACTGCGGTCTGGCTTTTGTACAAGTTGTAAATAACTCTCCTTTCCCTGTATTTTACCCCTGATGACTTCAGAATTTGAAAGAGTGTATTCCAATCAACATTGTCAAAAGCTTTCTCCAACTCTACAAACCCCAAAAAGCGTTCAGCTTCTACCAGCTTTTCCATTCACCTGTAGATAATTCGTGTTAAAATTTTGCAACGATGGCTTATCAAACTGATGGTTCTGTAATTTTCACACCTGTCTGCTCCTGATTTCTTTGGAATGGGGATTATTACATTTTTCTTAACGTCTGTGGATATTTCACCTGTCTCATACGCGTGTCTCACACACCAGGTGAAACAATTTTGTCATGGCTGGTTCTCCCAGAGACTTCAGTAGCTCTGAGGGAATGTCATCTACTCCTGGGGCCTTGTTCCGACCTGGGTCTTTCAGGGCTCTGTCAAATTCATCTCTCAGCATAGTATCTCCTATTTCATGTTCATCTACTTCCACTTCCTTTCCTACAACATTGTCTCTAAGTTCATTTCCTTTGTAGAGCTCCTCTATGTACTCTTTCCACCTTTCAGCTTTTCCTTCTTTGCTGAGAACTGTTTTTCCATCGTAAAGCTGTTTTTCTTGTCCCCAAATATCTTTTGTTTTCCTGTAGGCAGTATCTACTTTCCCCTTTGTTATACATTCTTCTACAGATTTGCATTTGGCTTCTGGCCATTCCTGCTTAGCCATTTTGCACTTCCTGTCAATCTCATTAAATATTGGACAATTGAACAGTGGGAAAAAGTTTGTCTGTAGCGACGAATGACGGTACACAATGTGGCAATCCGAAGGCAGGGTGTGCGTATGGCAAATTATCCGTGAATGTCATCTGCTAGCGTGTTTAGTGCCAAGAGTAAAATTAGGATGCGTTGGTGTTATGGTGTGCTCGTTTTTTTCATGGATGGGCTTGCACCCCTTGTCGTTTTGCGTGGCACTATCACAGCACAGACTTACATAGATGTTTTATGCACCTTCTTGCTTCCCACTATTGAAGAGCAATTCGGCAATCGCGATTACATCTTTCAACACGATCGAGCAGCTGTTCATAATGCAAGTCCTGAGGCGGAGTGGTTACGCGACAGTAACATCCCTGTAATGCACTGGTCTGCACAGTTTCCTGACTTGAATCCTATAGAACACCTTCGTGGTGTTTAGAAACGCAGGCGTCACCGACGTACATCGGTAACTCTCCGCGGTGCAGCATTCCGCGAAGAATGGGCTGCCATTCCCCAAGAAACTTTCCAGCATCTGATTGAAAGTATGCTGCAAGCAGTCAGGTTAGGCGTGGGCCAGCACGATAATGAATTCCAGCATTACCGATGGAGGGCGCCACGAACTTGGAAGCCATTTTTAGGCTGGTGTCCGGATACTTTTGACCACACACACACACACACACACACACACACACACACACACACACACACACAAACACACACACTTACTTTCATTTATGGTTAAATTACTATTATTTAATACCAGACGGCGCAATATATCGTGTCCACGTCATGACATCGACGGCGTGTTCGCCTGTAAGTCAGATGCCACCTACAGTGCTGGCCACACGCGCGACCCATAGCGGTGCGTTTAGTTACATGAAACATAAGTTCTGCTTTTTAATTCTTGACGTATGTAATTTACATTTTTAATTTGAAAGCCAGCTCTGTTGCTCAAGAATCACTGTCTGTTCGTTTCATGTAAGTAATTTTCTTCGTTCAAATCTTAAGATATGGAATTTATACTGATTCCTTTATAATAATTCTTATTTTATTTGTAGGTAACGGAATTATTTTTTAATTCTGATGAAGGCTTCTATAGTTGAAGCCGAAACATTGGTAAAGTAATATATACAGTGTGGTCGGAAATTCCCGTTACAAACTTCTAGGACTTGTAGAGGGTAGTGAGTACATAACATTTTGATGAGAAACCCATGTCTGGAAACCTATCGTTTCTGTTCCACGACGGTTTCAATTCAGATGATTATCGCATCCACTCCTACTTGAGGAATGTTATTAAGCGTGACCCAGTACAATTGTTGCAATCAATTTGAAAAGAATACTGAATCGTTAAAATTTACTCCTTATGGTTTACATTAGTCGAGAACAACAAAATCCAGCATCTACGATACCAGCGCGATGTACTGATTCATTTCAACAGCGGCTCGATGTGGCGACCACCGACGTCGTTACACACATTGTACCTCCGAAGCATGTTCTGGTACACACTCTCGATCCCACCTGGTTTTTCTTTAATATCTTGAGCAGCGGCCAGCAGATCTTCCCCTGTCTCTACAGGTGACTCATAAATTAGGCTCTTCATACGACCCCAAAAGAAGTAGTCCATAGAGGTAAAATCCGGCGATCGTGGCGACCACGCGGTTGGACCACCACGGCCTATCCATCTTTCACCAAATCGTCTTTTGAGATGTCTCCGGACAGCCAGTGAAAAGTGAGGTGGTGCACCGTCATGCTGAAACCACATTTCCTGACGGACATTCACTGGCACATCTTTCAAAAACAGGTCCAATACGTGTCGTGGGAAGACTAAGTATCAGGACCCGTGAGCTTGGATGGAAGGAGGTGTGGTCAATCACATGACCGTCCAGAATACCTGCTCACACATTAATGCCAAAACTGTATTGAAACCCCTGAAAATGTGTGGCATGAGGGTTTTCGTCCACCGAGGCGTGGCTATTTCGATCATTCAGAACACACTCCTTTGTGAACCTACATTCATCTGTGATGAGAAAGCGACGTGGTAACAGACGTTGACGAGCTACACATCTGAATTGAAACTGTCGTAGAACGGAAACGATACGTTTCCGGACATGGGTTCCTATTCAAAATGTTATGTACTCACTATCCTCTACAAGTCCTAGAAGTTAGTAACGAGAATTTCCGACCACCCCGTATATATATACGCAGAAATGTTTCTGGAAATATTATGGCTCTCAGTACAAAAAGACTGAAAACCACTGGTCTATAAGAACAACATGTCATTCTCAATGGAGATAAGTCTTCCAGAAGTAAGACTGATGTCAGGGGTGCCACAGGGGAGTGTCGTGGGTCCGTTGCTGTTCACGATATATATAATTGACCTTGCGGATAACATCGGAAGTTCACTTAGGCTTTTTGCGGATGATGCTGTAGTATATAGAGAGGTTGTAACAATGGAGAACTGTATTGAAATGCAGGAGGATCTGCATCGAATTGACAGTTGGTGCAGGGAATGGCGGTTGATTCTCAATCTAGACAAGTGTAATGTGCTACGAATACATAGAAATAAAAATCATGTATCATTTAGCTACACTATAGCAGGTCAGCTACTTGAACTTGAAATTATCTGGGAGTAGGCAATAGGAGTTTTTTTTAATGTTGGTATAGGTTATGGGACTTAACTACGTGGTCATCAGTCCCTAAACTTACAAACTACTTATGAACTACTTACGTACTAGGACAGCACAAATATCCATGCCCGAGGGGGGATTCGAACCCCCGACCGTAGGGGCCGTGCAGACCGTGACTGGAGCGCCTCAGTCTCCTCGGCCACCGCGGCCGGCGCAATAGGAGTGATTTAAAATGGAACGACCATATAAAATCAGTCGTCCGTAAAGCAGATGCCAGAGTTAGATTCATTGGAAGAATCCTAAGAAAATTCAGTCCGAAAACAAAGGAAGTAGGTTACAGTACACTTGTTCGCCCACAGCTTGAATACTGCTCACCGGCGTGAGATCCGTACCAGGTGGGGTTGATAAAGGAAGTAGAAAAGATCCAACGGAGAGCAGCGCGCTTCGTTACAGGATTATTTGGTAATCGAGAAAGCGTTACGGAGATGATCGATAAACTCCAGTGGAAAAGTCTGCAGGAGAGATGCTCTGTCGCTCGGTACAGGCTTTTGTCGAAGTTTCGAGAACATACCTTTACCGAGGAGTCTAGCAGTATACTGCTCCCTCCTACGTATATCTCGCGTAGACATTATGAGGATAAAATCAGAGAGATTAGAGCCCACGCAAAGACATACCAACAATCTTTCTTTCCGCGAACAATACGTGACTGGAATAGGAGGGGGCCGGCCGCGGTGGTCGAGGGGACTGAGGCGCTCCACTCACGGTCTGCACGGCCAGTACGGTCTGGGGTTCGAATCCCCCCTCGGGCATAGTTATTTGTGCCGTCCTCAGGATTAGCTAGTTCATAAGTAGTTTGTAAGTTTAGGGACTGATAACCCCGTAGTTAAGTTCCATAAGCTATACAAACATTTGAACATTTGAATAGGAGGGAGAACCGATAGTGGTACTCAAGGTACCCTCCGCCACAAGCCGTGGGGTGGCTTGCGGAGTATGGAAGTAGATTTAGATGTAAAATTTTTGCTATTCCTCCTGAAACGGCCTGTATTTTGCCTGAAAAAATTGTCAGATTGAGGGCCAGGCAGGAGTTTGTTGGTGGCTGCCGTGCCGTATGTGGTGGAGCTCAACGTGGTGGAGGTGAAACAGCGCCTCCCCGGCTCTCGTGGTTCTCCAGTTGCTCCAGGCCGCGGTTGCCTCGTTGAGCCCACCACCGGCGGCTGACCTCATTAACCCAGGTTAACGCGCAGTCGATAACTGCGTTAACAGCCCTGACCGCCGCCGCCACAGCCGTTCCCAGCCGGCCACACTCTCTCTCCCTCGGCGTTTCGCAACGAGGCGAGACGGCCACTGCGCTTCCCAATGCGAACCCATTTTTCGGCGTGCTTCGACCGATCGGTCATAGAAAATGTGGAACGATTCGATGGTCGACGAGCGGAATTCTGCGCGAATCGGAAACGCTGGTTGCGGAACAGTGGAGTGAGGAGGCGTGGCCCTCGGAGGGTAGGTTTCGTAAGAGGCGACCGCCGGCCACCGGTATGCCTCTGCGTGGGCGTCGAGGCCGCGGCGGACATCAAACGCCGCGCCGCGCTGTGCTCGCGCCAGCACCTGGCCCACACAATGTGCCGCCGAGTCACCCAGCCCGCCAGCTGGTAGCTGCCAGCTCAACAGGAACGCCGCCGGACACTTAACACGACTATCAAACAAACACGCTGCGTACACACGCCTTATTAGTCTTGTGTAGTTCGCGAACGAACTAGTTCGGAAGAGCTCTCCCACAGGCGAACTACTCGAACTGGTTCGCAGATCCCTCGCCTCTTAGTTCGTCCGCTACTTTTCCGAAGAGCGCGCAGATTCGCGTGATTCCCTTCTGCCACTTGCCGTCATTTCGAGCTGAGATACAGTCCAGCTGTAGTTTTAGTAGCGGTAGCAAAAGCCAAAACGAGCGGACGAACTAAAAAGAGCGACCTACTTCACGGCCGAGCTGCGAACTAAAAGGAGAACTACTGGTCGCGAACTAAAAGATGCGCGATAGGTCACGAACTAAAATATGAAATATGCGCGATAGGTCGTGAAAGAATTAAAATCACGTGTATGTCTTCTGGTGATGAGAGCCATTTCGATGTTAGCGTCTGTCTGCTAGATTACGTAGTTCAGTACTACAAAATTTATGTTTTGAAGTATTCTACACTCTGCAATATCTGACTAGGTGTGGACGAACTAAAAGAACGAACTAGTTCGCGTCTGCCTGCTAGATTACGTAGTTCAGTACTACAAAATTTCTGTTTTGAAGTATTCTACACTCTGCAATATCTGACTAGGTGCGGACGAACTAAAAGAACGAACTAGTTCGCGTCTGCCTGCTAGATTACGTAGTTCAGTACTACAAAATTTCTGCTTTGAAGTATTCTGCACTCTGCAATATCTGACTAGAGCGGACGAACTAAAAGAACGAACTAGTTCGCGGCTCTGCCGAGTGAGCGCTCCCGATCGCGAATTATTCAAAAAATGTTCAAATGTCTGTAAATCTATCGGACCAAACTGCGTGGTCATCAGTCCGTAGCTTACAAACTACTTAAACCTAGGCAAACTAAGGACAAACACACACACCTATGCCCCAGGGAGAACTCGAACCTCCATGGCGAGCAACCGCGCGCTCCGCAGCGAGACGCTTTAGATCGCTCGGCTTCTCCACCGCGGCCGCGAATTATTATGCGCAAGTCTACTCCTTATACGAGGAGGGTTTGAAAAATACGTGCAGAGTCCGAGAGATGGCACCACGGGCGCGTATGGAGGTCACGTGCGCTTATATCCCAAGCGAAAAAAAAACTTTCCCAGCGATACTACCTGTAGTCATTAGGCTAAGATCTAAAACGTTCATACAGTACGGATGTAGAGATGTCAGCAGACGACATTGTTCTGAGTATTTTGTATACTAGTGTAGTTCGCGAACGAACTAGTTCGGAAGAGCGCTCCCACAGGCGAACTACGCGAACTAGTTCGCAGATCCCTCGCCTCTTAGTTCGTCCGCTCCTTCTCCAAAGACTGACGGGTAACAGCGAGAGCGCGCAGAATCGCGTGATTCCCTTCTGTCAGTTACCATCATTTCGAGCTGAGATGCAGCTCAGCTGTAGTTGTAGTAACGGTAAAAAGGTAAAGCAGTCAACAATCCGAAGATTGGTTTGAACACCACAGTGCTTTACTAGGCATGGTCCTGTTTCGATGTGGCATGCCGTTGCCTTCCTCCGACCTTCGAACTGACTTACCCAGCCAGTTATAGGGAGTCCTACAGTTTAACGTGGGTTCCGAACCACGGTGCTACTCGGTATTTTTCACATGATCAATACCGCCAGAGATGAAAGAAGTGGAAAGTGACAGATAAAAATCCTAGGAACTGGCGCGGATCGAACCCGCAACCTTTGTATTCATAGTCTGGCACTTTACCACTGTGCAACCGAAAAGCCAAAATGAGCGGATGAACTAAAATGACTGACCTACTTCGCGGCCGAGCTGCGAACTAAAAGGAGATCTACCGGTCGCGAACTAAAAGATGCGCGATAGGTTACGAATTAAAATATGAAATATGCGCGATAGCTCGCGAAAGAATTAAAATCACGTGTTTGTCGTCTGCTGATGAGAGCCATTTCGAGGTTAGCGTCTGCCTGCTAGATTACGTAGTTCAGTGCTACAAAATTTCTGCTTTGAAGTATTCTGCACTCTGAAATATCTGACTACCTGCGGACGAACTAAAAGAACGAACTAGTTCGAGGCTCTGCCGAGTAAGCGCTCCCGATCGCGAACTATTATGCGCAAGTCTACTCCTTATACGAGGAGCGTTTGAAAAATACGCGCAAAGTCCGAGATATGGCACCACCGGCACGTATGGAGGTGACGTGCTCTTATATCCCAAGCGAAACAATCTTTCCCAGATTACCTGTTGGCATTATGCAAAGATCTAAAACGTTCATGCAGTACGGATGTAGAGAAGCCAGCAGACGACATTGTTCTGAGTATTTTGTATACACTTGCAACAGAAATCAAATGTATCTTGTTAGGATCTTAGTTAATCGTGGCATATTCAGGAGCAAACTATCAAATATTGGTGAGAAGGAATATCGGTCTAAGCCAAAGACCTTGTAATAATAGACTCCCTGATGGCGCTGCTGTCGCGGGATAATTTGAACCTTCGCCCGGCCGCCATGGTAGTGGCAAGCGTCACATAAAAACGAGTGTTATTAGCAGGTAAATCGTGTATTAAATAGTTACTGCGGGATATACACAATTGATAGTCACGTCTGTATTGTTTGACTATCGCAGTGTACATGAAGCACGATGGTGAAGAGCTGCTCATCGTTTAAATACACAAAAAAATTTAAGAAAGGCAAAAACGATGGAATACTGTATTCCTATTTATATTTCTCAGGAATACTAGTATCCCTACAACATGTGTTCAGAGATAGTTACTCTTGCTTAACAGACTGTTAGTTAAGACAATGTAGGATTGAAGGAAATAAATAACAGGCTTTTATAATACTGGTAGCTCTTAAAAAAGCTACTTTAGGCAGTACTGGTAAACAGGAAGTTCAAAAAGTTTCATTTTATGATTGTGTAAAATAACTATTGGGGTCATGAAATTAGTTGCCTCACTGCAGTTAGAATTTTTTTAATGAAATTAATATTAGCAATTTGTAACGCATAATTTAAAGGTAAGGCAGTATAACAACTGAAAGGGGTTTGCAGACCTGTGTATAGTTCCATATATGAACGGCACATAGCCATAGTGGAGGCACATTGTGAAGTTGAACCCTGTGACGATACTTGCTGACTTTTGAGCAGTTCACTCTGCTATAAGGTATTTGGCTTACAGCATTAAAAATGCTAATTTTCTTGCAAGATACCCCAATGCTAATGTTAGATCCCTTAGTTAAGAAAAAATTATGGCATACTTCGTGTTCTTAAAATAATTTGGTAGTGGCTGGTTGCTGTATTCACAACGTAAAAAGCTATTTTCAGTTATGTATCTGATGGCATATTTCACTTTCGCAATCGATTTTTAACATTAGCTGTTTCAGTCAGCCCTCTTTGATTTTTCCATGCTATAAAATATCTAAATACTGGAGAATACAGCATTAAAGCAAAGACGTAAAGGGTGAAACTCTTCCGAAATTAATGTTTGTACAAAAGTTTCACAATTGTAGAATGTAATGAGAAAGTGCCAAAAAATCGTGTCTGACGATAAATTCCGTACATATGCTACACTTAGAACGCAAAAAGACTACATTTTATAGTTCGGCTTCGTTAGGAAGAGGAAACGCTGTTGGTCGATTTCTACGCCATATGTGTAATAAATTTACAGACAACCGATAGTTGCTGTATATTCAAGGAGTCTGAAGCTGTTTTGTAGTTATATATTTCAATTAGACATAGTTTTCGCGACTTAAATGAATACTCTCTCTAATCAAAAGAATCTTACGTACATTTAAAGTTCGCGCGGAAGTTTGCCACTACAATGGCCGCCGAGGCGCTCTTCAATTTGTCCGCTGTTCGCAGTCGGCAGCTTACGCGATTGTGGGGGCTTGGCCTAAGCACACTCTCGGAAATCGCGATGCATTCGAAACTAAGCAGCAGAACATTGGGGAGAAACAAGAAATATCAGCCTTTCCATACCTTCGGGAATCACGAGATATTCGGAAAAAAATAGCCAAATCTTTCTGACTAGAGAATAGTGTAGGCCTAAATGTCACTGATACTCATTTCACTTACTGTACCAGAAACTTAAACGTTCGCATAGTTTTGTCTCCAACCATTTTCTCGAAAACCGCAACATATATGGAACAAAGTCAAATACTTGTGAGAAGTAAGATCACAATGTCATTGCTGATCGTACCACTTGCAGCAGTAATTTCGTTCTCCGTTCTTCAGTAACACACAAATCACCAAATAGATGTTACTAACTTCTAACACAACACATAAGAGTACTGAAAAACATAATACTGTTAGGTGAATAAAATTTCCCACAAAGTGTTGTGGATAAATAACTCCTACAATGTGTTACAATCGATAAGATTAACAAAAATTTTTATTGAAACATGCTTTGAACACAGCACCTGCTGATTGGTAATCCATCATTCTATCCATTACGCTACAGCGACTCAACACCATTTGGCCCTTCATGATTTACTTTCTTGTTCCCAGATGTTGGTTTCTCAATGTTAATATGATTTTAATTACATATAGTTATAATAAATTCATCCAGAGATGATTTTGTAATTCATCTTTTATTCGCTGTAGCCCTGAAACGTTTTACAGCAAGTTACAAAATCAAAACTGTGAGATACACGGCAAATCAAGGTGGCGTCTGTGACATGGAAGGAAAAAGTGAATATCGTTTTCACCTCACTTTCCAAAGTCGTCGTTCATTGGCTAATGTAATAGCGAATTTAATTGGAGGGAAATAATTTTTTTTATATAAAAATGCATTTTATGAGTTTACAAGTAGTTTCAAAGTTATCGGAGTGGCCATATAGGCACAAGTGACGCTGAACGATCTGAACGCCCTGTGAAGGTTACGACTCCAGAAATCATTAATAAAATCCATGATATTGTAATGGATGACAGTAGAGTTAAGCTGCGTGAGATTTCTAGAGCTGTGGGCATCTCGAATGAACGAGTAATATTTTGCATAAACATTTGGACATGAGAAAACTATCCGCAAGATGGGTGCCGCGATTGCTCGCGCTTGACCAAAAACGGAATCGTGTGAAGTGTTGCAAGGAATGTTTGCAGCTGTTTAGGAAGAATCCGCTGGTCTTTAAGCGTCGTTTCGTCACTGTGGATGAAACATGGATACATTACTATACTCATGAGACCAAAGAAAAATCTAAAAAATGGGTTACCAAGAAAGAATCTGCACCAAAAAAGGCGAAGACCGGTCCTTCGGCCGGAAAGGTTATGGCGACGGTCTTTTGGGATTTGCAAGCGATAATCCTCATCGACTATCTGGAACAGGGTATTACAGATGCATATTATTGATCGTTACTGGACCGTTTGAAAACAGAGTTGCACGAAAACCACTGGTGATTGGCCCACAAAAATTCCTTTTCCACCACGACAGTGCACCAGCACACACATCAGCAGTTGTGGTCGGAAAATTACTGGAAACAGGATTCCAACTCGTTTCACATCCCCTTATTCTCCAGACTTGGCTCTCTCGGACTACTATTTGTTCCCCAATTTGGAGAACTGGCGTGACGAAGATTTCATTCAAACGAGAAGGTGATTGCAGGAGCTAATAGCTATTTTGCAGACTTGGACAATTCCTATTAATTGGAAGGGATCAACAAATTAGAACAGCATTGGACGAAGTGTATAAGTATAAAAGGAAACTATGTAGAAAATAAAAATGGTTTTCCCCAAACACGTTAGTAGGTGTTATTTTTGCGTGGACTTTTGAAACGCCCCTCGTTCTCCCTAGAAACCCCTTGGTTGTCGAAGAATTTGAAACTTCTTATAAGAACAAAAAACTCTTTAGCAACTTCTTATATCATCACAATTCAAAAACTGCGTGGCTTTCAACACCCCTCTTGTTGCTATGTATGCCGTAACGTATTGTTATAGCAACATACACAACTTACACATTCTGTTGGGGCGATCTAGTGTGACTTGTTATATAAACTGCCAAGACCACTTATGCTGAAACAATTTCTTTCATAACCAGTTTCAGCAAAACTAGCTGTAATTCTCAGATGATGATGATTTCGTGTGGTTTTTTTGCCCGTTAGACCCCAGCTGGGCTGGTGTTTGGCCTGCCTGGTGCGTCTTCAGGTGTCGCCACTTGGGCGACTTGTGTGTCGATGATGATACCATAATACCCAGTTGGCGAGTCGAACCCGGGCCCCCAGGTGGCAAACCACGACGCTGTCCATTGCATCAAGGAGGTGGGCATCCTCAGATCATCTTACTCCATAAAGCTACGTGACGTACTCGTCTTTAAAATGGGATTGTGCTCAAGTTATATGGCGACATATTTTATAACTTGAGCATATTCCTATTTCATCGATGATTGTGACACCTACACTGGTCAAACAATTAGGGGATCGTTGAGAATGAAATTTCTCAACGTCTTTCTGCCGGTGATTTGAGTGCGGAATGAAGTCAACAACATTATGGCAACCGAGATGGCCGGTGGCTGTAGAGGGGGTTGGTGTTAACTTGTAATTACCAAACCAATTACAGAAGTAGTTGGCTTCAGATAGTGTAGAGAGCAGGTAGTGGACTGCAACAACAACATGACTTACCCGAACCTATGGCATGGAGAGCCATAGGAAGGTTGGAAGCGAGATGTGGCTGCAGCTATTGGAGTGTCCCAAAGTATAATTTCCAGGACCTGCACGCGATTTCAGACAACAGGAACCATTAAAAGAAGGCAAGGCCAAGGTCGTCCACAGATAACATCAGCATGAGATGATCGTTATCTCTGCTTAAAGAGCCCGTCTAGACAGGAAGCTGAATGCAACAGCTGCAATGCACCGTCCAGGCACCAACAGAACGCGTAATATCAACACAAACTCCGAAATCGCCTTCGGAAATGTGGCCTTACGAACGGAGATCTATGATGTGTGTCCTATTAAAACCACGAGACCGCTTGTTCCGCAGAAACTGTACGGAGAAACATCAGAATTGGAGTCGTATCAAATAGCGCCGGGTTCTGTTCACGGATAAGATATTGTGTTCAGGAGAACAATCATCGTTCCCTCATCTGGAGAGAACGTGGAACTCGGAACAGAGATCCTTCGACCTTTTGTTTTGCCCTACTCTGGTGCTGTACGAGATGGGTTCCTTCTGGCGGACGATAACGCTCGTCCCCACAGAGCTGATTATTGCACTCACGGAAGAATGGCCAAATATCCCTCAAGATCTGATTGATAACCTCATTCTGTTCATTCCTGTCAGGTGTGCAGCTGTAGTGGCCGTTCGAGGTGACGTGCTGGCCGCGGTGACCGAGCGGTCTGCGGCGCGCCAGTCACAGTCTGCACGGCCGCTACGGTCGGAGGCTCGAATCCCCCCTCGAGCATGGCTGTTTGTGTCGTCTTTAGTATAAGGTAGTTCATAAGTAGCTTGTAAGTTTAGGGACTGATGAGCCCGCAGTTAAGTCCCTTAAGCTTAACAAACATTTGAACATTTGAGAATGACGTTTTCACTATTATGGTAACCCCATGGTACCTCGCTTTAAGTAAACACCATGTAAACATCAAGTAAAGAGTTCGCACTGTATCAGACACAAATTACGATTACCAAATGTACCCGGTGATCATAAAGTCAGTATAAATTTGAAAACTTAATAAATCACGGAATAATGTAGATAGAGAGGTAAAAATTGACACACGTGCTTGGAATGACATGGAAAAAAAAGTTCAAAAAATGTCCGACAGATGGCGCTTCATCTGATCAGAAAAGCAATAATTAGAGTAACAAATTAACCCTTTCAGACCTGATTTTTCCACTAGCAAGGAAATTATTTTTAATGCTATAATACTCTTAAGTTAAATTTTCATTGATTTTAAAAGCATGATTTATGCAATTGTATGCAACCATTTTCATACTACAATACTGCGTACACTGAAAAACAAGGCTTTTTTAAGGACTACATTAATTAATTTTGTAGTGTTAACTGTTGTACTAAATAAACTGATGGTTCAATAACTACATCGCAAAATAACAACTACTACTTTCAGTTGTACAGTGGAATACAAGTAACCCACAATTTCGGTGTTCTTTGAAGTTTGCAAACTGCTGCGCAGTACGACACTCGCTCATTAATATTTTTATATTATCTTCCGCAGGTGGCAGTAATTGTCCATGATGAAATGATCAAACAATCAGGTGTAGTATACATGTTCTTTCCATTGTGAAAAATGCTTCTGAACCATCTTAGACACCGTAGAAGTTATGTACATATTTGTAACCAGTGGGCCCGAAAGTTTAACTTATATGTTTCTTTATTTTCTTGTTTTATGTTGGTATTATCACAGAAAATGTTTACTTGTGTCTCACATTTCTCAGCTGTTTGTTATGTGTATTTGTCTGTGGAATTGTATTTTGTTGATTACTGCAAGGTTTATGTTTGCTTCAGGCAACCAAGTGTCAAATGTCTTCAATAATTCGCATTTGTACTTTAGATCTCAAAGGTACACATGAATGTTGCCCTCTTAAAAAAAAAAAAAAAAAAAAAAAAATCATTTTCAAGTGTTTCTTGTATCTATTTTGCACAGGTTTATTCACATTTCCAACGTCGACTCGATGTTCATTGTAATTTTGTGTTCATTATGTGTTGTTTATGTTTTTATCTTTATTTGTGCATTTCTTGTAACGGTAAAGGGCAAACATGTATGTAAATGTTATACTGGGTACGACACATTAAGACACGACTGAAATTGTCATCCCTCCCCTCTCAGTTAAATTCCCCATTTCAATAAGTGCAGTGAAATGTGAAGTGTGGTGCATCATAATCAGTGAGTGATTTATGTTTCATTATTTCGTCACTGTATATGCAATGTCATGCCAAAAGCTTAAGAGTAATGCCGGGAGCTGTGTAATATTTCGGCCAGGGACGCTTTTGTTCGGTGACTTTGCTGATGAAGGCAATCGCACATGCCACGCCGGCCTCCAGCCTGGAGCGTCGCACCAGCCCGGGGGATGGAAAGGCAGCTGCGACCACCCCAACTTTCACTTCGTCACCGGCCGCCGCACCGCATTCTCTCGCTTCGGGGTTCGGGGGGGGGGGGGGGGGGGGGGGCAGCCTGGCGAATTGCCGTGTTTGTAAGGATGTACAGTCTTAGACAAAAAAATTGATCGCCGGCCGGCCGACGCAGAATGCTAAGTCCGACAATGTGCACGATCTGGCAACACTGTAGAATGCGGTACTGTCAGGAGGAAGTGTTAGGTCCTTCTCTAGAGGGTTCTGTGATATGTGACCGCGTGGTCTCGCGGTAGGAGTCGTGTTTACAAGCGTGTAAGTAAGCAGACGCGAGATCGAATCCAACCACCTTCAATTTCTTTTTTTTTTTTTTTTAACCACAAATCGGCTATCTTCGTTATCAGTGTGGAAGGACCTCAAATATAACAGCGAAAAGCCCCAGAAATATTACACAAAAGAACTCGCTGCTGCATCAAAACTGAACTATTTACTCTCGGGAGTAGTGGGCGCCGGCTACGGCGACGCGCCAGCGGCCGCATCGCGGCTGCCACCTGCGGACTCAGTGACAGCGGCGCGCCGCTATGAGTTTTCTTACCGGCTGTTATATCCTTACCTCAAGTTCTGGTACTTATATTACAGTCACATATTGAATTTTTCTGACATATATCAACATGATCTAAACGTCGTAAAGTAGAATCGGTATGAAGGGTCATAGGGGTGACTATTACCACATTTTTCTTGAACGTCATCAGGCCGCTCAATCCGGATTCCTACTCACGATTGTTACTAGTAACGAGTTATGATGCTCCCATGCTGATACTTAAAAAGAAATTAATGACTGAGTACTAAAAGATTGTTATACTCAGCAAAATGCAACCACAACGCCAGGGTGCGCCCATTTTTCGCAAACAACTGAGACACCACTTATTCCCACTGTAAGGACAAACGACCAAAAAAATTACATCATGTGTTAGTACTACACTATAATAATTCCCGTTCATTTCACAAAGAATACATCGGATAGTGTGCTTTGGAAGTCACCCATTCTGCACCTACTCTTTCGATCATATGTCCTCAAATGTTTATCTTTCCTGCCCCTACTCGAATAACCTTCGACAAAAATTATTTCCAGACGAAAATACACGTCGAACATCTATTGGCGTCATAATTAGCTTGGAATCAGTTCGATTCTAAAGGTAGAGATATGGTAAACTACCAGAAAGTTGTCAGACTTTCGCATAATCTGATAGAATATAGCAAGTAACCACAAGAGGTTTCTTGTTGTTTTCGATGTGGATTCGTGCAACTCCTGTCACGAAAACAGCTAAAAAATTTTACTCGAATGAGACCCGAACCAGTGACCAAAGCCACCTCTCCATGGCAGACGACAACTTTACCCCAGAGCTAGCGAGGAGCTGTGCACGTCAGTTCTTTCCTACTGTCACATACACCAGTAGAACATATAACTCGCAACGTAAGAGACTAGTTGGAATTTCGCCATGTAAACAATTTTTTGGACCCAAAAGCATGAACAAATAGCCTTCTGTCGCCTCTCAACTGACAAACCAGTCAGATTATTCAATGGGAATTACAGGAAACATCAAGTGAATTTATGAGCATAGTTCTGTGCCAACCAGGAAGTAAGACCTCGGTACCAGCGTTGACAGACTTACACTACGATGTTGCCAAGCTTCAGTCATACTATCAACAGGAAGAATAAGAGCCGAGGTGATTGCCAAGCGAGCTCGAGAGAGACTTAGCTCGCGCCTCGCGTGCCTGGCGGGGGTCCGAACACCTAAAGTATATGTCAATGAGCCCTGCTCGTAAGTCCGTAACTAGCTTTAATGAGTCGATAGTTGTCACTAATAAAAATATACAGATGCACCGACCTCTAACATAGTAATAAGTGTCTCAATTATTTGCGTATTCTGTCTTAAGCGCAATGACAACAAAAGTCATTCACCAGTGCTGTTTTACATTTCTTCGAGCTTTTCCATTGATTATACTGAAAACATTAGATGTAAGCGTCAGTTTCCTTTACGATTATAGACTCAGAAAGTGTCTTTCTTGATATCGCTGTCAGAGGCAGAAACGAACGAAGAGAGGCAAACAAACGAAGAGAAATCAAAGCAGCATTGTTTTCAAGATGTGAACATTTCTGGGAAGGCTTCGTAACATGATGTGCAACATAAGAAGAGCTTCTGTTATCCAAACATAGAATTAGGGACAGTAATGTATAGATTAAATTATCTTTAAGCCAAACTGACACCCAGTCTACAAATATTGCAAAAATGATACTATCACCTGTTGTATAGAGTCCCATCAAATCCCCCAACAAAAACGAGCAGCAGATATAGTGAAAACCTTTTGATGACTGTGCAGAACATTCAGGCAGAAAGAACCCTAAATCCAAAATAACTATGGGTTAAGAAGCAGAGCATAGTGCTGATATTATATGCAGCAGTCGCAAAGTGTTTTATTTATAATTATGTTTTTACCCCAGCCGTTTTCATATAAATACAAGCTCCAAGCTCCCACAATATTCATATGAGAACCATTGGGCCGTAATATGATGACACAGTTGATCAGATTGTTATAGAAATTTCAGTGACTTTGGTGTTATCCATTGGCAGCATAGACAAATTGTCACTATTTCGGAATATATCACAGCTCTGTTAAGTTCTGACGCTCAACAGTTAGTGAACAGTTTTGACACCTCTGCACGTAACACGAACCCATCAGATGCCAATTATATGCAGCTAAATTTTATAATTTGATCTTCCTACGAACGATTTAAATTCTGTCACGACAGTGTTATTACTTACTGAAAGTGTTCAAAAAGCATGAGTATATCACTTCTCGTTCACGTCCAATTCCTGCTCTCACCCCTACACCCACTGTAGAGGTCTAATAAATGACACAAAGTACAGGTTTATATCTACATTAATGGGGCTATTGATGTCAGTTTTCCCGAAAGTATTCTGCTATTGTTCTGAAGATGAATACTCAACGTAAATAGTAATATTCAGTTGGATGAATAGCTAAGGCGTCTATTTCAGTTCCACAAACCAAAAAATGGTGAAATTAAGCGAATAAAAAGCGTCTATATGCAAGTAAATAAAAATGAAATAACAGTTAATGGAAATACTTTCTTGACCTACAGACCACTGCAATACAAATTCTTGGATTTCACAGAAATGAATTACTTAAGCCCTACTTTTGTTTTGGTCATTTCACTTGCACTAGAGAAGGGATAATACATGTGAATATTACATTACTATTACATGTCCTGGAACTCCGTCGATTATTACCGAGTTGACAATCACTTTCAGTATGATATTCGTTGTTTGAGTCTGATTAAAGGGGCTTTACGACGTCATTTTATTAATCGAATTCTTTAAACTTATCGATAGTTGCAGTAAAGTGAATTCAGGTAGACAGCGGTAATATTGAAAATTTGTACCGCAGTGGTAGTGGAACCCTGCTTTCTTTTTCCTAATAGAGCTATTCTTTGCGGTCGTTGGATAGTTTTTATTCTATGTTGATTGCTAAGATTGATCTCAGTTTCCGTCCCTTAAAAAAAGACAACAACAAAAAATTACAGATGCGGTCACTCCTCTGAGCCGAGCGAGCTGGAAGAATCGCCTCTGCTATTTATGCAAATAATATTCAGTATGCTTCAAGACTTTCAAAACATGTTGTCACTGAGTCTCATATAGGTATGACAGTAGTGGAGATAGTTCGAAACGTATGTATGGTGCGATTGATTACTTTTGTGCTAATCACCTCACAAAAGAGATTTCCCGTTTCAAGAAAGATCTTTCCGGTATTCATGATTTTACACATGAAGGAAGACTCGATAACTCAGGTAAGTCATGAGCTATGATGAGTTGACCATCGTGCGACGTTGTTACTGGTCAGACGGGATTCAAAAGATGGTAGCAGGAGTATTGCACACACACTTTCAAAGCGACAAAATCCAAATTATTGCTTTTGCACATAAACGTCATTAGTGCACTCATTAAGTGTAATGCTGTTATTAGTGACTAATTCTGTAGCCTTTATGTTATCTTCTTAAATGGCTGGTAGCTCTATCAAAATAGGGTTAAAATTCTGATCTACAGAGGGACTGGTACCATGACCTAAAGCAGCCCTCGCTTAAGAAGTAGACAGTCATCTCAGGGCTACTGACGCGCTGCTACGTCTCACTTCCTGCTTGTTCTATTGGTGGTTACAACTAATCGCCAATTTACGCATGGTATGACCTCCTTGCACTTTAAGTAGAAAGTAATGCGCCGATGTCGCACCGTTAAAGAAAGTAACTGAGATGATTCACCAAACAGACAGGTAAATATTAAGTGACTTTATCATGTTTCTGTGTCATACCGGAAGTAACGGCGGTCACGCCGGTGCCAAAGAGCTCTCAAACTTGCACTGCGCTCAAAACAGAGACTTACCGAGATTTCAATACGTTCAACTAGCTTAGCGTTGAGCTCATTTTCCATAGAGTGCTTCTGAGTCGGTGCACGGTATAGTTACGAACGATGTCTCCACCCTGTCACAATATTCAAATGAGAATTGTAGGCGTTTAGTACGACGGCACAGACAGGCAGACAGATCTTGTAGAGACTATTCATGCGCTACTAGTTCTTGACACTTAACTACGTCGGTTTGTAGGACTTATTTTCGGCCCGTGAAAGAGTTTTGCAGTAGCGGGTAAATAAGCATTCACATTCTGGTACCACATACATAAACAGACAAATAATATGCCAGTTAATCGAAGTGAAATGCAATATGACCGTGTCTTTCTGACAGCGACTACCTTTTCGGTTTTTCTATTTTCTGTTTTGCAGCAGTCTGCCAGCTCGTTTTGGAAGTGAAAAAGGATTTTTGCAGTCCACCACACCTTAATTCACACACACTCCCTTTCCAGACAATGACAATTGCAACCGGAAATGTTAAATAAAATATGACACTGGATGCAATTCCATACCTACCCAATCTGCTTCTCGTTGTCAGCTTTTTTTTATTGTACTTTTATTCTGAAGACACAAACGCCTCCATTCTTACAGCTCCACCAATCAAAATGCAGTTCAATGACTGACATAAATTCGTTTGTAACAGATGAACAATATTATAGTAGTAACTGGCAAGTGTGGCGAATTCTATGTCATCTGACGATTACGAACTCAGGTGTTTCGTAGGATTCTTGTAGTTGATGTTGCAGTCGTACCCATTTAAAATACAAGAATATTAAAAGCTTTCGGCTTTAAACATACTTTGTGGTGGGATTTAACTGTATGGTTTCAGTTGCAGCAGTACGCAGGTGATGATATATTGTCGAGTCTGTGAAGATTCTCTCATTTCTTTAGTGCAGGCTAAGTTAGAAAGCTGCTGTTAGAATTATTGAAATGAAGTGATCATATGGCATTATTGTCCGGGACATCCCAGGCGGGATTGTTCGGCCGCATTACTATTTAATCTCAAATTTAACATTCTGCAATAATAATAACAAAATAACAAAAGATAGGAAACAACTCGTCGTAAAGATGAACGCTGAGTCACAGGCAGATACAAATAAGACATTCACATTCAGACAATTTAAATTTTATGCCGCAGCCTTCTTCAGAAAGAGAAACATTCAAACACACAATCACTCAAGCATAATGTATCCCCACACGTCAGCGATCGTTGGCAGCTCAGCACACCCTGACACACTACAACACATTTCAAGCTCGTTTTGCTCATCATCAGGCGTTTATGCGTTCTGATCCGTTAGTTAAAGAAATTGTCTTAGCATCAGTTTCGTTCAGTCTCCCCTCTAGTGAGGCTATTTTAGTCTCAGACGGAAAGCGGTGCTAGTGAGTGAACATTGAGGCGCTATGCTACAAAGCCGAGGCCGTTCCCCGTCGGGGGCTCGAATCCTCCCTCGGGCATGTATGTGTTTGCCGTCTTTAGTATAAGCTAGTTCATAAGTAGTTTGTAATTTTAGGGACTGATGACCCGCAGTTAACTCTCACAGGCCTTAGAAAAAGAAAAAAAGTGAGAGAACAGAAATCGATGCCCAGTGGTGCCTTCCACTAGCGTAAAGAAATGTCTCGTCATGTGTCCTGACTGAAATCATGGCCTATATGGGTAGCGGATAGTGTTACTTTCTTCGTTTTTGCGTGACATCGTGTAATACACATTTTATAAGCCACTTGATCAATCATGATAACTACATCTTACACTTCATCTTCATCCATGGCACAACAACGAATTACGAAAATAGGTTTTCCATGCTGTAAATTACGAGAGACATTGTAATTCACTCTTCAGATGAGCTCGTTGTAGACGAAGAGGTAAATTTCCTAGGATTATTGATTATTACACACGAATTATATTTAACTGTTTGCCAGACAATAAACGTAATGGCACTTCAGCGGTGTTCATTCGTCAGGCATTGATTGTGAAGAGGCCAAAACATGTCAAATACTTGTGTCTCGGAGTGGGAAGTGTATTTATTAAAATAACTAATGGGTCATACATTTCCTAACAGTGGAAATAATGCAGCAAACTGATTACTTAATTGTAACATACAAACTTGTGTAATGGCTAACATTTCAACTGTGTAGCAGACGGTAATTTGCCTAAGCAATTATTTGCAGAATTCATTATTTACCATACGACTTAACTTTGTCTCTTCTTATTCCTATTAAGACAGGTGTATCGTATATTGGACTGGAGCAGACAAACGAGTGTTTTCTTTCAAATGTTAAGGGTTCCATTCTCTGCATGTTCTTGATGATCTGATGGTCATAAGAAGAGAAGACACCACCGACACTTACGATGTCAGCGCTAGATTAAGCCCACCAGGACTACCATGTTGTAAAGCCGGTAGACAGCGTGACGCCGTGTCGCTCTCTAAGCATCCCTACTTTTCTGATATAGAAATTCTACTGTCCAACATTAGCGATGGTTACAATATAACTGCTGCTGATGCTTTACCGCGAAACGTGAGAAGCGCTTTACAGATTAGAATTTTTGTTTCAGCATGCCTCGATTCTTGAGTTTGTTCTAAATAAATTCCAGGCAGCTCCACACTAACGAACATTTTCAGCTATCAAATTAAACGTATAGGAATTATCCAAGTGTAACTGCTGGATCTGATTTAAGTAATATTCAATTTTTGGGTGAATATGGCTCGGAAAGCAACGTCAATTTTATTACAGTCCATCTCCTGTCTCTGAATGATTTGACAATTGTGTTAATTCTGTAAAGCGTTTTGGCAACTGTGAGTCAGTGATGAATGAATACATGCGCAGCGGTATTCACCGATGAAAGGAGGAGGCGGGTGTACTTCCCGTCTTATGTCCCCACGTCTATATATAAAAATGTTAGGCGTATAGCTGTTAATCTCCGAAAGTTCTTGACCCATTGCTTTGAAATTCTGACTCAACGTTGCATTCTAGCCCAGGAAGATTTTTAGGTACACATTTCTTGAATATATTATATACAAACTATAAATGCGTTACTTTTGCTATTTTTACTATAAGCCTTTTTCCAATTATAAAGTTTATATAAATTCATATATGACACATATTGAAAAAACTTGGTATATGAAAACATGCACATATCTTATTAGAATATATATATATATATATATATATATATATATATATATATATATATATATAATGTGTGTGTGTACTGCTTGCTCTTTCCTCTTTGCTTATATATTCTCTCGCACTTGACTCAGTACTAAAATACAGTATCTCTGACTTCCACACTCCTTAAAACCATCCTCATGACCTAGGTCGTGATTAACCTTCCCTTTCCGTTCCCATCACTTTTTCTTCCCTTATCTCCCACCTGAAGAAGGAACTGTGTTCCTAAAGCTTGTCCGTTTCGTATGTTTTCTTTTTTTCTTCACTTGTGTCACTATTGGTGGTACAGCACAAAGGTAAGCACTGGCCAGCCAATCTATCGCTTTGAAAAATAATTTAAAAATTATTATTGCTGCGATCAATTTTGACGCAGATCTGATCATTAGTGTGAAAGCAGGCACGTTAAACAGATGCAGAACAGAATGTTGTATTTCTATAGAAACTTCCCTCGAAATATTTTCTCCATTAGGTTTACGCAAGCTGTCTGCTTTATACATTTTTTTAGTGAAACCTTCAACCTGCCTGCAAAAAGAAACATCACAGTAAAGTGGAGTACCTGTTCGTGGTATAATTTTACACAGCAAAAGCCTACGTTTCTTCTCTCTACAAAGTTTTGATGGTAAAGTGCCTGATCAGTGTATACTCAAGCAAATGTTATCCACATACGTGAGACTGTAACTACCTACCAGAAATATAATTCATGTTTGAAGAAAGTTTGTTTATTAATGCCACTGCTACGACAAAAGCACATGTCTGAATAATTTTCCATTGCATATTATAACGATATTCTGTACACGTCCGCATGATAACCGCAAACCATTGCCACAGCACCACTCCCTCTATCTCAGAACAACGCTCACATTAATGCTATAGGAGATGCGCAAAAACAATATCTATTTCGTCGGAAAACCCACATACTGATTTACGGGTCTAACAGTCTACTTAGGAGGTATAAAAAACACTGGACAGTTTGATATTCTGTGTTTGCAACAATACTGAGCACATAACTCCGATCGATGTCCTTACATGTAACGACCGCTAAATTCTTATACATTATGATTATGTGATGCTAATACTAGAATGAATATTAAATATTAGTTAAAGTGTTGCAAATATACACCTTATCAAATGTGCAGACGACACAAAAAGAATAATAGACGGATTATAAGAAAGAAAATGGGTCCAAGAGAAGGTACAGACGTTTTGAAAATCCATAGTAATGTAACCTACAAAAATATGGAAAACAATATCAGTCGGAGTGGTAAAGTGAGGGTTACCATTTGTTGGACATATGTATTAAATGAATGATAAAAAGCTAAAGAAACAATTATTCGTATACTTCTGGAAGAATAAATGAACAATAGCATGAACAAAGAAGAAAATAAATATTTAGAAAGGAACATCATCAAATAAACTGAACTAACCACAATTAAGAACGTAATAAAGCTAGAAGCTATCGAAAGAGGATGAAATAAGAAATTGGAAACAACCTGAAAAAAAGAAGTAAAATACAACATGGAAGATTATGACGGATAAATTAATCTATACATTACTGTCCCTAATTCTATGTTTGGATAACAGAAGCTCTTCTTATGTTGCACATCATGTTACGAAGCCTTCCCAGAAATGTTCACATCTTGAAAACAATGCTGCTTTGATTTCTCTTCGTTTGTTTGCCTCTCTTCGTTCGTTTCTGCCTCTGACAGCGATATCAAGAAAGACACTTTCTGAGTCTATAATCGTAAAGGAAACTGACGCTTACATCTAATGTTTTCAGTATAATCAATGGAAAAGCTCGAAGAAATGTAAAACAGCACTGGTGAATGACTTTTGTTGTCATTGCGCTTAAGACAGAATACGCAAATAATTGAGACACTTATTACTATGTTAGAGGTCGGTGCATCTGTATATTTTTATTAGTGACAACTATCGACTCATTAAAGCTAGTTACGGACTTACGAGCAGGGCTCATTGACATATACTTTAGGTGTTCGGACCCCCGCCAGGCACGCGAGGCGCGAGCTAAGTCTCTCTCGAGCTCGCTTGGCAATCACCTCGGCTCTTATTCTTCCTGTTGATAGTATGACTGAAGCTTGGCAACATCGTAGTGTAAGTCTGTCAACGCTGGTACCGAGGTCTTACTTCCTGGTTGGCACAGAACTATGCTCATAAATTCACTTGATGTTTCCTGTAATTCCCATTGAATAATCTGACTGGTTTGTCAGTTGAGAGGCGACAGAAGGCTATTTGTTCATGCTTTTGGGTCCAAAAAATTGTTTACATGGCGAAATTCCAACTAGTCTCTTACGTTGCGAGTTATATGTTCTACTGGTGTATGTGACAGTAGGAAAGAACTGACGTGCACAGCTCCTCGCTAGCTCTGGGGTAAAGTTGTCGTCTGCCATGGAGAGGTGGCTTTGGTCACTGGTTCGGGTCTCATTCGAGTAAAATTTTTTAGCTGTTTTCGTGACAGGAGTTGCACGAATCCACATCGAAAACAACAAGAAACCTCTTGTGGTTACTTGCTATATTCTATCAGATTATGCGAAAGTCTGACAACTTTCTGGTAGTTTACCATATCTCTACCTTTAGAATCGAACTGATTCCAAGCTAATTATGACGCCAATAGATGTTCGACGTGTATTTTCGTCTGGAAATAATTTTTGTCGAAGGTTATTCGAGTAGGGGCAGGAAAGATAAACATTTGAGGACATATGATCGAAAGAGTAGGTGCAGAATGGGTGACTTCCAAAGCACACTATCCGATGTATTCTTTGTGAAATGAACGGGAATTATTATAGTGTAGTACTAACACATGATGTAATTTTTTTGGTCGTTTGTCCTTACAGTGGGAATAAGTGGTGTCTCAGTTGTTTGCGAAAAATGGGCGCACCCTGGCGTTGTGGTTGCATTTTGCTGAGTATAACAATCTTTTAGTACTCAGTCATTAATTTCTTTTTAAGTATCAGCATGGGAGCATCATAACTCGTTACTAGTAACAATCGTGAGTAGGAATCCGGATTGAGCGGCCTGATGACGTTCAAGAAAAATGTGGTAATAGTCACCCCTATGACCCTTCATACCGATTCTACTTTACGACGTTTAGATCATGTTGATATATGTCAGAAAAATTCAATATGTGACTGTAATATAAGTACCAGAACTTGAGGTAAGGATATAACAGCCGGTAAGAAAACTCATAGCGGCGCGCCGCTGTCACTGAGTCCGCAGGTGGCAGCCGCGATGCGGCCGCTGGCGCGTCGCCGTAGCCGGTGCCCACTACTCCCGAGAGTAAATAGTTCAGTTTTGATGCAGCAGCGAGTTCTTTTGTGTAATATTTCTGGGGCTTTTCGCTGTTATATTTGTGGTCCTTCCACACTGATAACGAAGATAGCCGATTTGTGGTTAAAAAAAAAAGAAATTGAAGGTGGTTGGATTCGATCTCGCGTCTGCTTACTTACACGCTTGTAAACACGACTATTACCGCGAGACCACGCAGTCACATATCACAGAACCCTCTAGAGAAGGACCTAACACTTCCTCCTGACAGTACCGCATTCTACAGTGTTGCCAGATCGTGCACATCGTCGGACTTAGCATTCTGCGTCGGCCGGCCGGCGATCAATTTTTTTGTCTAAGACTGTACATGGCGAAACCAGCCTGACTTTAGAAGCGTCCAGATAAATGGCGACAACGTAAACATGGCAGAGAAAGCCCTTATGTGCAATACGAGAGGAGTCGTTTCCAAAAAACAGCGACGGCATTGTAGATAAACCGTGGACCCCCGCAGATAGGAAGAAGACAAGCAAACCCGTGCAGTGGCCACGTGCGTGAGTGTGAGAGATTCTGGCATGCTGTATAGATAAACTGGTCCCACCAAAACCATGTTTCTGGTCAGGGAGAAAGACCCTGATAAATGGTTTACAAGGCAGGCCTAAGACAAAGAATTGTGTTTTAGAACCAAGAGCCGGCCGCGGTGGCCGAGGGGACTGAGGCGCTCCAGTCACGGTCTGTACGGCCACTACGGTCGGGGTTCGAATCCCCCCTCGGGCATAGATATTCGTGCCGTCCTTAGCATAAGTAGTTTGTAAGTTTAGGGACTGATGACCCCGTAGTTAAGTCCCATAAGCTATACAAACATTTGAATTTAGAACCAAGAAGGAAAGCAGGAGATAAAAACACGCTTGAAACGTGAGAAAGACGCTAGTTTGCGAGTCTCAAATGTTCAAATGTTTGTAAAGCTTATGGGACTTAACTACCGGGTCATCAGTCCCTAAACTTACAAACTACTTATGAGCTAGCTAACACTAAGGACGGCACAAATATCCATGCCCGAGGGGGGATGCGAACCCCCGACCGTAGTGGCCGTGCAGACCGTGACTGGAGCGCCTCAGACTCCTCGGCCACCGCGGCCAGCTTGCGAGTTTCATCTCGGCGCACAGGAAATTTCCACCGGTGACTGAGAGGCGTGGTCGTGAAAACGGCGATCAGCTGTTGGATGGCATTGCAAAACCAACCCACCAATCACAGAGCCAAAGAGGCGCAAAATTCGAGGAGAAGCTGTAGCTGGAGAGAAGAGGGACTTGGTGAGAAACCACCGAAGAAGACACTTGGTGCGCCGCAGGAGAAGCGAGAAGAGATGCCGGCAGCTGCCGCCTTAGCACACAAGAGACTTTGACGGCTTCGCACGGGCGCCGGCCCGAGCCGCGCCGGGCCACACGGCGGCAGACAGCAGAGAGGTCGGATTGTGATGCTGCGCGACTGCCGCCATCGCTCCGCGCCGATCCAACGCCTGACGCCTACAAGTTAATGTTGGTGCGACAGGAAATTACTTTCCCCTTCCCTGTCCATATTTAAATCGTGTCCACGCGCGGTCAAATCGGCCCTCAGAACCTATTGTTTTGCAACTCTTGTTGCAAATAAAACTAAATTTCTTGTGGTAATCCTCTGTGCAAACTGTTTAGTTCTCAAATCAATAGCTTGAATCGAATGTCCCTACCAGCCTAGATCCATAAAGGCGGCCACACACGAAACAGCATGCTTGACAAGCACGCTTGCGCAAGCAAGCACATATTGCTCACGCACCTACACGGCTCAAGCTTGCTTGTACAAGCAACGGTTTATTTACATCTGAAAATTTCGAGCTCAGACGACGCTGTGCCGGCTTTGGCAGCTTTTATGCTCGTGTTGAAAAAAAGAAAAGAATAGAACGTAAAACTGGGTGCAAGGAATGGTTAAGAAAACGAAAATCGTATTCACATATAAATTTACTCAATGAACTGAAGATATGTGCTCATGATTGACATAACTCAGGATGAATGAAGATACCTATTTGAATCTTCTGTCTCTCGTTACGCCTTTGATCAAGAAGCAGTATAATATAATGAGGGAGGCTATAACACCACATGAAAGACTAACAGCAGCATTGCGACTTCTCGCGACAGGAAGAAGTTATAAACACCTCAAATATGCTACTATTATTTTGCAAAGGCACTTGGTGAGATATTTCGCGAGTAGTTTGTCATATGCACCGTCTCTCTTATTTTTATCATGATACTCTTTTACATTTAATATTCCACAAGCAGGGATGCGTTTCACACAGTCTAATAAATTCCTCTAAGAGGTCGTGGTGCATGTTTCTTAATTCAGACATTGCTATTACAGCACTAATTGAAACTTATCGAAAACAAAGGATGCAGCCTCACTCAGACTGTCAAATGCTTGCACAAGCATCTTTATTGTCCACACGCGCTCAAGCACGCGTACGCTAGAACGCATGCACAAACATGCGTAATCGAAATTCGATTCAGCATCAAGCTGCTTGTACAATCATGATCACTGATGAAATTTATCCGGCACACGCTCAAGCATGCTTGTGCAAGCACGCTTGCGCAATCGTGCTTGTCCAAGCATGCTGTGACGTGTGTGGCCGCCTTAATTAATCACCATATTTTTATTTAAGTTTACTGCAGTGTGGGAGTTATTCAGGGACACGTTTGATTTACCAAACTACGGACTGATAACCATAGTAGTTTCTTCAATTAGGTTTAGTTGAACATTTTTTTACTAAATTTGAAAGGGATCTGAGAATCTATTTGTCTGGCTGCATCCAAATATGTGATGTCTTCGCATTGACACTATGCCATTGCTGAAGTGGATGGTGAGGTCATCCTCTTAATGACTGACAACGTCGGACCATGACCATGGAGGATCGTCATGTTATGCACAAGGCACCTTGTAGCGCAGTAAATTGATTACATTAATTAGCCAGGCAAAGATTCTTTCAGCCTCTTTGATACTACTGGATACGGTTGTTGCTAGACTTTAGATGCGGAAAAAGTAAACAATATGTTTAGGAAATGCTAAAAATTATATTAACTATTTGAATGCGTGTGCTGAGAACTTGTTAGAGAAATACAGTGTAAATACACCACAACAAGACATATAATCTGTACAGAAAGTGCTATTTTATCTACCAACACGTAACAGCTGTTTATGCTGTAATTAGGACAAACAAATCGAGGGATTAAAATCTTATACTACATGCATATATTTGTCAGAACTGAGGTAGTATATCACTTCTAATAATTTCTTAACCACAGGGCTCTAAACCAAGACAAAACAAAGCTTATATTTATACTTTCTGCAGTAGAAATGTCGTAAAATAAGTAAAAAAGGAGACTAATCTATTGCTGATTTCTGCTGAATAAGGTCGGTTCCGCAGTCGTTTGAGACCCGTCCACACGAAACGACAGTATAGCCCTACACACGCGGATCTCATTTTATGAAGTGTAACATGAGAGAACTGTCGTCAATTCGCTAACAGTAACGACAAGCAGCTCTCGTAAAAACCACAACAGCTGTTACGTCACTTTCTCTTTTTCTCAGAAGCCGAAGATACCGAAGAACCTCACGTCAAATTTAGAAGCCATCAGAAGAGTTTCCTACCGAGCCAAGCACTTCTTTCCTCTTCTTGCCAGCACCAAGTATCGTCTTTAACGAACCCCTTTAGACGTTCAGCTGAAGAAAACATTTGTTAGATACACGAGAAAAGCTGTGTGCATAGCAACTAACGAATTTTTTCTACGAACAACGAAAGTGAGTCTTCTGGCAAATTGACCATGTTTTGTAATTGTGAGCTATTGTATACAGAATGTTTTAGAGAGAGCGTGAAAAAATTTAACAGGACATGACGATGCTCCACTCAACAGTTTGAGAGATAGAACCTAAGGTAGGAGAAGGAAGCTTAAGGGGAGAGTAGGGATACAATCAAATTACTGTGTACTTTTATTTACTTTACTTACAGTTAACTCCAAATACCATCATCGACACATTGAACGTACCATTTGCACTATATCATAGAAAATGTGCTCAAACTGACGGCCATCAGCCTTAATGCAAGCATGACTTCTGCGAACAAGAACCTGACGCACCCTAGTGTGTTTCGTATCACATTACGAGCACCTACAATTCTGGCAACTGATTCCGTGTCCACTGGGTTCCCATACGCAAGTGAATTTAGATACCTCCATAGGAAATAATCTTAGGGGATTCAGGTCAGCTGACTTCGCAAGCCATGGAACAGGACAAATTAATGTATGCGAGTTCTACGAAACTGTACCGGTACCGCTCCACGTACTGTACTGCATTTACCTGAATAACAGTGAGTAATGAAGGGGTCTGCCGTTGATTCATAACACATCCTGTCATGGAACAATGTAACTACGTTACAACAGAGCCGCCTTATGGACAAGAAAAGTAAACAAAACGTACATAATGACTTCCTAGTAATTGTCCTCCTTGTCTCCGTGCAGAAAATAGAGACTGTACAGTAAAATAAACAGCAAAAACTTTTACGTATGTTAGTTGTAAATAAGCTGGAAAACAGCAATGCGAGAGAAAGTGGTAGAGAAGTTCACTTTCGGTAAGACGGCTTCTCCGAGCCCAAGTTCGCTAAATCAAATGGTGCAATGGAACATTCTCTGTTAAATTTTGCACGCTATTATGGAAACATCATGTATATCAACGTAGAACAAATAGATGATAAGCCTGCTAGCGATGTGCTACTCTAACGGTGCAATGCCAGCGCGTAACGTTGCATTAACGATCGACTAGCCCATCTTCCTGTTGATTGTGGCAGCCGCCGGTATTATGCAACGCAACTATTCTAGTCGGATGACGTCGTTCTTCCACTAGTTTGTTTCCTATGTTGTGCGCGTCTCTTTAGAGGCTAACAGCGAGCCCCTTGTTTCAGTACTCAAGTGCAGCCTTGTGAAAAACAGCGTCACAGTATGTAGTACTTTCCTTACACTTTAATCTGCGAATAGTTCAGTTATTGTAATAGTTCCATCTGATTTTCTGTACGTGACTAAGTACACTGCTCAAATGATTAGGGAATCAGGTGGGATATCATACACAGTATACATATAGTAAAGTATTATATTCAGATATTAATTACAGTTGTAATTTGGGTGTGATACAGTACGATATTTTGCTGGCTTTACTCGAGGTATACATGGCGTTTACTTAGAGCGAGGCACAATGGGGTTATCATAAAAGCTGCCTTCTAATAAGGCGTGAGATCACCTCGGATGGTCAGTATAGTTGCACACCTGCGTGGCATGGACAGTACGAGGTAATCAATCAGCTCTTGAGGGTCGGGCCCGATGATCTCGTGGTAAAGCGCTCAACTCGAAACCGAAGGATCACGGGTTCGTAACCTGGTCGGACCTCGGATTTTTTTCAGTCTGCGCTTTACGCCACCCTTCATCTCTCATCGATGTGAGGAGTCGCCAGAAACGACACATGGTCCCCTTTCCCCTATTGGATAACTGGGGTAGGATAATGACACGCATGTCGCCGAAGTCCAATTGAAAGACTTGCACCAGGCCAATGAGCCACACGAAATTATTATTATAGCTCTTGGTGGATATTAGTCCATTCTTCCATGAGTTCAATATCCAGCTCTACAACCGTTTTGGGAGGTGCTACTCTGGCTGCAATGTGTCTGCCCAACACGCTCAATCGGGTTTAAGTCTGGCGAACAAGCTGGCCACTCCATTCGATCAATTCCTTCAGCTTCAAGCATATTGTCCATCAGTGCAGGTCTGTGGGGACGATCGTCAAGGTGCACCTGAAAGAATGCATCTCCTATGGCAGCAGCATAGGGCACAAAAAAGTCCAAGGATCTCAGAATTATACCTCTAAGCAGTCAAAGCTCCATTCTGAGCCACAAAGAGGTCCGTACGACCGCCAGTACTGATTCTTGCCCACACCATCCGTCTACCACCATGATATGGTGATGTTTCCTGCACATAAGCAGGATTGTTCAGTGTTCCACGTTCTCTCCAGATAAGGGAACGACGATTGTCTTGCTGAACAGCAAATCTTGACTCATCTGTTTACAGAATCCTGTTGTTCCTCTGCCCCGTTTCTGCGGACTTATCGGTGTCGTGATTTTAATGGGACACACATTGTAGTCCTCCATGTGTAGAAGTCACATTCCAGAAGGCGATTTCGGACTGTTCATGTTGACACTGCGCATCTTATTGCTGCCTGGGGGTGGCGTTTAAGCTCAGTCGCATTCAGCCTCCTGTTTCGACGGGCTGGTAACCGGAGATAACGGTCATCTCTTGCTGGTTTTACCCGTGGACGACCTTGGCCTTGCTTCTTTTAACGGTTCCTGTTGTCTGAAATCGCGTCCAGGTCCTGGAAATTACTCGTTGGGACACACCAATAGCTGCAGCCACCTCCCTCTGTGTCTGTCCGCTTCCAACATCCCTATGGCTCTCCATGCCATAGCTTCGGTTAAGTCACGTCGTTGTTGCACTGCACTATCTACTCACTACACTATCTGAACCCAAGTGCTTGTGTAATTCGTTTGGTAATCACAAGTCAACGCCAACCCCGTCTGCAGCAAATTTCTGTTGCCGTAAAGTCGTTTCTGCACTCCGTAGAACCGACACAGAAAGACGTCGAACCATTTTAGTTCATTCTGCCAATGACAATACTTTAGAACCTAGACATTTCAATTGATACCCTAATTGTTTTGACCAGTGTATTTTTCTAGGTTAAAATGTACATACAGGTGACCCTATCCTTAAATGGTTGTAGGCAAAAACCGGATTATTATAGTTCAGTAGAAGCCAGACGGAAACATTAAATTTACCAACTCATACTATTTTTAATGTATGTTTCACGTTTAAATACAGCGATAAAATGAATTGAGCAATAGTTTCAGATTAGAGATTATATTAGCTGTACGTCCCGTAGGTCCGTATTGAGGAGATCTTCGTGGATGTGGAACATGTCAATTGGATTGACAACGTGGAGACGAAAGTCATGTGATAGCTATATGCACGTAAGGTATTGCCATTTACACTAGTTATAAAAGGGCGGTGCGTTGTCACAGCCGTCTCTCATACTTCGGTGATTGATGGGGAAAGGTTTCCGAAGTGATTGTGACCGCACGGACGGAATTAAAAGACTTTTAACGCAGAATGGCAGTTTCAGGGGCATAGGATATTCCATTTCGTAAATCGTCAGAGAATCCAATATTCCAAGATTCATAATCAAGAGTGTTCAAATGTTTGTTAAGCTTATGGGACTTAACTACGGGGTTATCAGTCCCTAAACTTACAAACTACTTATGAACTACTTACGAACTAGGACGGCACAAATATCCATGCCCGAGGGGGGATTCGAACCCCCGACCGTAGTGGCCGTGCTGACCGTGACTGGAGCGCCTCAGTCACCTCGGCCACCGCGGCCGGCAATCAAGAGTGTGCCGAGAATGCTACATTTCAGGCATCACCTCCCACCTCGCACAATGCAATGTCCGACGGACTGCGCTTGATATCAGAGAGCAGCGGCGTTTGCTAAAAAGCAAGTAACAATGGTCTAGGGTGACCAGACGTCTCGTATTGTCCCTTACAAAGCCCAAGTGTCCCGTTGTTCCGATAATATAAATACGGGGCGTACACTCTCGTTTTTTGCTAACCGTCGCATATAACGTGTTTTAAATTAATTTACAGCGTAATCAAATGGAAACAAATGTGGTGATAATGAAACAATAAATAAAATAGGCTTTAATCCAAACTTGAATAAGGCACGATTTCTAAGTTCTTTGGTTGGTACTACGTAATGCTTCCACATGACGTGCAGATTTCGCAACTATAAAAATTCAGTCATTAATGAGTTCATTGGTAGAAGATGGCATGCTGAATGAATCTGATTTCGTGGACATTTCACATATCATGCAATGGCCCTACCTGCTTCATATGCTGAAGGCATTTAACTGGGTTCATTCAACTCATATATCTTCTTCTTTGGAAGTCTGCTCAGTCAATTCTTAGAACAATACCGGAGTTTGAGGAAAATATTTTGAAACAAAGATAAGAAGATTAGCTTTTTGAGGAAGTGAATCAAGGTAAAAATATATGTGCAGAGAAAATTTATTACCTGAGAACTGTGCAGTGAGTTGGAAAAAACTGCTCTCTCATTTTCAACTTACTTTCACCTAAAGATACCTGGCGGAAAAATTTGAAACTCATTACTGGGTTTTTGCTAGCTCAACCTGACACTAATGCTGCTGCAGAAAACTGTTCCCCCTAAAAATGGTATATGGAAATCAAAAATAAAAAATTAAAAAAATTAAATGTTCAAACTGTGAAGGAAATACTCACTTTCAGAATACTTCATGCATTAATTATTTTGAAAATCTATGTGAAAAACCATACTCCTGAATTGTTTGTCAAAAAGGCCTACTTGTTTGCATGTAACAACTATAAAACAAAGTACTTTTTGAATTAGCCATGCAGTTGAGTTGGTACGTTTTTAGTTACTTAAATAGCCGTATACGTAGTTTGTACCGTCCCAAAAAAACCCAATTTCTTTTGCTTGTCTTGTTGGCTTCACGTTGTTTCAGCAATTAAATACTTTTTGTCTTGTCGTAATTTTTTATATGCAAAAGTCTCACTTTCTGCACACATCATACAACACTAAAAATAAAATGATTACGAGATAAGCAAATGTAAATACGAGTACCATCAAATACGAAACATTAGCTCTAGGGTTGGCGAGGGATGGAAGTGGGGAAGGGAGGAGGAACAATGCTTTGTTTCTCACCATACTTAATGTATAATATTTGTTACAAACTTAAATACGTAGTATTTTTGTTCCACAATATTGTTTGTTATCAGCAGCTTTCGGCTTCTTAGGCTATCGTCAGATAACTTCGTACTAAATAGATAGTCCACACGTAAATTGAGGTTACATATACAACGATGGTTTTTCAAAGATTCACATATCTTTTAAAAACCATCTTTGTGTATGTAAACTCAACGTTACGTTCAGATTCACATGACTAGGGTCGGGGTTTCGAATCCCCCCTCGGGCATGGATATTTGTGCCGTCCTTAGTCTTAGCTAGTTCATAAGTAGTTTGTAAGCTTAGGGACTGATAACCCCGTAGTTAAGTCCCATAAGTTCTACAAACATTTGAACATTTTTTTTCCAGATTCACATGTCTTTCAAAACCATCTTTGTATATGTAACCTCAACGTTACGTTCATATTCACGTATCTTTGAAAAACCATCTTTGTATACGTAACCTCAGTGTTACGTGTGGACTATCTGTTTAGTACGAAGTTATCTGACGATGGCTTAAGAAGTCGAAAGCTGCTAATAACAAACAAAAAAAAAAAAAAAAAAAAATTGTGGAACAAAAATACTACGTATTTAAGTTTGTAATATGTCATTGTTCCTCCAAGTACCGACGGAATATTCCATAAATATAATATTTGTGTTTATGTCTGCGTCAGTGAGTGACGCCAAGGCCGTCATATAGCATAAGCTTTAAGGGATAACAGGATGACGCCGCAGGTAAAACCAACATTTGGTTTCGCAATCTTCTGTACGCGTATGTATCGCGTTTTTTGATTTTAGAAATCTGGTCACATTATGGTAGTCCCCAGTCTAGTAAAGAAAGCAGTGCATTGTACAATTTCATTACATAATCGACCTACGCAGACGCGCCCTCTTAATGTAGACACACATAGTGACGCTCCACTCCGAGGCATCAGGTTCGAATCCTGTTGAAGAATTTTTCATCGCCAGTGTTTGAAATGCAGGACAAAGATGCGATGTTATACCAGCGCTGAAGTAGAGACAGGACTGTTTCAATTACGCTGTTGCAACCTCGGTAATGTTGATACTAATAACGTATAAGAACATCGAGAGAGAATTGAAGTTTGTGGTGTGGATGCCGCTGTGGCTGAATGGATTACAGAACTTTCCAGATGATCAGCAGACCTCACTAATTACTTACGCAACACATCAAGGTTCCCCTCCACAGCCGGGTCGACCCGGGTAAGAGACGTCAATTCAAGTGGACACTAATTCCGAATCGAATAGAACGCGGAGAAAAAACTCTCTACGTGAAGATGTGCCCGCGGAGAGTTTGGGACCGAAGAATGTTTATTTCCTGATACCTCGAGAGGACATCACTCTTCTGTCGTCCTTCCAGAAGCGAATATTCAGTTTCGTTTTATTATGCTTAGTATTATTTTTTTCCTTTATTTTTTTTTACCTTTATTCCATTTACTACACACACTGCAAAGACAAGTTCCATTTTTTTATACCTTAGCAGAAACTTCTGGAAAATTATTTATCATTACATCTTGAAGGTGCTAGAACTCTATATTCAAACTAAAATGCACATTTGGTGTGGTCCTCGAACCGAACACCCTTTGCTTCAGAGTCCAACACTTTATCGACTACCCCATACGTCGTCCAAGTCTTCCTTTCCGACAGTATTTTAGTAGGTGGTACACAGACGAATTGCAATAAAAATGACAATGTGTCAAACTTTTATTGAGTACCTAGATACAGCTTTTAGTAAGTCTGAAGATGGCCTTGTATACCGAAAAGAGGTAAACTAAATGCAAGTAAACATACACAAAATTGTGCTTTTAATGCAGTATGGTGATGTTCTATCAAGAACTTACGGAAGAATCAATGAAAATTTCCTCATTTCCGTTTGCTTTAAATTTGTTTGGGTTACATGCGAACAGCTGTATGTCTGTACGCGACTATAATTGTTGTTGTTGTGGTCTTCAGTCCGGAGACTGGTTTGATGCAGCTCTCCACCATACCCTATCCTGAGCAAGCCTCTTCATCTCCACATACGAACGGCAACCTACATCTGTCTGAATCTGCTTACTGTATCCATCTCATGGTCTTCCTCTGCGGTTTTTACCCCACACACTTCCCTCCAACGCTAAATTCACAATTCCTTGATGTCTAAGAATGTGTTTAACCAATCTATCCCTTCTTTTAGTCAGGGTATGCCAGAAATTTCTTTTCTCCCCAATTCTGTTCAATACCTCCTCATTAGTTACGCGATCCACCCACCTAATCTTCAGCATTCTTCTCTAGTACCACATTTCAAAAGCCTCAATTCTCTTCCTGTCTGCACTGTTTATCGTCCATGTCACACTATAATTACAGATGTATTATTGTATATTTATTGCAATTCGTCTATACCACCACTTCCTGAAATATTTACGATGGTTGTTCAAATGGAAAGGTACGAAACGTCTTTAACAACCAAACCGATTGATATTTGAATGTAGCGCTTTGGGACAACGTAGTGCGACACCTAGGGACGCGTAGACTGCATCGTCACATACCCCTAAATATTCAAGACTGTTCCCTCACTAGGCAAGCTGGTGCTCACCGTCTTTTTCGAAGTCCGTGGTCCGATACTCATCGAATTGCTCGAGCACGGAAAAACCATTAACATTGATGTGTGCTGTGACACACTCCGCAGCCTACGCAAGTCCATCAAGAGCAAACGACCTGGGCTGTTCACGGAAGGAGTGATTCTACTCAATGACAACGCGCGTCCACACGTCTCCATAGTCACATGAAGTGTACTGGCCGATTTCAAGTGGGAGCAGCTTAAACATCCGCCTACAGTCCGGACATGCCACCATGTGACTTCCATCTGTTTGGTCCGCTAAAAGAAAATCACAAACGAAAGCGCTTTAACTCGAACTAGGAACTGAGGGGCACAGTAGAGAACTGGCTCTTCTCTCAGCCACAGGAATTCTGGGACCAGGGAAACCTTCGACTCGTTAAACAGTGAGATAGTTGAGCTCAGGCCTCTGGTGATTACTTTTGAATAAAGACTTAAATTATAACCACAGTTAGATTAATACTTGTTCCATAGATCATATATAAGACATTTCGTAATGATGTGGAACGTGTCAGTTTAGTAAATGTTGTCTACACTTGACAATCAATATTTTAAGGATTTTTATTACATTTATTTATTTAAGTTTTATCTAAAAATTCATCTATAGTTTACAACGAGTTGCCATTCAGAAATTCCTTTAATTTCTTTTTAAATACTAAATACTAAATTGGCTATCTGTCAGACTTTTGATGCTACTTGGTAAGTGACCAAAGACTTTTGTGGCAGCATAATTCACCCCTTTCTGAGCCAAAGTTAGATTTAAACTTGAATAGTGAATATCATTCTTTCTCCTAGAGTTGTAGCTACGCACACTGCTATTACTTTTGAATTGGGTCGGATTACTAATAAGAAATTTCATGTATGAATATATATATTGTGAAGCTACAGTGAAGCTCCCTAGATCCCTAAATAAATGTCTGCAGGATGCTCCAGCAATTATTCTGATTACACGCTTTTGTGCAATGAATACTTTTTTACTCAATGTTGAATTGCCTCAGAATATGATCCCATATGAAAGCAGTGAATGAAAATAGGCGTAGTAAGCTAATTTATTGAGATGTATATCACCGAATTTTGCAATGACTCTGATAGCATAAGTAGCTGAACCCAAACGTTTCAGGAGATCTTCAATATGTTTCTTCCAGTTCAGTCCCTCGTCAATGCAAACACCTAAAAATTTTGATATTCTACCTTAGCTACAGATTTACGTTCAAAGTCTAAATTTATTAATGGTGTCGACTGATGACTCCGTAGTTAAGTCCCATAAGCTATACAAACATTTGAACATTTTTATTAATGGTGTCATGCCATTTACTGGATGAAACTCTATATACTGGATTTTATCAAAGTTTAATGAGAGTCCATTTGTAGAGAACCACTTAATAACTTTCTGAAAGATATCATTTACAATTTCATCAGTTAATTCCTGTTTGTCAGGTGTGATAGCTATACTTTTATCATCAGCAAAAAGTACTAACTTAGCATCTTCATGAATGTAGAATGGCAAGTCATTAATATATATTAAAAACAGCAAAGGACCCAAGAACGAACCTTGTGGGACCCCATTTTTGATAACTCCCTAGTTAGAGGAATTAGTTGTTTCATCTATATAATGTGAACTGCTTATTTAAACTTTCTGCACTCTTCCAGTTAAGTATTGTGCACTGTCCCACTCATACCACAATATTTAAGTTTATCTAGAAGAATCCCATGATTTACACAATCAAAAACCTTTGAGAGAGCTCAAAAAATCCCAACTGGTGATTCCGGTTATTCAAAGCATTTAACGTTTCATCAGTGAAGGTATATATAGCATTTTCAGTTGTAAGGCTTTTTTGAAAACCAAACTGACATTTTGTTAGAACTTTATTTTTAATAATATGTGAAGCAACTCGAGAAACGTAACTTTTTCAAAAAAATTTTATAATGAAAAATTTTGAATAGCGTCGTTTTGCACAGTATCGTTTCGTACCTTCTCATTTGAACACTCCTCTTGAAACATTCTGTACGAGTGTTAAAGGTGTCCTGAAAACTGATTTCATCCAAGAAGGCACCATCTTACATTGGGTCTAAGGTTCACTTCTTACTTAATTCGTCTCTCGATGCTGACAATTAACGTACTGTATTTATTAGGAATACTTGTAAGCTCTGCTACATCTCCACTTTTTCTATGGACATATACAGTATTCTTCACGCGAGTATATTTACATTACGCCGTGCAGCTAGTTTATTAATCCGTTGGTTCAGCCGAAGTGGGAAGCGTTACACATTTATACAGCACTACAGTGAATCGCGGAAGAGCGCTATATGAGACATGGGTCTGATTACTTTGCCGGCCGCGGTGGCCGAGGGGACTAAGGCGCTCCAGTCACGGTCTTCACGGCCACTACGGTCGGGGGTTCGAATCCCCCCTCGGGCATGGATATTTGTGCCGTCCTAGTTCGTAAGTAGTTCTTAAGTAGTTTGTAAGTTTAGGGACTGATGACCCCGTAGTTAAGTCCCATAGACTATACAAACATTTCTGATTACTTTGAGTTAGTTTGTTGAAACAACGTACCTTCTTTCAGTTTTCAGTCCTGCCGTATAGTTACTTTCCTACTGGCGTAATTAGTGTTTAACTGCCGGAAACTTCGAGGGCGCTATCATAACATCAGTCGGACAGGGCGGAAATGGGCCACATTCTCACGAGCGGTTACCCGACCTCGGCAGACAAGTCCTCCTCTGCGCTCTACTCATTTAGTTGTACGGCCAGTAAGGCCAAGTTTGTTCAGATAATCGAACTCACATATGTGAAACACCTTTAGACGTCTTATTATTATGCAAATAAGTTAAATTTTTGACGCTGTACATTTAAGCGAGTAAAAGCTTACAAAAGTTTGAAATAATGTTTAACGTTTGTTGGAAGTGAACTCTTTATAAAACACTGGATTCATATAGTCAGGTAATTTGCGCTAAGTGTTACTAAATAAGAAACCAAACCTAATCCATCTCAATCAAATAAAATTCTCATTAAATTTGAACTAATGATTAAAAGAGATATTGAGAAAATAAATATTAAAACAATTAAATTAAAACGCTTAATTTTTTCATTATATATATAATCATTTCTATAACAGATAACTAAGAATGAAATATACATAACAAAAAATTAAAGATATCCAATCAAAAATAAAAGTTATTACCAAGCCAAAACAAGTACTTTACGCATATCAATGATGATGACATCGTATAGTCACGTAATTTTGCAACTAAATTAGGGGATTAGTTGAGGTAACTCGGTTTTGAAGTATTGTCACCGGTAGAATGAACTAAAAAGTTTCGACGTCTTTCAGTCGTTTCCACGGAGTGGCGACAACATCATTTTGGCAAACGAGGTAGTGGTAATAGGAGAAACTTGCTGCAGAGTGGGTTGGTGATGACTTGTGTTTACCCTACCAAACGAATTACTCCAGCAGTTGGGTTCAGATAGTGTAGTGAGCAGGTAGTGCAATGCAACAACATCGTGACTTACCCGAAGCTATGGCATGGAGAGACATAGGAAGGTTGAAAGCAGAACAGGCACGGAGAGAGGTGGCTGCAGCTGTTGGAGTGTCCAAAAAGTGTAATTTCCAGGACCTGGACGCGATTTCAGAAAATAGGAACCGTTAAAAGAAGACATCGCCAATGTCGTCCACGGGTAACATCAGCAACTCAGCTGCAACGCTCGCTACAGGCAGCAACAGTACGCGCAGTATCAACACAAACAGTCCGAAATCGCCTTCAGGAATGTGGCCTCTACGTACGGAGGCCTATGGTGTGTGTCCCATTAAAACCCCGACACCGTTTAGCCCGCAGAAACGGGGCGGAGGAACATCAGGATTGGAGTCGTAGCGAATGGCGCTTATTTACATAAACGATTTAGGGGAAAATCTAAGTAGCTCTCTTAGGTTGTTAGCAGATGACGCCATCATTTACCGTCTAGTAAAATCATCTGAAGATCAAAACCAACTGCAGAACGATCTGAATAAGATATCAGTATGGTGTAAAAATAGGCAATTGACTCTAAACAATGAGAAGTGTGAAGTCATCCACATGAGTACGAAAAGAAATCTGTTAAACTTTGTTTACAAGATAAATCAATCAAACATGAAGGCCGTAAACTCCACAAAATACCTAGGAATTAGCATTACTCCAGACTTAAACTGGAAAGAACACGTAGATAATGTCGTGGGAAAGGCGAACCAGAGACAGCGTTTTATTGGCAGAACCCTTAAAACATGCAACAGAACTACTAAAGAAACTGCATACACTACGCTTGTCCGTCCATTTTTGGAGTATTGCTGCCCATTGTGGGATCCTGATCAGGTGGGTTTGACGGAGGACATCGAAAGAGTCCAGAGAAGGGCAGCTCGTTTCGTATTGTCACGATACAGGGGAGACAGCGTTACGGAAATGATACAGGATCTGGCATGGGAATCATTACAACAACGGCGCTTATCGCTGCGGCGTGGGCTACTTACGAAACTCCAGTCGCCAACATTCTCCTCCGAATGCGAAAATATATTGTTGACTCCCACTTACATAGGTAGAAATGATCATCAGAATAAAATACGAGAAATCAGAGCTCGAACGGAGAGATTCAGGTGTTCTTTCTTCCTGCACACTATTCGAGAATGGGGTGGAAGATAAATAGTATAATGGTGGTTCGATGAACCCTCTCCCAGGCACTTAAATGTGATTTGCAGAGTATCCCATGTGGATGTAGATGTGCCGGATCCTGTTCGCAGATGAGTCAAAATTTTGTGTTAAACTGGACCATCGTCGTTCCCTCATCGGGATAGAACATGGAACTCGGAACAATACCACTTATATGCAGAAAACATCACCAAATCGTTGTGGTGGATGGATGGTATGGGCAGGAATCAGTACTGGCGGACGTACGGACCTCAATGTCGTTCATAATGGAGCTTTGTCTGCTCGGAGGCATAGAACCGAGATCCCTTGATCTTTTATTGAGTTCTAAGTAGGTGCCATAGGTGATGGGTTCCTTCTGGTAGACGATAACGCTCGTCCCCACAGAGCTGCAACGGTAGAGGAAATGCTTGAAGCTGAGGGAACTGAACGAATGGAGTGGCCAGCTTATTCACCGGACTTAAAGCCAATTGAGCTTCTCTGGGATGCACTTGGTTGAGGCATTGCAGTCAGACCAGCACCTCGCACGACTATTGGAAGAATGGCCTAATATCCACCTAGAGATAATTAAAAACGTCATACTGTCCATGCCAGTCAACTGTGCAAGTATACTGGGCGTCCGAAGTGATCGCACACCATTATTAGAGAGCAACGATAATGAGTTTTTCAGTATTATGGTAGCCCTATGGTGCCGCGCTCTGAGTAAATGCCATTTAAACCTCAAGTAAAGAGTTGAGACAGCAAAATTACAATTGTTACCAATATGTGAACAAAATACGTTTCCATGTGTGTAGAAGAAATCTTAGGGTTTAACGTCCCGTCGACAGCGTGGTCATTAGAGACGGAGCTAACGCTCGGATTTTTGTTTTGGGTAAGGATGAAAGAAGGAAATCGGCCGTGCCCTTTGAAAGGAAACATCCCGGTATTTGCCTGGAGTGATTTAGGGAAATCACGGAAAACCTAAATATGAATGGCCGGAGGTGGATTTGAACCACCATCCTTCCGAATACGAGTCCAGTGCGTTACCACTGCGCCACCTCGCTCGGTCCCCATGTGTGTATTGTGTATGAATCTCACCTGATCGCCTAATTGTTTTGAGCAATGTACATACTGCCTCCAAAATGTTTGTTTTGCTGCATGAACGTAGAAAATATATACCGCTGGCCTTCCAACATTCAACACCAAGGAGGACCGGTGATATCGTATCCAAATTTATTTGAGTGATAACAAGCTGTATAAAAAATCATACGAATGAAAAATACAGCCCCATTTGAAGCAAGAAAAATTGATTAAATCAGTGTCGACTAATACCGCCATTGCTGTCTATAATCGCTATTACACGCCTCGTGCTTGAATCAGAAGCTCTGGATATCTCCAAAGTTGATACAGTGGTGTATCCTGGACTAGTCGAATCGTAATCGTCGATAAGACATTTCCGATAGGCAAGAGATCGGAAGAACGGGGAGGAGCCATTGCAGCAATGCATTCCGATGGACGATAACAAGTCTTGAACACCGCGTGCCGTGAGTGGTTGCACGTTACTCTGTTGCAACGTGGCCGCCGGCAAGCTACAAAGCTATGGAATAACAACGGACGTAACGCTGGCTGATCAGTAAACTGGCAGTTGCCTACCTCAGAGGTGCGGCAGTGGAATCCAGTACCACCCCAAACCATCTCAACGGTTGCAGGACCGTTGTGGCAACGCTTAAGACAACAGAGTAGAGCATATTGGATTTATATTCGTTTCATAGATCATGAATACGAGATTTAATAAAGATATGGAGCGTGTCAGTTTTGTAGAAGGTAACATTACATACATTTTTATTTAATTTTATTATTATTATTATTACTATTTATTATTATTATGTAAAATTACTAATTTCTATGTGAAAATTAGTCTACTAATTAGAAGGATTTTCATTCAGAAATTCTTTGTTTGTAAATGCTGGTTGACTACCTTCCTGACATTTGCTCTGACTTGGTTAACCCTTTCCTGCCCAAACTATCAAATATTCGAGCACACAACTTCATATTTGGTTATTTTATTACCAGAGTGATTAAAAAAAAGCACAGTAGTTTATTCACACATTTTTGTTTTCCTTTTTGACACAAAAAATACAAAATAAAAAAAATTAAAAAAAAGGGACTTCGAACTCAAAGAGAATATAATTTAATTTGGAGAAGTTATGAAATGCTTATCACTGTTAATATAAGGATTTACCAGCAAGGAAAAATATAGCAAAATTGTTATAGCGAAATGGCATTTTACATATTGATCTGAAGGGGAAAAAAAGCAAACATCAATCATCCCTGAACCGTATTCACATTTCGTAATCCGTAAACAAAAGAAATCTACAATCATTTATTATTAACACCTAGCAACAACGAAAACTACAAAAATAACATGCACAAAATGCCTTTGACACAGTCAGTACTAAACACTTTCAGCACTGTTTTGAAATACTGTATAAATAAAAAGAGCTCTATTCATTGAATAATATCAGTTTCTATCAGCTAAAATAATAGAAAACAAAATTACCAATGTGAGAACACACAACAGCATCTTTTTTTGAGAACAAAACTCGCCTGACAAAATCGTGCACACAAATATAAGAGTCCGTTTTCTATTGCTGTCTGTGAGCATTCATATTGAACAGTTATCGGCCAGGGAGTATTTCACATGATACATCATAAGGACCCTGACGTCGCGTCAGGAATACACGTCAGATATCATTTTCCACTTAGTTTTAGGACGCTGTAAATGCACTGGGACTTTTAAGTCCCGTCGGGCAGAAAAGGGTTAAGTGGCCAAAGACCAAAGTTAGAATAAACCTTGAATAGTGTAGATCAGTGTTTTGCAACCTTTTTGAGTTCGCGACCCCATCCCCCAACTCTCCCTCACCGTACAGTAGGAACTATATGTATGAATTTAAATACAGCAAATTTTCTGTTTTTTTTTCTGTTAATAAAACAGTCTTGTAAGGAAAAAAGTGTACAGTATTCTATTTCTTAGTCTATTTTCAGGAATGAAACGCACAGTGATATTTTTACATTAATGTTTACAGAAAAATATATGTTGCATAACGAGTGTTTGGTGTTGCAGGTAAGATTCATCGTTAACGTGGCGTATTCATTGTAAAAAAAAAGTCTGTTCTGGTCAAATTAGAATTGATAACAAGAAATTACGTAAGTTTTGTATGAAATAAATTTCACTTTTCTTAGGAAACTATCAAATAGCCATGCATGCACTGGTCTCGTTGTTTTATGGTGTAAGTACGTCCTCCTGGGACGACGATCTTCCCCCCCCCCCCCCACCCTGAACAAGACTTTGCGAATCCCCTGGGGGCGCGACCCACAAGTTGAAAAACCCTGGTGTAGATCATCCTTCTCCTAGTGTTGTAGCTATGCGAAGTGCTATTGTTTTTCTTTTGTTTGGATCCTTAATAACAGATTTTGTAAGTGAATATATATAATGGGAAGCTACTGTGAAGATCCCTAGAGCCTTAAATAAGTGTCTCCAAGATGATCTGCGGTGGGCTCAAATTATTCTAACTACAAGCTTTTGTGCAATGAATACCGTTTTTCTCAATGATGGATTACTCCAAACATGAAGCCATATGTTATAAGTGAATGGAAATAGGCATTAGTAACCTAATTTACTGAGAAATTTGTTACCAAAAGTTGCATTGACTCTAATAGCATAAATTGCTGAACTCAAAACGTTCCAGTAGATCATCAATGTGTTGCTTCCAATTCAGTTTCTCGTCAATACACACACCTAAAAACTTGCAATATTCTACCTTAGCTACAGACTTCTGTTCACAGACTATATTTATTAATCGTGTCTTGCCATTTATCGTACGGAACTGTATGTACTGTGTTTTACCGAAATGTAATAAGATTCTATTTGCAGAGAATCACTTAACAATTTTATGAAAGAAATTATTTACAATTTCATCTGTTAATTCTTGTTTGTCGGGTGTGATTACTATACTTGTACCATCAGCAAAAAGAACTGGTTTTGCATCATCGTGGACACAGAATGGCAAATCATTAACCCCTTCATTCCCACATTATGAATTCAGCTTTGGAAAAATTACAATTCAGTGTTTTCTGTATTAATACAGTGCACTAAACATAAAAATATGTGTTTTAAAATATTTGATCGAACTATTGTTTTATTATGTCATGTATTTCATGCGCAACACAGATGTTTGTATCGAGGTATTTTATTACTGGAGACGATATCCTGTTTTAGTGTCGACAGCAGTAATTCTTGAAAGTCTCCATAGAACTGGTCAATACTTTACTTGGCGCTTAAACTTTTATTACTGTGATGTCAAGGGGCTCACCTTGAAGTCTGATAGACATCATTTTTATAGTTGCATCGTATTACAGCTTTACCTACTCTATCACTATGAAGGCTACTCCATTTCTTCTGTTGTTCTCATTCTAGAATAGTATATCCTACGGCCATCTGAAGCAAATTGTCCCATACCAATCCACCTCATTTCACTTATTCCTACTATGTCGATGTTAATTCTCTACATTTCTCTTTCGACTATGTCTAATTTTCCCTGATACATTGCTCTTACATTCCATGTTCCTATACAGTGCTACTCCTCGCAGCATCTTCTTGAAGCTTCTATCAACCTGGTTCCCCCGGAGATCCGATCGGGGAACTTGAAACTCCGGAACATTTTGAGCTGAGCGAAGCCATGGGGTTTTCTCGGGATACTTTCAGTGGTGGTTTCCCGTTGCCTTCCACTGACCTCCAAATGCTGTTTGATCACCGACTTAGTTTACCCAGCCTTCTGCTGAGTTGCTCGGCTTAACAGGGGCACCACGTGTAGGTAGGAATTTGGAGAATTGAGGTGACAGAGGCTGCGATAACTCTCTTGGTGAGTTCTTGTAATCGCTTATCGCCCCCATTTTATGCCAGACTCTCCCGATGTTTGCAGAGATCCTCGCAGGTCATTTCCTAGCCCGTTACATGTTGTACAATTGTACAATTTTCCAGGTATATGTTCACTCCCATGAACCACAGACATTGCCGAGGTGGGGTGGCTTGCGTGCCTCAACGATACAGATAGCCGTACCGTAGGTGCAACCACAGCGGAGGGGTATCTGTGGAGAGGCCAGACAAACGTGTGGTTCCTGAAGAGGGGCAGCAGCCTTTTCAGTAGTTACAGGGGCAACAGTCTGAATGATTGACTGAGCTGGCCTTGTAACATCAGCTAATGTGGCTTTGCCACACAGCTACTGCGAACGGCTGAAAGCAAGGGGGAACTACAGCCGTTACCTTTCCCGAGGACATGCAGCTCTACTGTATGAACATATGATGATGGCATCCTCTTGGGTAAAATATTCCGGAGGTAAAATAGTCCCCCATTCGGATCTCCGGGCGGGGACTACTCAGGAGGATGTGATCATCAGGAAAGACAATACTGGCATACTACGAGTCGGAGCGTAGATCCCTTAATCGAGTAGGAAAATTAGAAAATTTAAAAAGGGAAATGGATAGGTTGAAGTTAGATATAGTGGGGATTAGTGAAGTTCGGTGGCAGGATGAACAGGATTTCTGGTCAGGTGAGTACAGGATTATAAATACAAAATCAATTGGGGGTATCACAGGAGTAGGATTGATAATGAATAAGAAAATAGGAATGCAGGTAAACTACTACGACCAGCACAGTGATCGCATTATCATTGTCAAGATAGATACGAAGCCAACACCGACAACAGTAGTACAGGTTTATATGCCAACTAGCTCTGCCGATGATGAGGAAATCGAAGAAATATATGAGGAACTACAGGAAATTATTCAGACAATTAAGGGAGAGGAAAACTTAATTGTTATGGAAGACTGGAATTCGGTAGTAGGACAAGGAAGGGAAGGGGAGATAGTAGGTGAATATGGTCTGGGCAAAAGGAATGAAAGAGGAAGCCGCCTGGTAGAATTTTGCACGGAACATAATTTAGTTATAACAAACACCTGGTTCAAGAATCACAAAAGAAGGTTGTATACGTGGAAGAGACCAGGAGACACCGGGAGATACCAAATAGATTTTATAATGGTAAGACATAGATTTCGGAATCAGGTTTTACAGTGTAAAACATACCCAGGGGCAGATATAGACTCTGACCATAACTTGTTGGTTATGAACTGTAGGCTGAAACTGAAGAAACTACAAAAAGGTGGGAAAATAAGGAGATGGGACCTGGATAAATTGAAGGAACCTGAGGTTCTTAAGAATTTCAGAGGGAGCTTTAGGCAACAATTGACAGAAACAGGGGAAAATAAAACAGTAGAGGAGGAATGGGTAAAATTGAGAGATGAAATAGTGAAGGTAGCAGAGGACAAAATAGGTAGGAAGGAAAGACCTACAAAAAATCCTTGGATATCACAGGAGATACTAAATTTAATCGATGAAAGGAGAAAATATAAAAATGCAGTAAATAAAACAGGCAAAATGGAGTACAGACGACTAAGAAATGAGATTGACAGGAAGTGTAAAATGGCTAAGCAGGAGTGGCTAGAAGGCAAATGCAAGGAAGTAGAAGAATGTATAAATAGGGGAAAAATAAATACAGCCTACAGGAAAATAAAAGAAACATTTGGAAATAAGAAAAACAGCTCTATGAATATCAAGGACACTGATGGAAAACCAGATCTCAGCAAAGAAGGGAAAGCTGAAAGGTGGAAAGAGTATATAGAGGGGCTCTACAAAGGAAATGAACTTCGAGACAATATTGTAGGAAGGAAAGAGGATGTAGATGAAGATGAAATAGGAGATACTGTACTGAGAGAAGAATTTGACAGAGCCCTGAAAGACCTAAGTCGAAACAAGGCCCCTGGAGTAAATGATATCCCGTCAGAGCAACTGAAGTCTCTGGGAGAACCAGCCATGACAAAACTGTTTCACATTGTGTGTAAGATGTATGAGACAGGTGAAGTACCCTCAGACTTTAAGAAAAATGTTATAATCCCCATTCCAAAGAAAGCAGGTGCAGACAGGTGTGAAAACTACAGAACCATCAGTTTAATAAGTCATGGTTGCAAAATATTAACACGAATTATATACAGAAGGATGGAAAAACTGGTAGAAGCCGACCTCGGGGAAGATCAGTTTGGGTTCAGGAGAAATGTAGGAACTCGGGAGGCAATACTCACTTTACGGCTAATCCTAGAAGATAGATTAAGAACAGGCAAACCTACATTTCTAGCTTTTGTAGGTTTGGAGAAGGCTTTTGACAATGTTGATTGGAATCAACTCTTTCAAGTTCTGAAGCAAGCAGGAGTAAAATATAGGGAGCGTAAGGTTATTTACAACTTGTACAAAAATCAGACAGCGGTTGTCAGAATTGAAGGGCATGAAAGGGATGCAGTGGTTGGAAAGGGAGTAAGATAGGGTTGTAGTCTTTCTCCACTGTTATTCAATTTGTACATTGAGCAAGCTATAAAGGAAAGCAAGGAGAGATTTGGAGAAGGAATTAAAGTTCAGGGTGAAGAATTAAAAACATTGCGTTTTGCCGACGACATAGATTGGGAAACGATGCAATAAAGGAGGTAGATGAGTTTTGTTACTCGGGCAGTAAAATAACAAATGATGGTCGCAGTACAGAGGATATAAAATGCAGAATGGCAATGGGTAGAAAAGCGTTTCTGAAAAAGAAAAATTTGTTAACATAGAATATTGATTTAAGCCTAAGGAAGTCCTTTCTGAAGGCATTTGTATGGAGTGTTGCCTTGTATGGGAGTGAGACATGGACGATAAACATTGCGGACAGGAAGATGATAGAGGCTTTTGAAATATGGTGCTACAGAAGAATGCTGAAGATTAGATGGGTGGATCGCGTAACTAATGAGGAGGTGCTGAACAGAACTGGGGAGAAAAGAAATTTCTGGCATACCTTGACTATAAGAAGGGATAGATTGGTAGGACACATTCTTAGACATCAAGGAATTGTGAATTTAGCATTGGAGGGAAGTGTGTGGGGTAAAAATCGCAGAGGTAGACCAAGAGATGGATACAGTAAGCAGATTCAGACAGATGTAGGTTGCCGTTCTTATGTGGAGATGAAGAGGCTTGCTCAGGATAGGGTATTGTGGAGAGCTGCATCAAACCAGTCTCCGGACTGAAGACCACAACAACAACATGTTCATTTACATAAGTACTATATCTGTACAATCTGTTTCGAATACAATTAGTTGTAAAGAAGTAATATGGTCTAAAACCTGATGGTGGTGGGGCGGTTTACCATGAACTTTACTATTTATGTCCTTATATCTCATCAACTACATGTCGTACTGTGATACAATTTCGAAATTACATTCAGCTGTATGTGTGTCTACTATCTGCAAAATTTGCTGCTACTACAATTTGTAGCGTAGAAATTATAAACTGTAACGTAATACCGAATACCGTAGTTTTAGTTCATGAAAAGAGGAACTTTTTTTCGTTTCATTATTTTACTGTGGTTGTCAGCTGGAAAAAAATATAATAAAGGTTTGGAATTTTCTTTAAAGTTTGTTGCAAGTCGCTAAGTACTCTTATTCTCATACAGTGTATGAATGAAGTCTCGTCGCATTATGTGGCAAATTTTTGCTATTTCTATTGTTTATGACGTCATATCTCCTGAATCATGTGTCGTATGTAATTCTTAACCCTGCAGCAACTGTTACGTCACGGTAAGGAATATGCGTATCAAATTTAGTTGAAATCGATCCAATGGTTTAGGAGGAAATGTGAAACATTGTCGTGTGATGTAGCAGGTTTTCTCGCATTTCATTGTTTATTACGTAATTTCTTGTGAAATGTGTTGCGTACGTGATGATTACACATACGGTGACCGTCCTCCTGGATTGAAGCTTACGTGTGTAAAATTTCATAAAGATTGGAACAAAACTGTATATTTGTATGCAATACGTACACACAAACATACGGTCACTCTGCTTTATAAATAAAGATGATACACTGTAGGTATGTGTCGAAGTCTGTAAGTACCCTCCACCATATACCATACGAAATTTTATGCATGCGATGATCTTCCTCTTGTTTTGAAGGTCAAGTGTAAAAAATTTCTTCAATATCAGAATAAAGTTGCAGATTTGTATGAACTGCAAACAAACACATAAAGGGACAGTCTTTTCAAATGCATAAGAAAGATAATATTGAAATTCGGAACTTCAATTTTCGTGTTCACACATTAATATTATGATGCATCAAAGGAGTAGCAGTGTGGTCACTTTTTCTTGCTACAGCTGCAGCTCGTAAACAGTTGTGTATAGCGGGTGGCCTTTCAAGGGGATTGTAAGTGTGGGATTTTAGATTTTTTCGATTTTACGGAGTTTTTTGTTTTCGCTGTTCTTTGTTTTTCTAAACCACCCATGTATTAAAGCGACCAACACAAAAACAAAATTAATTGAAATCGGCCATACCATTTTTGAGTTTTAGCGAAACTATTGCACAGCAAATGACTAGAGAACGCCCGAATGCTTCGCAACTGCAAAATATACACTCCTTTCCTTAATCTCTCTGTCCGTTACTTCCCCTATCTCTGTACCTAGTTCTTAACTTCTCTTTGTCCTCTCAGGCTTCTGTGTTAGGTAGCAGTATACCGACGGTGCTCTGGTATTTATTTTTCCAATATTAAGTTAGTCTGTCCTCCTCTCCCTGTCCGTCTCCTCTTGAATGCCCCTCTGTCCCTGTCTACATACTTACTCTCCCACTCCTCTTTCACCGTCACCTCCTCCTCCTACTTCTCTGCCACCTCCTCATGCATCTCTTCTTTCTTCTCCATCTCTTCCCCGCTCCATCTATCTATCCAACCATCCACCTGCGTCAATCATTACCTGTCAATCTCTTCCTGTCCCCTCCCCTGTTCATCTTCTCCCCTCCCCCCTCCCGTATATGCAAAAGTAGATATATCTGCCAAATTTCATGGTGATTTACGAAACGATGTCGAATTCAGCATACGAAACCTTATGACGCCAAGTGATGTTTCTCTTGTTTTGAAGATCGAGTGTGCAAAATGTCATCAAGCTCGAGAAAAAACACTAGATTGAAGTCTGTTGTAAAGTACCATCCACCATGTACCGTAAGAAATGTCATTCCCGTCGTTTATAAGGTCAGATGTGCTAAATTTCATCAAGATTAGAATAAAATGGTAGATTGGTGTCTGAATCTGGTGTAAGTTATCCTTCGCCAAGCAATGTTGTTTGGAGAGTGAAGAGGAAAAATTTTATTGCAATCGGATGAACGATATGAAAGCGCATAAAATAGGAATCTATTCGAAGTGACAGTACCCATACAAAATGACAATATCAAAGACAGGTATTGCGATCTTAGACAGGGAAGGCAGTTTCGTTTATTTATTTATTTTGTTAGGTTTTATGCCCATATTTGGCAGCAGCTTCGTACGCTGCTTTACAGCCAAGGGATCATACAAAATATGATTAAACAGACAGAACAATAAAAAAGAGGATACAACTTACGGCTGACTCTCATGAAGTAGATGAGTTTGGTAGTAGTATTAAAATGTTCCAAGTGTTTGTTAAGCTTAAGGGACTTAACTGCGGGGTCATCAGTCCCTAAACTTACAAACTACTTATGAACTACTTACAACTAAAGACGACATAAATATCCATGCCCGATGGGGTATTCCATCCCCCGACCGTAGCGTCCGTGCAGACTGTGACTGGCGCGGCGCAGACCGCTTGGCCACTGCGGTCGGCAGTATTAAAATGTATACAGAAGAAGTAGTTAAAATTCACAGTGAAGAAAAAATGGGGTCACGGTGCAAAATTTAAAAGTTTATTGACGAAGTCCAGGAAAATAACGAACAATGAAAAGAAAAGCACTGTCGCCAACGGGTGTTCAAAACGAGGATCACTGAAGCTATTATAAAATTCACTTACGACGCTGTACAGAAACAGTGGGTAAAACACTATCACTGACGCAGGCGGGTTTGCTGGGGGTGGGAGGGGGAGAGAGAGGGGGTGGGGAGAGGAGTTGGAGAGGGCGGGATTCCAGGAAGAGGGGGTAGGGTTGGGGATGGACGGGAGGAGGGATCTGACCTACGAAGGGGGGAGGGAGGAAGGAAAGAGGATAGAGGATGGATAGATGTCAGGATGGAGGGCATCATCCGGGAGGAGGAGAGTGCGGAAATTGCCCTGAGATAGGATGTGGAGGGTATGAAGATACAGAGCCGGCGAGATCCAGTGATGGTGGTGTGGTAGAGGCCCAGGATCGGTAAGACGGGGAGAAACCAGCGGGTTGCGGGAGTCGATTTTGTGGATGCTGCAGCAGATGTGGTAACTTGCAAAGAACTGGAGGAGGTGAGGGAATGGAATGTCAACAAGGATCCGCGTGGGGAACGGGAGATGGATATGTAGGGAAGGCAGAGAGTGTGGTGTTGAATGATTTGAAGGGCTTTGTCAAAGAAGGGAAGGGGCGGAGATCCAGACTGGTTGGAAGCTACAAAAAATGGGGCGCATGAGGGAAGGGTAGGTACAGAAGATAGTATTAGGCTCGAGGCGCCATGTCCAGCCAAAAAGGAGTTTAAGGAGATGGATGTGCGCCTTTTTTGGACGGTTTTAAGGTGGGGAGTCCAGGAGGGGAAACGATCCAGGGTGCGGCCAAGGCACATTTAGGGCGAGAGTGAGGCGAATGGGGTGATCATATAGGATGAGATGAGAATCAGGGAGGTGATGGAAGGGTTGGTCCGACTTACGAGGATAGCCTGGAATTTATCTGGGGTGACGGTAAGGAGCTATTGGTTACAGGAAGAGGAAAAATGTGAGAGGTGCTCTTGGTGAAGTTGCTGTGGGAAATGAGTCAGAGTTTGCCCCTCGCTCCAGTGTGACACTATGAGATTTTAATTTCTCCCGAGCATTATCGTCCTTTAAATGATATATGATGAAATTTTGCCGGCCCCTCTTCCACATTTTGAACGCACTTATAGACGTCATAGATGAAGGCGCTTCCGCACATACAGGCAGAGCACTAGGGAAAGCGTGGATGGGAGGGGCTACGGTCGAGCGCCAACAGTTGCGCCTGTGAGAGAAACATGGCGTAACTCGCGGCCAACCACGCGCCTACAGAATGAACATTATTGGCTGTCGTTGCGGTAATGGAGGGGAATGCGTAGAACGGCTGAAGACTGGGCCGCCTTCGTAAGTGACGCCGACTATAGTTAAGGGTCATCCGCTGATGGCGCGTGACAGAATGAACATTATTGGCTGTCATTGCAGTAATGGAGGGGAATGCGTAGAACGGCTGAAGACTGGGCCGCCTTCATAAGTGACGCCGACTATAGTTAAGGGTCATCCGCTGATGGCGCGTGACAGAATGAACATTATTGGCTGTCATTGCGGTAATGGAGGGGAATGCGTAGAACGGCTGAAGACTGGGCCGCCTTCATAGGTGATGCCGACTATAGTTAACCCATTTCTTACCAGTGTTGCGTGCACGCAACACAAAATTTAGCCTTACAAAATGCAGTCGATATGGACTTACTATACAAAACTCACCACACACGTGTTAAAAGGCATTCACAGGCTCTCTGTGCATGTGTTAAAGTTTCATAATTACCTTAACACTTGGTTAAAAGATGCAAGATTTACAAACGTTAGACGATCCACATACACAAGAAATGTGAAGTTCAGCTTCACACAGGGTGTTTTTCAGTATTTCATGGGTGATACCATCAATGTAAGTCAGAGTTATCATATAATACACAATATTGCACAGCTTCAACATATAGAAGAATGTGATCACAAAAACTAAATTTTTCCATTGTTTTACTAGGAAACAGCGCAACATTTTGGATGGTGCAAATTACAACACATACTGCTAGTTTGTAATATTTGTAATGTTATTTCAATTATTTTAAAGAGAACCTGATGACTAAATACAACACTTTTTCACAATTTCTATTTTTGGGAAAACATGGATTAAGGGTCATCCGCTGATGGCGTGTGATGTTTGTGGTGTTGCAGATGGGTGTGGCGCGCGGGCTGAGGAGGCGCCGGGGCGGGCGCTGAGGCGCATGTCGACGCTGCCGCGCGCGCAGGCGCTGGGCGGCGGCGGCGGGCGGCCGCGCGGCGCGCGCAGCAGGTCCCGCGAGCGGCCCAGCAGCCTGTACGACAACCTGCCGGCGCCGCCGCCGCCGCTGCCGCCGCCGCTGCCGCCCGCGGACGCCTCGTCGGACGGCGACTCGTCGTGCGCCGCGCCGCTGCCGCCCCCGCCGCCGCCGCCCCCGCCGCCCCCGCTGGCCGCGTCGACGCCGGCGGGGCGCGCGTCGCGCTCGCTGCTGTCCACTGCGGCGGAGACGCCGTCGCTGCTGCCGGCGCTCAACACGACGGTGCCCGTCAACGTGGCCGCGCGGCCCGCCGACCTGGCGCAGCGGCACGCGCCCACCAGGTCCTCGCTCAGGCACTCGCGCCTCGTCTCCAAGGCCTACCAGCAAGGTCAGCCCCACTTCACTGCACACAACTCGATACGATCTAATATGTAAAGCAGTGTGTCCGTATATTTGTACGTTTTGCATACTAAAATGTAAATTTTTAAGTAATTACAGTTCATTCTACCACTTCCAAACAAGATACTTAGCTTTTCAACATTACGATGTATGGGGGTTCTGCTCGCTGCAGAGTTATTCACCTGGGGCGTCGTGGTAGAAATAAATACTCATATATGCAATGTTTCACTTCTTCTTTCAAAAAATGTTCAAATGTTTGTAGAGTCTATGGGACTCAACTACGGGGTCATCAGTCCCTAAACTTACTAACTACTAATGAACTACTTACAACTAAGGACGGCACAAATATCCATGCCCGAGTTTTTTTGTTTTTGTTATTTTTTTTTCTTTTTTTTTCTTTTTTGTTCTATGGGGAGATCAGTTCATTGCGGTCGTTGTTCCTTTTTGTTCGTTGTCGTTCGATGAGTTCTTGGCTCAGCTTTTTTATTACAGAGGGCCGTTCAGCCCTCTGACCGGGCGCGCTGAGCCACGGCGCCCTGCTTTTTTTAAAATCAAATGTTCAAATGTTTGTACAGCTTATGGGGCTTAACTACGGGGTCATCAGTCCCTAAACTTACAAACTACATATCCATGCCCGAGGGGGGATTTTAACCCCCGACCGTAGTGGCCGTGCAGACCGTGACTGGAGCGCCTCAGTCCCCTCGGCCACCGCGGCCAGCCACTTCTTCTTTAATTTGCAATCAAACTGCTTCTCCATCAAAACATTACAACTTCATTTGCATAGACAATACACCACAACAATACAGACTGACATAAATTCCAAAGCACATAACGATCGCCAAAACTCGAACCCCCTCATGCAAGGCGGTGAGGCAAATATATAACATCGACAATAATCACATTACATTATGCGTTGTTCATAACAATTGAATATACTAATTTACAATTAACGAACACAACAGTAAAACATTTCATGTGCACAAAAATAATCGCAATATGAAATGAAAACTATACATACAATAATTTTAGATGGCGCATATCTTTTTAAGTCTTAATCGCCGTCCTTTCTGTTTGACAACAAGCAGCAATGTTAAATGTCAATTAATTTGTTACTGAGTACATCATACATGTTCCTAACATACATTGAACTATCAAATATCTTGCCAATTCTCAAAATATACTCAAAATTTCACGTCAATCAATATATACAAAGAATTACAATATTGATATTTCGACTATTACAATAATTAACACAATTAGCTGGTCAACACAACTTGTTTACGAGCCTGACATATATACAATGCTATTTATTTTCATTTCTTTTTGTATTTCACAAAAGTTTTTACAATTCGTCTGTTCAAGTCTTGAAATAACATATAATGACGAGACTATTGTTTATAGAACTGTCTGGAAAGAAAATATATGAAACTCTTAATTAATGAAATCTATCACTTGTTAACTAATCACAGTATCACCGAGACACTGTCCTACACTGATTCCTAGGCTGGCTATTTCGTTTTTAACTAACTTCACACACAACATGTATCACTATTGAACCACACGATTCCGGGTCCGACGCAGACGGTATCGTACGGTAACACTGAGATGAGAGGACCAGGCAGACGATATCGTACGATAACATTGAGATGAGAGGGCCAGCAATATCATCACAATACAAATCTAAAGTTTTGTTCCAATATTTATGAAAATTTGTACACGTAAGCTTCAATCGCCGAAAATGTAAGAATCACATACGATGTATAGTTCACGAGATATGACGTCATAAACAATGAGATGCGCGAAAAACTGCTGCATTTAGTGACAATGCTGTTCATTTTCTCCTAAATCACTGGACCGATTTTGACCAAATTTCGTACACATATTTTTCTTACGTGAGATAACAATTACTGTAAGAGTACGAACCGCCTACGACACATAGTTCAGAAGATATGATGTCATAAACAATAGTAATCGCAAAAAATGCCATATAATGCGGCGAGATTTTATAAATACGCTATTTGAGAATGAGAGTACTTAGCGACTTGCAACAAACTTTAAACATTATTTCAAACCTTTAGGAGACTTTTTCTCGCTGACAACCATAGCAAAATGATGAGAGGAAAAAAGTTTCTCGTTACTACTTTTCCGCTGTTTATGGAGTAAAACTACGGCATTCGGTATAGCATTACAATTTATAATTTGTACACTACAAATTGTAGACGCATGAAACTTTCCAGAGAGTATAAACACATTAGTTAATTGTAGCTTCTAAATTGTATCACAGTACGGCACGTAGTTCATGAGATATGAGCACATGAACAGTAACATGCCGCTGTTCATGGACTAAAACTACGGCATTAGGTATGTCGTTACAATTTTTAATTTCTACATTACAAATTGTAACAGCAGGAAATTTTACAGACAATATACACGCATATAATTAAGTGTACCTTCTAAATTATATCACAGTACGACACATAGTACATGAGATATGAGCACGTAAACAGTAACGTTCATAGAAAACCGCCCCATCACACACAAAGTTTTAATCTATTATTTCTTTACTACTAATTGTATTCCCAAGAGATTTTACAGACATACAGCCCTTATACGAATGAATATATACCTGAAAAATGGCAAGAATAAATAAATAAATAGCCGGGCAACGCCCGGTTTTTAACAAGTATCTCTATACTTATAAGACGCATTTGTTGTCTGTCTGTCTGTTCTCTTATAACTCAACATCCAGACAACCAAATATCGTGAAATTTGATACACGTACACAAAATTACATGGGGAAGGTTCTTAAGCAGGTTTCGATCCATAAATTTGAGAAATATTCGCACTGATCTTGATGAAATTTTGCATAATTGACCATCAAAACAAGGGCATTGTCTACATAAAATTTCGTTCAGTGCATGGTGGAGGGTACTTATGGATTTCGCTAAAATCCACAGTTTTGCTCCGATATTGATGAAATTTTGTACACTTGGCCTCGAAAACAAGATGAAGGTTACTGTCTACATAAAATTTCGTTCGGTACATGGAGGAGAGTACTTTACTACAAACATTCGTCACACATTCAGGGTTATTTGTGTGCAGGACAATTTGCAAACAAGTTGCTCCAGATTGGAGATGGTAAAGTTCCTGAAGATCCTTCAACAGGTCTCATCATTGTGCCATGTGGTCAAATCGTCAACTCTCCTGACGAACTTCTGTCCAAGGTGTATCCTAACATTCAGCAAAACGTCAAGGATTAGGACTGCCTTTCTCACAGAGCAATTCTGGCAAGCAGAAATGATGTGGTTGAGAAGCTGAATGTCACCATCTAGAAGCAGCTTCCAGGGCAAGAATATGCCTACAAGTCCATAGACTGCATCCTTAATGATGATGAAGCAATACAATATTCCATTGAGTTTTTGAATTCCATCCAGACTACTGATTTGCAAGCCCACAATTTGATTCTGAAAGTTGATGCTCCAGTAATGCTGATCAGAAATATTGATGCATCCAGTTTGTGGAATGGCACAAGTGTAATTGTGAAAACGCTGATGCAACATGTAATTTAAGCCACAGTACTCACAGGGAATGCTGAGTGTGAGGATGTTTTCATTCCAAGAATACCTAACATTCCCTCAGACAACACTATACAATTCAAGAGAATACAGTTCCCTTTGAAACTGTGCTTTGCCATGACAATCCACAAGTCACAGGGCCAGTCTCTTGGGATTGATGGTATAGAGTTGCAGACACCATGCTTCTCTCATGGACAGTTGTATGTGGCCTGCTCCAGAGTGGACAAAGACGAAAATCTTTTTGTACATACTCCAAATGGAACTGCCAAAAATGTTGTTTATCACACTGCTTTAACATAAACGTATCATTTTATTACATGCGAATTGTATTGTATGTTTCTACAGAAAACCTTATTTGAAACCCGGACAAAGCCGGGTACTTGCAGCTTGTGCATCATAAAAAAAGATTTCATGTTTTCGGTATCTATCTATATCCGTAACAATTGATGTGTGTATGCATGTATGTATGTTCCCTGCGAACTCCATGAGGGCTGTACCAATTTTTATGAAATCTTCAATAAATGTTCAGATTGTCCCAGTGGATAATCCTGGGGTTTGGAAGCAATCGGATCAATTTATTGAAATAAAATGATCGAATGGCATTGTTGGCCCGGAGATCCCTTACGGGATTGTTCGGCCGCCGTAGTGCAGGTCTTTTTAGTTGACGCCGCTTGGGCGACTTGCGTGTCGATGATGATGAGGTGATGGTGATTAAAGCAACACACAACGCCCAGTCCCCTGCCGGGAATTGAACCTGGGCCCTTAGCATCGGCGGTCAGAGACGTCGCCACTGAGCTACGGAGGTTGACAATATATTTATTAACTTATACATACTTCTGATACTTCGAAAGACAGTAGCGCCCCTAGCCGTTTATATCAGTGCTGGAGCTTGTAGTACTAGTGTCGCTTTTGTGACTGTTCGTGTTGATAGTGCCACTCTGGTTGAATCTTTCTACGTTAGGTGCGCTACTGTCACTCCAAATGCCATACATACAATTTTACATCAATGTGATGTAAGTATGCAAAAAATATGGATTAAACTCACTGAGGTTTCTATAAGCATAGTACGCATTGTGTATTATCATACTACATAGAACTTAGCAACCAATAAAATACATATAATCAAGACGTAGAATATATAAATTTCACCCCTACCAAGTTGGGGGAGGTCAGTAGTATTTTATAGATGTTTGAAAGGTGGCGTCTGAGTCACTGTCAACAATTCCAACTCCCGTTTGTTTTACCCCTCCGCCAGGGTGACCCACGGTTCCGTCCTCTCCCCGCTCCTCTACTTCATCTACTCGGCAGACATGCCGCAATCCCAGCCTCCTGTCCATCTACAGTTCGCTGATGACACCGCCTTCCTAGCCCTCGCCCCTCTCCCCCCTCCCCTGGCTCGCTCCCAACATATATTACAGACTCACCTCTCCGATTTCTCCACCTCATGCAAACAGTGGCTCCTTACCATCAACCCCACCAAATCCCAGGCAATCATCATAGGTCAAACCACCCCCTCCTTCCACCACCGCAACCTATACCTTACACTCTGGCCGGACATGGGTCTCAACCCATTCACCATCCTCTACACTCACTGCTCCTTAACGCATCCCATCTTATGCTGCTTCCACCCCACTCCCTTTCCCCACACAAATCCTATATAACCTCAATTCGTTCCCTCACCTGCTAAAGTTCCTTGAACACGTCCGCCTCCACTACATTTCCCACAGAATTGAATCCCTACACCCATTGGTTTCCCACCTCCTATTGCATCTCAAGCCTCTGCCACGCCATAAGCAACTTGTCCCTTCCTCCCTCCACCTCCATACACTCTATATCCTTTCCGAGTGTAAATTCCGTCACCTTTCTCTCCCAGATGACACCCTTTGTTCCGACATCTACAACCCTAGTCCCTCCTCGTATTTGTACGTCCCCACGTCCCCTCTCCTTCCCTCTCCTTCTCCCCTCCCTCCTATGATTGTCTCTCCACTCCTTTCCTGGGAGTCCTTAAGCCTTCCCCCCTCCCCACATTTCCTGTCCCTTCCCACCTCACTCCCCCCCCCCCCCCCAATCCCCTGTGCGGTTACAGAGCTCAGTTCTAATAGTGCGCCGTTTAGTGTTGAGCAGTGTCAAGTGATACGTGTTTTTTTAAAAGGTGGGTAGCCGCAGAATAGGCAGAACAAACTGATGCCATATGTTTAAATCAGTGTCTTCGTTCTTGTCACCATTAGTCTGTACAACTTCAGTATGTTTTATTTCCTTGCATTTTGAACATTCTGCATTTATTTTCTCTGTTTTGTAATTATTGCCACACTGCCGACTACGCTCAGCTGAACAGCAAGCAATCAGCTGCTGCCAGCCTGCCCGTAAGGGCTTTAAAATTACTAATAAAGAAAAAATGTCGCGTCTGATAGGCAGTGACAAAGTCCCAGTCCTAATCATCATCGATGCCCACTATCGCCCAGCCCGCGCTCTCAGTTCTGACCCCCTCCTAAACTGTCCATGACTACTCCTGTGCTCACTGGGATGCCTAAGAGCGCTCCATCGATACCTTGGTCACAAGCCAACCTCTTCTCCTCCACAATCCTTCCGACATAGACCATACTTCTTCCTTCCTATACCAGACTGTTATTGATGCTGTCCAAGCACATATCCCCACCAAAGACGTTCACCCACACTACTCCACCCTCCCTCCCTCCACTCTCCCCCCTCCTCCTCGGAGAATCCCGCCACCTTTACCGAACCTTTATGCACATACGTAATTGGAAGGAAGAAGGAAGCTTAGTGTTTAACATCCTGTCGACAGCATAGTCATTAGAGACGGAGCTAACGCTCGGATTTTCGGGGAAGGATGTGGGAGGAAATTGGCTGTGCCCTTTGAAAGGAACTGTTGTAACTAATACAACACAAAACTTCCGATAACACAGTTTATTCACAACATACAAGTCTAGATGATACATTCCACATCATTATGAAGTGTCGTATTCATGATCTTTGGAACAAGTACTAATCTAATCTAATCATCCATTTTCACTTTTAACAGAAAACGTTAAGGTCCATTGCTTGAAAGGCACAAAAGAAACACTACTTCACTCAGCCCAGAGAACTCGGGCCACAGCCCAGAAACACAAAGTCCAAGTCGTTATTAGGTATACCAGTCTGTAGACAAGTAGAAGTTCGAAGTCGGAACAGCATCAACCCAATCCCGGTGAATACACGAGTAGAAGTCCAGTGGGCAGGCGTAGGTTGACAGTAGACGGTCCTCAGGGTAGTCATGGCTGTCAGCATGACTCACGGCGAACTGGCGTTAGTGTCAGTGTCTCATCCATATATAGCGGATTGCGGCCAATCAGCAGTCGGCGGAGGGATCCTCGATTGTATGAGTCTGGTGACAGCTACCCCTGCAAAATATAGTGCCCTGTTTATCTCCTTGACATTAAGGTCGACTTTTTCTGTCTGGTCGATGGTTACATGTGTCAGCTGGCGTCTCTGGTAAACGCCTGGTCTGCTGCTGCCTGTTCTGCACGAACATCCATCTGGTGGTCTGCTGGTTAGGAACTCTGCCTAATGGCATGACACTCTTCCCCCCTTGAGAAAGCTCAGCCTTATGCGAGGGAGTAAATGTCATGTTCCGCCATGTGGGCGTTGTCAGACTTCTGGTCCTCTGGGACTTCTGGGGAACCCTGCAGCGACGTAATATGGTTGCAATCCTCGGAGGCGTCGAGACCGCCTGATCTGTGATGATGGCGTGGCCGGGGCCACTTGTTGTGACTTCAGGGGCATTGGAGCACAGCGGCGGTTACGAGGCTCCAGGGGCATCGGAGCATCATCGGGGTTGTAACCGGAGGCTGCCATGAATGGCCTCTCGGCGGGCATCTGGCTCTGGCCTCGGTGCCAGTACTGGTGCTGTGGGGCCACAGCCGTGGTGGTTTGAGCTCGCTCTTGGAGCGGGACCTGTAACAGCAGGATCCGGTGATACCATCTAGTGCCATGCCGGAGGCGGCGGAGGCGTTTCTGTCTGGCTGGTGGAACTGTCATCAGTTATTTGCGGTTGCAGTTGGTTGGAGTGTCTGGCTACCATTTTGCCCGATAGTTGAATCTCAAACATCTGTCTGCCTTTCTGCCTAATGAATGTACCTGGGAACCAACCAGGTCTGGTTCAAAAGCTGTGTGCCCAACATCGGCGCCTGGTAAGAAACTTGGCCGTGGTATTTGCACTGTACGTCTTGGCGTCAGCAGGAGGTGGTGTAGGAGCGTGGGAGGCTGTCTCCTGTGTAGCAATTCCGCCGGACTTTTATTCTTGATAGGTGTCATCCTATATGTGCTCAGAAAGACGTGAGAGCTTCGTAAGCTGAATAATGATCGGTATATTTGAGCATTTGCGTTTTAAATGTGCAAACCAGTCGCTCCGCTTCCCGTTAGCTTGAGGATTGAAGGGTGGTGTCAAGATGTGGTGAATACCATTCCATGAGCAAAAGGCTTCAAAGTTTGTGCTGCGGAATTGTGGTCCACTGTCTGTGACCTTCGTTACAGGTAGCCCAGCGATGGAAAATATCTTTGCCAGTACCGCTACTGTGCTTTCTGTAGTGATGGACGCACAGCGTATTATGAATGGGTAGTGGGAGTATGCAACGGTGACAACAAGCCAGTTGGTGCAAGAAAGGTCCGGCATAATCTACATGAATTCTTTCCCACAGTAGTGTGGCCGCAGACGACATCTGAAAAGTCTGTCTAGGAGGACGAGTGCATTGAGGACGAGTTGACCAGAGTCTCTATTTCCGAAGACATGCCTTTCCAAAATACGTAATACCTGGCCAGTACCTTAGTCCGTGTCACTCCCCAGTGACCTCTGTGGTTGATTTGCAGAATCTGCTGGCAGAGTGACTTCGGGCCTATGACCTGTGGGTGTCCCGATGGTTCTGCCTGGAGGATAACTATCATCAGCTGGTCTCTTTGGAATAGTACAACTTCAGCTCCGTGTGGTTCCTTGGAGGTGGTGCGGAGGGCCATCCTGTCATTGTGTACTTGCGGACCATGCTGAGAAGGGGATCCTGGGAGATCCTCGTGGCGAGTTTATCATTCGCTTTCAATATTTCTTCGACTTCCTCATACAGTTGAAAGTTTAAAAGTTCTGAAGAATCAAACATGGCGTCCAGTCTGCAGGAAGACTCACTCTTGTAAGAGAATCTGGGAAGAAAAAGGGCCCAAAGTTGTAAGCGGTGTGACGTTTTTGTCGGAATTGGCGATGTTGGAGAGAAAAGGGCCTGTAGGAGTCTGTGGTCCGTCATCAAACAAAATGTAGTGCCATAAAGGTACGTAAAAAATTTGGTACAATCAAACACAATAGCCAATGCCTCTTTCTCAATCTGAGAATATCTCGTTTGAGCGTTGGTCAGGGTTTTCGATGCATAGGCAATCGGCTTTTCGGAACCATCCGGCAGCTGATGCGACAAAACCGCGCCAATACCATATTCAGAGGCGCCAGTGGCCACAATCAGTGGCAATGATGGTGTATATGGAATAAGATATGGAGAAGTTTGTAGGCGGGACTTAAATATTTGAAATGCTCTGTCTCACTTTGGAGACCATGTGAAGGGTACGTTCTTTTTACACAGGTGATGTAAGGGACTCGCAATCTGGGCAGTTTCTGGAATGAATTTACCATAGTAGGATATTTTCCCAAGGAAAGATTTTAATTGGTGTATGGTCGTTGGCCTGGGAAGGCGCGATATGGCATCGACATGTGAGGATGCTGAGGATATCCCGGCAGTAGAAATTACATTGTATAGGTAAGTAATGGAGGGCTGGAAAAATTCGCACTTATGCAAGTTAAATTTTAGCCCTGCTGATCTGAGGGTTTAGAATAAATGTCGAAGGTTGCTGACATGGTCAGCTGGAGATAGACCAGTCACAACTATGTCATCAAGATAGTTAATACACCCAGGTATTCTGGTAATTAGTTGTTCAAGGAACCTTTGAAACACTTGCAGGAGCACTTGCGATATCAAACATCAATCTGTTCAGGCGGTAGAGACCGAAAGGTGTATTAATGACAGTAAGGGTTTTTGCCTCTTCTGAAAAGGGAATTTGTAAATATGCTTCCACCAAGTCTATCTTTGGAAAATATGTCCCTCCACACAGTTTGGAAAATAACTCGTCCGCTCGAGGTATGGGATAGTCTTTAACTAGTAACTGTGGGTTTAACGTGGACGAGAAATACCCGCACAACCTAAGTTTCCCATCCGGCTTTTTCACAATTACCAAGGGAGTCGTCCACTGGCTGTATCGGATAGGTGCCATTGGTGAGTCGGTCCAGCTCTTCTGGAAGTGGTTGTTGCAAGGCGTGTGGGACTGTCCGGGCTCTGAAGAACTTCAGCCAGGCTTATAGGCTGAGCAAGAGTGTCGCCTGGACGTCCGTGGTGCAGCCGATGCCCAGCGTGAAGAGGTCGTTGAACTCGTTACACAAGTCGTCTACCTCTGGGAAGGGAACCTGAGAAGATAACAGGTTTATCTTGTCAACAATCACGAATCCAAATGCACGAAAGGTGTCGAGGCCAAACAGATCCGCCGTATGTGGACCATTGACAGTTAAGAAAGTTACATTTCTTGTAACCGGCTTGTAAGTAACATTTGCCGTGAACTCACCCAATAAAGCAATAGATTGCTTCTTGTAAGTTACCAACCTCTTTGGTGTCGGCGACAGCGTTGGTGAGCCTATTTTTGCATATGATTTTCGAGTAAAGAAGCTGCTGCGCCCGTGTCCACTTGCATCTCTAGTGGTTGGCCATTAATTTAGACAGTAATCAGTATTTCAAAAGAATGTGTCGAAATAGGTTGCAACTGGTTTATGTCCATCGGGGATTTATGAGACTTTGTGCGAGGATCCGATGGTGACGAGTGGGGTGTCTTTTTTTCTGTAGACAGAGCTTAAATGTCGTTCCTTAAACAGTGAAAAAATGAGGCCCACCTGTCAGGACTGTCCTCCCTGTCGTTCTCCTTGTAGCATTTCGGGCATGATGGGAGACGAAGCGGTGGGCGTCGTGGTCGGCGCGTCCATTCTAGGGCACCGGCCGAGCCGCGCAGCGTCGTTGTTGTCGTTGCTTGCGGCGCAAATCGCCGCGGACGACCGCTACGTCCTCTTCCACTTCGTACGACGCTGGTACGACGCTTCTAATCATTGCGACGTCAGCCCAGGACTCGAGGCGGCGATTAGCAGCTGAAGAAATTTCAAAATCGTAAGCTCTCTCTAGCACTTGTTCTAATGATGGGTTGTGCATCCGTAACGCGTCGTGCCTAAAGGCGACGTCCGGCGCTGTTTGTATTATATGGTCCCTGATCATTTCATCAGCATACGATTCCTTGGAAAGTTGCGTTACAAACTTACACTTGCGGCTGAGACCTTTGAGTTCGGCTGCCCACTGTCCATACGTTTGTCCTGGTTTTTTTACGACTCTGGTAAAAGTCGACCCTTGCTGCTAGTACATGGTAACGGCGAGTATAATAAGTTGACAAAATGCTACTTATCTGAGTAAATGTCAAGGTATCAGGATCGTCTGAATGCAATTTAGCCAACAGCTCATACACATTGGAGCGATTCCACGACCAAAAACAAGAACGCTGTTCCACTTCTTCGTTCACCTTGTGAATGGCGAAGTGTTGACGTAGGCGTCTTTCATATGTTTGCCAGTCTTCGGATTCTTCGTCGAACGCAGGGAACGATGGGAGTGAAGCAGAGTAACCACGCCCGAGTAATTTTTCCAACATCTGCTGTTGAGTGACCTGGAATTGGAGGCATAATTCCTTCCGTTGTTCCGCAAACTGGGGGCATATCCCTTACAGCAGCACGCGTACGGCTTTTACGGTTGCAATGTTGATTTGGTACTGTAACACTCGTTTCACCACCCGGCTACACCACTTGTGTTGTGACTAATACAACACAAAACTTCCGCTAACATAGTTTATTCAAAATGTTCAAATGTTTGTTAAGCTTATGGGACTTAACTAGGGGGTCATCAGTCCCTAAACTTACAAACTACTTATCAACTACCTTATACTAAGGACGGCACATATATCCATGCCCGAGGGGGGATTCGAACCCCCGACCGTAGTGGCCGTGCAGACCGTGACTGGAGCGCCTCAGTCCCCTCGGCCACCGCGGCCGGCATAGTTTATTCACAACATAAACATCTAGATGAACATTCATGCATGTTGACTATTAACGGATAACGTTAAGCTACATTTCTTGAAAGGCACAAAAGAAACACTACTTCACTCAGCTCAGAGAACTCAGGCCGCAGCCCAGAAACACATAGTCCAAGTCGTTATAAGGTATACCAGTCTGTTGGCAAGTAGAAGTTCGTAGACGGAACAGTACCAACCCAATCCCGGCGAACACACGAGTAGAAGACCAGTGGGCAGGCGTAGATCGACAGTAGACAGTCCTCGAGGTAGTCATAGCTGTCAGCCTAACTCACGGCTAACTGGTGTTAACGTCGGTGTCTCATCTAGATATAGCGGATTGCTGCCAATCAGCAGTCGGCGGAGGGTTCTCGATTGTACGAGTCCAGACATCAACCCCTGCAAAATATAGTTCCCTGTTTATCTTCTTGACATTAAGGTCGACTTTTCCTGTCTGGTCGATGTTTACAAGTCAAAGCCGGCGTTTCTGATAAACGCCTGGTCTGCTGCTGCCTGTTCTGCACGGACGTCCAACTGGTTAGGAGCTCTGCCTAATGGTATGACAGGAACCATCCCGGCATTTGCCTGGAGTGATTTAGGAAAATGACGGAAAACATAAATCTGGATGGCCGGAGGTGGATTTGAACCACCATCCTCCCGAATGCGAGTCCAGGGTCTTACCACTGCGCCACCTCGCTCAGTTCATATGATTGGAACACACTTCAACGCCACCAGCAACTTCAACGACACATCAGAAATATCTTGACTGCGAAAAGAGACTGGGTTTGGTGGCAGACATGCACCCATCTCAATGCTAAGCTCCCCACCAATTCCTACAAATACTTGCAGGCCTCCCACCGCCTTACTGGTAGTCACCCTGCTCCCAACTACCCTCTCCTTCACAATGACCACTCTTTACCTGAAAAAGGCCAGCAATGCAGAACACTTCGCCTCCTACCTCGCTGACATCTTCTACTTCCCAAATCACCCCCACCCAGTTTGATTACTCCTCTTTCCATGAGTGTACTGGCACCTCTGCTCTCCCACTCGCCCCTGGCTTCCAGTACTTGGACCACATCGCCCCCCCCCTCAGAATTAAACACATCCACAACTTCCCTTGACATTCAAGTGTCACTATGCACTGAACACATCACCAGCCACAACCATCTACTGCCACCTCCGCACCTGCCACCTCTCTTTCCATACTACCTTCGCCTCCCCCTACAACTTTACACCACTTTCTTCCCTGACCTGTGAAAAACCTTCGACATCCTTATGTTCCCCAAACCCAAGAAGTCCCCATCCGCTACTTTGTCCCACTGTCCTACCTCAGTGTTCTGTAAGGTCATGAAAATCATTCTGTCCCACTGCATTCATCAAAATCTCTGTCAACACTAGCTCCTTCGCCTCTCCCAATGTAGCTTCTGAACTTCCCCGTCTGCCAGAGACACACACTTTGCCTCAGCCAGCTGTTCTCCATCCAACAACACCCATTGCTCTACCATATTCATCTTCCGTGACATAAAAAAGTCTGCAACCATACTTGGCATCCCAGTCTCCTTTTCTAGCTCCAGACCTATGCCCTTCCTATCAACTATGTCCGCTTCACTGCTTTCGTTTATGCGCACTACCCATCCTACGTACCTCTCCACAATTACAACTCCTGTTTGTTTTACCCCTCCTTTGGGGTGCCCCAGGGCTCTGTCCTCTCACCCCTCCTTTATTTTGCAGATTGCTCCAGCTTCAGCCTCCCATCCACCTCCTTATAACATCACCTTCCTAGCCCTTGCACCCTCCTTGGTCCAATCATAGCACCTCCTCCAATTCTACCGGTTTCAGTTCTCCACCTGGTGCAACCAGTGGCTCCTCTCTGTCAATTGTTACAAGTATTAGGCAATCATCATTCGTTGTACCATCTGCTCCTTCCTCCTCCACGACTTCTAACCCTCTTTCCATGACCGTCCTATCCGTCTTACAGCCCCCCCCCCCCTGTCAAGTACTTTGGCTTTACGCTTGTCCGCTCTCTATCCTGTAACCCTCACCTCCAAACATTCTGCCAGAAAGCCCTCAGCCACCTAAACCTCCTAAAGCTTCTCTATGGCCAGACCAGGGGCCTCCAACTTTCCACTACCCTATATACCTATCACTCCATTATGTATTTCGTCCTTTCTAGCTTCCACCCCAACCCTGGGCCTCCGCCTCCCCCACCTACTGCAAATCCCTTCAGATGCTCGAGTGTCATGTCCTCTGTCTCGCTTAACGTATTCACCTCCCCTCCCCCATGTAAATGCTATACGATCTTATCCCCTTCCCTCACATACTGAAATTCCTGGAGCAAAACCTCGTCCTCTTCGTCAGTCGTAAAACAGTCTCCTGCAACGCTCTGGTTTCTCCCATCCTCACTGACCCGGGGCCTCTGCCACGACTGCACCATTGCAACCCTCCTTTTCTTCACCCCCACACTCTCCACAACCTTTCCCAGGGTAAATTCCGCCTCCTTTCCCTCCTGGATGATACCCTCCCTGACATGTATTCCTCCTAGCAGCTGTAATCCGTTCCCCTCTTTTCCCCGTAAATGTAGTGCCTCCACTCATTTTCCCTTCACCGTGCTCGGCTTCCTCTCCGCCCCTCATACTGTAATCCTTGCACTCCCGCGCCCGTCCATGCTCTGTCTGTCCCTCTCCTTCCGCGCCTGCCCTACTCTCCTTGTCCTCTCACTGCTGAGATTTTAACAGTGCGTCGTCTGTGTTGCGAAGTGCTCCGTCTATGCAATGTTGTTTTATCGTGTTGCAACTGCTACGGCAAGACGAACAAGAGTTGCCAGTTTATTTTAAGTAATGTCTCCGTCTTCATTTGTGTCAGTGCCAGCCTTCACGTGTTTTAGCCACCGTGGCAGTTTGAAGCAGACTACATGTTTCTATCCAGACAGTCAATCGCTCTGCCCGTATTGTGGTAGGTTCTGCTGTGACTCGCAAAGCTGAACTTCGCTTTGCAGACCCGGTCGCATGAAGCGTAGTAGAATTTCCTAGCATAATTATAGAAATAGATGTAGACAGGCTTGGGTTGAGATGTGTGGAGCTCTCGTTTAGTGTTCAGGATCATTAGTCGCATTTGTTCGAATTGTTCTGACACTCCGATCGGCGTTATGCAAGTCCTCCCATCCGCTACTCGGAATGCCTCTGGCTGTGAGGTGGCGTTTGATGGTGTCTTTATGTCGCAAGTGTTGCCCGACCAAGCTGCTCCTTCCCACACTAGAGCTCCGAGTAGAACACCGCTTTAGGTAATCTGTCATCCATGCGTAGGAATGGCCACTCAATCTTCAATTGGTGTTTCGCTATGGCAGCTTCAATACCAGGCAGTTTCACGCGACAAAATTTCCGTGTCTGTGATATGGCCTTCCCATTATATGCGCAGAATTAATCTCAGACATCGACTATAAAAGTTGTCTAGCATCCTAATTGTAAGACCATCCGACTTCCGAAGCGTGGAGTTACTTGCATAATACTATTGCTTTATAAACAGCAATTTTAGTGAAACTTCCTGACAGAATAAAATTGTGTGCCGGAACCGGGACTCGAACCTGGGTTTCATATTAGCGCACACTCCCCTGCAGAGTGAAAGTTTCATTCAGTAATTTTAGTTTTTACTTGGAGGTGATGTGTTTCTCATTCTCGGTCACGGAGTTAGCCGACGATTAAGGCTGCATTGGGTATACCAGCTACTATTTCTGTAGTCAGGCGGTTGGCTATCTAGGTGTTTGGAATGTGACACACTTTCCAAAGGCTTGTTATCTAGATCAGTACCTTTAAGTGGTTCATGAAGAACTTGCATTCTAGTGGTACTTATGACTAAACCAAATCTTTGCAATAGTCATTTAACATGTTCATGTAGGGTACGAAGGCTTTCACGGCGACACTTCCGTATAAAACTTTCTCGGACTTCTTGTCGCGTCAATTCTTGATAAAATTTCAAGCTTTTGAAGATATCCTCCTTCTTCTTCGTCAGAAGCCGCTGACTGCACACTCTTTTACAATAGCACTGATATCTCCTTCACCCGCGAAATCTATCGCACTGTTTGGTGGTAAAGGGCTCCTAGCGATATTGGATCCTTTGTGCGCCAAAGCGCAACTAAAAACTACCAAGCAGTCAAGGGGCATCGTGCTAGATGGCACATACTGTCAGTAAACTCACTAGGACCTCTTTATCAGCGAATAGATTGGTAGTTTCACGTCACATTCCAGACCCCTTGACCTCTGGGGTCCTCATATATATGGAGTGAAAGTTATAGATTTCAGGCATATCTCGTTAATCACGCATATTTTGTTTCCATATTTATTTTTTATTTATAAAAAAACAAACTAGAAAATGCAGGCTTGCGGAACTGCGTAGTTGTAGATGCCATTAATTCCTTCAAAAGTATATATACTTCGGCCAGATTGGAAATGGTATGTGTGGACGACGATTCTGAAGCGGTGGAGAGGGCAATCAGCTGTTACCGGTTGGTGATTTCTTTGCAACTGAGATCGAAAACTTGGTTGTGAGTATCAAGAAATGTTTACAGGCTCTTGGGGATTACGTGGGAAAGTCAACTTGCGTTGTTGTCATAGCCATGTTGGCCATGTGTACGTGGTTTAATACATTGTCATAACTTGGAAGTATAACTTATTTTTCGATTAGTCATCGTAGTTGGCTTATTCCGTTGTTTGCAGATGTCGTAGTTCATTTGCCCTCAGCAGAAACATTTAATCCGTAACCTATTACGGTATTCGCTGTGTCGTATAATAAATCTTTGAACTACAGACATCCGTCATTAATGTTAAACTTCACTTGTGAAGCTGTAACTTTGTTTGCAGAGATCTTCATAATCGATCGTCGGCGTATCGTTTGGACAATGGGCGGCACAATGAGAAATGTAAATGAGGATGGGTGTGACGGCCAAAGCTCAGAATGCATTTAAAACAGACACGCAGGCGGCGGCGACTGAGGGGCCGAGACGCTCTCGCTAAGAGCTGTGGTCGACAAGCGTTGTTCCAACACAACGGATAACGTACGGCGCAAAACAGACCAAGCCTTTGCCTAATTCTGAATCAGAAGAAAAAGTCAGAACACCCACGCACACACAGGAACACACAGGGGGTGATCAAAATAATACACCTAATATCGACACAATATTTCTTTATTACTAAGGAGTTGGCCCACCATTGGCCCTGAGAACAGCTGCAACTCTTCGAGGAACACATTCGTAACGTGTCTTTATAGTTTGCAGCAGAATGTTATCCATTCTTGCACAAAAATGTCTGCCAATTATGTCAACGATGGCCGTGGCGTATAGACGTGCGCACTAAGGCGCCGTGCTGCGGTGCGCGCGGCCGTTCATCGTCGCAGGTTCGAGTCCTCTCTCGGGCATGGGTCTTGTGTTGTTCTTAGGCTATGTTATCTTGTAGTTTTTAAGTTTAGGGACATATGACCACTGTAGTCAGGTCCCATAACTTTACAAACACTTGAACATTTCGTCAACGATGTTGGAGCAATAGCACTGGCCCTCACTTTCTGCTGTAAAACTCCCCACGGCCATTTTACTGTCCGGGAGAAATGTTTGATAATTTTCTCATTCCGTAAAAAGCATGCATGAACCTTTTTGGTTATGTGTTTGGGCGCATTATTATTTTGGAATATAACAATATATTAGTTATAGCAACTAGTTTGTCGAGAAGGATGGTTAGGTATTCATTCGCAGTAATTCGGTCAGTGAGAGAAAATAGAAGCATTTGGATACCGCGAAATATATGTTCAAATCATGACGGATCTTCCAAGTTTCAGTGAAGGATAGAGTATCGTAACCTTCGTTTCGGTTTTCGATACATATATCCGAGTACCTGTAGAAAGCAATGTAAACGATGATTCATCGGACTATAAGACATACTTCCATTCGGGAGGGAGGGGGGGGGGGGGAGGAAGGCAGGGGGCAGGCCCCTTCGTCCCGAGTCCCGCCCCAAATAATGAATGTAAGGGGGAAAAACCTATATTATCTACGATTTAATGTCAAAACAAAAAAGCTTGATCTCGGTAAAGTAAACGGGGTTTCACCACAAATTATCCTCCGAATATGGCTAGTCAACCTCATATAAAATATCATGGGGTACCTACTTACAATTACTTATCATTACATTAATCTTAACCCTCTTCCCCCCCGCCTCAAATATATGCTATATTCGCTATTGTCTCCAGTCTTCAAATGTTCAGCTTTTGTAATCGTAGCACCACTTCCTACACACCTTCACAGCTTTGCGTTGGGTTCCGTTACTGGGGGTTTTAGCAACTGCATCCCTTCCATGAATGTTAAGCTCGATTCCACCTACTTTTATCGAAACAGTATTACTCAAGTTAGTGTCGAGTTTTGCAGTCACTTTTACCGTAGTAGTTGTACGTTTTCTTGCCGCAATCGTTCTTAACGCACTTCAGTTTTTGGCGAGGAGGAAAGGAAGATTAGGGTTTAACGTGCCGTTTACAGCATGGTCATTATAGACGGAGCTCACGCTCGGATTTTTGAGTAAGGCATATCGGCCATTCCTTTGAAAGGAACCATTTAGGCATTTGCCCTGGGATAATTTAATAAAGTCATGGAAAACCTCAACTCTAGCCTTGTGTTATTCAGCTGCGAAATATGCATGTCCTGTGTGGTACAACTCAAGCCATGCTAAACAATTGGACGTACCGATTAACGAATCCTGTCGCATCATCACAGGTTTCTTAAAGCCAACACCGACGGATAAACTACACTGCCTAGCTGGTATTGCACCCCATGGTATTAGACGCAAAGTGGAGCCAGCAAAGAGAAGCCGGCCGCGGTGGCCGAGGGGACTAAGGCGCTCCAGTCACGGTCTTCACGGCCACTACGGTCGGGGGTTCGAATCCCCCCTCGGGCATGGATATTTGTGCCGTCCTAGTTCGTAAGTAGTTCATAAGCAGTTTGTAAGTTTAGGGACTGATGACCCCGTAGTTAAGTCCCATAGACTATACAAACATTTGAACATTTTAGCAAAGAGAACTGAAATCAGTCACGTCTGCGGCGCACCCACTTTTCGGACAAGAAGCAGCCCGTCGTCGACTTTTCTCGAGGAGGAGTTTCCTCCGTACTGCAGAATGCTTCACCGACACACAACAAGACACCAGAACATAAATGTGGCAAAATGTCCATCTCCATGACTGGCTTGTACCAATGGAAGAACTTCCCAGGACACGGTGAGAAGAGGAACGTCTGGAGATATTTGAATAGACTGCGTTCCGAAGTTGCAAGAACAAAGAGCAACATGCGTAGATGGGGGATATCGGATGAATCGGTGTTGTGCGATAGTGGATAAAAGCAGACTATTCTCATCTTATGCTGTGCGAGTTATGCCCAAGCACCTGCACAGTCGAGAAACTCATGAAGGCTACTCCCAATGCTCTGGACGTGGCTAGTTTTTGGTCAAAAATCTCCTAACATTACAATTACCTATTGTACATGACATTTATCCTAATTTTTAGCTTATAAATTTAACTACTCTCAGGACATGGCCAGCTTTAGCCGAAAAAGTCTTAGCCCTACAAAACACATGTTCATGAAATGTCTATTAAGAGCATAACAAATCTATATATCCGATGTCTATTACATTTACATATAAAGTTTGATGCTTCTGACACGATTAAATAAATAAAAATCTGGATGACCGGAGGTGGATTTAAATCACCGTCCTCCCGAATAAGTGTTGCCACTGTTCCAGTAACTGCGTACTATCGGGTTGGCCTACCCAGAAGTCTAAGAGATCATGCATTTCACCGATCATTTGTGCTGACCGTCACAGAACAAAACCTATGATATACTGCAAGATAACGTCCAAGACTTGTGACAGTCACAGAATTCAGGGAATCCTTCGGCTCGTTAAACATTGGAAGAAATTTGCTCAGGTCTCAGGCGGTAACTTCTGAAGAAAGACTTCAATTATACACACAATGTCGTTTTGTATCTTTTTATGTGAAAACACCTGGTATATCCTAATAACCTTTCAGACCTTTTTCCAGGCGAAGTGTATCATCTTCAACAGGCATGGACTTAAGAAGTCGCTGGAAGTCCAATGCTGCAATACTGACCCATGCTGTCCCTATAATTTCCTATAGTTGAGAGTGTTGACAGTGCAGTATTTCGTGCACGAACTGACGTCTCGGTTGTGTCCTGTAAATGGTCGACGGGATTTATGTCGAGTGATGTGGGTAGTCAAATCATTCGCTGGAACTGTGCAAAAATTTCTTCATGCACAATTGTGGCCTGGTGACATGGCGCACTGTCATCCACAGAAATTCCAGTTTTGTTTGCGAACGTGAAGTAAATGAATAGCTGCAAATTCTGCCCAAACAGTCCAACATAACCATTACCAGTCAGTGATCGGATCAGTTCGACAAGAGAACCTAGTTAATACAAACAGCCCAAACCATTATGAAGCCACCGCCCTCTTGCACAGTGCCTCGTTGGCAGCTTGGGTTCATAGCTTCTTGTGGTCTGCACCTCAATCGAACCCTAGAATTAACTCTTACCAACCGATATCGCGACTCATCCAACCAAGGAACGTTTTTCCAGTCCACTCCATATGGTCAGGAGTCGAAGAGAGGCGCTGCAGGCGATGTTGTGCTTTCGGCAAGGGCACTAGAGTCGGTTGTCTGCTGCCGTGTTCCACCGAGGCAACATTGCGCCTCACTGTCCTAACCGATAAGTTGGTCGTAGGTGTCACATTGATTTCTGCAGTTATTACATGCAGTGTTGCTTGCCTGTTAATACTATCGACTCTACGCGAACGCCACAACTCTCGGTCACTAAGTGCAGACCATCGGCCACTGCACTGTCCGTGGCGAGAGGTAATGGTCTGAATTTTTTGTATTTGCTGCACACTCTGGACACTGTGAATCTCAGAATACTGAATCCTCTAATGATTTCCGAAATGGAAAGATCAGCGCATGTAGTTACAACTATCATCGACCACTCCTTGTCCAAAGTCTGTGAATTCCTATCGTGCGGCCCTAATGATGTAGGAACCTTTTCATATGAATCACCGGCGTCTAAGGGTCAGTTCTGCCAGTGTATTGCCCTTTTATACCTCGTGTGTGCGATACCACCGCCATCTGTAATAACTGTGCATTTTCCTACCCTGTGACTTTTGTCACCTCACTGTATGGAGTTGGTATTAGGTAGGCAACAGTATTACCATCTCGTGTAAATCCTTCATTCTGATGGATAAGCGGGATCAGTGAATGGAAGTCTTACTATAATTTTTATTATTTTATGATTTTTAGCCATTGTAGTGGCAAAAAATTTGTAGTCAGTTGTGTGACTAGTTTCGGACTTGGTCCTTTTTAAAACACTTGTCTTTAACCGCAATTTTACTAAATATTGACATTTAGCAAGATGCATCTAAAAGACTTTGCATGTGTCCGAGCAACTGGTATGCAGTTTGGTAAATGTCAATATGTAGAGCTCGCACAAGAGGCCCATGTGTAGACATGCATTCTCGAGTAGTGCACAGGGTGAGTCCATTCGTTTGTTTCGGAGAGGCGGCCGGCTCTGTTGCACATACACCCCGTTTACATGGGCTCCCAAAACCGGATTTCGTAAACAGATTTCCCAATTCCGCTTTTGGTTGGTCATGTAAACACTCCAAAATCGATTCTGGAAATCCGGTTCTCTAAAGCGGTTTTCCAGTTCCACAATCGATTTTCGTGCCCATGTAAACGCAACCGTTTTTGAAGCGTTCTTGGCTTGTCAGATTGTGTTTTCTTGTTAAGAATTTTCGGCACATTTGGAAAGAGTGATATTCTCTAATGTGAAATAAATGTATAAATATTTAGAGTGAACATAAATCTGTGTATTTAAATAAAGAAAAAAGCGATTGTGCAGACTCAATAAGGAACAGAATCAGCTGTTTTCCAGCCGCCATGTTAAGTGAGCTAGGAAATCCGATTCAGGCTATGCCATGTAAACACGTCAGCGAAAAACGGTTTACGAAAATCGGTTTTCGTCTTCCGGAAGATGTGTTGCAAGTAAACGTAGTGATTGCGTGCTGGGCCGTACGCTTCGTCTATCAATCGGCTGTAAACTGCGCCGTAGTCGAGCGGTGTAGAGCAGTGTTGCCAACCGTAGGGACGTGTTCCTACGCGTAGGGACTTTCGACTCTTTTTCCAAACTGTAGGGACGGATTTCCGATCTCTTTGCAAAATGTAGGGACTTATCTCATGGACGATGGAGAATGAAAGTATCTTTTTTATATTCAAAACAGTAACAATTCATTGTGCAATAATGTTAATAAAGGGAAATATTACTGGCCAATACGTAAAGAGCATCTTTTGTTAAAAAAAAAAAAAAAAAAAAAAAAAAAAAAAAAAAAAAAAAAAAAAAAACCTCTTTGTGGCGAATCCAAGGCTATGAGTATGCAGCCATGCAGCTCCTTAGAGATTTTTTTTTATTTTTTAGAAATAAGTCCTTAGGGACTTTCATGGTGAATGTAAGGATTTTTGAAACGTGATATAAGGACATGATTGGGAACGAGTTGCAACACTGGTGTAGAGCGCCACGTTACGGATCGCGCGGCCCTTCCGCGTAGAGTTATCGAATCCTCCCTCGGGAGTGGATGTGTGTGTGGTTCGTAAGTTAGTTTGACTTAGTTTAAGTAGTTTATAAGTCTAGGGACTTATGACCAAAGTAGTTTGGTCCCATAGAATTACAAACATTTGTGGTTTTCAACTGCGCCCCGCGACCACTAGGCAACACGAAACTGAGGCGCCCGCCCCTCCAAAACAAAGAAATGGACTCGTCCATCGCCCAAGTCGAGAAAGCAGGAGCCACGACTTCTTGCACGAACTCTAACAGCATTGCGATTAAGGCCAAGTGTTTGTAAATGGACCAAGTCCGAAACAAGTTCCACAACAAACTACTAATAGAAAAGTATATTAAGATTACCTCTGGTTTGATTACTTAGCTCTTGGCCCGGTGTTGAGAACAGTATATGTGCCTGCGTTAGCGGTCTAAGATTCCATGTCACCCTTGCTGTCTTGATCTACCTCAACACACAGGATGTTGCGCTATTACCTGAAGCAGCATATTCTCCAGGTCTATCACACTGAAAATATCTGATTACGGATCGCTGAGACATTGGGACACCACCAAACGACAAGCACTACAAATGGTAAATTCCACCATTCAGCAGAAGCAGCATAGAATGCTGCACTCTTATCTGTCACCCAAGCTCTTTAGGACTCGAGGGAATAATGTTGCTGCCAGACGTGGCAAGTGTCGACACGAAATTTTGCACCCTGTTTACCTCCAAATCAACTACAAATATGATCATGCATTCTTCCTACTGTTTAGTACGAGTACAATAATAAGTAAAATTCCCTTTGCAATGTTTCTTACAAGGAAACAGACGTTGTTGATTATCCGCAGATATTCAGATAATTTATTCGCAACTATCTCAAATTCCTGCGTTGGCCGGGTATTTCTCGGTTCTTCTGTCAGCCCATCTTCTCTTCCCTCCTCTCTCTGTACATCTCCCTCTCCCTGTCCATCTGTCCCCCCCCCCCCCATTAGCTCTGTCCATTTTCTCTTTCCCTTCATCACTCTGTCCATCTCCTCCTCCCCTTCTGTTCACCTACCCTGCTTCTCTTAGTTCTCCTCCAACTTCATCGTCAACACCTTTTCACCCTCTTCCTCTCCTCAATTAGGGTTGAGAATTTTGTTGGGACTGATGACCTCGTTGTTTGGTCCCTCATGTCCACCACCACCCACCCACCCAGAATTTTGTTTGCCTTATAACATCCTCGTCCTTCGGAAGAAAGAAATTTTGTACAAGCTCTTTGTGCTCGTTGTTATTGTGAACTGTGAACAAAAAATTAAGATAAATGTTATTTGAATCATTGCGGACTATTCTGTACGCCCAATCCTCTCAAGCTAAAGAGCTCTTTCTGTAATGTTAACAGATGAATGCCGAAAGATAGCCTTGGAGAATCCTGAAAACTACGATCCATTCAGCGTACCTCTGTTTTATATATCTCGATGTGACAATCACTGGACAGTGTGTACATATAGTTCATAAGCTGAAGCCGGCAGACTTCGCGAATTGTAAATAAATATCTGAAGCTACATTTCGTTATTTGCTATTGTTTCCGACGTTGCAATTTTCATGACTAGCAGTATATAAAAAAAAATTGAGTATAGCAAATACATAAATGTGGAATAGCAGACACATGATATTCAGCCACGAGGTAAACCCGGTGACTACAATTTAAAAATGTCAGCCACTAAAACAAAGGTAATGGCCCACTACGGTAAATTACCAGTTCGATCTAAGATTATCATCGAAAATAAAGACACTTGAGCAGGTCTCCAGTTTCAGTTATTTAGGCAATGACATAAGTGTGGTCATAGAGAAGGACATAGACAAGAAAACCAACAAATTTCAACATAACGGTATATGTGGCACTATAAACAAAATTTTAAGAAGTTAGGAAAGACACAAAATTGGAATTATATAAAACAATGACAGTGCCTAAGTTCCTTTATGGAAGTGAATCCTGGATTGAAAGAAAGAAGAGATAAAAATAAGGAAGAAGAGATATTGGACGACGTGAAATCGGAACAGGCATATTGCCTAATCCTTGAATTGAAGAAGAAGAAGGTAAACCCAAATTTAAAAAAAGAATTAAAAACACAACGAAATGTAGCGGACCTATAACGCTTCCCTGGGGAACGCTAGATATCATTTCTGTTTTACTCGATGACTTACCGTCAATTACTACGAACTGTGTCTTTTCTGATAGGAAATCGCGAATCCACTGGCACAATTGGGGAGAGGTTTCATAAGCACGCAGTTTCATTAGATGCCGATTGCGAGGTACAGTGTCAAAAGCCTTCCGCAAATCCAGAAATATAGAATCGATTTGAGATCCCTTGTCGATGGCACTTATCACTTCATGTGAATAAACGGCAAGCTGTGTTTCGCAAGAGCGATACTTTCTGAAGCCGTGTTGTCTATTGGTTAATAGGTCGTTCTCATCGAGGTAGTTCATAATGTTCGAACAAAGTATATGTTCCAAAATCCTACTGCAAATCGGCGTCAATGAGATGAGCCTGTAATTTTGGAGATCACTCATATTGCCTTTATTGAATATTGGAGTGACGTGGGCAACTTTCCAGTCTTTGGGTACGGATCTTTCGCTGAGTTGTCGGTTGTATATGATAGCTAAGTATGGAGCTATTGCATCAACATACTTTGAGAGGAATCTAGTTGGTATACAGTCTGGCCCGGAAGATTTGTTTTTGTTTAGTGACTTAAGTTGTTTTACAACTCCAGGAACATGTACTTCTAAATTTCGCATGCTGGCAGCTGTTTTGGTTCGAAATCTGTAGTGTTCACTTCGTCTTCTTTGGAGAAAGAATTTCGGAAAGCTATGTTTAGCAATTCTGCTTTAGCAGTGTAGTAATACATTAATGATTTTTTTTTATAACTTGTGCGATGCTTGTCGCTGACTTCTGCTCTCTCTCTGACAGCGTATCGATAAACATATGACATTTGTCACGTTCAACTTTTTTGCAACAAGCTGAAGGGAGAGAGCGGAACTGTTCGTCACTTGCTTTCTTCTCCTTGAGGTGTTAGGACGTATTCCAGGACTTCGACTAATTAATGTAAGTGTGAGCTTCTTTTTTATTAATTTCAATAAAACCCCACAGTTAATTTGAAATATCTTACTTACTTACAATCCTTTCCCCATTCTCACTAATTTTAAAGTTATTTATTTTCAGCAGATCTAGTACTTCATAAAGTGATGCTCGGGTATTGTTGCAATTTGTTTCGCGATTGTACTAGAACATTCTCTGTGTAACTTTTATTTATTTCGTGTCTATGAATGGTTTATTACATTTTAATGCCTGCAGAAAAATCTTCGTAATGTTTATGAAGTCCGATAATTTTGCAATTTTTGGCGACTATCATGATTAATTTTCCACACGGTCATATAACAATAATAACCGAAACGCACAATCCCAGCATCAATTTATCGAAGTAATATTCCATTCATCGAAGCTGGAATCACTACAGAACATGACCGAAATATTTGTACCAGCTCTCAATGAGGTAAAATTTAGATTCCGCCGACTTCTTCTGTAATGTTGCTTTCTGGTGTTGCATTTGCCACCGAAATTACGACCGCTACCATTTAATGGCGGAATCCAATAATTTTGTTTAAATTGTCCCTTCGTTGTAAAAAATTGCGTAGTAATCTCATTTAAAAATATTTCACTAACTGGTAAAATTTCATTTTCGGTCCCCAACCTTAACTTTAATACGCAACACCCATTTTCATACGAAAGCAGCATTACAGCAGTACTGTCATCGGTAGTATTGCCATTGCTACCGCGTAGTGAAGGTATTGTTCGTGTTTTGCCGCTAGTGTACTTCACATATGACCAGAATTTCTTTGCATTTTCTGTCAGATTACGAGACAGGATTTCGTTGTGGAAACTGTTGTAAGCTTCTCGCATTGAAGTCCGCGCTAGATTGCGAGTTTCTGTTAAAGACTGCCAGTCTTGGGGGATTCTGTGTCAGTTTAAATTTTGCATGCGTTTGTCTTTGCTTCTGAAACAGTGATCTGACCTGTTTTGTGTCTTTGAAAGTAAGCCACAACTGATCTACTCTCGCATTTTTTGTTTTGAAGGACTGGAGACTATCACTCAGGAAAGCGTAAACGAATTTTTATCTACTCTTTTGAATAGATATATTTTTCGTTTATTTTTTGTGCATTTGGGAATTTCGATATTTAGTCTCGCTACTACAACTCTACGTTCACTAATCCCTGTATCTGCTTTGACGCTCTTTACTAGCTCAGGATTATTTTCGCAATCATTTACTTTTCTAGTGGGTTCATGAAGTAACTGTTCGAAATGGATTTCAGTAAAAGCATTCAGAACTAGTTCGGACGATGTTTTATATTTTCCTCCGGTTTTGAATACGTATTTATGCCAACATATCGAGGGTAAATTAAAATCGCCACCTATTATAACAGTATGTTGCAGGTACCTGTTTGAAATGTGATTCACGCTTTCTTTGAACATTTCGGCAACCGCATTGTCTGAGTCAGGAGGCTGTTTAAAAGGACCAATTATTAATTTATTCCGGTTGTCAGGTATAGCCTCTACCCTTACCAACTCACAGGAGGTATCTGCCTCAATTTCGTTGCAGGATAAACCGTTTGTAACAGCAATAAACTCGCCACCCCCTTTTTTTATTCAATTTATCCTTTCTGAAGACCATTTGGCCCTTTGTAAAAATTTCGGCCGAAATTATCTCTGACATGTCAACTTTCAGAACTTATAATGTATTGATCCTCAGTACTTGCTATCAGCGCTTGGAGCTCTGGAACTTTCCCAACACAGCTAGACAATTTACAAATTTTACACCAATGGTTCCTAGATCTGCAATCGTCCTGTGTCTGACCTACACCCTTTGAGACTGAAACCCATTTTGTGTGTTTCCGATGTCTTCTAACCTAAAAAACGGCCCAGTCAACGCAACACAGCCCTTGTTACCCGTGTAGCCGCTTCCTGAGTGTAGTGGACCCCTGACCTATTTAGCGGAACCCGAAAACCCACCACCCTATGGCGCAAGTTGAGAAATCTACAGCTTACACGGTCGCAGAACCGTCCGAGCCTCTAATTCAGACCCTCCACTTGGCTCTGAACCAGAGGCCCGCAGTCAGTCCTGTCGACTATGCTGCATATGGTGAGCTCTGCCTTCATCTTGCAAGCTAGACTGGCAGTCTTTACCACTTCTGATAGAGGCTCAAAACCAGAGAGAATCTCTTCCGATCCAAAGCGACACACATCATTGGTCCCGACATGAGCCACCACCTGCAGCTGGCTGCACCCTGTGCTCTTCATGGCATCCGGAAGGACCCGTTCTACATCTGGAATGACTCCCCCCGGTATGTACTCGGAGTGCACATTGGACTTCTTCCCCTCCCTAACAGCCATTTTCCTAAGGTGCTCCATCACCCGCCTAACGTTGGAGCTCCCGACTACCAACAAACCCACCCTCTGTGAGTGCCCGGATCTTGAAGGCAGAGGGGCGAGTACAGGACAAGCGACACCATCTGGAACATCAGGAACATCCTCTGCCACAGACAGAGCCTCGAATCTGTTCGTAAGGCTAACCGGGGAGGCCTCCACCTCGGTCCCCCGGGAAGTCTTACGCCGCCTGACACGCGCTGAGGAGACCTCCCGATCCACCACGGGGGGGCGAACCTCTCGCGGGCAGTGAGCGGGCTGGCCACAGCCGCAGGCCGATCGGAGGGCACAACAAACACACATGGCGTCTGCTGGACCCCCGCGAGCGGCCCACAACAGCGGCGCCCACCAACCAGAGTCTCAAGCGTTGCCAGCGAAGCCAACGCCGCCCGAAGCTGCGAGCGAAGAGTCACCAACTCGGCCTGCATCCTTACACAGCAATCACAGTTCCTAGTCATTCTAAAAAACTATGTATGTTCCACATAAGAACGACTGTTGTGACTTAACTGTGGGAGAATACACTAAACTGTAACTTTAGTATCTAAGTATACACACAAGGACACTAAACTGTTCCTTTCACGCAAAGCTGACTAAATATACGATCGAGGACACAAAAGTTTGATAAACAGTGAGCTTTGAAAAATATGTACCTAATACTAAACTTTTTATTAACGGCGAATCTGAAGAAGAGAGAAAAAAAAATAAAAAAAAATAAAAAAAAAATACGAGGCGCGTCCAGAGAGTAAGTTCCGATTGGTAATAAAATGAAATTGTACACAGATACTGAACAAATTTTTATTGCACAAAATTCTACAACTCTTAAACTACTTTTCTACATAACTGCCGAAATTTTGTAGGCACTTGTCATAGCGTGCCAAAAGTTTTTGCATGCATCCTTCACAGAAGGTTGCCGCCTGTATATTCATCCATGTGGTAACAGCTTTTTATCATCGTTGAAGTGTTGACCACCAAGGACAGATTTTAGGTGTAAGAAGAGACGAAAGTCGCTAGGAGAGAGGTCCGAGCTGTATGGAGGATGATCGAACAGGTCCCATCGAAATTTCCGTAAGAATTGTTTGGTCACATTCGGTGTGTGAGGTCAGGCATTATCGTGAAAAAATAATCTTTTGACAGTAATTCTCTTCTTACACCTAAAATCTGTCCTTGGTGGACAACACTTCAACGATGATGACGAGCTGAAAGAACATGTTACCACATTGTTGAATACACAGGCGGCAAAATTCTATGAAAAAGGCACACAAAACCTTGTGCCATGCTATGACAATTGCCTACAAAATTTCGGAAGCTATGTAGAAAAGTAGTTTAACAGTTGTAGATTTTTGTACAATCAATATTTTTTCTGTATATGTACCCGTTCGTTTTATATAACCAAACGGAACTTACTTTCTGGACGCGCCTCGTATATACGCGGGCTAATAATCAAAATATAAACTCTGGTGTTTAGGAACGAGAACGAAATTGTGATTTCCAATAGAATATTGACTGTTCGAGAGATTTCAGAAGAATACAACATTTCAGCAGGATCATGTCATTCAATCCTGACACAGGACCGCGTTGGCACGAAGTTCGTCCCAGGACTCATGAGTTGAGAAAGATCGTCATCTCGAAATCTGTGAAGAGGTAGTCTCCAGACGTGGCCCCTGCGGACTTTTATTTCTAAGGTTGTAAATCCTGTTGAAAGAACGAAGATTTGCAATGATGTACGAGATCAGAGAAAATTCGTTGACAGCACTTTGTGCGATTGAACACGAAGCGTACAAAGACTGCTTCCGGTAGTGTAAACGGCGTTGGGAGCGACGTATCAGTTGTGGAGGAAACTATTGCAAAGGAGATGTTCAAATGTTTGTTAAGCTTATGGGACTTAACTGCAGGGTCATCAGTTCCTAAACTTACAAACTACTTATGAACTACCTTATACTAAAGACAACACATTCATGCCTGCGGGGCGATTCGAACCCCCGACGGGGACGGGCCTCGCGCATCAGAGCATAGCGCCTCAGTGCGCTCGGCCGCTCACAATAAATAAAATGTGAGTGCAGAAAAAATTCGTAGATGGAATTTTTTGAACAGACTTCGTACTTCAGCTTGACTCTGTTGAATGTCCAAGTGAAATTCAAACTGCAGTAATGTCAAGTATACGTCTATATTAGAGAAAGTCTCTCTGCTGCTTGAAGATCAAGCTTCTCTCCATCCCTGCTGTCTAGGAACAAGTCACTCAGGAACGAGTGATTTTCAAAGTAACGTTTACTATGAGTCCAACTTGCATGAGATCTTCTGCTCCTCCATACAATAAGTTGCCTGTTTCCCAGGGCCGTCCAGTCCTAATTTCACTGCAGCTTGTTCATTCGAGAATTTTTTACGCCGCTCTACCTAGTTTCTCGTCTTAAAACCTCTGGGTCTCATACAGTCCGCTTCTGAAAGTGGTGTACCAGAGACTCTGCTTTATACCATTGGAACATTTGCAAACTGTACCGATCCTCAGTGAGTGAACGCGGCTTCTATCGTTCTTCAAGGATGCGGCTTCTCTTCCTGTTCGGATATAACAGTTCCTCTATTCACTATCCCGCCAGGCTGGAGCCTTGACGGTGTACGTTTCCGGGCAGAACGCTGTCTATGCGACTGTGCTTCAGCGCCCAGTGGTTGCTAAGTGATGGGAGCTTCGTCTCTTCTCCATGCTAAATTCCTCAAAGTT